>CM042137.1:85607687-85704438 GCA_023376005.1 Doryteuthis pealeii
TATCTATTCGCATTATACTATGAAAGTTTTGTTAAATTCCGACTTGTAGTTTTTGGAAAAAATGAAAAAATGTCAACTCGTTAATAATTTGAAACAGAGTGCATTGATAAACTAATAAAAATGATTTTAATTAACTTATTGTGTATAAATATATTGGTAGAAATAATTATATAAGATTTATAATTAAATTCAATGCGTATCTGTAAACTAGTAGAAATAATTTTCATTAACTTGCAAACAGAATAGGACCCTAACAGATACAGAAAGATGGGACCCTAACAGATAGTACCACTTTGGGTCAGATTTGATCTGGGAGTGATGAGAATGCAAGGGTACTCCACTCCTCCCAGAGCTCCAATATTGGAACTTCACAACTAGGTGCAGTTTAGTGAGATACACAGGTCACAACAGATCTATTTGATCCATAGATGGGACTCTAACAGGTACTACTACTCCGGGTGAGTGGACAGAAAGGAGGTGACCCAGTATAACCATTTCTATTTTTGCAAGATTCTTCTCCCCACACAACTAACGTGACCTAGCAATGGCTTGTTGAGAATTTCTATAATCATGTCATTTCCAACACATAGTCTCCTAGCTATCCCGATTTGGATCTCCTTGGCTACTAGCTCTGTGGTCGAGAGAGAAACCAACAAGCGGTTCCACCATACTAAGGACTCTTTCAATGCAGACATCATGGACGTGATGTTCCACAAGAACGAGAAACACCTAGTCTGGACATGCAGTACCTTTCGAGGTTGCATAGAGACCATACCCAAAGCTGATGGCCTTTTGTTGAATAATACTGGGGATTGATTTAGACTAATATTGGCATGCTGATCTCAAAACTGCAGTCAGTTTTTTCTATCGTCTATATTTTTCTCTACAACTTACCCCCAAAATAAGCACAATTGTTTCGTTTGTCTGTAAAGTAATAGGACTGGTCAACTGATTGTGCTGATTATTGTATTGAAAAGGAGGGAGAATTTTTGCAGGTCTAGTGAATATGTTGATTCCCACTCAAAGAACCAAACATCAGCGTATTTGTGAAGCTAGTCTATTTTGCATATTTTAAATTAAAACTTGGCACTTAAGGCAAATCTTGGGCTTATCACCAGATGTGTTGAGAGTTTACGGATGTAGATCAAGGGAACACGTGATAAGTTGGCATTAGGTATAACTAAGATTTGGTGAAAGCCCAAATATCATTTGTTTAATGAAAGCCCAAATATCTTTTGTTTAATGAAAAATTCACCATATTACATGAAAAAACAATGTAAAATTGAATATCCTAATCTACCATCAGCTATATGTTCAATGCCTCATTCAGCTGAAATCCCAGTGTGGGGCAGTAGAGCTTGAGAGAAGCATTAGTTTGAGAGGAATTGACCTCTAAGACCAACATTCTACATGGGCCATTTGTTGACATAAAGAAAATTATGTTCGCAGCTTACACATGAAATTAGGTCTCTTGAAGCAATTCATTAAAGCATTGCTAATTGGAGGCAATTGTTTCAAGTACCACATTTTAGCGTTTCCTGGCCTGTCAATTGAAAAAGTCAAGGCTGGTGTGTTTTATGGTCTACAGACTTGGTAAGTTATCAAAGATGAACATTTCACCGGGATAATGTCAGAAATCGAAAAGAATGATTGGTTTTAGACAAGTACTTTACTTTGTAAATAACTTTCTTGGAAATGTATGAGCCAAGAATGACACTGAAATTGGATAGCCACAAAATACTTACATCAAGTTCCATTTTCTACGTAGCCATCTTGCTATTATAACTTCTTGGAAAACTTTGATGTGGTCAGCTATGAGCAAGATGAATGATTCCACCAAGATTTGAAATTCATGGAGGAATAGTACCAAAGTATATGGGATGTAAGTATGATGATTGACTATGAAACATAAAGTGAAATTGTCCACATATTGAAAACTCTAGAAAAAAACTATAAGTGTAAATTTTTACCTTAACTTCTTGCACACAATTTAACTTACAGTAATAATATCCTTTGTATGAACAAGATGAATTTGGACAAACATTACAGTCAAGAAAGTTTTTAAATTATTTTCCATTGTAAATTTTTAAAACATTCTATAAAATAAGCTCAAATTTGTTACACGCAGTATTTTAATGGAGACCAACCGAGAATATCCTGTTACTCAAAATATTGATGTGATAAAGAAAATAATGGGGTAATTTTTAGATTCAGAGCACAGAAGTTAGTAAAAAACAAGTGTCAGATCTAACTCAACAAAATTTGTGATGCCCAGTGTAATGTTTTATTATTTCCCATCATATATACATTTTTAAAACATTCCCTAAAATTAGGAAAAAAAATTGTTACTGTATTTTCACGGTTTTTGAGAAAAAGTGTCAGATCCAACTCAACAAAAATTGTGTTCCCCTGTGTATTCTTTCTTTCAAAATTGAAATTTTTTTAAAACATGTGGAAAGGCCACTTCCGGAAACTGTTACTCCCCACAAAAATCATAGATAATAGAACACAAAAATCGTAGATAACCAATTAGACATCAAGCTAGGAGACTTCACGATAGAAGAACTAAACGAAGTCCTAAGAAAACTAAAAGGTATAAAAGCTGCAGGCCTCGACGAAATACCCAACGAGGCATGAAAAATGAGGAAATTCGATGACGTTCTACTTGGGTTATGCAATGCTGTATATAAGCAAAATAGAATAGATAGATGAGCGAAAAGCTGCCTCATCCCATTTCCTCCAAAAAGGCGCCCTTAGAAGCGCTAAAAACTATAGAGGCAAAATTCTTACTGCTATAGCTACTAAGATATATAATGCCCCCCCCCTTAATCGCATCCGACCCGAAATAGAGAAAGTCGCCAGGAAAAACCAAAAAAGATTCCACAAGAATCGATCCACAATCCTGACTATTCATTGAATTATAGGAGTTCGAGGAAAGAATCTTGAGGCAACGATACTATTTGTGTAAATAATACTGGACTCAGGATATGTTTATACTAATTGTTATATTGCCGGTTCGTCTGATTTTAAAATTCTTTGAAGTTAATGGATTTTAATTAGAAGATGGTTTATGTGTTGAAAAATATTTAGAAAATTATCATCATAGGAGGATTACTAAGGTTTAAAAAAATATTTTAACCAAAAAGAAATTAGATAATTCTTAAATTGTGGCGAGTAGTAGGTAAATTGAATTTTTGATTTTTTTTGTATGTAGTATATTGAGGGGGTATTGATGTAAATGTTACTCTGGTGGATTTGTAAGTGTTTTGGGCTTTATTTTGGTGTGGGGAGGAGGTGACATATATATATATATATATGATCAAGTTGGCATTATAAACCTTAGCAGCTATGGAAAGAGGAGGATGCAGTATTTCATATATTCCTCAATTGTATTTTGTTTAAACACTGCATTGCATAATCGAAGAAGCATGCCGTTAAAGTTCCTTGTCTTCCATACATATATCAAGGCTTTGCAGATTTTCAGCTTTTGATTATTTTTAGAGCTTCGTTGAGTTCATCCTCTAGAAAGTGTTCTCTAGAATGTTTGATGTCTATTTGTATATTAGTGATTTCTTAGGTATGTTCATCTGTGATTTTAGGAAGGTTTCCAAGTATATTCTTGAAGTGGTCTTTCCACTTCGGATGTCTATCTCCTTGGCTAGCACTGTTACCTTTGATCCCAAGGTAATTTTCCTACCACTAATTCTGTGATCGGCAGATGCTCCTACAAAAGAGGAGTGTGCTTCGCGGTTGATAGTGCTGTTTATCCACTTCTTATTTATCAATATATCTTGCTCTGCTTTTTAGTTATTTGAGTAAGTATACGTCCACAGTTTACGTATTCTTTTCTGATATTTGGAGTCTAGGTGTACAAGACTGTTCTCGGGAGAACATCCAGCTTTCTATTTGAGTAATTGTGGAAATAGAAATAATTATTTTTGTTTTTGCCTATTTAAGCTGTCTCCCTTAATGATCAGGACGTTGTGTTTAGGAATGTGTTGGACTAGGGTAGATAGCTCATCGTAAAATGTGTTGATGTCCGTTTAATCTCTGAAATTAGTGGTACTGTAATGTGAGACGAAAGTAATGCAAAAGTTGCCATTAAATGTGGTAAAGATCATTCTTGGTTGGATTTTATCTGTGCTGTTTGGTGATTTTAAAACAAGAGGGCCGAGAAGTATTCTTACACCTCCAATGGTGACATTAACGGAGTATTTCCATCCCAACACAAATGTCCACCGACTACCGGAATCCTGATATTTTAGTTCTAGTTCACTATGGTAATATCTATATTCTTGTATATATCTTCTTATTATAATGGAGATTGTGTGTTTTTCTGTCTGTAACCGAAACTATATTCCTACTCAAGTCACAATTCCCTAGTTAATTACATCACATTCTCCATGATTTTATTTTTATCTAAATCTCAATTATTAATAAAATTGTCTTACATTATTAATACTGTTAACTATGTCTACGTACTGATAACATGCAATTATATTTATATATACAACAAAATAGCGGTTTACAGTGTGAACGGGAAGGCTAATTTGCATATTAATATTAAAAAAATCGGATTTAATAAATATGTGCTTAGTATTATTGATTTCTAACTCTTTGGTTTTATTTTAATGAATATAAGCAAAAATCTCTTCAATGAATCTTAAATGAAATCCATTAACAAGAAAAAATAACTGTCATTTTATTCTTTACTTCCTATTTTCACTAAATACTTAAATTAGAAAAAATAACAATGAAAGACGAGAGTGATGGAAGAGTAAGTTTCAGTCGTTCCATTTTTTATTATACTCTCTCTGTTTCAAATCTTTTATTATACTCCCTCTGTTTCAAATCTTTTTATCTGTATTCTTATTTAGTTTCATTAGCCTTTCTAATTTAATACAATATTTTATTACATTAGAATTAAATACTTGCACCCGGAGGGTGCATATATTTGCTAGTATATATAATGTCAATATTCTTATCGGCAGCCGACGCTTTAAGATTGATTTTTTTTATTTTTGATGTTGTCACTTTAAAAGTTCCGATTCATATATTTTTGGCCTCTAGATATGTTTGTTTTGGGTTTGGATTTGGGTTCTATAGCTGATTTTTCGAACACTGGGGACCAGAGCTACAACCTCAGCGGAACGCGTCCTCAGTTGATTCGCACAAAGGATCCTGGAGTTTGGACGTTTGTTTTGGTTCGCAGTAATTGATATCTCATGGAAAGACGCCATCAATAGAGATGAGTAGCAGTATTTTTCTGACTGAGCCTTTAAACATGGCCGTTGACATATGAGGTTCATCCACTCAGCATCTGGGAAAGCGTGCCATTGACCGGCTTATTTATCATAAAAAAAGAAACTTGAATGTTGAAATATTTAGATGTTTATAAACTAGTAAATTAGAAGTTTGCTCTTTAATTACATGCTTTGAGATTAACCGGCAAGCAAGCGAAAACGGGTATATTTTAAATTCTGAAATCGTTTTCACAAGTTAAAAAAACTCATATTTTCTTAGAAAATTAATTCATTATACCAAAGAATTTTTAATGTGAAAATGTCTAGACGTGTACTAAGAAAAAGGAAAAGAGAGGAGTAAAAAAGAAAAAAAAGTAGCAGTCGTAATAACCCACTACCCGATTAACGAAAATGAGACATGTGAACTTTAACGAAGGTAAAACTTAGGGGTTTTTGGTAAGTAATTTTATATGAAATAATAAGAATAAGTAATTTTATATGAAATAATAAGAATAAGTAATTTTATATGAAATAATAAGAATCCACCATCCGTGATTAAAATTTAATAAAATACAATAAGCTAAAACATATAAGAAGAAAAAGGGGGAAATGTTTTTTTTTCTGTCCATCGGGAAAGAAAACTCACATTATGAAAGACCCTATTTGTATTGCAATCGGAGGTGCATACCCCCGTGGCAATAAAACAACGTTCAAACTGGAGTGGCTAAATTCCGTATTAAACAAATGTATGGTGACCATCCAGTAATCTTGCTCCAGCTTCTCACTTGATATTAGATTTTGGGAATATTATAGATGCCATACACGCATGTAAATTGGAAACTACAGTATGTAACCGAAACTATGTTAGTTATTTCTGCCACATTCTGCATGATTTTAGTTTTTATTTTCTTCCTAATTTTAAGGAAAATTATTAATACTGTTGGCCCTTATATATATATATATATATATATATATATATATATATATATATATATATATATATATATTATCATCATCATCATGTCGCGCAAGTAGCACGGATATCCATGACAATCTCACGCCAACCCTCCCTATCATTCATTGCCCCCGGGAGCTCACCTGCGCAGCATCCAGCATCCTCACATAGTTGGTCAATATAGGTCCTGGCTGGGCGGCCCACACTAGCACGCCCATGTTTTGGTTTCCACAGGAGTATGTCGCTTATGAGCTCGTCCTTGCTTCTCCAACAGTGTCCCGCGTGCCTAGTCCGTCTTACTCGTATGGTTTGGGAGATGGGGGGGGCAAGTGGCCATACAGTTACCTCCTTGTGGGGTGCTGTTTCCACGATTTGTTTAAGACTGCACGCAACATTCTTGTGCAGGTTCCATCTAGCTTATTTTCAAGGCGCTTCGTTAGGGTCCAGGTGGTGCATCCATACAGCAATAATGATATAACCACAGCCTGGAAGAATTGTCGCTTTAGCTTGTCAGCGAGATCGGATTTCCATATGACTGATAATTTGTTTGTCGCCAACCATGCCTTTCCTATTCGTGTATTGATATCGCTCTCTGTGGATGAGATATTACTACCTAGGTATATGAATTGTTCTACTATCTTGAGAGGTTTACCGTCAAGTGTGGAGATGTCTCCTTTCTTTTTTAAGCTCATGAACTCCGTTTATCAGAGTTCACATAGAGGCTGAAGTTCTTTGCTGCCTTCTCCAAGCTATGTAGTAGTGACTCAGCCTGTGCTGGTGTATCTGCAAGAAGTGCGAAATCATCTGCATAGTCTGCATCTGTGACAGTTTGTGCGGGATACCGCCTGCTCCTTGCCTTTCTTAGTGTGGAACCTTTTTCTTTTATGGTATCTAGTGATGCTCGAAGTAAATAGTCTAGGCATATTATAAATATATATGGTGCTAATATATCTCCTTGTAGGACTCCAGCGGCGATTTCAAAGAAATCTGTGTCACCATCTGGGGAGTGTACCATTGCTTTAGTGTCTTTGTAGAGCATCATTATAGCGGCAACCGTTTCTTTGGGGAGACCATATGCAAGTAGTATTTGTTCCATTTTTCCTCTGTGTATGGAATCAAATACCTTGGAGAAATTTACGAATAGTAGCGTTGCCTCTAGATTCTTTGCTCGACCCCTTCTATGATCCGTCGTATAGTCAGGATCTGAGAGGTTGTGGATCGATTTCTGCGGAAACCGTTTTTGGTTTTTCCTAAGGATTTTCTCCATTTCGGGTCGGGTCCTAGCTGCACTATAAGTAAGAGTTTGCCTCTGTAGTTTTTAGCGATTCCTAGGTCACCCTTTTTGGGGAATGGGAGGATGTATCCTTTTATTCCTTTATCTATTCTATTTTGTCTATATACAGCATTGCATAGCCTAAGTAGTATATCATTGAACTTACCCATCTTCCATACCTCGGGGGGGGGGTATTTCGTCAAGACCTGTTGCTTTTCTACCTTTTCATTTCTTTAAGGCTTCGTTGAGCTCTTCTGTTGTGAAATCCCCCAGTTTGATGATATTTTGGGTGTTATTTTTTACGATTTTAGGTAGGTTCCCCAGAAGTTTCTGGAAGTGATCTTTCCGTTTCTGAAGTCTATCTTTTTGGCTGGTTGCCTTTAGTTTAGATCTAGAGGTACTTTTCCTACCACTAATTTCATTTACTGTTTGCCATGCTAATCGCGACTGTCTGTCTTCCACCGATTGTCTGATATTATTTATTTGTACATGGATGTATTCTATTTGTTCTTTTTTGTATGTTTTGGTTAGTTCTATCTGTGCTTTCCTAAGGTTGTATAAATTGGTGTTAGTTGGCTTTGTTTTATTACGTTTGGCTGCCTTTTTGATATCCTTTCTCTTTTCTCTTACTGCTTCTGTCTCACAGGGAACAGTGTTTGGCTCTTAGTTTGGTTGGTACGCACTAGGCTGCTGCTTCTAGGTGGGCACTGACAAAGTTTTCGTATTGCTCGTTTGGTGTGGAGCTTTCAGATATCTCTTGGAGGATGTCGAATTTATTTCTTACTGCCACAGCGTAGCGATTGCATATATCACTGTTGGCAAGTGTCGCCCAGTCGTATCGTATAAGATTTACTGGTTTGTTTTTTGTTTCTACGTAGGCTTAGTCGTAATTTTGCTGCGACTACTCTGTGGTCTTCAAAGGTCTTCAAAGGAGGAATATGCTTCGCAGTTCATTGCACTATTTATCCATTTTTTGTTCATTAGGATGTAGTCTAGTTGTACTTTTGTGTTATTTGGGCATGTGTATGTCCATAGTTTACCCTTCCGTTTTTGGAATTTGGTGTTTAGGCAAACAAGTCTGTTCTCAAGGGAGAATTCAGCTAGCAGGTCGCCGTTCCTGTTTGGTGTGTTGTGTAAGCTGAATTTATTGTTTTCATTTCTTCCTGTGCATTCATGTCTCCCCCAATGATCAGTACGTTATGTTTGGAGGTGTCTGCATAGGGAGGATAGCCCATTGTAAAATGTTTCTATGTCTGTTTCGTCGCTGACATTTGTGGGGTTGTAACATGAGACTACAGTAATGCAGGGAATGTCATTAAACGTAGCGCTCATCATTCTCGGTTGGATTTTTTCTATGCTGTTTCAACTAAAACTATGATTTTAGTGCTCGGGAGCTGAGAAGCATTGACGGAGTTTTCCAGGCAGATGCCGACACAAGCGTCCACCCGTTTCCAGGTTCATGGTATATTAATTCTACATCGCTATGGTCAAATATGTGTTCTTGCACATTTAACATATATGTCTATATCATTTTCGGCTGCGGACGCCGTAAGTTCGGGGAGTTGGCCTATCGTTTTTAGCGTTCTGACGTTAAATGTTGCTAGCTTGAGTGATTTTTTACATCTAAGTAAGTAAGTTTGTATTGGGTTTGTGTTCTATGTCTGTCTTATTAGATACATTAGGCTTATAAGTTCCCAAAATTCACACTGGATTGTCCAATTGGACACATGACCTAGTGGATAAGGTAGTTAGGTTAAGACAGTTCTAAGTGACAGTTATCTCTTGATTGCAGGTTCAATCCTGATCAAAGGCAGCATGGTGGATGTGAGACGCGGCGGAAGAACCTAAATAGGCCAACGGCGTATATCACAAGATGCTGGGCGGAGGAACCCTGAATGTGTCAACGGCCAGGATCAAACCAGTTCAGTGAGGTAACTACTGCTCCTCATCTCTAACACTAGCGCCCATTGATGAGTTAAACAGCCACCGATAGATATCCATAACTTCGACCCAACAGAATCTATCCATGACAATACACAAAGTCAAAGAATTATGCAGCATCGTGCACCCTGCTATCACAAAAGTACGCGCTCTGCTGAGGCTCGAGCACCGGCCCAGTGTTTGATAAATTACCTACATCACACACATAAACCACATCACTCACAGCACTGAAAAACAAAACACACACCCTACTGAAGGCATAGCCCTAACCACAATATGTCTGTCTTATTAGATATTGTGGTTAGGGCTATGCCTTCAGTAGGGTGTGTGTTTTGTTTTTCAGTGCTGTGATTCTGTTGGATCGAAGTTATGGATATCTATCGGTGGCTGTTTAACTCATCAATGGGCGCTAGTGTTAGAGATGAGGAGCAGTAGTTACCTCACTGAACTGGTTTGATCCTGGCCGTTGACACATTTAGGGTTCCTCCGCCCAGCATCTTGTGATATACGCCGTTGGCCTATTTAGGTTCTTCCGCCGCGTCTCACATCCACCATGCTGCTACCCATGGTTTTGTTTTTACAAGCCGATGTGGCATGTGGAATTTTTCAAGAAATAGAGGAAGGGAGAGAGAGGATGGAAGGAAGAGAGAGGATGGAAGGGAGAGAGAAACACGGAGAGACAGAGAAAGACGAGGAAGGAGAAGAAAAAAGAAAGAAAAAAAGGAGGGGGGACGAGACAATATATAAATTTTTAACTTAATATAAGTTTACAAGTCCCCCTCATATATTCTCGTTGTTAGAGCATTTCCTTAATTTTCCTAAAATTAACCTCTTTTTCCTTTTCTATTTCGTTAATTTCAGAGAACATTCAAAAACAGGTCTACTACCGCCAGATAAAATGTAGAATTAATAACAAACCAAAAGAGAGAGAGAGAGAGAGAGAGAGAGAGAGAGAGAGAGAGAGAGAGAGAGAGAGAGAGAGGGTGGAGAAATATTGAGAGGGGGAAGAAATTGAGAGGGGGGAGAGAGGGGGACGTTAGGATTTTTAAACAACCATATATATATATATATGCGAATGACACTCAATGGCATTTATTAGGTACTACCAATTTGTAAGCTCATTTGCATTTTAAAAACGAATCAAAATTATTTAAATCTAAGGTCAACTCTTTGTTTTAGTTGAAAAGTAGTAACAAAATGAATATAAGTAAAAAAAAAAAAAAAAAAAAAAAAGGAAAAATAACATTACATATGTTTTCTAATACATTTTATTCTTAATACATTTTAAAGAATTAAATTCTGCTAAAAATGGTTAAGTTAATATTTATGATGCACTCGAAACAAACCTTTTTATAAAAATTTTAAAATATTTTAAAAAGTTTCTTCTGGGAAATCAATTACAATAAACATTAAATACATAAAAATTACTACTTGTTGATATTTATTAAAATGTAATATTATTTTCGTTCCAAACATGCAGAAACAAAAACGTCCGTAAAACTTGTTATCCTTAGTAGGGAAACCTTTTGTAGGGAAAGAAGTTTAGCGTGATATTCCAGCGTCTACGGGAGGTCATGTGTGACAAGTCACTAACTCAGATTTATAAAGAAAAAATTACCAAAAATCAGGGAATTATCTGATTTCAATAACATTTTCAGTGTTGACTTATTAATCAACGAATTCTTTCTTTTAAATTACTGAATAGTTTCAAACTGATTCAATGAAAATAAATAGAAATTCTTTAAAATAAAGATTACTATTCGCGGTCTCCATATGCACCTTGAGAAAACAATTTATATAGATAAAATTAATATATAAAATTCATTTAAAATATGAAAACAATAATTTTAAGTTTTAAATTTCATATTTCTAGATTCTAAAAACAAATATTATTGAATAACAAGCTTAGTAATTTTTGAAGAAAACTCAATTAAAAAGATAGACACCCACACTTTTAAATAGAACAAATATCGATGCATAATGATAATCTAAAAGTCAATTATATAATGATAATCTAAAAGTCAATTATATACATAAACAACAGAGTAAAAAAATCTAAATTTTGTTTCTTCGACCATATATGGAATGAAAAGGGAAACCATCTGCCATTATGGGATGAAGTTAGAATGATAGATAGAGACGAACATTGGAAGAGAAGACGCCTCAAAGAATCAGCTCATATGATAGGCTGTAGTGGGTTGTTAAGTAAACCGGGCATAAAATGAATACAATATGGGAACTCACAATTAAAAAGGCTAGATCAAATTTTAAAAAAACAACAAAAAACAAAAAAATAAATCATACATGAGTAAATAGGTAGAGATTCTAGCCAAAACAAGACATTAGGCTTATAAGTTCCCAAAATTCACACTGGATTGTCCAATTGGACACATGACCTAGTGGATAAGGTAGTTAGGTTAAGACAGTTCTAAGTGACAGTTATCTCTTGATTGCAGGTTCAATCCTGATCAAAGGCAGCAGTAACATAGAATAATAATTAACACAGCTTAACGCCCCTACCCTAGCCATGGTTAGCGGAATGAGAACATGATACCCCCGTGGACTGAATAAAGGGTTAGGTTCAAAGTTCTGTGATGGCTACCGATTACGACAAGAAGGTTCCCGATTACGACAAGAAAGTTCCAGAGTCCGAGAATGTTCCCGAGTCCGACAAGAAATACCTGCAGAAGGCCAGAGGGCATATCGGCCGAAACGTTGTACAGATAACAATGAAGATGAGAACAATAGTACGAATAACGCAGATAATACTATACTTTTCCTAATACTACAATTGCACTGAAGTTTTGATTTTCTCACCTTTGAAGGGGCAGTGGGTTTTTTTTATAAAACTGATATTTATTTACACACACACACACACACACACACACACACACACACACACACACACACGTCATCTTTTAGTATTGTAAAACAAATACTAATCTAATTGTACGAAAATTTGTTTTCCGTTTGAATATTTCATACGTTGAATTTTATTTTCATTCGTATAATTTCTTTTTAAAAAATGGCCAGGAGTACAGATACATATGCATAGCTTTTTTTTCAGGAGATTGTTCATAAATTCAGATTGTCGAGCGTTGTGGCGTCCAGTTTTCTTTCAGAGAAGATAAACTGGGCCAATGCAGTTTAAATAAATTTTTCCCTGTAAAGCTCCGACTCCGTTCAATTTCAGGAAAGCAAGTACGAAAACCAATTTTTCTCATCCCTTGAGGTTCTTACCTGAAGTAGAAGGGTTTAAGGATTTGCATGAGCTTATAGATAGCAGAATTAAGCTTATATTTGGCAAAAACCAAGTGAGTGAGACTCCAGCGTCTGTTGTGTGTGGGGGGGGGGTCATGTGACAAGACTCATACTTGTCAGGAGTTGTCAGCGAAAACTTATAGGGACAACATTAGTTCAAAATGTGTCAGCTATAAAACTGGCATCCCAATAAGCAAACCAAACAGAAACACAAAAACTGGATGGGAAACGACAAAAAGACTGCGACATCAATAATTAAGAAAGGAAAATATATGAAGACACAATTGAATGAAATGACCCCACACAATAGGAAGAAATAAACTAAAAAATACTTGCGAAAGAAGGTAAATTCAAAAGGTAACGAGACAGAATTAAACAATACAAACAAATCAGAGCCTTCAAAAACAATGAAAAGAAATTCTACCAACAAGTGGGATGATAAAGCATTAAGACGGACGATTACCCGAAAGTAAAGGAAACAGAAAACTTCTAGAGCAAGATATGGGAAAAGAAAGACCATTGCAGAATGGATAAATAAGATGAAAAGGAAACTGCAAAGTCTCGAAGAAGGACCTAAGGCAGACATATATCTGGACTCGCTAAGAGCAACACTAAAAAAATGACAAACTGGAAAACACTGGGTCATGATGGAATAGATGGATACTTGTTTAGAAAAAATTCACATCCATCCACAATAGGTTATCCCAACAATAGCAGGGTATTCAAAATGCTAAGAAGAAGCAAATATACCCGAATGGATGACAAAAGCAAAAACTACCTTAAAGCGCATACCATCAAACAAACAGAGGTGAAAAAAATTAAAAAGTGTACCTCAGAAGGACAAGCAGCAGAAACCTCGTTAAGGGCAAAAACACCTGGGTTGTAAGATACTCTAGACTATTCTTAAAATGGACAAGAAAGGAACTCCGACAAAAGGAACATAGAACAAGGAAATTTATGAAAATGTACAAGGCATTATACCTTAGGGTCAACATAGACTGACTATATTTAGCAAAAAAAAGGGGGGGGAGGAAGAGATCTCGTCAGCATTGAGGAGTGTGCAGATACGACAATTCGAGTACTCGAAGAATACACTAAAAAGAGCAAAGAAAAACAAATTGCAGCATCCAGCACGAGCAATTACAACATGTGGATGAGCAAAAATAAAAACAGAGATGGGAAGAATAATTGGTGCCCTTGGAACGGTCCCCAAGGGTCTGTAAAAGAGACTGGGTGAATTGATGATTAGAGGTTAAAACTACGACATGGTTAAATAGATTATATGTGTCAAGAAAGGAAGGGGGAAGAGGTCTTGCCAACATAGAGGAATGCGTAGAAACCACAATCCAACAACTTGAAGATTACACAAGAAAAAGCAAAGACAAACTACTAATGGCGGCCAACAATAGTAGAAACGACAGATGGACAATCAGAAAATCAACAAAGAAAACAAAAATGTAAAGAAAAACAATTATATGAACGCTTCAAACGACAAATTGAAGAAGTTGCCCATGAAAAGACTTGGACATGGTTAAGAAAAGGAAACCTCAAAAGAGAAACAGAATCACTTATAATTGCTGCTCAAAATAATGCCATAAGGACAAACTACATCAAAGCGAAAATTGATAAGACCCAACGGAATAGTAAATGTAGACTTTGCGGTAATAGAGATGAGACTGTTAACCATATACTCTGTGAATGCAGCAAACTAGCACAACGAGAATACAAAACTAGACACGACTGGGTTGGGAAGGTGATCCACTGGGAATTATGCAAAAAATTAAATTTTGACCACACAACAAAATGGTATATGCATAAACCAGAATATGTTCTTGAGAACGAAACGCACAAAATTCTCTGGGACTTTGAAATAAAAACGGATCACCTTATCCCAGCAAGAAGACCAGACCTAGTGTTGATAAACAAAAAAGAAAGAACTTGTCAACTGGTGGATTTTGCAGTGCCAGCAAATCACAGGGTGAAGTTAAAGGAAAATGAAAAAATGGACAAATATCTGGACCTTGCCAGAGAACTGAAAAAGTTGTGGAATATGAAAGTGAAAGTGATACCAATTGTAGTTGGTGCACTTGGAACAGTCCCAAAAGGATTGGAAAAGGGTCTGGAATGTTTGGAAATCAGAGGAAGGATTGAAATCATTCAGAACACTGCACTGCTGCAATTTGCCAGAATACTCAGAAGAGTCCTGGAGACCTGAGGAGACTTGCTGTCACTCAGACTCCAGTGAAAGACCATCAGCTAATGCTGATGTGAAAACTCAAAAAGAGCAAATAATAATAATAATAATAATAATAATAATAATAATAATAATAATAGAAGAGGTTGCACATCAAAAGACTTGGACATGGTTAAGAAAAGGAAACCTCAAAAGAGAAACAGAATCACTTATAATTGCTGCTCAAAATAATGCCATAAGGACAAACTACATCAAAGCGAAAATTGATAAGACCCAACGGAATAGTAAATGTAGACTTTGCGGTAATAGAGATGAGACTGTTAACCATATACTCTGCGAATGCAGCAAACTAGCACAACGAGAATACAAAACTAGACACGACTGGGTTGGGAAGGTGATCCACTGGGAATTATGCAAAAAATTAAATTTTGACCACACAACAAAATGGTATATGCATAAACCAGAATATGTTCTTGAGAACGAAACGCACAAAATTCTCTGGACTTTGAAATAAAAACGGATCACCTTATCCCAGCAAGAAGACCAGACCTAGTGTTGATAAACAAAAAAGAAAGAACTTGTCAACTGGTGGATTTTGCAGTGCCAGCAAATCACAGGGTGAAGCTAAAGGAAAATGAAAAAATAGACAAATATCTGGACTTTGCCAGAGAACTGAAAAAGTTGTGGAATATGAAAGTGAAAGTGATACCAATTGTAGTTGGTGCACTTGGAACAGTCCCAAAAGGATTAGAAAAGGGCTTGGAAAGTTTGGATATCAGAGGAAGGATTGAAACCATTCAGAACACTGCACTGCTGCAATCTGTCAGAATACTCAGAAGAGTTCTGGAGACCTGAGGAGACTTGATGTCACTCAGACTCCAGTGAAAGACCATCAGCTAACACTGATGTGAAAACTCAAAAGGAGTAAAATAATAATAATAATAATAATAATAATAATAATAATAATAATAATAATCCTTTGTAAATAATTATATATACAAGAGACTATTCTTAACTCAAATGATTTGCTCACAGTTATTATAATGGCTTGCAAAAGTTCAGCCACATTTTTGGATGATTTATAATAGAATAAAGGTTTCCTCAAAATGCCTCAGATTTTGAATTTAGATTTCCTTCCTTCGTGCACATTTTTCCCTTCATGAACGGTTGTCTTACCAAGGCTAAAGAGCCCAGCCTCCCCAACTATTTACTTTTGAGGACTGTATACACACCATGCGAATATCTACCATATGCTTTCACACACACTTTGATAACATCTCACATTCTTTTCTTTGTTTATTTTTGATAAAGAGATCTTGTTTACGCCTTAATCCGACCCGCAAAGACAAACAAGATTGATACCTCTGGTATACAGGATGGCAGAGTTTATTGCCGTCACTGTCATTGTCGAATACTGTTGCCACCAAGAGGTGTACCTAGTCTTTAATAATGTTGATTTATGTATTTACCCAATCCCTCTCTTATGGATAGGATGTGATACAACGTCAATTTTCCGGCAGCATACAGCTTGTTCGAATCCAGAATATTCCTACTGCTAAATTGGCTGCCTTTCCAAGTATAGGAAACCCAGTTTGCCTTAGTATTTACCTACAGTTGGGGCGGAGAGAACAGATGGATTAATGTATTTCCAAATAGGAATAGTACGAAGTAAAACGCAAATTCAAGATCTGAATTCGGGTCACCAATTCCATTTTCTACGACGCACCTCCTATCAATAATGAGGAATAAGATCCAGTGGTTCCACGCATAAAGTTGTCCAAATCATAACACTGAATTAGGTTTTGATGTTTCTTAGAATACGCTGATTGTATCTTTTGCAGAGGGTTAAGACCCCCCCCCCATGGGTCCTTTGTAATGAAACTGAATTTGATGGTTAGGTTCTAGCTCTGAAGAATATGAAGTTGTTAGCGTCGCATCTATTGGTCAAATACATCAGTTGAATTAGATAGCAATAGCTGATATCACATAACCGCGTACAAAAAGTCTTCCCAAACCTCTATTCATAAAATAGCTCCGGACGAGTTGACATTCTGTTAAAATCAACCAAATTAGCACATTCTTGCGTACATCTTTGTTGTAATTACACTGAGCCAGAGTTGTAGTACATGTTAGGAGTCCATCTATAGGTCAAATATGACCTTCCGCTGTATCTGGTCTTCAATAATGTTGATATAGGTAGTAGGCGAAATAGTACTTTTACTATGAATAGGGCCCAGTGTTTCCTAGCATAAAGATATTCAAGCCATCACCACCTCCGCCGATTTGTTGACTTTTTCCTGGTATCCTTGCACTCATACCCTGCTCTCCATCTTATTTATTTAGGAGAATATGAGATTTATCTGAGCAGGTGATCTTCAATTAATGCAATGTCCAGTTTCGGTGCTCCCTTGCTTATTTAATACATTTTTGGCAATGAACATTGGTTAGTATGGTTATTCTGAATAACCGCTAAACACGGATACAACTTGATGCACTGTCTGTTGGGACGTGTTCTTCGCTTTGATTAAAGCAGTCTGCAATTTGTTTCGCAGAGCCTTTTTCTCAGCAGAAAACCTCTGTTTTCATCAGTAAGTCTTGGCCACTAAGTACATTGCAGACGATTGGTAATTTTAACCTGTTCGTACCAATCACGATGGATACATCCCACAACTGAACATCAGCAACCTACAAGCTGAGCCGTTTCCGAAATGCTTTGACTTAGTCATAACATTGTTATCTGTACAACGTTTCGGCCGATATGCCCTCCTGCCTTCTTCAGGTATTTCTTGTCGGATCGGTAACCTTCTTGGATTCGGGAACCTTCTTGGACTCAGGGACCTTCTTGTTGTAATCGGGAGCCATCACGGAACTTTGAACTCAACCCTTTATTTAATCCACGGGGTATTGTTATATACACAAATATACATATCTCCCGATTCACAAAAGTAACCAAATTCAATTCGTCCACACACCGAATGCAAACCGGATGTGGACAGAGCGGTGTCGTTCAAACAAATGAAGAAAACTCGTTTGTGCGCAAGTGGAATAAGGAAATCTTTAAAAAAAAAATTATAAATAAAACCGGAATTCACATTTTTCGTCCAATCTAAAAGAATACCGATAAAAATAAAAAATGTTTGATTTGATCCGAAATCGACAAGCCATAAACTATTTAAGGACAACTTTGAATGACCAGAATCAGACATACCGCGGCAGCGACTCTGTCGATATCACAAGACGCAAACGATACACCCAAGACAGCCGACCCCAATATCTCACGTCCCCTCCTAACCAGACCGACCAGCAAGTCTTAAAGGGGAAAACAACTATCAAATTCTCTATCATCAATTTACCAAATTGACACAACTCAGTCGTCAGATCCTGTCCACACGATTCCAACATTTCAACTGACGTGACCACAAAGCATCAGATTTTCTGCCCACGCCATAACCAACATCTGACCACGAACATTAAGCTTTTTGCCTACAACACCACCTCCATTAAAATTGACTCGACCACCGAACATCAAGTTTTCTGCAGACATTACTATAATATAACCAACATCTTACCACGAACATTAGGCTTTCTGCCTACATCACCACCTCCATTACAACTGACTCGACCACAGAACATCAAGCTTTATGCAGACATTACTACTCACATCATATAACCAACATCTGACCACGAACATTAGGCTTTCTGCCTACATCACCACCTTCATTCAAAATTGATTCGACCACAGAACATCAAGCTTTATGCAGACATTACTACTCACATCATATAACCAACATCTGACTACGAACATTAGGCTTTCTGCCTACATCACACCTTCATTAAATTGATTCGACCACAGAACATCAAGCTTTATGCAGACATTACTACTCACATCATATAACCAACATCTGACTACGAACATTAGGCTTTCTGCCTACATCACCACCTTCATTAAAATTGATTCGACCACAGAACATCAAGCTTTATGCAGACATTACTACTCACATCATATAACCAATCTGACTACGAACATTAGGCTTTCTGCCTACATCACCACCTTCATTAAAATTGATTCGACCACAGAACATCAAGCTTTATGCAGACATTACTACTCACATCATATAACCAACATCTGACTACAAACATTAGGCTTTCTGCCTACATCACCACCTTCATTAAAATTGATTCGACCACAGAACATCAAGCTTTAGCAGACATTACTACTCACATCATATAACCAACATCTGACTACGAACATTAGGCTTTCTGCCTACATCACCACCTTCATTAAAATTGATTCGACCATAGAACATCAAGCTTTATGCAGACATTACTACTCACATCATATAACCAACATCTGACTACGAACATTAGGCTTTCTGCCTACATCACCACCTTCATTAAAAATTGATTCGACCACAGAACATCAAGCTTTATGCAGACATTACTACTCACATCATATAACCAACATCTGACTACGAACATTAGGCTTTCTGCCTACATCACCACCTTCATTAAAATTGATTCGACCAGAACATCAAGCTTTATGCAGACATTACTACTCACATCATATAACCAACATCTGACCACGAACATTATGCTTTCTGCCTACATCACCACCTTCATTAAAATTGATTCGACCATAGAACATCAAGCTTTATGCAGACATTACTACTCACATCATATAACCAACATCTGACCACGAACATTATGCTTTCTGCCTACATCACCACCTTCATTAAAATTGATTCGACCATAGAACATCAAGCTTTATGCAGACATTACTACTCACATCATATAACCAACATCTGACTACGAACATTATGCTTTCTGCCTACATCACCACCTTCATTAAAATTGATTCGACCATAGAACATCAAGCTTTATGCAGACATTACTACTCACATCATATAACCAACATCTGACCACGAACATTAGGCTTTCTGCCTACATCACCACCTCCATTAAAATTGACTCGACACCGAACATCAAGCTTCATGCAGATATTACTACTCACATCATATAACCAACATCTGACCACGAACATTATGCTTTCTGCCTACATCACCACCTTCATTAAAATTGATTCGACCATAGAACATCAAGCTTTATGCAGACATTACTACTCACATCATATAACCAACATCTGACCACGAACATTATGCTTTCTGCCTACATCACCACTTCATTAAAATTGACTCGACCATAGAACATCAAGCTTTATGCAGACATTACTACTCACATCATATAACCAACATCTGACTACGAACATTATGCTTTCTGCCTACATCACACCTTCATTAAAAATTGATTCGACCATAGAACATCAAGCTTTATGCAGACATTACTACTCACATCATATAACCAACATCTGACCACGAACATTAGGCTTTCTGCCTACATCACCACCTCCATTAAAATTGACTCGATCACCGAACATCAAGCTTTATGCAGATATTACTACTCACATCATATAACCAACATCTGACCACGAACATTATGCTTTCTGCCTACATCACCACCTTCATTAAAATTGACTCGACCATAGAACATCAAGCTTTATGCAGACATTACTACTCACATCATATAACCAACATCTGACTACGAACATTATGCTTTCTGCCTACATCACCACCTTCATTAAAATTGATTCGACCATAGAACATCAAGCTTTATGCAGACATTACTACTCACATCATATAACCAACATCTGACCACGAACATTATGCTTTCTGCCTACATCACCACCTCCATTAAAATTGATTCGACCACAGAACATCAAGCTTTCTGCAGACATTACTACTCACATCATATAACCAACATCTGACCACGAACATTATGCTTTCTGCCTACATCACCACCTTCATTAAAATTGATTCGACCATAGAACATCAAGCTTTATGCAGACATTACTACTCACATCATATAACCAACATCTGACCACGAACATTAGGCTTTCTGCCTACATCATCAACTCCATTAAAATTGACTCGATCACCGAACATCAAGCTTTATGCAGATATTACTACTCACATCATATAATCAACATCTGACCACGAACATTAGGCTTTCTGCCTACATCATCACCTCCATTAAAATTGACTCGATCACCGAACATCAAGCTTTATGCAGACATTACTACTCACATCATATAATCAACATCTGACCACGAACATTAGGCTTTCTGCCTACATCATCACCTCCATTAAAATTGACTCGACCACCGAACATCAAGCTTTCTGCAGACATTACTACTCACATCATATAACCAACATCTGACCACGAACATTAGGCTTTCTGCCTACATCACCACCTCCATTAAAATTGACTCGACCACCGAACATCAAGCTTTCTGTAGACTTTACTACTCACGTCATATAACCAACATCTGACCACGAACATTAGGCTTTCTGCCTACATCACCACCTCCATTAAAATTGACTCGACCTCTGAACATCAAGCTTTCTGCAGACATTACTACTCACATCATATAACCAACATCTGACCACGAACATTAGGCTTTCTGCCTACATCACCACCTCCATTACAACTGACTCGAACACCAAACATCAAGCCTCATGCAAACTTTACTACTCACATCACAACTGACTATCACCAAATATCAGTCTTTCTTCTTAAATCATTTCCAACCTTACAACCTTTTCGTGTTTTGATGAAACTTAAAATCTGTGACTGCTATTCCTTACCACCATACGCTTTCTAATAACCCTGTTTACTACAGTATCCACTTCTCATTCCGCTAACCATAGCTGATAGAGGCGTTAAGCTGTGTTAATTATTATTCTATGTTACTGATGCCCTTGATCAGGATTGAACCTGCAATCTAGAGATAACTGTAACTTAGTACAGTCTTAACCTAACTCCTTTATCCACTGGGACATGTGTCCAATTGGACAATCCAGTGTGAATTTTGGGAACTTATAAACCTAATGTCTTGTTTTAGCTAGAATATCTACATATTTTTTTAGAGGCGTCTTCTCTTCCAATGTTCTTCTCTATCTATTATTCTAACTTCATCCCATAAGGGCAGAGGGTTTCCCTTTTCATTCCATATATGGTCAGCCATACCCGACTTTTTTATTTCTCCTCGGACCACTGCTTTACGATGTTCTTCTACTCTTACTTTCAGCATGTTTCACGTTTGTATACTTTGCAAATAACACAGATAATAGTAATCATCGAGCCTCATCTCAAACATTCAGAGAAATTAGTCATAACAATTTAGCAATTAATCAAAGAAAGATTTGTTTCTTCTTGCCTATAATTACTGTATTCAGCGCATTAAAATTAAGGGGATGAGGATGGTTTACCTATTTACATCCCTCTGACTGACATACAGCTGTTACAAAGCAGTAGCTGCCATTCCTGTAACATATCACCGTTGATAATATTTTGGCTCATCAGTAGAGGAGATAGGTAGAGAGAGAGAGAGGGACAGAGACGTGAAAAAAGAGAGTATGGGAAGATATTAGAGGAAAGATATTAGAAGAAAGGAAAAACGGAAACGTCAGTAGATGAGATATAGATAGATATAGAGAAAAGAGACATCAACTTTCAATATATCTAGCGTGATATGTCGGTGTTTACATGAAAGCAAATTTTCTCAATGTTTACATGAAAATAGGAGGATCCTGAATCAACAGTTCACATTCCAAATCCTTTTTCACAGCAACAATTCCAAGGAGAGATACTGGTTTAATTATAAACAAATCAAGAAAAATTACAATAGACTTTGATCTAGTGCGAACAAAATACTACCAAGCAAGCAATCTGAAAAAATATTTTCACGAAAATAAGACCATCCAGGATTTTACATTCCCTAAAAGAAGTGGAATTGTACTTAAAATATGAATAATTGAACAATATTTACAATTCTATACATATATATATTTTTCTACCAAACTACCTAATTCCAATCCGTTTAGCTACGGATAGCATTTCATATAGATATGCTGACGGTCGTCCTGAAATTGTTGTTGCCGCCATTAATTTTTCTAGGAGCTCTGGTTTCGTTCTTTCGTGTGCCTCTATTAGAGTGCGTTTTAATTCTTCGTAGTCCTGTGATTCAAGGGTTGCATTTGGTATTTTAGCGACTTCCTCAGCTGGCAACGATGACACTACTGTATAAAATTTTGTTTTTCGTGTGGTCTCATTTCGCAGGTGAAACTGGGCTTCCAATATGGTAAACCACCCATTCACTGCGGTCTCCATAAAATCGGGTGCTTTTATATTGACCTACTGATTCATTTCCTCCATTGTCTGTTCCATCTTTTTTTATGTATATATAAATATATCTTGTGTGAGGTTGCGTCGTTTTTGTTCGTCGGGGTCACCAATTGTTGTGTATGTGGTTTTTTGTTTTGTATATTTTAGTTTATGTTGGATAGTTACCTCTGTTGGTTCCTTGTGTTTTTTGGCGATAACTGGTACGTGCAAAGTACACATCTCACTATCAGAAAACATTTATCAACATGCAGGAGAAACAACGAACTCAGATTAAAATACACAACTTGTATTAAAGTAAAGTTACAAAATGTAGTACATGATACCGGCCAAAGTTCTTTTCATTTGTTTTTGTTCAAAAGTTCATATTTGTCTTATTTCACTTCTCGATTATGGAGCTAACTTGTTTGCGTGACGATTAATTGTCTGTCACCCTCTAACTCAATTCTCCTCCTTCCTAGTATTCCCGCTTCTTATTTTTGGCGCTCGATTTTGAATTCCAGCGTCTGTCAGTTTCGTTATTAGATCTTTACAATATTTACTCCCCACTTTCTCGAACAATCGGCAACCGCCATTTTATTAACCATTACAACTATATTACTAAGTTTAATAAGAAAAGCATGTATGTATGTATCTTGATATTTCTTTTACTTTTATTCACTCATTAATGTTTTAAATTCATTGTTTATTTTACAAATTTATAAAGGATTTATAAAATCTTTTTTCGAAGTTGTGTAAATATAGTTAGATATTTCTTCATTCATATTTCCCGTTTGAATTCAATTCTATTAGTTGCGTCTTGATTTTTTAACGTTATTTTTGACGTCATTTTTTTACCGTCCACTAAAGCTGTTTAGAAAGAAAGAAATATATTTTTCACACATAACACTAAAAAAAATGTGTGAAGGATGATAACTAATTAGAACTGAGCCTACTCTAATGGAGAACCACCTCTGCTATTTCATATGTTTTCTTTATCATTAAACAGTTTAAAATATTAATAGCACGACTTAGTAGTAGTAGTAGTAGTAGTAGTAGTAGTAGTAATAATAATAATAATAATAATAATAATAATAATAATAACAATAACTATAATAATAACTATAACTATAACAGTAATTTTGTTATAATCATATTTATTATACTCATAACAATAATACTAATACTAATTTGATTGGATCCTTTCCGTCCACTAAGGACGATGGCGTTAGTGTCCAAAATAAAAATTAATTTTTTTATCTGCATCTGTGTAAGTGACTCTGCAGGCCAATTCTTGAGTGACCTGAATTCTTTGGTTCACTGAATGCACACAAACTGTGATGCTTTCTGGCTGCTGGCTTTTCTCTCTCTTTCTGACTCTCTTTTCTGTCGAGGTTACTCTCCTCTGTGTCTCACTCCTTGCTTAACGTTGAAGCGCAAGGCCGCTCTATTTTTTGCATCTACCTCCCACGTATTTGTGTCAATATGGCATACCCTCATAGCTCGCCTGCAGATATCTTTAAATCGTAGGCGTGGTCTACCAACCGATCGGGAGCCTTTTGCTAATTCGCCATGCAAAAGATCTTTTGGGATGCGCCCATTTTCCATTCTTCTGACATGTCCAAGCCAACGACGGTGCCTCTTACAAAGAATAGAGAACATGCTGTTCATGTCGGCGCAATCCAACACGACTGTGTTGGGCATTTTATCAACAAATGTATAGAATACGTCGTAGACAACGGAAATGGAAACTATTGAGTTTCCTTTCGTGGCTTGTATATGTTGTCCACGCTTCGCTACTGTAGAGGAGTGTACTGAGGACACACGCTTTGTAGACACGCATCTTTGTTTTCTTGGTATTATTCCAGGCTCTCTTACTCAGTTTGACCATGACTGCTGCTGCTTTTGCTATTCTGCTGTTGACTTCAGAATCAAAGGAGACTGAGTTTGAGATGGTAGACCCGAGGTACTTGAAACTCTCCACGGATTCAAGGTTGCACCCATCAATATTGATGTTTAGAGGAGAGTCCACGTTTTGTGCCATGGCTTTGGTCTTACTTACTTTAAGTCCGAACTTTTTACAAGCATGTGTGAGGCGACTTGCAAGCTATTGCAGGCCTTATTCAGTGTGTGACTTCAAGGCTGCGTCGTCAGCAAATAGCATTTCACGATTGTGTGAATGTAAATTCCTTCACTGCAGTCCCTGAAGGCATACTGGAGAATCATAAAGAAAAACATTCCGAACAGTGTAGGTGCTTTAGTCATCTGTTGACTGGAAATGCCTCAGATGTTGTACCATTAAAAGAGACTGTGCTGTGCGTATCTGCATGGAAGGAAGTGACGCTTCCTAGTAGTCTGGGTGGGCAGCCAATCTTTTGCAGCAGTCAAAAAAAGAGATCACTTCGGCTGACCATGTCAAACGCTTTGGCAGGAACAGCAGATGCCACTTTATATTGCATTTATTGATTTAATCAATAAATACAATATAAAGTGGCATCTGCTGTTCCTGGAAATTTTCCTGCAGCTGGCGTAGAGAGAATATCATGTCCAGTGTTGACCGGTTAGAAAGGAAACTACATTGGGACTCCGGGAAGATCCGAGAGGCAAGAGTCTGTAGCCGAGCCAGTGAAACGCGAGCAAAAACTTTTACAATGATGCTAAGGAGGGTGATGCCTCGATAATTATTGAAGTTGTTAATTTTTTTTAATATAAAGGTAAAACAAATGAAACTCCTCTTACCTCGGGCTAGGAAAAGAAATGGCGCCCGAAAGTTAAGTTTCTTTTATAAGAGTACAGACCGGAAGTGAGGGGGTTGTGGGAGAGGAGTGGAGTAATAAATGAGCCGAATTTCTTGGCAGTGTTGTGAGTGATGTGATTGTGAGCTGACAGAAAAACTTGAGTTGAGATTTCCAGTAGATTCTTGGTAAAGAGTACTTCGATAATGAATCCTTTGGTAATCCTCTCAGGTAGAGAATCCTAGGTTCCTTCGTCAATGGTTGCAAGTATACTGAGAAAGAATCAGCGCTTAAGTAATGTATCCGCTACGTAGTATGGCCAGCGATTGGCTAATGAATAGACCACATAATCCCGCCTAGTCTATAAATCTAGGCGGGGAACTAGAGCACACCTAATATCCAAATTTTCCAACAGCAGTCGTTCCGGTCTCCTTTATTCTCGTATAGAGTGACAGTGATAGAGTCCCGCATGTCCCTTGGGATGTGTCCTTTTTCCCAGCAGCTACAAAGTAGATTATGTAATGGTTGAAGCAACGCTGCTTTCCCACTCTTCAATACTTCTGATGGTACGCCATCACTGCCAGTTGCCTTCCTATTAGCGAGTCGGTCGATGGCTTTACTGAGTTCTTCCACGGTTGGTGGTGTGTCTAGTTCCCGCATCACTAGTAGATCTGTGGTGGCATTTAGGGCATTGTCTGTCACAACGTTTTGGGTTTTGTATAGCTCTAGGTAGTGCTCAACCCAACGTTGTAACTGCTTCCATCTTAGTCTTGGGTGGTGCAGTTTTTATGATGGGTAGGCCGGTTGCTTTGATGTCCTTATACAGGCCTCTTGCATCTCTCATGTTGGCAGCTATCTCTATGCCACGACACAGATTTAGCCAGTAAGTGTTGGCACAGTGTCGAACAGTCAGCTGGGCTTTATTTCTGGCACTCCTGAAGGCAGTGAGCGTACTATGATTTGGTGCTACCTTGTATGCTTCGAGAGCTCTCCTCTTTGACTCAATCACAGGTTTCATTTCCTCCCAGTGAGCTTGGAACCAGCCAGCGTATTTTTCTCCCTTTTTCCATAGGCAGTGATGGTGAGACTACTTGGTGTCAATAGAGGTTTCATCGGGCATCCCATTTACAAGGGCTTCTTGAAGATTGCCTTAAAAGTGCTGTTTTCTCTGGGTTTTCTACGCAGCATGTGTTTATCCTAGGGCGACCCCTCTTCTTGAAGTAGTAGATCTTTTGGGGTGTCAATTGCACACTGCTGGCCGCCATGGAGTGGTCTGAGTCACAATCTGCGCTACGGTAAGTGCGGGTAAGGAGGATACTTTTTAGATTCACACTTCTAGTAATGACTAGATCTAGCTGGTGCTAAAGGTGGGAACGCGGGCGTCTCCATGACACCTTATGGATATATTTGCATTTAAAGTACGTGTTGGTAACGCATAAGCCATGGTAGCAACACAACTCTAGCAGTCTCTGGCCGTTCTCATTCATCTTTCCCCGTTCATATACACCAAGGCATTTGGGCCAAGCCTTATAGTCAGCTCCCGCTCTTGCATTGAAGTCACCGAGTAGGTATAGATTTTCGGTGTTCGGGATCTCTGATAATACCACATTCAAGTTCTCGTAGAATTTGTCTTTCTCCTCTGGAGTTGCATAGAGAGTTGGCACGTACGCGCTGATGATGTTCACTGGCCTCGAGGGCGTTCCCATTCGGAGGGTGAGGATTTTCTCGTTGTCAGTTGACGGGGGTTCAATGCAAGCAATGAAAGTATAGAATACTAAATCCAATTACCGTTGAATTGGCAAGACAAGACGGCAAACAGTCGTAACTCAATACGATTCTGATATGCCGTAAAGACCACTGCAAAGTGGCAAGATTTATGGAGCCTCAGAGGACCCTAAAAACCAAGCAGCCAATCAGAACTCAGGGAATGGACTCACCCAAAACCATGGGTGGACTGTTCTGAATTCCCATAAATACCAGTTGTCTTGACACTGGTGCAGTTGTGCTTGGCCAGTCACATTGCTCAAACCAATTGTTGACTGACTGACTGACTTACTTCAATAGAAAGTTTACAGCAAAGCCGTTGGCGTGGTTCATCCAAGGATTTTCCTTGCCAAAAAAAGGTGTAGTTTGCCTCCTTGATACTGCCATTCTCGGTCAAACGTGTCTCCTGAAGACAGGCGACATCAATGTTAAGTCTGCTCAGTTCTTTGTCGATAATAGCTGTCTTGCGAGCATCACTTACTTGTTGCAAATCAACAGATAAGCCAGGGCACATGGTCCTGACGTTCCAGCTTGCGAATCGAAGTGCTGGAGACTTCTTGTGTTTATTAGTATTTCTTGGTATAGACTTTTTGGCCCACCTGTCGCGACAATTCTCTAAGCTCCATACACTCAGTGGAGCAAGCAGGCCATGGCGAGACAGCACCTAACTGGCTGGTGGATGCCCAGCTTAGGGCGGGCGGTAGCTGTGCAGTTAGGTGCGATGACCTCTCCCACCGTCAGAAGTGACCCCTGGCCCTCGTTTCCTTCGCCAATCAGATTGAACTTATAACCGGTAACCTGCCACTTCCCGTGTTGTATCGGAACCTAGCAATGACGTTGGGGTGTCCTCTCCATTTGAAACAATGGAACTACGTAGCCTGGGCGGTTTATATGGAGGATTAGCTGTTGCCCAAGAAGCAGGTCTTCCCTCTCCACACCGTCACTGGGATCCAAAGGAAAGTTAGAGAAACCTATGCAGTTTGGCAGCGATAGTGTCGCAGGAGTTGCTGGATAGCGCTGAGTTCATCATCACACCACCTTAGGGACTCCATCTCCGGATTTAATTTCGGAGTTTACTCCCCTAGCCTATCCTTGGCATGAGGTAACGCCGCTAGGCAGCGAAGGTTTCATAATAGACTTTTCCTTGTCCTAGATGGATAGCCAACCAAGGCCGAGAAGCCCCATCTACTCCATCTTTTTACAGTGATTTATGTGAGTAGTACCCCAATCTCACTACTATCAGTGTGGATAGCCGTTGGCTCCCCTGGAGCTCATCTGTCCTTTTTACATCTTTTGTTTTTAATGAGGCTGGGTGTCCACACAACCAAATCACCAGACAAGTCGGCCATGTAGCAGGTAGTAAAGATCAGTTCTATCCTGATCTGACAATACATATTTCTGAACGTTGACCGTCGAAACAAAACGGACGAGAAAATCATGAAATGGAAGTAAACGAATTTAAGGTTTATTATTATTATTATTATTATTATTATTATTATTATTAAACTGTTTAAATTAATAAAGATAGAAACAGTTCTAATGTATTAACGATACAAATCGGCGTTACGGTTAAGACGCGTCTGTTCCGCATGAATTTGTTTTTAATATAATTTTTCTATAATTAAAAAAAATGAATAAAGAAATATCTAAATAAATACATATAATAGTTGTCGAAAGTTTATATATCTTTATCTTAACATTTTTCTTTTTTTTTTTCAACACTTAGTTTAACATTTAAATGTGAAATATATAGGGACTATGAAATGATGAGATGAAGAGAAATAAAAAGACACAACTGTTTCGAAGTATAAATGGAGACTTTATTGATCAGACCGGTAACTCTGGTCGCCAGAGTCCAGACGCTCAGAACTTTTTATTTATTTATTTAATTTTTATTTTATTTTATTTTATTTAAATGCGTGTTCGAATCACATCGGGTCATCAATTTATAGGGACTATGAAATGATGAGATGAAGAGAAATAAAAAGACACAACTGTTTCGAAGTATAGATGGACTTTATTTATCAGACCATTAACTCTGGACACCAGTGTCCAGACGATCAGAACTTTTTATTTATTTATTTAATTTTAATTTAATTTTATTTTATTTAAATCCCCAGAAATACAATATACTGTAACTGTTACGAAATACATGTGTAAATTGATTTTGAAAGAAAAACAAGCAAACAAGAGATGATTGAAGCGATGTTTTAATGCTAAACATCTCTCTATATAGAAATAAAAAAAATACAGTAACAAGTAGATGTGTAATAATAATAACAATAATAACATTTTAAAAGTCTTAGCCTTTTTCCAAAAACCAGACGTAAAAATATGAGCTAGTTAAATAACTTTTATGTAGAAACTTAACTTAACATTTCGTAATAAACAAACAGTAACTATAAAGTTTTTACATGAAAGTTTTTACATGTAACTTGATTAAGAAACTTTTCTGATTAGTAGATGTAATTCTAATAATAAATAAGTAAGCATGAATAGACAGATTTTTTTAAAGTCATCACTTCCCTTTTTTTTAAAAAGAAACCATTGATTTCATCGCTTCCTAGAGCTACGAAAAAAGCGTCCGTTTCGTTCTATTGTCAACATCACAACTAATAATAATAATAATAATAATAATAATAATAATAATAATAATAATAATAATAATAACTATAACATTGAATATGATTATAACAATAATAATAATAATAACTATAACAATAATAATAATTCTCTACTTCCACTTATATATATTAGATTTCGATTTTGATAGTATTTCGGCTATCAGCGACCAGTAATACATATATTTATGAATAATCTGAAACGAAAAATTCACTATACCAAAACCCACCAGTTATATGGTAATCAGCCATATACCGGATGTCCCATGGATGTCAAACTCCGTGATAAAACAACATGCAATCAAAACAAACACCTAACGTGTGGCACACGGTGCAGCTGTATGGGCTATGTTGTATTGATGGAAAGAGTGTGCTTTGCATAGCACAAGTAACAGACCAATCTAAACAAATCGTAGTACAGGTTGATCAGCAACTGAGTGACTAAAAATACTGCTATTGTGAGATTTCTTTTTCTTTTTCCGAAAAGGACAGGCAGAAGATGTCGCTGGAAGTCTCTAGCTTGAACTTCACACATGGGTGGTGAGTGGTAGATTGCCGCTGTGTATTACAAAATCGAACATTATACACTTCGTCTCCTCCTCTCATAACAGGGCAGCTCTATTTAGGGATGGCACTGCTTTCCTCTCATGAGGAACGGTCAATAAAAGGCGACCCAAAAATTGCATGTCCGAACATGACCCTGCTATAAGGTGCATATGGCTGGGCATCCAAATTGTGCACTCGAAATTTCAGAAAATCTAAAATTAATAAAACAAACATGTTCATGGCATCTTGGAACGTAAGGACACTTCAAGACAACAAGAAAAACCCTGAACGCAGATCTGCGATTATTGCACGGGTTCTTAAACAAAACATTAGTATTGCAGCTCTATCAGAAACCAGGCTTCCAGGCAAAGGGGAACTGAAAGAAATGGATGGTGGTTATACCTTCTTTTGGGTGGGTCTCCCTGAAACTGCAAAGACAGATTCCGGTGTCGGGTTTGCCATCAGAAATGACATTGTTTTACAACTGGAATCGCTTCCAGTTGGTATTTCTGACCAGCTGATGTCTCTTCGTTTACCTATCGGAAGGAATAAATATGCGATCTTGCTGAGTTGTTATGGACCTACAATGGACTCCAATGAGGAGGTAAAGCGATCATTTTACAGTAGCCTTCGTGTTCTCCTGAGACATACATCATCTAGTGATAAACTTTATGTCATGGGTGACTTCAATGCTCAGGTTGGATGCGACATACTGACTTTGGGAAGAGTAATTGGTAAACATGGCATAGGAAAGGTAAACTAATGGTCTGTTACTACTGTCTCTTTGTTGTGAATTCAGTCTTGTGATTACCAACACGATTTTCCAGCAACGGAACAGTTTCAAAACCACCTGGCGACATCCTAGATCAGGCCACGAACATCTCATTGACTACATTATAGTTCGTAGTCGTGATTGTCGTGGCATAAAGCTGACTCGATCACTAGCTATTGGGCAATGTTGGTCAGATCACAAGATTGTTAGCGCTTGCACTGACATGCATGTAAGGAACCCTGTTCGAAACAACAGAGTTAAACCACCAAGAAAAGTAGATGTAACAAAGTTAAAAGATACGAAAATCTTGAGCTCTTTCCAAACAATATCTGACTCCAGACTCATGTCTTTCGACATTGGAGATGAAGTTGAAGCGGCATGGTCGGGTCTGTGGGAAGTTCTCTATAGCCCGGCAAAAGAAACACTTGGGTATGCTCATCGGAAACATCAAAATTGGTTTGATTCAAATGATCCTGAAATAAAACCTCTCCTTGAAAACATGCATAAATTTCATCAAGTCTGGATGAACGATAAAAAATGTTAAACAAAGAAAGATGCATTTAAACCAGCCAAAGGAAAATCAAAAGCAAGATTGAGGAAGATGAAGAAGAGTTGGTGGACATCAAAGGCAAAAGCTTTGCAGGAGGCTGCTGACAAACATGATCTTAAATCATTCTATCAAAATCTAAAGGGTGTTTTTGATCCATTGGTCTATCATCAATCATGTCAGTGGATAACACTCTTTTGACTGACAAAAGTGATATTGTCAAACGTTGGGCGGAACATTTCTCTACAGTCCTGAATCAGAAATCTTCTTCCGACACTCATGTAACAGACAATCTTCCCCAGAGACCTGTTGTACAATCCTTCTCTGCTAACATGTTAATACTTGAGGTAAAGAAAGCTATCAATTAACTTTCAAATGGAAAAGCACCTGGCAAACATGGAATTTCAGCTGAATTGTATAAATGTGGAACCAATCTTTTGACACACAGGCTCTGCAAATTCTTCAACCTTGTGGTGTGGGACAGGCGTGAAGTCCTGCAACAGTTTAAGGATGCATCAATTGTCCATTTGTACAAGAACAAAGGAAGCAAGTATGACTGTGACAACCACAGAGGAATATCTCTTCTCTCGGTTGCTGGCAAAATTCTTGGTCGTATCATCCTTAACAGGCTTAATGACTTTGTCTCAGGATCAGCACTACCAGAAACTCAGTGTGGTTTTCGCTCAGGTAGAGGAACAGTAGATATAATTTTCTGTCTTCGACGGGCTCAGGACAAGGCCCAAGAGCAAACAAAGACTTATTTATGGTTTTCGTGGGTTTAACAAAAACCTTTGACACTGTGTCTCGGACTGCTCTGTGGAAAGTGTTGTCGAAATTAAGAGTCCCAGATAAAATGCTTCAGATCATCGTCTCTTTGCATGAAGGAATGAGGGCTTCTGTGAGATCATATAGCGAGCAATCCAGTACTTTTTCTGTCTCAAACGGTACTAAGCAAGGCTGTGTTCTTGCTCCACTTCTATTTGCATTGTTTTTTCTGCTATGCTCGAGAAAGCATTCTCAGATGTAAGCGAAGGAATAAATGTTAAATTCAGAACAAGTGGTGATCTATACAATTAACAATGTTTTAAAGCTAGGTCAAAAATTTCCTTGCAGCTAGTACGTGATCTTCTCTTTGCAGACAATGCCACCATATTAGCACACAGTCTAGAAGACATCCAGACCCATTATTTATAAATTGAGACATCAAAAGCATTCGGACTTACTATCGGTATAAAGAAAACTGAACTCATTTACCAGCCCACAGCATGCAATCCATGTCTTGTAAATCCATCATTCTTCGTTGATGGAAAAGCATTAAAGATTGTTGACACGTTTAAACATCTTGGATCAGCAGTCACGTCTGATTGAAAAATGGCCAAAGAAATCCATCCCAGAATAGGTAAAGCAAACACTGCATTCGGCGACCTGAAACATCGATTATGGAATTCCAAAGATGTATCGCTTAAAATAAAAATTAACATTATTAGTGTTATTCGGACTATTGTCCCCATCTTCATTGTTATTTGTACAAAGTTTCGGCCGATATACCCTTCGGCCTTCTTCAGGTATTTCTTGTCGGACTCGGGAACCTTCTCGGACTCGGGAACCTTCTTTTTGAACTCGGAAACTTTCTTGTATTCGGGAGCCATCACGGAACTTTGAACCTAACCCTTTATTTATTCCACGGGGGTATCCTGTTCTCATTCCGCTAACCATAGCTGGGGTAGGAGTTGTGTTAATTAATTATTTTTCTAACTGCTTTCACTCAGGATTCAACTCGGGAACCAGAGATAACTGTCACTTAGAACTGTCTTTTTTAATCTAACTGCCTAATCCACTCGGCCATGTGTCCAATTGGACAATTGAGTGTGAATTTTGGGAACTTATAAACCTGATGTCTTGATGTGGCTAGAATATCTACCTATTTTACTAATGTATGATTTTTTACCTAGACTCATATTGTGTTTTTTTTTTTTTGGCTCACAAAGGTTGATGTCCTTTGTTACATCATAGTCAAGGCCTGTTACTAGCTGATCTCCTGCAAGCTTCGCTCCAAGATAACGAAAAGGTCGGGGTCAAATCTCCCCCTTTGGGCCACCACCCAAATATGCAGTTGCTGCATGGGCTGCCTTCTGTCCTTCAATGCAGTTCAAATGGTTTCCAACTTTTGAGACTGTACCTACTACTCTCAATTTTGCATCCAGAATTCGACAATATGACCCAGTGAATGTGAATGACTTTTCTAATCTAGTATCTCTAGACACACTTAGTAAGTTGTATGACAGTTTAGGAACATATAGTGTTTCATATAATCTTTATCTTTATTGCTTTCCATCAGACACTCTCACTCTACAGTCCCTGTTACCAATGCTTCAACTGAGTGTCTATCACCAAGGGTTATATCCTCTTCTTTATCCAATTTTGTGAAATTGATAAACTTGTACATATCATGGCATATATGATACGTCGCTCCAGAGTCCACAAACCATGAGCTCTTTTCGTTGTTCGTTGATAATGCATGGTGAGCAAATAGTCCAACAACGCGTCGTTTTTAGAACGACTAGACTCCACTTGCGTTTTCTCAGTTAAGAAAGCTTTCTTTTTTTTGGTAGTTTCTTTCGCAACTTTCTTTAGAATCTTTCCCCGAGAAGACGACAATCACGGTTTATGTGTCCATATTTCCCACAGTTAAAACACTTGCGTCTCCTTTTATTGGGATGGTGTTTCGATGTCATGGCTTTCGACTCAGCACCACCAGTTTCCCTTTCTCTCATTTTCGTTTCCTCGTACAGCAGTCATTCAGTTACTAAGGCCCACTTAGGCACATCTTGACTTGCTTCAAGCGCTTTCATTAACATGTCATAGGATTCTGAAAGGCTAGCCAGATGATGTACTACGCTATCTTCTTCATCAATCAAATCGCTGATGATTGATAACTCATCGAACGTTTCTGTCATTAATTTGGTGTGTTTATGAACAGAGTCATCTTCCTTCAGTTTAAGAGAATACAATCTCCTCCTTAATGCTAATTTGTTAGCCCACATTTTCTTTTGAAATTGGTCAGCCAACTTTTTCCATACCACTGCCGGGTCGTCCGGATCCCCAATTAAGTACAATTGTCGCCAAGGCACGATCTTTCCGCGATAAATATTTTGCGTGTAATGCCGCATCTGTCCTAGAGTCAAGAACTATCTTTGTTTCATTTATGATGTTCTATACACCATATATTATTAATGCCATTTTACATTGTACCTTCCAAGTGGCACAATTTTTCCCATTCAGCGGCACAAGATTAACAAGTTTTGTCTCCATCGCTATTTTCTAGATATTTCAATAATGAACTATACGAAAGATATTTAAATCATAATCGACACAAAAACTTAATCCGTGAATGACAAATCAAAAATGGCTGAAAAAAGGTTCACCAAGTATACGATATCATCGCACGCTGCCTGGGTCTTTTTTTTTTTGAGATTTACAAACTTAATTCCACATAAAAAGAGACATACTTTCTTTTTTATCTCTGGTAAGCGCAGGTACTCATCTTGACATTTTAGACTGGGAGGTGGACCGGGAAAAACTGTTACCAAGCCGAATTTAGTATTTTTTAAAGCTTTGGGTATCTTCTTTTGAAATTCAAAAACTCCTCTTTTCGACTATACCTCGTGTGAGTTTTTAAAGATGGGTTAAGTTTTGCCCAAGTTTACTATCTGTATTTCTAAAAGTAAGAAATATACTAAATAATGGACTAGGATCCACTTATTTATTTTTAAATCAGAGACTTAAAGTAGGCTAAATCATATCTTTAATTTTTAGTATAGTCAGGTATAGAAACATGGATAGAAATGCAGAATAGCGCGCAAGAGATAATATCATTAGATTACGTATAAAAAGCATTACATTTCACAGAAATACCCGAAACCTTTGAAACGCTATGGTTAGCTATGGTTAGCGTTAGCGTTAGAGTTAGGCTACTTCGGTAGTTTTCGTGATATAATTCTATTTATACGTAAAATGGGATTCTAATGATTTTATCTGTCGTGCACTATTCTGCATTTGTACCAAGAAGTCTTTAAGAACGAACTAGGAAAAAGTGGAATATCAAGAATTTTCCGAAGGAAAGATACGTGAAATAAACTCTAACTCAACTGCAGCATTAACTTCTAAGAAAACCAGTGAAAGAAGAGCTTGGAGGCTACAACAGTAAAGAATTTTAAGAAAGATATTTTGAAGGCCTTCCTGAATGAAAAGAAAGATTTGAATGTTTGTAATTTCCTGTGTTAACCTTTTTTTTATTTTTACAAATGCATTTTTGCTTACGATGTTATTAGGGTGCTAATTTTGCCACAATTTTTTGTATCCTTGCTCTGAGGAAAAATTTGTGCAATTTCCTTTAATGATGTATCTGTCTAATAAAATTTGTTAAAATTTAGCGAGATCTCTCGTTACTTCAGTAACATATTAAATAAGTCAATGCGACGCGACGTTCAGTTGCAACTGGCATTTTGAGAATTAGGCGGAACTTTGAGCGGAGACGTTGTTGATTTACTATACAAAGATATGTAAAAACACGAAGTATTCCAAAAGATGTGTTTATTCTTGATGATGAAGTCGACGATATAACGTTTTGGTTCATGCAATCTTCATCAAGACATGTGGTGTTCGGTTGTGTGTGGAAGACTTGCGTAAAATGAGAAATATTACTGATGAAGGTTGTATAAACAGAAACGTTATAACGTCGACTTTATCATGGAGAATAAACTCATCTTTAGATTTTTTTAATAAGAAGCTTACTGAAATAGCCGTAATAATCCCCCCTCCGATCGATGATGTTTTGTAAAAAGTGTATTTTTGGGGTACCAACGTGGTCAATCTTAAAATTAGCGCAACGAATTTCAGAGGCCCTGTGATTGAGTACCCCTGTAGGAACGAGGATAATGCCTGGTGATTCCCGGCATCTTTTTCACTGTTACGGCAAAGAAGAAGAAGCGAGAAAAACAGGACTCGTGACCGAGTCTCTAGAAAGTGAGAAGACATATGAACGAATCTCAAAATTAAAAGAAAATTGAAAGAAAGAAGAAGAAGAAGAAGAAGAAGAAGAAGAAGAAGAAGAAACAGTACTTTGAAAAGAGACCCCCAAAAGGTATTTCGGGTACTTATTTTTTGTAAACATTTGGGAAGTTATATTTTTTGTACCATTGTTTTTTTTTTAGTATTGTCTTTTGTATATATATTTTTTCTCACTTTATTATTGAAAATCTCCTGCATGAGAACATTAGTACAGCTAATAAACCCAGTTATTTGAATAAAAACATAGTGAATTTTAAATTACACTGGGGAACAATTTTGGACATAATTTCTGTAGAGTCTGATTTTCCTTTTGATTTAGACTAATATTTACATGCTGATTTCAAAGCTGCAGTCAGTTTTCTTTTATCACATCACGTTTTTCTCTACAGCTTACTCCCCAAATAAGCACAATTGTATCGTTTGTCTGTAAGTAATATGTTTAGTCAACTGATTGCGTTGATTATTTTATTGAAAAGGGAGGAGGATTTTTCAGATCTGGTGACTAGGTTGATTCCCAGTCAAAGAGCAAACATCAGCACATTTGTGAAGCTAGTCTATTTTGCATATTTTAAATTAAAACTTGGCAATTAAGACACATCTTGGTCCCTTCATCAGATGTTCAAGCAGTGTGTTAATATTTTACTGGTGTTGATCAGAGGAACATGTGATCTTGGCATTTAGTATACCTATGATTTGGAAACAGCCAAAATATTGCACAGGCTGTTACTTTTGTTTAATGAAAACTTTACCATATGAAAATAAAATAAACGTAAAATTGAATATCCTAGTCCTAGATATACGTCCAGTACCTCATTCAACTGAGATCCCAACGTGGGGCAATAGGGCTTGATAGAAGCATTGGGTGGAGAGGAATTGGTCTCCTGGATCTGACCTCAAACCTGTTGATCCCAACATTCTACATGAGCCATTTGTTTAAATAAAGAAAATTATATTCCTACCTCGCACATGAAACTAGGTCTCTTGAAGCAATTCATTAAAGCATTGCCAACTGAAGGCAATTTTTTCAAGTACCGCATTTTGGAATTTCCTGGCCTGTCAATTGAAAAACATCAAGGCCGTTATGTTTGATGGCCTACAGATTTGGCTAGTTATCAAAGATGAACATTTCATCAGGATACCTTGTCAAGAACTTTCTTGAAAATGCAAGAGCAAAGAATTACACTGAAATTGAATAGCCACAAAACATTCGATTGCAAGATGAGCATCAATTTCCATTTTCTGTATAGCCATCTCGCTAACTTCTTTGAAAACAAAGGAGTGGTCAACAATGAGCAAGAGGAATGATTCTGCAAAGATTTAGAATTCATGGCGGAATAGTATCGAGGCATATGGGATGTAAATATGATAGCTGACTATGGAGCATAAAGTGAGATTGTCAGATTTAACACTTTAGAAAAAAATATATGTGTAAATGTTTGCCTTAACTACTTGCACACAATTTAACTTACAGTAGCAATATCCTTTGTATAAACTTGAAGTTGAATTTGTACAAACATTATGGTTAAACAATTTTTTTCCATTGAAAATCTTTAAAACATTCTATAAAATAAATTTAAATTTGTTAGATGCAGTATTTTAATGGTTTTGAGACCAAGTGGGGATATCCTGTTACTTAAAAGTTGATGTAATAGAGAAAAAAAAAGGCTAATTTTGAGGATTTTAAAAATTTTATTGGCATTTCAGTCTCGGAAGACTATAATAAAGTTTTTGTGCCCCTGAAGTTACAGCGCCTCCTGTGACTGTGATGCCCGATGTTTGAAAAACATTCTCGATCGCAGATGTCGCATTTGAAGGCTGTCCCTGAAGATGTTGATGTGCCGGTGATTTGTTGCCGCTGCTTTCTTCTGGACCTCTTAGCTTCGTGGTGTTGCGTCAAGGGTGACTTCTAGATACTGAGACTAAAAGTTAGTCAAAAACAAGTGTCCGATCTAATTCAACAAAAATTGTGATGCCTAGTATAATGTTTTATTATATCCTATTATATATGAATATTTAAAACATTCCATAAAATAAGCACAAATTTGTTAAATGCTGTAATTTCATGGTTTTTGAGAAAAATGCAATTTTTATAAGAGATGATTTGTTAGAAATTCAGAATAGAAGTTTTATTCTGCAAAATTGTGACGAAATTGAAGATTGAAGATATGAACAAGCGGATTCCCAGCCCCCAAAAACAAAGCGCGTCGGGATATGTTTGGCCTGTGCGAAGGGAAGGGGTGTGGCGAGTGGCTATGGATATTCGAACTCGCTACCTCCTCGTAGCTGAAATGCTGTTGGCAGAAACCCGGATGAGATATATCGGAATTTGCATAAGGGTGGCCGAACGAGCAGAAATAGGATCGACAGTCGCTGACAACGAGAATGAGGAAGAAATCAAGTGTTTGGACGGCAAGTGAAATCTGACGACTGCTATTTGGGGTATCAGGAAGTGAGAGTAACGTGCTCAGTTGGTAGAGACTGTGCTGGCGACGAAAGGAATTACATTTCGTTTGCTAGAGAGACTTACAAAAGATTAATATTATCTTAAATTTTTAGACCATCGGTTCTTAGCAACTGTTTCTAGCTAGCCTTGTACATTGTAACATGATAAGTTAGTTACACGTGGTAGTAAGCCATTTTCGTGAAACCCCTTAGTAGAATTTTAAGTTTTGGAACCTGAGACCTTATTGTTTAAGAATTCTGGGGCTGGTGTCTGCATGTTAGTTCATTTTAGATCATTTATCCATTTAGCTTTTTGTTGTGTTTTTTTCTAGAAAAATATGTCCATAATTTTAGGAGAAATTGGAGTCCGAAAAAGATATTACCAATTTCTGGGCGGTCGAATCAAGGACAGAGTATGGGGAGATTTATGCATATATTCAGTTGGCTTGAGCCTCAGAGAGACATATCCAGACTCCGATAGAAAATAAGGAAAAGAAATATCATTGAAACCAGCAGTCGATTTATAGTTAAGCGAACTTTCTTATCAGCTGACAACATAGACTTAAGTTCCCTCTGCTCCATCAGAAACTGCACAAAGTGTCACACCTTCCTCCTCCTGTCATCAAACTTTGTGTTGTATTTTTTTTATCCTTGTGAACCTGTCTCTTGCTGTTACCTTTCGAACCGGCTAGCACAGATTATTACAACGTGGGGTCATCAACATTGTGCAACGAAGATGCACAAGCTGCAGACCGGGTATTATCACACTGGTGCAATGACCAAGGAATGACCTGAATTGCGCTTGCATCATAGAACGATAGGAAGAGAAAGAAGAAAAGAAATCAGAAAGGGAAAACAGAGAAAGGAAAAGAAGAAGAAAAAAGAAAATAGTCAACACAAAAGGAAAAGAAAAAGAAAGAAAAAGAAAAACGAAGATCGAACAGACATAACTATGGCACGTTAGAAATAAAGAAAGAAAGAATGAAAGAAAACACAAAAAAACAGGAAGGAAGAAAGGAACTATCAGCATTTTTTTCCTAAGGATTGTGGCTGAACGAACTTGTCAAAGCAGCAGATTTTTAAAATTGTATTTTAACTTTAACTGGAAACTGAAAGGAACACTAAATGGACGTTTAAAAACAACTGAAGACTGAAAGGAAAGCGTAATGAACTTTAAAAAAAGGACAAAAAACGAAGGAATAAACCAACTACGGTCCCTACCAGGTAGGCTGAAAATTCATTTCATGTTTGTTGTAGTTTTGTTAAATCTAGCATGTCGGTCTAGCATTAGTTTATTATGGATAGGATAGATAGAAAAGAAACGCAGTGTATGAAGGATTTCGTTCGTGATTTGTTCTCGAAAACTGAAGATTTAATTAGTTAACCAAAAGAATTGTTTGGGAGTATCTACTGCATTCCCAGAAAGATAGCCTGAACCCTCTCCAGAGATCTATTTTTTCTGATAATATCATGAAGCTGCTTTTTGAAATTACGATTAAAGAGAAATCGGTGAAAGCAAATAAAAAACAGATTACCCCCCCCCCACCAGCCGCTCAAGAAGAGAAATCAGAGGCACCCAAAGATGGTAAAAGCAATTAAGTATTACTAAATTACTATATATTCTCCTACTTCTATTAGGTTGTAATTTTCAAAGCTTAGTTTGACACTAGTCAAAAGTATGGGGTACCCTGTGACAATCAAACTCACTAACAGCCTGTGAGGTGACCGATTTACCAAGCTTTGGTTAGTCTAGCACATAGGCTTTAATTTTCTTGAAGTAACTTCTGCTTTTATTAGTCACCTATTTGAGTACATGTCAAACCATTGGTGTTTAAACTCGGTGCCCTGATGGGAACCGATGCTTTCAGCGAGACTTGACTGTAAATCTTCCTGTTTTATACTTAATTAAAACTTTGATAGTTATAAAATAGTAATAACTAGCGGGATCTGTAGATACACCACAGTATGATAATTTGATTATCATAATGTTTGATATGGTTACTTAAGAGCTATTATAAAAAGTATAATAATCTTGATTTAACTCTCTCTCTGACTCTTTTTTTTTTCTTTCCTTATTTTCATCTTTTCATTATGTTTGATTAAAACAGATTAGCGTTACCACTTCCGTGCCTTCACTCCGTCTCTCTATCTTTCTTCTACTCTCTTTCTTATTATACTTTTCTGTGTAGCATGTCCTTTTTCTTCCTTTTCTTTCTTTATAATGAAAATGGAATGGTCAATCATTTAGCTGAGGCGTCAACACTCATAAATATGAATTAAGCAGATAAGTAACACCAGATAATCCGGATTTACATGTTTGCATTTCATCTTAGATGATTTGGTTTGATTTTTACCAGAGGGTGTTGATGATAACGGTTGGAATATTAAGGAACAATAGTATTAATATATAGATGATGATAATGATGATGACAAATCATTGACATTTCTTGTTGTTGTTGCTTTGTCTCCTTTCATCAGTCAATAGGTTAAGGGTTTCATAAATATCGCTTGGGCCACTTGTTTGAATAAACTAATTCCAACCATAGATTTGGGTTTTAGAGACCCACCTACTGTCTGTAAAAAACGACACTTAGGGCTATTTTCGTTCAACTTATCAGCACCGAGTTGTGAATTCCGAAAAGCTCCGTGATAAAATACCTCGAAACGAAACGGTTGACCTTTCTAGCACCGGCCAAAGAAATGTCGCTTGAAATAAAGCCACTGATAAGTGGTAAGAAGTAGGAGGCCTTTATGGTGTTGGCATTTATTAACCTTTTTTTTTTTTTTTTTCGTGCAAGTTATTTTTTCAAAGAATCTATTTCCTTTCTTTTTCATGTCGGAAGATTCCCTCGGATAAAAAGAAAGAAGGCAAAACAATCTGGAATATTGATATGCATTGATAATATAGATCACAACACCTAATGTTTTTGTTCTTTTTTACTCTTTCACTGCCACATTTTTCAGTTTCTTGTAGCGCCTAGTATAACAAAAATCTACTGTTTTGAAATCGTCAATTTAAAACTTTAAAACATTTCCTTAAAATGCTATTCTAATCAATATACGTATCAGCAACCAGGGTTATAACATTAAAAATGATATTTTCTGAATAAGATTAGTACATTTCTTACTTTGATCATTTTACTTTTTACTTTTGTCTTTCTTTTTCTATAATTAAATATATACCCAAAAGGCGAACACTTTTGGCTTGAACAATTATACTTAAAAAAAATTTAAAAATTACAAAAATGGCTTCCATCTTTTTTTTTATTTGTAAGAAATATGCAATTTTAAATTTCCGTCTAAGAATACTCTAATCTATTTTAACGTAAACTGGTGTTGTTAATTTGTCAGTTTCTGTGTTTTTTTTACATTACTTTAGCAATCTACGCTTCCCTCGTACAAAATGATCAAAAGTATGCCTAGACAAAAGAATTCAACCTTTCTTTCAACGTCGTGCATCATTGTCGGTGAATGTATTCTTTTTGCTGAGCTCGTGATTGTCCGATTCTCATTTTAGGACTGAGTGATCAAACAATTCCATTATGGCTATCAAGGTATTAGTCGTATAAAAGTTCTACTATGCATCTATGCTTTTTAGACAAACATGGATCAGCGGATAGAGGAATTAGCATGCACATGTTCGAGCTGTTAACTGGGTTAACTGGTAGCAACATCTCCCAGTTACACTGAGTTCCTGGCCTATCTCTGAATCACCCTGGTCACGCCTTCACATTGATTTCGCTGGACCTATCAATGGTCTTGTTGATGCTTACGACTAGAATGTTTTCAATGAGTCGCAGATGAAACTATTCTAAAGGTGACATAGATTTTCAGTAGCTTTGAAATACCACATATATCATTTTCAGATAATTGTACTACAATCACTTCGGCGGCATTTTAAAATTTCTATGCACTTAATGGCAACCAACATATTAGATCATTACATTTTCGTCCACAATCAATGGAAAGATGGAGCGTTTTGTAGATACGATGGGCATATGAAAAGTTTTAAGCATCAGAAAAACTAAAAGGGATAAAAGATTTTTGAACATTTATTTTTCAACATAGTCCTCCTCAAGGGCTGAACACTTGCTTCAACGGCGCCGATGCGCTTTTATCCCTGTGTAGAAGAACCCTTTTGTTTGGGACTCAAGAAACCCCTCGACTGCAGCTATGACGTCATAATCACTGGCAAAATGGTGACCAGCCGAAGCTTTTTTCATCTGGGGGAAAAGATGGAAGTCGGAGAGGGGCAGGTCTGGCGAATAAGGTGAACGGGGAACAAGTTCAAATCCACAATCGTGAATGTTGCCATGACAATCAGTAAGGTGTGGGATAGTACGTTGTCTTCGTGGAAGAGGACTCCTTCTGTGAGCATTCCTGGCCTTTTTTTTCTTTGCTTACTTCCCGTAGGCGATTCAGGTGTCCAGAATAATGCTGTGCAGCCACTGTGTGGCCCTTCTGAGGGTATTCGATCAATATGACACCCTAGGAATCCCCCCCATAAAAATAGAGGTCATGACCTCCCCAGCTGAAAGAACGACCTTGGCCTTCTTTGGGGTCGGAGATGACGTGTTTTTCCACTGCTTTGTTCTTTGGTTTTGAGTTGGTAGTGATGAGCCCAGGTTTCATTCATAGTGATGAATCGAGCAAGGAAATTGTCTTCATCATCTTCAAACAGTTCAAGATTGCCCTTGGACAGAGTGCGTTTTTGTTCAAGGGTCAAAAGAAGAGGCGCCCACCTTGCAGAAACCTTTGAGAATCCCAGTTCTTGAGTTAAAACTTTGTCTGCTAGCTCAATTGATACCCCAAGTCTCTCTGCTATCTGACGACATGATATCCGATGATCTTGCATAACCATCTGTTGATTGTTGCTGCTGGGGGTCGTTCAACACCGTCTGTGTCACGCTTGAATTCTCTGATCCAACATGTGACTGTCGCATATGAAGGGGCACTCTCTGCTAATGTTCTCAACATGTCATCGTGAATTTCTGAGGCAGTCATGCTTTTCAAATGCAGGTACTTAATGATTTGACAAATTTCTATTTTTTCCATTTTTCACTGAATCCTTGACCTTAGCTTATTCTAAAATCTGAATAATAATAATAATAATAATAATAATAATAATAATAATAATAATAATAATAATAAACATGTTAGAATCTCAAAATTTGGCAAGAATACTTACAAAAGATTGTACTTTCAAAATATCATAGGTTTGACCAGGCATCAACGCTTCTTATACACGATGCTTTAAACTTTTCAGGTACCTTTAAGAGGGAACTCATAAAAAACAAAGAGGAGGGAACAACACAAATAAATATTAGAAATGTTCCTCTGTAGTTACAGAGCTACACCAAACACATATCACGGTAACTCACCAGCAGAAGCACTATTGAATCGTAAAGTTACTTTGCATATGGATGTCATCCATCCTACTCCAAAACATTCCCCCAAAAGGAACATGATCATAGGGAAACAATAGACTACTGCAATAGCAAAGAAAAATGGATTCAAGGACGATATGTCGTTCTGGAAATTTCATGTATGATATAGAGTCAACAATTTGGGTTTAACATACAGACCTCTCATCTTCCAGAGACCAAATCAAACTTCACCTTACCGCTAGATATCCTATTGGACACTTTTGAACTGTCCCCATAACATTCCCAAGATATACCAATGGTTAATCATAGGACTCCACCTAAATATGCAGAAAGTCAATCTTTGAAAACATTCTCTTCTTGAATAGCTTGGATCCCAGGCTGCTGATGTTAAGGATTGGATATCTGTCTGGTTTGGTTATTTGGTTAAGGTGTCTGAAATTGCCACATATACGCCATTTTCCTGGGGTTGACTTTGGGACAAGATGTAGTGGTGAGGACCAGGGGGATGTTGATGGTCTAATAATTCCGGCTTGCAGGAGTGCTGTGAACCTCTGTTTTGCTGATCTGTATTTTTCTTCGGGGAGTTGTCGAACTCTGGCATGGGTTGGGACATTATCTGTCGTGTCTATGACGTGTTTTACTTTTGTGTTAGGCACTAGAGATTACTCCGTTCGAGGTCTGGTGTGTTTGGGGAAATTTTGGAGGACAGACTGTACTTCATCTGGTAGGTTGGTATGGTCATTGATTATTATACTTTGAATTTGTGCAGTGACTTGAATAAATGTTGTGTTATCAACCAGTTTCCCGTTGCTGCAGTCCATAATTAGGCCATAGTGACACAGAAAGTCTGTTCCTAGGAGAGAGTTTACGGTATCTGCGACTACTACGGTCCATGTGTATGAACGGCGTAGGCATACACGGAATACTAATAACTAATTTTGTTTCACCGAAGCATTCGATATTCCTACCATTTTCTGCTGCTGAAGACAAACTAATTAGGTTGGGGAGGAAGCACCACTTAAAGAAAGGATGAGAGGTACCAGAAAGCAGTAGAGAGGTAAGGAGTATCATAATGAATCTGGCAGGGAGATGGGGATATAGAAAAAAAAAAGAGAGAGCACGCAAGGGATGAGAAAGACACAGAACAATGTCAAAAAGAGTGCAGGATTTACCTAAGGTTAGAGGAAAAAACTGCTATTGGGTGTGTACATCTATAGGAAAAGAGAGAGTTCATGGAGAATGAAAATCATTCAAAGGATATTATCTTGTGAGGAGGACGCTGCTTATGTATTGGATGCTTATGGTGATTGAGACACTGAGATATAGGCAGTGCACCATGTTCAAAAACACAGCAAAGTTACCATGAGCCAGTCTAGGTGGGTGAATGGCTTTTTAATCGATATCCGACCCTATAGGACACTAGTGGAACAATTAAAGTAGGAGATTACTCAAGCAAGAGCTATTTGTAAGGATTTGATGAAGAATTATGCCAGTGTCTATATGATATTAAGAGATGTGATTACCTCCCTTTTGGAATGGTTGGGCTATCTTCCCTTGATCGGGACTATATAAATTCAACAGATAGCGGCCATTGTAGTTGCGTCTTTGCTGAGCTGTATTCAGTTGATTAAAGTTAAATTGTTATGTTACATTGTCTTTGTCTCATTTCAATTTAATCAACTTGAATTCAATAGTGAGGTTGAATTCAAGTTGCGTTTTGTAAATACTGTTTCGTGCTAAGTCAACATGGATAGACTATTTAAACCACCAAAATTGGATCTGGACCCAAACTCCCCCACGGCTGCAAAAGAATGGAAGCATTGGATCAAGAATTTGGTGACACTACTCCTAACAAATTGCGTGTGCTGGTCGGCTGTGTTTCATTCGGGGTTTATGAGTACATAGAAGACTGCACGACCTACGAATCGGCTATTAATGTTTTGGAACAATTATACGTTAAAACGCCAAATGAAATATTTGTCAGACACCTCTCAGCTACCCGTCGTCAGACTCATACGGAATCTATTGACGAATTTCTTCGAGAACTACATAAACTCAGCAAGAACTGTGTCTTTAAAGCAGTAACTGCCAAACAATACCGAGAGGAACTCGTAAGGGATGCGTTTATCAACGGTTTAGCATCTACAGACATACGCCAGAGATTGCGCGAAAATTGTACCCTGGATTTACAGTCTGCATACAGACAGGCGTCCTCCCTTGACTTGGCCCATAAAAAATTGTGGTAATAATGTTCTCCCAACTGTGCTGCACTCTTCTCACCAACAATCAAAATCTATCTCGAAATGCCTCGTCCACCCGTCGCAAGAGCCAAAATACTACTGCCAGCTTTTTTCGTAGTTGTCGTACGCAATCGTTTGACGCTCCCTCTAGCCGTCGCCGTATGCTTATATGCACGCCCGATCTCGAGAGAATTTGCATACGTGCAATCCCATTCTCGCTGGTTCGAGATCGCCCATCGTTAAATATAGTGCTTACAGCAGCCATATTTCTTTCCCGCGATGACCCTGCAAGCCAAATTCGTCCGCGCACGCTTTGAGTTTCGAGGTATGTTGTTTTCATTACATCCACAAAATTCAGAGGCCTATAACAACATGGCGATTCGTCATGTCGTGTCTGCTGATGTTACTACAACAACAAACATTACGGGGGAATACGAACAAGACGAAAATCTGAGTAACCCTCTTGCTGTATCATTTAGTCGCAGGAAGGTGTCTCCTACGTCTATTAAAATGAGTTGTCTTTTGTGGTGAGAAAATACACCCAAGAAATCTATGCCCAGCTAGAGGAATCACCTGCCACACTTGTGGGAAAATTGGCCATTATTCTAAAGTCTGTAAATCCCAGAAAAGTAGAAGCACAACAGCTACATTGTTCACAACAAATTTATGTGCTATAACAGCATCAGTTCTGGAAAGTCTGGCTCCTGCAACCACTAGAGTATTACTTAATGGTCATACAGTAAATGCATTACTAGACACAGACAGCTCCGAAAGTTTTATTGATGCACGGATTACTTTGAAGCTTCGAATTAAAATCAAACCACTCAAGAAAGAAATCACAATGGTTCTGGCCACATTGAATACTTTGACTTCTGTTTTTGTGTTATTGATTTGCACATAAATAAGTTACACTATAAGTCAAAGGGCCGGGTTAGCTCAGTCAGTAGAGCGTTCGGCTAGAAACCACAAGGTTCCTAGTTCGATACTGGTCCTCACCAGCTCAGCGTATGAGTAGAACAGGGATCTGTGCGGTAAAGTAAGGAGCTGACGGTAGATGTGGCACTCCACCTCAGACGCTAAAATAATCTCCTTGGTCTAGTGCAAGTGAAAAGGGGATAGACTCCCTCGCTGATTGGCTGATACCGACTTTACTTTTTTACTTTTATAAGTCATTTAAATTAAAGGTTTTAAAGAACTTGTGTTGCAACGTAATACTTGGACAAGATTTTCAAAAACACCATGCTGTTGTCACCTTTGTATATGGTGGAACTGAACCTGACCTGGAGATAAATAAAACTGAAATTGAGATTTGTTGCTTAACTGCATCTAAAATGCCATGCATCTAAAATCCCATTGCTCGACCAATTGCAACAAAATCCCGGAGAAACAGTGATGAAGGCCGACGGTTTATTGCCTAGGAAGTCAAACAGCATTTGGCAGAAGGAATTGTGGAGCTCATCCCCAAGTAGTAATAGTAAAGGATGAATTGGATCGCCATAAAAAGCGTATGTGTGTGGACTACTCAAACACTGTAAATTTGTTTACAGAACTTGATGCCAAGAATTGACACCTTGGTTAATAGGCTTGCAAGTTATTGTGTCTTCTCTACTTTCGACCTAAAGAGTGCTTATTACCAACTACCATTGTGTGAGGATGACAAACCATTTACGGCTTTTGAGGCGGATGGTCGGCTGTATCAGTTTACTCGTATACCGTTTGGGGTAACTAATGGAGTTGCTACCTTTCAAAGAGCTATTGACAAATTTGTCGATGAAGAGAACCTAATAAATACATTTGTGTATCTAGATAACATCACTGTTGCTGGAAAAACCCAAGCAGAACATGCTGAATGTGTTAAAAGTTTTCTTGAAGCCGCCCAACGCCAACAACTGACACTGAATTAAAAAAATCCATATGTTCAGTTAATACTATTTCCGTGTTTGGTTATGAGATAGGTGGGAGATTAGTGCGGCCTGATAAATCGAGATTGCAGCCATTTCTCGACCTGAAGATACCCACAAATAAGGCGTCACTAATACGAACCTTAGGCATGTTTGCATATTATGCAAAATGTATTCCTCGATTTTCTGATCGCATTCGACCGCTTAATAAGGTAAAACAGTTTCCACTGGATACAAGGGATTGTGAAGCCTTTCATGATTTAAAGCAGTTACTGGTGAAAGCAGCACTCACTGTCCTGATAATACCAAACCGTACGTAATAGAATGCGATGCATCAGATGTTGCAATATCCGCTACATTAAACCACTTTGGACGACCTGTTGCTTTCATGTCACGAACACTGAATCGTCATGAGACTTACTATCCGTTGATTGAGAAATAGACTACTGCAGTAATCAAAGCCATCAGGATGTGGTCCTATTTCCTTTCTGGACAACATTTTACAATAGTGACTGATCAAAAATCAGTGGAATTCATAATGGATAACCGTAGAAGGTCAAAAATTAAGAATGACAAGATTCAAGGTTGGTGCTTGGAACTGGCAAACTTTTCCTATGACATTCGCTACCGCTCTGGATGCTACAACGTGGTTGCCGATACCTTGAGTCGTGCATACTGTAATGCCAGCTTTGCCCCATTACTTAAGAAACTATATGATGACCTGTCTCATCAAGGAGTCACTAGACTTTTACATTATGTGCGGTCTAAAAACATGCCCTTTTCTACAGAAGAAGTGAAGGGAGATTGCTCATCCTGCAAAACTTGTGCTGAATTGAAACCACGGTTTGCTTCTTTGCCTAACAGTAGATTAATCAACGCCACCTCAGTGTGGACTTCAAGTGACCCTTACAATCTAGCACGTCTTATAGATACATATTTGTTGCAATAGACTAATATTCAAGATTTCCATTTGCAATTCCATGCAAGGATACCTCATCTAAAACTATTATTCAATGCTTGCACTCAATCTTCTCCCTATGTGGGTCACCAAGTTATACCCACTCAGACCGTGGTTTGGGGTTCTTGGGTCGTGATGTAAAGGAATACCTTTTACAACATGGAGTCGCATCTAGCAAAACAACTCCTTATCATCCTCAAGGCAATGCCCAAGTGGAAAGGTATAATGGTATTATATGGAAAACCATTTTTCTGGCACTCAAATCGCAGGACCTGCCCATAACTTGCTGGGAATTAGTACTACCTCTAGCTCTTCACAGCATCAGATCTATTCTATCGACTGACACTAATGCAACACCTCATGAACCATTCTCTCGGCGGTCCTCTATAGGAGTATCTCTCCCGTCCTGGCTTCTAAAACCAGGACCTGTTTATCTACGACACTCGAAGACTGATCCCTTGGTACAAGAAGTCAAGCTGTTGGGTGTAAATCCAACCTATGCACATATAAGATACAGTGATGGCCGTGAATCATCTGTTTCCCTGCATGCACATAGCTCCCTGTTCATTGCAGACTTTTGCGAGCGAGAAGAGTGGGGCAGATATTACACTAAGGGAGATAACTACTCCAGTAATCAATGAACAGCCCCCATCTCAGTCAGTGATTGATGGACAATCCCCATCCCAGCCACCAGAGCTTGAGATACATGCCTCACCACGAGCCGAACCTGACTCCGCTGATCTTCCAGAAAGGTAAAACCTCCCCAGCGTCTGGACTTATAGGACATAAAACAAGAGGGGAGAATGTGATATTAAGAGACCCTCCCTTTTGGATTGGTTGGGTTATCTTCCCTTGATCGGGACTATTTAAATTCAACAAACAGTGGACATTGTAGTTGCGTCTTTGCTGAGCTGTATTCGGTTGATTAAAGTTAAGTTGTTAGGTTACATTGTCTTTGTCTCATTTCAGTCTATGCAGCACGATAGGTTGGAATGACAGAATGCGGAAATTTTAAGATGCTTGACTTTTTGAGGAAGATCGGAAAAAGCAGTAATTTCCCTGATCGGAATGCTGCTTCACGTGCTCTTTGGTACGGTTGCCGAAGGTGACATGAGATTAATCAAAGAAAGATTGGAAATGATAGAAGTAAATCAGAAAGAATTTAAATGAATTTCCCAGACTTTTTCCATTCTTATCGTGATTAGAACTGAATCGGCAGAAAATAGGTAAATAGTGTAAATTGGATATGTAAACACCATACAGTAGATATCATGGGAGTTGTGACCTGTGGATCATTGAACCGATATTCAAATTGTAATGTCTGAGGTTAAAATGAAGCAGATTTGACAGCAGTGAATGCTCAATTGAATCAAGCGTCTTGGTCGTTGGTAATGTTGCTGGAATATGTCAGAGCCCAATTAAATTCGTTATCATTGGGGCATCTGTCGCCATGTGTATATGAAAGAAGCTTTTTTGACCAATTCATTTCAGATGCTGAAGTTTAAATTAGTTGATGAATAAAGCAAAGTGCCATGGGTTGAAGAAATGTTGGAGTCATTCCACTCGTGTGACAAGAGGCTCCATCTTTCTGGAATGTAACCTTGAATTCCTTATTGATCTTGCTGGGATTTTTCTCTTCAGGATATTTAGAAAGAATACGTCTTTACCTCTTTCAAAACTTCAACATAATGAACCCCTGTCAGTTTCCCAGCTTTCTAAAAAAATGATCAATGGCATCAGAGGTCCCGTAGGCAAAAAACATCATCTTGGCTGTGATTTTGCAATTGAAAATACCGTTTTACTCTCTCGTGAGAATCTGAAGTCAGAACGTGACTATTGCGTCTGTTTGTGTGCGTATCCTGAGTGAAATTATTCTCGTCTGGGGTTACTTTGTTCAAGATGATCTTCACTCTCTTCAAACTGTGAGACATTTTGTTACTCCAGGAGAGAAATTTGGGAATATCTCCTGGAGTAACAAAGTTCCTCGCAAGTTCCAGGTACGATCTCATTTTCAAATCTTCTGCTCCAGCACTTTGAACTGTCGTAGCTGGAACTTATCTCTTATTATCAAGGTTTTTACCAACTGATTTGAATCTCTTTTGATTGATCTCTTCAGCTTCAGATGGAAATAATTAGTTATCTTTCTGTTGTGTCTTCATGATCCAGTTTTTCTCTTCCTGTTCCGTTTTTTCTCACTTATACACAGTTCTTTTAATTATTCTGAATGATTGTTGAAGATGGTAACCAGAGAATGAATGTTGATACCATTACTGAAGGCCTGGGTGATATTTTCCCTCTTAACATTGCTCATTTGGGAACACTTATTGAGACTGGCACAAAACCATTTTAATCTGTTATATTTCTAGTTAAATAACTCAAAGGGTATTTCACTGATTTTTACAAAAAATAGTGTTAGTATGACCAAAGGTTTATTTGACAGAATGAAAAATTGCAAATCAGTTAGTCAAGTGTTTTTTACGATATTAATCTCGTTGTGAGATTAAAAGTTATATATATATATCAGATGATGACTCTGGGTTCAGGCATGGTTTCGCGGCCGAAACATCATTACCACTAACCCAGAGCGCTCCAGCAGTATCTCACGATACCACCAGACTTTGTCGGTTTGATGTCACAATATAGGACTGCCATATCCACGCTGATGCGGTTAGAGCTTTCTCCTGAATCTTTTTTAAGTATTTCCTCTTGTCTGGTGGAGAAAGTCCAAGTTTAGACAAAAATGCCGAGGTTGAGTTAGTAATAAATCCCCGACATCCGACTTCAATGGGAAATACGTCTGTTATCCATCCGTTTCTGACGCATTGTTCACGTAGGTCTTCATATTTGTCCAACTTCCGCTGATGGGCCCAATCAAGATTTTCTTCAAATGGAACTGTCAATTCAACGATAAAAACTTTCTTTTGATTAACAGTCTATTTGAAATGAGCACATTCTTGAACTCACTCCAAACAAACTTTTTATTTATTCGGAAATGAGGTTCAGCGCATGTGCACACAACTCGGCATGTAGCCGGAAGTTTGGTTTTGGGGGTGATAAAACTGGTCATATCACTACACGGATCTATCTAGCTAGGCTCACTCACCGACCGATTCATTCAAAAATAAAAATAAAATTCTTGCATTCTCTCCTTGCGCAGCCCTCTTCCACCAAAATACCTCATTCGCTCTATGCATCTATCCTACTTAAAAAATTCCCAATATTGATGATCGGCGATGGAGGGGGTGGGAAAAATTGAAAATAAAGAAACTGAAAAACACATGTAAACAAAACAAAAATTGTGGGTCAGTTTGGTTTCCCCCTTTCCCTCAGCTGTAGGCCCGCCGACTGTCTTCCGCACTTTGTTTTTTTAAAGCAAGCCGGCCAGTGTCTCTAATATGGGAGTGGGTGTCCTTAGTGGGTGGTCGGTAAAAAAAAGAATTGGGATTCTGTAGGCCAGGCGGGTTGGGTTACTAGAAAAATTGACTTTCCAGGGAACATATTAGGGTGACTCGGGTGATTTTATAAAAAACTTGGTATTGGGGTCCTGGATATGTCCTATAATATAAAACTGGGGTTGATGATCGTTCAGCCTCCTAACTAAAAGGATCTATGGTGTATGCAGTTTTGGCTTTTCCTTGTTTTTTCTTTTGTTTATTTTAAAGACTTTGTTTGTCTATCTAAGGGATGGGGTTCCGAGACAGGATCCCCGTCAGTGCTGGCCATGATGGGCAGGCAACAATGTCTCTACTCCTGCCCCCGTTCTCACACACAAGCTTGCGGCATTTATCCACCTTTCGTTGAATGTCATGGGTTCGAGCATCCTTCTATCGCACCTAATCTTTACCTTAAGCTGATGCTTAAAATAACAGATCAGATCCTGACAGGAAAATTCCTCGTCCTCATGCAATTATAATACTATGTGCTGGGGCACGGTCTCAATGTATGTATGTTATTTATGAGAACGATGCTCCGGCTCAGTATTACAGTCGTCGAAACTGCCCGTTCCAACCACCCGTTCTTATGTTGTCTGTTGATTTACAGGAAGGCTGAAAAAGAGCTAGCTTCGTTCCTTTTACCAACTCGGCTGAAATAGGATTAAATAACCAAAAGCTGTCAACGGATCAACAAAACAATTGAACACAACGCTTTTTGATGCTTATGTACAAAATATATACATTTATTTTACAAAGGAGCGAGGTGATTTATTTGTCAGTTGATTGGCGATCTACAGCTAGTTTTTGGCTAAGTTATCAATTTTGTACCGAGTGGCAAGGCATCAGAGTATATCGGTAAAGTTGTATCAAGGGCCCCGAGCTATGGCGAGCTCCCCGGTCTCGGAGTCTCTGACTCCGCTTCTCTCTTCTCTTCCGGTCTCTGTCTTTTTCCTTCGGTCTGGCGGTCTGTTATTTATGGGATCCAGACCTCCCCACCCCTAATATATGTCTCTGATTGGCCATCCACTCGATACTATTGCCTACGTGTCTAAATGGCCTTGTGCCAGCCTAGCTTGTATCTTTCCATTTGGGTTTTTCCAACTCCAACGAGTCAAGGCCAACCATTGTTTTATTTATCTAAGTTTCTGAAATTGTTGACCAACTTTTCAAAAACTGGAATCTTCTTTGTTAGATTATCATTTTATTTTGTGAAAATTTTAAATATTAAATTCCATAATTTAAAGAATTTATGCCTACGTGAGGATTCTTTGTTTAGATAAATATATATCTCCAATATAAACAATTATTATTATTATTATTTTCTTATTTTTACTTTTAATTTTAACAAACCACCATAATAAATAATTAGGGTAGTTTTGATTAATTGGTAATTAATTAATAGATCGCCAATCAACCCATAACACTTAAATAGTGTTACACAATACCTTGTTTCGCGTCGACCATATCACCATTCTAGCTGCGTCTAGTATAGCGAAAAACACCCTTCGTTTTTCTCCGGCGAACGGCGGACTGACATTGTCCACGACGTAACCAACGTCGAGCGGCATCCACTGATTGGGTGCGATACCTCGTTCACGTACTCCCAAAACGAATGTACCCCGTTGCAGTGGTAGAAGGCGTGCTCAGCCGTTTCTTCTAAGCCACTATCGCAACAGGTGCAAGATGGAAAATCAGCAGCGTGTGCTTTGTATTGCACGCTTGCGAGCGGCAACGCATTCCGAGTTAGTCGCCAGGTGAGGGAGAACTCGGAGTTATTCATGAACCCAGCACCTGGCGCCCGATTCGACTGTGAGCGGACCTCCTCTAACGACGAGCTGTGCCGTGCCGTGCCGCTCCACGAGCGGATCCGAGACGGACCCCTCCACTAATGCCCGATACAGTGCCCTCCGAGGCCATGAGACGTCACTAGACTCAGGTAGTCTTCGAAGGGCGTCACGACACTCGAATAGAAACCGCTATTTCCGTCAAATTTTATGGAGCCGTAGCTTCAAGTCCGGGAAGATGTCCCGGATTCGCCACGACCAAGCGGTTTCGGTTTGCAACGATCGATTCAGAAATGCCAGCCTCTCAGTGTCTCAATGAGCCGCCAAGTTCGGCATCCTCAAACCTCCATTACAAGGCCGCTGGAAACAAACCTGCCAGCGTACCATTGGCCGGCACCCTCTCCACAAAAAGCGGCCCGTTCTAACGCCAATAACCGAGCCGCAGGCATATGAAGTGTGATATAAAGAAAAACAAATGAAACTCCTCTTACCTCGGGCTAGGAAAAGAAATGGCGCCCGAAGGTCTGTACTCTTTTATAAGAGTATAGACCGGAAGTGAGGTGGTTTGTGGGAGAGGAGTGGAGAAATAAATGAGCCGAATTTCTTGGCAGGCGGCGAATGAGGTGATTTCGAACAGACCGTCGAACGAGGTGATTGCGAGCAAACACGAAGATTTTTCAGAATAGAGATTTCAAGGAATAGAGATTTTACAAGCTATTTTCGGCAACGATGGCTTCTGCACAATTGAGCAACATAATCAAGCCTTTTTGTGGGGATGGAGACGTTATTGCGTGGTTGAAAAAGGTTCAGCTGGTTGCTAAGCTACAGAATATCACTGACGTCGCTACGATGATTCCGTTATTTTTGGAGGGTGACGCGTTGGCCCTGTACTTGGAGATGAGCGAGCGAGACCAGGAAGACGCTGATCTTATAAGGAACAGGCTAATAAGTGCATTTGCCGAAGGGCCCTTCGTGGCGTACGAAAAGCTAAAGAGGATGAAATGGACCGGCGAGTCAGTGGACGTGTACGCTAACAAGATAAAGCGGCTGGTGGACTTGGCTGGGTACAGGGGTCTTGGCGCGGAACACATGGCAAAACTGGCCTTTATAACTGGGTTTCCCGACGACATTGGGAAAAGGCTCCAACAAGTGACCGGGGTCGAGAAGATGGACGTGTGACCTCATCCTGACGGCGAAGGTGTTGACGAGCACTCGACCATCTGAGGTTGGAATGGTAGCGGCAGCCCTGCAAGAGAAAGAGGGACGCGATGGGAGACAAGGGCGTATCAAGTGCTTCGAATGTGCCGGACCACACTTACGAAAGGACTGTCATGAATACCAAAAGAAAATTCGGTGTTACAAGTGCAATAACACTGGTCACATCGCCAGGAATTGCCAACAGAGAAACGAGCGAGGGGAAGCTTGAGCGCCAGTGGCTACCCTAGCATGCGGATGATGGCGCATCTTAGAAAACCGCCCAAAGTGGAGGTTATTATAGAAGGGGAAAGAGTAAAGGCCCTGGTTGACACCGGATGTACTACCACGATGGTGCGAACGCGACTGGTGATTGGATGGAGGGGGACTAGCCGAGTTGTGGCATTTGATGGCCGACGAGTCAAGTGTCGCGGGATGAGCGACGTCACCCTTGTACAGGACGGGCAACAGCTGACCCTGAACACAATAGTGACTGACCGCCTGCTTCCTGGGGTCGAGGCGATTATAGGGATAGACGCAATCTATCAGCTGGGGGGCGTCACTATAGGAGATGATGGAGATGTGCGGTTTAAAAGGAACTGCAGCGCAGCAAGTGCGACACCAGATGTCATGGTCCCCGAAGAAAATACGATAACCGACAAGGACTTCACTGCAAAGTTTGCTGATGGAAAATGGACGGTGCAGTGGAAGTGGGTGGTGGAGCCGCCAGTATTGAAGAACAGGGTGAGTCAGTATGAGACGAAACTCAAGGAGGCAGAAGAGGCGGCATTCGAAGAGGAGGTCGAGAGGTGGATTGAGGAGGGGATTTTGGCACCGTGGAAGGATGATGTACGAGAAGGGTTGTTGCCGCTGATGGCGGTGGTCCAACCAACAAAAAATAAGGTCCGACCAGTTCTGGATTACCGAGAGTTAAATGAACATGTGTCGTGCCACACTGGAGTACATTGATGTCTGTGGGGAGACCCTGCGAAGGTGGCGACAAAAGAACGGAGCATCCACAATTGTGGATTTGAAATCCGCCTACTTACAAATCCACGTTGCGCCACACTTGAGAAAATATCAGCTAGTAAGATACAAAGGAAATACATACTGTCTAACCAGATTGGGTTTTGGTCTGAGTGTTGCCCCCCAAATCATGACGGCAATATTAGAGGCAGTTCTGAAGGATGAAATGAGCGTCGGAGAAGCCACCGACGCGTACATTTTGGTCGATGAGACGGTGGTGTCAGTGGAAAGAGTCGTGGGGCAGCTAAAAAAGTTTGGCCTAACAGCGAAAAACCCAGAAATGTTAGATGGTGGTACAGCACTGGGGCTCCGTTTGGAGTGAGATGGCGCTGGCAAGTTGACATTCAGGAGAGGGAATACTGTGCCAGAAATTGACGACGAGATGACTAGGCAGCAGCTATTTTCCGTTTGTGGGAAATTAGTCGGACATTACCCTGTCGCAGGATGGCTGCGTACGACCTGCAGCTACATAAAAAGAATGGCGGAAGGAGTGGCCTGGCAAGACAAGGTGGATGAGAAGACAGTTGCTGTGATACAAGAGGTGGTTGAAGAAGTGAAAAAGGAGGATCCGGTGCGAGGAAAGTGGCACGTCCCAAGGACGACGACAGGGGTTGTGTGGTGTGATGCAAGTAGTATTGCCACAGGTGTGAAAGTGGAGATTGATGGGAACGTGGTCGAGGACGCAGCCTGGCTGAGGAAGAAAACAGACTTTTCTCACAACAACGTAGCTGAGCTGGATGCGGCGATAAAGGGGGTAAATCTGGCCCTGAAATGGGGATTAAAGAAAATAGAATTGAAAACGGATTCGGCGACCGTGCTGAACTGGACACGGACAAATGGGTGTGGATAAAACCTTGTACTTGGCCCGGAAGGTGTCGCATGAAGTGCCAAGAGGGATTGTGTAGCAAGTAGTCAGGCGTTGTGTACGGTGTCAGTCCATTGATCCGTCACCAAAGGTGCACGAGCCGGGAGAATTACAGGTGAACGAGAATTGGAAGCGACTGGCCGTTGACGTCACCCATTATAGAAGAGCGGAATATCTGACTATGGTCGACTGTGGACCTGGGAGATTTGCTCTCTGGCTAAGAATGAAATCAGAGATCGCAGAAGAAATCGCAGGAATACTTAATGGGGTTTTCCTTGAACATGGTCCAGTTGAAGAGGGGTTGTCGTTCAGAAACATTTCGACGGACGATGGCTTGGTGGAATGTCAGGCAGTACTTCAGAGCAGCCTATAGACTCAGTGGCAACGGAATTGTTGAGCGAAACCACAGGACCATTAAAGCTGTGGCAGAGAGGGGAGAGATTTCGCCAGAAGAGGCTGTCTTTTGGTACAACATGTCACCCAGGTCAGGACAAACGAAGGAGACAGTGCCGCAAGAATCTATTTTCTGTTATGCGTGGTGACATCCGAGAGTTGTACTGGTTGAAAGTGAGGGTGGGACGTCGGGCTCCATACAGGTAGGGGATGAGGTCTGGGTGAAACCCCCTAATGTCCGTTGCACGACGCAGTGGGGGAGAGGAACGGTAACGGCCACACAGTCAAGAAACAACATGTCTGTTGACGGAGTGCCACGACACGTATTAGATGTGAGACTAGTAGAGGGCCTATCTTCTGAAGATAAAGAAGTAGATGATGGGCAGCAGGACGACGGCTCACAAGGAAGTTTGCAGCCACACGCACAGAGGAGTAGACGGCCACCGTAGTGGTTGCAAGACTACGAGCTATGATCCTGAAGATCAGGGGGTCGTGTGATATAAAGAAAAACAAATGAAACTCCTCTTACCTCGGGCTAGGAAAAGAAATGGCGCCCGAAGGTCTGTACTCTTTTATAAGAGTATAGACCGGAAGTGAGGTGGTTTGTGGGAGAGGAGTGGAGAAATAAATGAGCCGAATTTCTTGGCAGTCGGCGAATGAGGTGATTGCGAACAGACCGTCGAACAAGGTGATTGCAAACAGACCGTCGAACGAGGTGATTGCGAGCAAACACGAAGATTTTTCAGAATAGAGATTTCACGGAATAGAGATTTTACATGAAGTACAGACAATCGGTAAAGGATCAAGGGGAAGATGTAGGTAGCACAAACCTCCGCCCTGCCTTTTAAGGACAACCTCCTTGGAAACCATTTTCAGATCCGAGCTTCCACCTTTGCTTGTACTTCCGACCAATTTTTATCGACTTGGAGATCAGGCCCAAACCACACGCCGAGGATTTTGATGGGACCGTCACTCCGGCGGAAGGGACCGGGCAGGGTATCGGATCCTGCCCAGGCTCCCAACCGCTCTTTTCTAAATTGATCTTTGCCCCAGTGTCTTGCAAGCGCATTCTTCACCGCTTCTATGTCCGAAACGGATGACTCGAACACGGTGATATCATCGGCGTACGCGGATACCCTGGCTTTCACGGGGTCAGGAACAGCAATTCCGCGCAGGACCGGACGCCTCCACGTCTCTATGCCTACGGAGCAGGGGCTCCAAAGCGAGGACATAGAGAAGAGGAGACAGGGGGCAACCCTGTCGCACAGATCGCTCAATCGGAAAGACAGCCGAGTGCTTCCCATTTACTTGTACCATTGCCGTAGGAGATTGGTACAGCATCTTGATCCATTTGCGGAACTACGGTTTGAATCTCCAAAACAGTCTCCAGGTACCGGTGGTCCACCCTGTCGAATGCCTTGGACTGATCTAAATTGATCAGCGCGGCACATTTGTCGTCTTTTATCGCCTCTAGGATCATGCGAACCAAATGCAAATTGTTTTGGATTGATCTTCCTTTCACAGCGTAGTTCTGTTCTAGTCCGATCAGATGACCGACAACATTCCGCAAACGGTTTGCTAAGACCCGGGCCAAAATCTTTAACTCTGTGTTTAGCAGTTATGGGCCTGTAATCATATAAGCCCTCCCAAACATTCCTGCCTCCTATCTTCAGCAATGTGATCACACCCTTGGTAATACGTTTTGGGATTGCTTCCAAGGCAAACCAATTGTTGAACACATCTGTCAGAATAGGGACAAAAATGTGCGACAACCTCAAGTACAATTCGTAGGGTAAACGGTCCAGTCCTGGAGCTTTGTTGAGGCCGACCTGCTTCAACGCATTACGAACTTCAGAGTCTGTAATCCTCCCCTCACAACCAGCCGACTTCGCCTCCCTAAGGTGGGGAAAGTCGGCTAAATAGTTGTGGAACTTCTGCACCGGGAGGTTCGGCAACCGGGTAAATCGTTCCTGGAAACGCGCACGGAAGGCTTCCCGCATCTTACGACCTGCACGAAGGCTGTGCCCGTCCGGGGTTACAACCCTGTCGATGTATCGTTCCGGGAACCTTCTGAACTCTTCCTGACGCAATCCTGCGTCCAATTTCCCGGCTTCGTTGGACACTGTCTAGCCTAGACCTAACTATACAACCTTGATAGCGTTCGCTAGCCTCACGCTCAAGATCCCCTCTAGCTAGATCTAAGGCTAGGGTATCCCCCCCATCCACCGCCCGGGAAATTCTGTCTTCTATGGCCTTCACTTTCGCTGCCTTATCGAGGGCAAGCCATAGGTAATATTTGATAGTGAAGTCCCTAATTCTAAACTTAAGGTCAGCCCACCATCTATTCTCAATAACCGCCCCCACTAACGCCTGCTTAATAAGTAAAACCAGCCTCTCACGGTAGTCACGTACCCCTCGCACTCGTATTTACTTCCAGTAAGAGACCAGCCTGTGCCTATCGCGAAGTGACAGTAAGCAATTTATGGTCACTCTTCGCATATAGGTGGAACACAGGACAATCTAAAAAGTCAATATCGAGTCTTCTAACTAACACTCTGTCCAAATATGATTTAATTGGAGCCAAGAGCGAGCTATTCGTCCATTTCCACATCTCCCGCCCTGGATGTGATTCCCAAAACCTGTCGACCAGATCGAACTCGGCCATTAGATCGCGCAGGCCGCTGTCACACCTCGCCAACCCACTAGCTCCCCGTCCCGTCCGGTCTAATTTGGGATCAAGGATCGCATTCCATTCTCCCATTAAGACTAATCGTCCTGGATACGCCATGTACGGCCCAAACTGCCGAAAAAAGGATTTAGGCTATTAGGCGCATAAACCGCGATTACCCGGAATTTACTGCTTGATACAGCAATATCGGCCACAATCAGCCTGCCACTTGCGCCAGCATAAACAACGTCAGTCACCGCCCCCAGACTGCTTTTAACTAGCAGTGACACACCCCGACTGCATGAATCACCGAATGCTGAATAAACCTCATATAAATGATTACCACCCAGGACCCGGCAACATCCACGCCAAGAGACTTGAGTTCTTCCCTCAAACGACTAGCGCTTGAAGGGTCCCTCAAGCCCCTCCCATTTATACTAGCAAGAAGAAGTGTCATTGGTGCTTACCTTATTCAGTGTCCACCACTGGCAGGAAGTCCTCTCGGGTGAGGACGCCGATGGTTTGTCCAAGATTCCCCTTACCCAATTCCTTGGTAACGGTATCCGTTCTGGCAATACCGCCGACATCCTGGGGATACTTGATTTTTAAAGCCCTGTAAAATGAAGGGTGCATAAAAATGGGGACCCTCCCCTTACACTTTGGTTTCATGTTTTTGAAGTTGGGATGCACCCTGTTAACCAGTTTCATGCTCGGAAAGGCCTTTTCTGCCACCTCAATTGTGCGCCACACACCAAGTGCCTGGTCAATGGTTTCCCGGATTAAAGTAGTAACTAAGGGTGCATCCCTAAAGTTTAGTGGGTTCTTTTGATTAACAGATTATTTGAAGTGAGCACATACGTGCACTCTCTCCAAACAAACTTTTTTATTCGGAAATGAGGTACAGCGCATGTGCACACAACTCGGCATGGTTCTTTTGATTAACATACCAAATGACAATATCAGGACACTGGGCCGTTAAGGTTATTTCAGTTGGAAAAACGAGTTGATGTTCCAAGTCGCACGCAATGCGCTAGCCCGTGGAGCCGTCAAATATAGATGACACGTGCTTATTTTTACGCGAAAATTTCGAAATGTTTCCTTCTTTAACAAAATGTATTACTTTGTTATCAGCTTTATTTGCAGTCTCACAACATATCTTCGACGCCTCCGCAACAATCTCGAGGACTTCATTGTGTCTCCACGTGTAGCTTCTTAGAGCATACTCGCATCCCGTAAGAATATGTTTCAGGCTAGCAGTTTTCCCACATGCTTTGCATAGGTCTGACGTAGGTCTGGTGTTGGCAATATATCGTAAACTGCCTTTATCAGGAAACTTAAATTTTAGGCTCCATATGTCTGATGTGGCTCCATGTTACAACCCTCTCTTTTGCACTCTCCCACCTGGTCCCTGTGCCCTGTTTACTTTGTCCCACAGCTGTAGCAATACACTTGACTTCCTCAACTTGGTGGATTTCCTCCGAAATCATCATCCTTTTATTTGACGTGGATTCTTTCGACCACCAACGGTGAAAACCTAACCCTGATCTTCCCTTTGCCACAGTTCCAATTATTTCTTTCATCTTGAGAGATGATTCTGCGTTTTCTACAGCTTGTTTTGCCTTCCATTTTCGATATATATATATATATATATATATATATATATATATATATATATATATATATATTTCAACTCTCAGATTTGTTTGAGTTTTCATTTCTTGTTCACCATCCTTCTATCTACCTCATACTGTCGGATTCTACTACATCCATCCTATCTCCATATATATATATATATATATATATATATATATATATATATATATATATATATATATATATATATATATATATATACCAAGCGTGTTGGTAGATCCTTGCGGAGAGAAAAAATCCAGCAGAAAGTTTGATTGTAAAAATATACCACCAAACATCAACCAGGAAGAAAAAATTTTTTGAAAAAATGAAAGGACCAAGATATTCGTACCAACAAAAAATAATCTATTGGTACAGTATTTGACCAAAAGAAAAAACAATTTATATGTATATATATGTATATAAGATATATATATATTCATATAACCGCTAGGAGAAAGCTAATATGTAAAAAGTGCTCGATACCTAAGTAGAGCCAAATAGAGTCAGATTTTAGCCCTGAAGAGCTTTATGCGAAACTAATAGTAGGATCGTCTGACTTATTAGATTATCTTTGTTATATATATATATATATATATATATATATATATATATATATATATATATATATTCTAACTGATAATATATTCTTTAGAAGTGGTTTGTGTAGTTCTCTAATACTACATTTGATATTAATTTTATAGTATACCTGCTATTCATTGTGGGTTTAATCCATCAGTAATTGATTTAAATGCAATATTTTTATTGTATTTATATAATTGATACCTTATGTACTTGGATTTTTGTATAGAAGATCATTTATTAAGACCATGAATATATTACTGGACTCTATACATATTAACGCATATGGATAATATGTAATAATTTATTAAACCCATGTAATGTACTTACAATGTTAAAATTAGTTGAGTTTGAATTGTTTATCAATGACATAATATTTTAACATTAACGTTATGATTATATTAATGATAGACCAATTTTACTATGGTTATATGTAATGCAATTTGATATAATATATAATAGTAATAATAATAACAATAATGATAATGATAATATTAATTATAGTAATACTAGTGACACTGCTGTTGTAAAATTGCAGTATAAACTGGATGGTATAAATATAAATATACATTGAATATATGTATAAATATAATTTTATTTTTTGAAAGGGATATAACTAGTCTGATTTTAATTTTATTTATTTCAAACCAATTTATATTAATGTATTCTACTTATTTTATTTTAATTTAATTTAATTTTTAATTTTATCTTAATTTTAACCTGATTTATACTCTTACTTTTCTTTTAAATTGTTCTCTTTTTTATATGTATAAATATATGTTAGTGTGTGTGTATTTGTATGTATATATGTATATATATGGGTAGATGTGTAGTATTATGTTTAAAATTATTTTTTTTATTTTTTTATCTTTTATTTCTTATTTTTTCATTTCTTTTTTTATGTGTATGTATATATATATATGTATGTGTATTTATGTATGTACATTTATGTGTGTATATATATCTATATCTATATCTCTATATGTATATATTTGTGTATATATATGTGTGTATGTGTTTATCATGTAAGATATGTGCATTTTTTATTTTCATTTTCATTTTTATCAATAGCATATTTATACAACATTATATCATCTATTATATTTTAAGGTTTTACTTTATTTATTTGGTTAATATCAGTAATAAAAATTTTATATCATATATATATATATATATATATATATATATATATATATATATATATATATATATTTCTTTATATATATTTTATTTCTTATATAATTTTTTGTTTTATCCTTACTCTATACTCATCTAGACTCATTCAATAGTTTAATTCATAGTTTAATTTTGTCTGACTACCATTCCCCTAAGAAACCAGAACTTGAAAAGTATCCTTTTTTCTCATTTGACTTCCTGTCACCGTGGTGACAGTCTTACAATGTAAAAAAACAATTTTTATTTATTTATTTTTTTTTTTTTTTTTTTGAGAAGTAAAACTTTTCAGTTATGCAATTCAAATTACCTTGATCTTCCATCTAAGACTGAATTTTGGGTAGCTATATTAAATCAACTTAGATTTATATAGGCCCCAATTTTGGTCGAAATAAATTTATTATGGAATTAGGTGTTGAGTTTTTCCTTCCTTTCTAAGATAAGTATATAATGTATATAATCTGAAAAGAAATTATACATTGAGCTCTCTTTAGTGATTTAAAGATTCACTGTATTTATACATACTGGATCATACAATAATATAGTGTATCTTAGAAATCACATATAGAATCATCCCTTACTACCAAGTTTTGGATACCTCTTATATATATATATATATATATATATATATATATATATATATATATATATATATATATATATATATATATGGGGGTGCGTGCATGTGTTTGTGTCTGTTTTGTGCATGTGTGTAAGAAGATCCAGTGGATGTGTGTATTGGTGTGCGTATTAGAAACTGGTGTTTGTGTGTGCTCATATACAAGTATGTGTACTTGTGTATATACATATCCATATACGTATATATTTGCTATGGTATTAAGTGTTTTTAATCCGTGTTTGTTTGCAGTTTGTGCATTGGATTATGTAAACTACATTATTGGGACAATAGTTTATAGTTCTATTTATTCTGAATATTGTTTTGGGATTTTCAAAAGTATAGAAATTTCTTTCTATAACATACACCACATATTTTCGTATTTTGAGATCACATGTGTCGTGTGCTCCCCAAACTTAAATGTGTAAGATTATTTGCCTTTCTTTTGGTTTTGATTATTTCTGTTGCGTCTAATATGTTTTTAAAACTATCATTGTTTTTAAGTTGATTTTTGTTAATATTTCTGGATTGTTTTTGTAATATGTCGAAGCATATTCTTAGGGTTGTTCATTGTTATGATCTTTAGGGGTTGGTAGTTGCCCTAGTGCCATTTTTCTTATATTTCGAATCCCTTACATATCAATGTTGTGGGATATCCCCTCTGGAGGAGGGTTCAGCGTAGTCCTTCTGGGCAGATCTATCGGAGGTTTTTGTTGGTGACTATGGTGCATATTCTACGTGCTAGAACGTAGCGGGGTGAATTTATACAGCTTTTAGTGATGGCTGTTAAAATAGAGATATTGTTAAATGTGTTTGTGTTAGATATCTATTAATTTTTTAGTCATTTTGGTTTTTAATAAGGATGTCTAAAAATAGTAATTCTTTAAAATTAAGTTCCATGTGAATTTTATCTTAGGGTGTGTAGTAGTGTGTCTGTCCCCGCGGCGAAAATGACATTTCCAGTGCGCTGGAATTTACATATGAGTTTTGAGAACTGTAATAAAGCGTGCTAATGTTTTGGGCACGGGAAGTCGTAAAACTGGCGTTTGGCGGAGATAATGGCAGGCGTTCGCAAATAAAATATTATTATTAATTTTCAAGATATTTTGTTGTATTATGACAGGCAGGTTTGACCTAAAACTGATACCGGAGGTCAGTGGTGCGGACACCAGTCAATCCATCGTTGAATGAATTGAGAAGGCTCAGCTGAAGAGAATAGAATGAATAGTCCTCATGCGTTTGACGAGCGGTGCATTTGCCGTTTACCAACAAAAAAAAAAGAGGATTATGATTCCATAAAAGACGCGCTTTTAACAGCATTTGCCATGGACTCTGTGCAGCGTACGCTCAATTTATAGTCGCTAGCGCCCAATTGAAACTGTCGATGTCTTTCTGGTGGAACTGCAGAAATATTCACCCCAAAATATTACTTTTTTAAAAGAAATCTATTTAAATCTGTTTAAAATCAGGTAATTGTCCAATATTAATGAAATTTGCACTACTATCATAATTAATCATTTTTTTTAAATAGGTTTTGTGTGAGAAATATTATTAGGATTATTTTTTAAATAAAAAATCACTATTTCTTAATTATTTAATTATTTGATTATTTAATTCACATTATTTTTAATTTTTTAATTTTGATTATTTAATTATTTAATTGTTTAATTTACATTCCTGTAAAGAAATATCTCAGAACAATTTAAATCAGCTGAGTTTTTGTATATAAAATGATTTTTTTTTAATTACACGATTATTTTTTAAAGTTATAGATACGCTAACGACAAAAACCGAACGTATTTCGTGTTTGCTGTGGTTATCCATAATTCTAAAAAGACGATCACGGACAGTGTCAATGTTTCGTTTTCGTTAGCAGTAGGCAAAAATAACCACTATCTCACATCGAATTGATGTATTTTCTTTCTATTTTTAGGTAAACTTTTTTTTTTAATCCAGTTAATTGACAATTAAATGAAGCAATTTTGTTGAATAAATAGTTTCTATTCAGATTTTTATTCTTGGGAGATTTTAAAAATCGGAGATTGAATTTTAATTAATAGGTCATAGATAATGGTGGGAAATTTTAAAAAACGCACTTGTTTTAAAAATGGAAAAAAAATAAATATTTAAACTTTTAAAACTGGTTTTATTGGGAAAATATGCATTTTTCTTTTAATTGTGATTAATTTTATGCTTTTATCTAGGAATTGAAGGCAGTCTTATTCATGAAAACATTTATCTAAACATTTTTAAATCGTTTTGAATTTTAAGGTCAAAACTGCGTGCACTTCCGTGGACTTCTCTAGAATATAGAGAACTCAATCTCCAGGTTGATTCATACGCAGTAGACGCGGATATTTACACCAGCAAGCTGAGAGAATGGAGACGACAAGGGTCAAACATCGCAATTCTGGATCTCCGATCAACCTATCTCCAAGTGCGCATCAATGAATCCCTTTGGCCCAATCAAAGATTGTCTTCCGAAGTAAAAAGCTTGACAAGACTGGGATTTGGTTTGAACATAGCTCCCCAAATAACGAAATCTATTGTCGATACAGCCATATCGCAGGATCACCGAATCAGAAAGGCGACTTCAGTGTACATCGATGACTTGTATGTAAAGGAATGTGTCGTGGCCGCGACTAGAGTCACTGAAAATTTTTACACTTTGGACTGACGTGCAAAGCCCTGAGTGATCAAAGGATGGAGCATAGTATGGTTGTTTGGGAAACGAACTCCCAGCCGTCCCAGAAACGATCACCTGGAGGAAGGTGTTCTCGTTCGGTGGGAAACTCGTTGGACATCTTCCGGCTGTTTGCGAGTATCAGTTGGCGTCATCAAGCGATGGTCAAGCGCAGACAAAAGGCTGGGACGATCGGACTGACGATGCATTTCTATAGAGTATGGTGACTCATGTAAAAATGTGAATAATCTTTCAATAGCGAGGTGCTTGGCGTGTGGGTTGATACAAGTTCCTTAGCCACAGGTATCTTGGTTGAGTCGCCTAGGGCCACTATCGAAGACGCGTGTTGATTGCGGCCAGATACGTGACATATTGACCCTGCGGAACTTGATGCTATTGTAAAGAGAGCGAGTTTAGCTATACACTCTCCAACTACAGACTATGTGTCTATAAATAGCTTACCAACACGTTTACATGCAAAGCCAGAGTGATCACCAAGGCTGCTTTCGAAATGCTCATCAGAATACGGCTGCAAACTTTCTATTAACTGGTCAAGGAGTATGAGCTGGTGCTGGACGTAGTGCTCGTTAGGTCAAATCAAAACAAGACTGAAATAATTACCAGGGTCCCGCAGAGGTGGCTGGATGTGATGAAAAGGGAAGCGGAGCCTGTGCTACTGATATGAGCCGCAGCTGACGAGCCAAATACAACAAATACATTCGTACAGTGGGCACCTTGGAGAAAAACAGACGACTTTGTCAGAAAGATTGCCACTTTCACGTGGAAGTATTTCCATTGCGACTGCACCAGTCGCTAATGTTTGTCTTCAATGACAAAGGGGAAAATTAGTGGACATATGGCAAAGTTTGTGCATGGATGTTACCCATTATGAGGGCACTCACTACCTCATCCTGATCTAATGTGGGCGTATACGATTTGCGGTCTGGCGACTTTTACACTGGAAGGATTATGCCGCTGTTATCCAGTGTCTCAACTTTATTTATTTTCATTGAGAAGGGTTCGCCCGAAGATATCCTAACTGACAATGGAGGCATTCACCAGCGGGAGATTCATGGTGTTCGTTGTGAGTTGGGGTGTCCATCTGGAAACGGCAATGTTGACAACCCACAGATCTATAAAGCGGATTGCTGCTAGAAAGTGATGCACTATCCAGGAAGTAGTTTACTGGTATAATGTTCCATTGAAGGATGGTGTTCGAGGTACAACTGCTCTGGCTAATGCTCTGTACCAGTGTCGACGAGATTTATCCGCTGTCGATTGAGTATGAGATCTCTATGAAAGTAGATATCGTGCTAATTGGAGATCGTCCGTTGAAATGGATTGCTGTAACAGTGACAGAATTGGTGAGTCCCCAAACGGTGTGTGTGGATGAAGTGCCCCGACGCGTGTGAAACTTCCGCCCTTTTTTCAGTGTGGTGAACAGAACTGTGGAGAATGGGACTGTCGTGTCGGGTGGTGATATGCGTGCCAGTAACGAATGATGGAGACGATCGAGCGACAGTGACAACCAGTCAACAGGTTGTAATAGGACTACCTCAGTAAGGGAGCGAATCTATTCTACCATGCCTTAGACGAAGACGTAAAATCCACCTGACGGCTGCTACAAGTGTGATGAAAACAGGGGGAGTGTAGTGGATACAGTCCCGCCAACGAAAACGACATAAGATCACCTGGGCTTTGCATGAACTTTAAAAACTAATAAAACGTGTTAGATTTTGGGGTACGCACAGTCATAAATCTATCGTTGATAGAGTTAGTGGTAGGCGTTCACCAACGAAATATATTCATTACCTGTCAGGATGTAAGTTCTGTATGTCATTTCTATTATCGCATGAACATTTCCAATTTAAAAAAGCAGTCATTTAAATATCATTTCCACAATCTAATAAAGTTAATTTTTCTATCGTTACCGTATTTTTAGTAGTAGAATACTTTTTAATTTATTTATTCTTAATTATCTTCCCTTTCCAAGATGAACTCTTGACCAAAAATGATTTCACTTTTCTAATCGGATGTGGAGAGGTTTGACAATTCTTACTCCTACTTGAATTTTTACCATACCGAAAAGAAATAACTCAAGAGAGAAAAGTGTTGGTAAAGAAATTGGTGGGTCACTTTTTTGGCCTTTTCCCTTTTTATTCAATTGTTAAGCTGAAAGTGTTTTTTTCTTATTTTGAATTTTTTCGTTGAATTTTAAATTCATACGTTGAATTTTCTTTTCTTTTGTGTTGTTTCTTTGAAAAAAATGTAGGTGGTAGAGACATAGCCGCAGCTTTTTTCAGAGGATGTTTCTGCAGTTCAGACTGCGGGTCCATTCCCCTTTGAGAGAAAAATGAGCTGTTTTCTGGCAAAGCTCCGTCTTATGTCACATTCGGAAAACAAACAAGTCTGCTGACGGAGGTCCCACTCTAGTCTCTTTCAGAAGAGCAAAGACGAAAAGCAAAAATTACCTGAAGTAGAGGGGCTTAATTTGAATGACATAATTGATAGCAAAAAAAAACAACAAAAAAAAAAAACAAGTGCCGAAGAGTCGTTGGTGGTAAGTTACAAGGACAATATTAGTGCTCCTTTTTTTTAAACATACCATTGCGATGGAGAGGTTGAGTATATCACCCATTCCTCTGAAGCAGAAAGCGAACATAATTTGGAGGAAAGAACAGTTAGAACACATACCGTGGAATACTTTTATTTCGAAGGTAGCTTTGAAATGAAATATTCCCTGTGCAGAGAGGAGTTAAGACTCAGAATTCAAATATTACGTGATTGATCACTTACTTCTAAGATGCGACAATTCCATAGTAGTGGCATACATCAACAAAGAGGAGGGCACAAGGTCCCTTCATCTTTGTCTGTTTACGTGGGAAGTGTTCCATTAGGCGGCAGATTACAACCTTTCTCTTTATACAGCTCACATTTCAGGAAAAAAGAATGTTTTGGCAGACCGTCTATCGAGGGGCCAATCGGGAACTTGGTTGACAGAATTGAAGCCTGGCCCTGGACTTAATTTTTCAGGTTTGGTTATCCAAACATAGACCTCATCGCTACTCCGGAGAATAGAAAACTTGGAGGTGTTTTGCTCCCATTATCCAGTAGATGCTGCTTATGCTTCAGATGCTCTGAACATAAGTTAGACGGGGAGAGGTGATTTTCGGAGGCTTCCTGTCCTAAAATACGCTATGCTGTACCTGCCGAAAAGGTAAACCCTGCTAGTAATGAACTGCATAGTGGTTTGATGGCGTTTTCATCGACATGTTAATGCAATAAGAAAACAATATTTAACGGCCCACCCCAAGTTTTTTTTTATCGACAAGTAATTGTAAATATTTTACCCCCTTCCTCTTTAAAATATATATTTTAGCAGTTTGAAGGTGTTTTTATTGGCAAGATAATGCGATAAGAAAGCGATATTTTACAGCCCCCCCCCGTTTTTTTTATCGACAAGTAAATGTAAATATTCAACCCCGAATAAAAACAATCAATATGTTAATAACATAATAATAAAAAAAATCAGAATATTTAGATATTGTTTTTTTTTAAGTCTTTTAATTCTATTTCAAAACAAATGTCACGTCTTTTTAAATAAATACCACCGAGTTTCGAAAATAAAAACAATCTTATATATATATATATATATATATATATATATATATATATATATATATATGTAAATAAATGGAAGTTAATCCGACAGAATGAATTTAACATTTTGAAAAAACAATTAGTAATTATTATCTGCTGACAGAATCTATTTCGACCGCTTAGTAGAAGGGTCATCATCAACGAGCAAAACATATGAAGGAAAGAAGGGATAAAAAACCGTTGGAAGAGAATAGGGGGTACAAACACCCGCTGGAATGCTTGAATTTTTTTAAATGCGTATACTGTTTCAAAAATAAAATAAATTTTATTTTTAAAAATCAGAAGCATTTTTAATCCAAAAATAAACTCAAAAAGTGTTTGGTGTAAATATATAAAAAAGTGTAAGAGATTATCAAAAATGTTCAAAATATAATCCAGCTATTAAGTTATTTACACGTCCACAGCACAATTGAAGGAAGATGTTAAGTTTCAAAAAGTTTGTGGTGTTGGTAAATTTTTTTTTTTTGTAGTGTTCGTAGAATAATCTTCGGAGGTGTAAAAATCCGTATATTTTGTTTTTTCATGAGACAAATGTGTAAATAAATGGAAGTTAATCCGACAGAATGAATTTAACATTTTGAAAAAACAATTCCAGCGTGTGTTTGTACCCCCTATTCTCTTCCAACGGTTTTTTATCCCTTCTTTCCTTCATATGTTTTGCTCGTTGATGATGACCCTTCTACTAAGCGGTCGAAACAGATTCTGTCAGCAGATAATAATTACTAATTGTTTTTTCAAAATGTTAAATTCATATATATATATATAATATATATATATATATATATATATATATATATATATATGATGGACTCTCCCGTCGATTTCGACGTATGAGGTTCAGACAACCTCTTTCATCTAACCTTGTGTGTTAATCGCAGGTGACATTTCAGCCCTGCCAATGACTTGCAAAGAAGTCCACAGATGGAACAAGTGTGTGCATTATTTGAATGTATTGCTGGGACACTAGCCAATACTCTAGTCCTTTCTCTAGCTTGACGCAGCTTGGTGACCTCCGATGCTGCAAAATCCTTAATACCATTGTAACACAAAGTCCTCCACATTCTACGATTGAGTGCTGTGCTCTCAAAAGTAGCGTAATCTATATTTGCAGCTGAGAGGTTACTTTTCAGCTTGTCCTTAAATCTGAGCAATGGTCGGCCCACGTTTCTTTTACCACCGTCAAGCTGACTATACAACAGAATCTTTGGTATTCTGTCATCATGCATTCGCAAAACATGACCAGCCCAGCGCAATTGTGATTTTATGAGGAAGCACTCCATTCCGTCAATGTTACATATGGTGAAAAGGTCAGCATTAGACATTTTGTCTTCGAGGGTGAGTCCACAGATTGCTCGTAGGTAACTTTTGTGGAAAACGTCCAACTGCCGAATCTGTTTTCAATACAGTGTCCATGACTCCGAGCGTACAAAAGAGTGGTAAGAACAACAGCTCTGTATACCTGTATCTTGGTTGCAAGCCTAATGCCCCGTTCATTCCAGAGTCGGTGGCGAAGCTTCCCGAAGGCACTAGAAGCTTTGACAATTCTATTGACAATCTCATCATCCAAAGTTCCACTTCAATTAATCTTGCTGCCAAGATAATTAAAACTCTTTACATATTTCAGATCATTTCCGCCAACTTGTATAGGTGTATCCGGGAACGTGTGGACGGATGGCTTCTGCTTGATGCCTCGTACTTGCTTAGGTGTGAGAGATGGCTGATGAATAACCTCAGTTTTCTTGATGTGAATGGTCAGACCGAATGCTTGCAAGCAGCCGAGAATCTGTCCATCAGGCTTTGAGCTTCTTCAAAAGAAATTGCTATAAATGCAGCATCGTCAGCAAACAATAAGCCCCGGATTATGCTGGTCCGAGTGCGAGTTTTGGCTTTGAACCTCTGATGGTTGAAAAGACCGCCACTTGTCCTGAATTGAAACTTGACTCCATCCTCTATTTCTCCAAATGCATGTTTCAGCATCACAGAAAAGAAGACAACCTTGCTTCGTGCCATTAGTGACATAAAATGAGTCTGAGGTTTGGCCATTAGAGACAACATTGTCCTCATTCCGCCATGAAAAGATACAATGACCTGCAACATGTTCTCAGGTATTCCGAGCCTTCCTAAAACTTTCCACAAAACAGCTCGGTCCAGTGTCAAACGCCTTGGTGAGGTCCACGAACACAACATACAGTTCTTGATTCTTCTCACGGACCTTTTCAGCAACCTGCCGTAGGGAGAAGATCATGTCAATGGTGCCGCGACCTGCACGAAAGCCACACTGTAATTCGGGGTAAACATCATCAACCACATGCCTAATGATCCGGTTTAAAATCAATCTGGCCAAGATCTTACCAGCTATAGAAAGAAGAGAAATTCCGCGGTGGTTATCACATACCTTCCTGCTTCCTTTGTTCTTGTACAAATGTTGGATGGACGCATCTTTAAAGTCCTGTGGGACCTTTCCTTGCCTCCAGATCTCAACAAACAAGCCCAAAAGTTTCTTCACAAGGGTTCTTCCACCATACTTAAAGATTTCCGGGGGGATTTTATCTTTACCCGCTGCTTTCCCAGACGCGATTTGCTTGATAGCCTTCAGAACTTCTAGCATAGTTGGTTCAAATGATAGCTCTGGAATTTCTGGGGGTTGGGAAATTGAATCAAGAACACGATGATCAGTGGACGAGGTGTTATTGAGGACTGTATCTAAGTGCTCCCTCCATCTATTCTTAACATTAAGATATCAGCCTTATCCGTCAAAAGGTCCCCGCTTGCCGAAGAAATCGAGGAGACACCATTTTCCTGCCGACCGAACACTTTCCTTATGCCGTCATAGAAGGCTTTAGAGTCCTTCGTATCAAATGCTTCCTGGAGACAGGTAGCCTATGCACACCACCATGTCTCTTTCATTTTTCGCAGAGCTTTTTGGACCTGGCATTTACATGTTGTGTATGCCTTCTTTTTGCTCGACGAGTTTTTATCCTCAATCCAAGCCTTATGAGAGCCATGCATTTTCTGGATTAGCTTCTGTACTTCTGTGTCGTTGTCGTCAAACCAATCTTGGTGCTTGCGGTGAGGCATTCCAAGCACCTCAAGGGATGCCGAGTGACTAGCTTCACACAAAGCCTTCCAGGACAACCTAATGTCATTATTGATCTCCACAGAGTACAGTTTATTATTTACAAGCACAGTTTGCCGATCAACAGATTTTAGAGGAAGAGTGTTTATACGCTTTTGCACAGAGGATTTCTTCACTCTACTATGTGACAGATGGAGTGTTGCTTTACTGCGGAGGAGAGCATGGTCAGAAAGATATCAGGTGGTATGAAAAGATCGTGTTAATTTGAAGTTGTTTATATCCCGCTTCTTTGTAATCACATAGTCAATCAGATGCCAATCTTTTGATCGTGGGTGCATCCATGTGGTCTTACGACAAGTCTTCTGTTGAAATGTTTGTGATGCACATATTGAATTCTTTGCAAAAAAAGAGAAGACGAAGTCCGTTCGAATTCATATGCCCAACACCATGACGACCTAAAACTCCTTCCCACGTCTGATAATCACCTCCAACCCGAGCATTGAAGTCACCCATAAGGATGACTTTATCCTTGTACTGGATCCCAGATATAACATTTTGAAGTTGGATGTAGAAGTCATCTTTGTCTTGCTCAATATTTTACGACCCACCCCAAGTTTTTTTTATCGACAAGAAATTGTAAATATTTTACCCGCCTTCCTCTTTAAATATATATTTTAGCAGTTTTAAGGTGTTTTTATTGGCAAGATAATGCGATAAGAAAGCGATATTTTACAGCCCCCACCCCCGATTTTTTTATTAAATGTAAATATCTGACCCCGAATAAAAACAATCAATACGTTAATACGTTTATTATTATAATAAAAAAATCAGAATATTTAGATATTTTAAAAAAAATCTTTAATTCTATTTCAAAACAAATTTCACGTCTTTTTAAATAAATACGACCGAGTTTCGAAAATAAAAACAATCTTATATATATATATATATATATATATATATATATATATATATATATATATATATATACGTATGTATATATATGTATACTAGACAAAACGTGACCCATTGAGGCTCTCATTGAGCTCTGGGTAGATGATTGAGATTAGGGAAAAGTGAGTTTTCAAAGCGAAATTAATTTTTTTCTTAAATTCATACGGCCGGACAAGACATTAAAATCATTTTGTAAGATTTCTAAGAAAGGGAAGGTTTCACCTAATTTAAGCTACCGGTTGCTGGCTATGAAATTCAACATACAAATACATTTCTCCCATATCTCTCTCTCTCTCTCTCTCTCTCTCTCTCTCTCTCTCTCTCTCTCTCTCTCTCTCCTCCCAGAGAAACTAACATATATTACGAGGAGATAAGCGATACATGGAGAGGGGGAAAGTGATAGGCAGAATATAAAATAAGGGACGAGTTTAATTGCAAATTACGACTAGTTAGAACCAATTAAAATGGAATGTTTTTCAAACATAACTCAATCCTAAAAGTAAGGAATAATTAAGTATAACATTTGTGTCATTAAAGTAAAAAAGGCCATTCGGAAATAAAAGTTGATTCGCTCAGCTTTAGTATATATATATATATATATATATATATATATATATATATATATATATGTGTGTGTGTGTGTGTGTGTGTGTGTGGCATAAAACCTAGAATGAGTGGTAGATTTTCGGATGAAATACTAATAGATAATTGGGTTAAGCAGAGAGATGTCTCGGCTCCAACATTATTCCAATATTCTTTTCTGTAATATGTTAACTTATGTATTCCAGCATTGTGAGAAGGGCGTTTTCTTGGAATTTAGAATCACAGGAAGAGTTTTCGACTTGAGAAGATTCAACTTCAAGTCAAAGACATCATACCCACTCATTAGAGAGTTCATTTACACAGACGACATTGACTTTCTGGCACATACTGTGGAGGATATTCAAAATATTGTGAATCTATTTACAGCCTCGTGCACTGCTTTTGGATTAAAAATAAGCTTGACTAAGACAATGGTAATGTTCAACCCCCGTAAAAAGTGAACTGTATATCAAACCAGCTATAACCATTGATAGAACTCGTTTGGATGTTGTTGAAACATTCAAGAGAACTGACTAGAGTATTCATGTGGATGATGGCTGTACCAGTTTTGAGAGTGAAAGAATTGAGCATGAAAACCTCAAACATCAACTTCGAAAGGGATACATCTGTCATATTGGTGAGAACATGGAGGGTTGGAAATGTCAAACATGTGGTCGGATTCTGCATTCAAAGGCTGGATATGTCAATCATAGGAAATCTCATTAGGGACAAATCATGCACACTACAGGAACAAACAATGTATAACAAAGTATGTAAGTCAGCTTCTGGTCTTAAGAGACATATGGTGGTGCATTTTATCATCTGATCCATCCGATACAATAAGAAGGATTTCCTTCCTATGTCATATTTGCATCATACTTTGTGGATCTGCAGCGGCATTGATGACTCATTTGAGGACTTATGAGAGAAAAGGTTCTGGAAGTGGGATTATAGAATTTTGAGGAAAGGCAGTGATCCATAAGTGAGTATATTCCTTTTACTTTTTTTTCCACCTCTCGAGGTTCTGCTGCAAATTCTATTTCTTTACATTAGTTATACATATAATTACAGATATTCATATAAACGTAGGGTTTTTAAAGTAAACCCCTTGTTTATGAGATATATGTACTTACCTGTATACTTCCCCCCCCCTCTTTAAAGTTCCTGGTTGATAAAGGTACGAAAGAGTCCCTTGTATAAAGTTGAAATATATATCTTCTTTGGTCAAGAGGTCGTCATTTTTAAAAATCTACTCGGATGGTATAAGGTTCCCCGAGTGTGATTTACATTATTTTTTAAATACATTTTAAAAATTGAAATAGATCACTAAGTATGCCTGAACCTATTCTAGTAGTGACCAGGTTTGATTTCAGAGTTTTCCTTCTCTTAGACTGGTTGCCTAACCAAAGTTAAAGTGCCTAATCTGTCCTACTATTTACCCATAGCTGTAGGGAGAATAGTTGGATTCATGCCGTTTGCAAGGGTATTAACGCTATGTAAACTGTGGCTTCGTCTAGGAATTGAACTCTGGTCGACGAGTCCATTTCCGATGACTCTAACCAATACACCACTGCGCTTCCCCAACACCATTGCGCTTTCCTTAGTTATACAGGTAAGTATAGATATATCATAAAGAGGGGTTTTACTTTAAAAACCCTCATTTTCCAATAGTGGTTCCTAATGTTTGAGTGCAGTTTTTGTTATCGAATTAGAAAATATAATCGTTTATGATTAATTCGATAACATCAGTGACAGGTCATCTGTTGAATATCGCGTGTAATGTCTTTGGATACTTTTCTATCCAAAATATTTTCCTAAAAATGTGCGGATATTACTACATAAGTTGGTAATATCAAATACAATCATGAGTGTGTTCGGATCAGCTTTCAGTGATTTGCAGTTTAAAAGTGAATGCCATCTCTAATATAGCTTATGTAGCTGTAGTGGAGTATCTATTAGTTTGCTGATTCTATTGATAGGGCATGTTCCTGATACTATAGGTCTAAAATTGAAATCACTGGGGTTTGTGAACTTTATGTATCTGATTTTTATGTTTTAATTTCTGTTTTAATTTCCTCCAATTTGTGAACTTATGGTAGTCCGTAAAAATTGCAAGTTTTAAGAATGAAATTGGTTAGAAAGTCCTTTTCTTTTTAGTTGTGTGTTATGAATGATTTATTCATCTTTTATATGATAATCTTCTCTATATTTGTATTATCTAATTTGCAGTTATTTTTATCCCTTAGTATCTCCTGGAATTTTGATCGGTAATATTTTATTCAAGATGATTATTTCGCTTCCTTTTTAGGTTTCTTTTATAATTATGTTGTTATTTTCGTGTATATTTTTAAGGTTTGTCGTAGTTTGGATGAGAGGTTGTTATGTGCATTGTTTTTGATTTAGTTTATTTTTCTTTTGTAAATTCATACTCCAGAGTTTTTTTGAAAAATATATTTACATCCCTATTATTACTTTTGTCTGAAAAAAAATTGAATTTATCTTTTTATTAGGAAATTGTCTATATTCTTATTGTTTTGGAATTATTCTATTAGTCTAAATTTGCGTTTAAATTCTTTAAGGTTTCCTTTTTAGGGTTAGGTCTAATTATAGGAGATCAATTTGATTTTTTACTAGTTTAGATAAATTGAAGTTTGATCTCGTTCGGTGTAGTGTTTCTCAGGTGTTAATTAAAGCCTTTATTCCTTTTTTCCAAGGTACACATTGCCTAAGTTCCCAGGCCGGAAGTGTCCGGTGAACTGGGAGATGTTGTACCCTGTGATGATACATACATTACATCTCCCCCCCCCTTCAAGATTCTTTTAGGGGGAGAATGGTCTGGGTAGACTGCCCTTATGACCATTTTATATGGCCGAGGATTATTCTGCCTATATTTGGCCCATGTGTAAAAGAAAAAGCTTTTTTTTCTTATATATATATATATATATATATATATATATATATATATATATATATATATATTAATCAGGACTAAACCGATTAGGAGGTTTTATTGTCCGTCCAGTTTGTCGTGGAAGTTCTGATGTCAATGCCGTGGCGGGCTGTTCACTATCAGGTGAACTTTCTCTTGTTACCTCTCGGGTTGCTGCATTTGAGGGCATTCTTAGTTCCACCTCTTCCCGATTTAAGTTGTCTTCCACTTGGGGTTGAGTTATTATAGTGGTGCAGGGACGAGATCTGATTTGATCCTGGTGACGACAGACAATCCGGTCATCTTCCAGTTTGATTAGTAAGGATAAAGGTAATATCTTATCCTCAATATGACCAGCCAACCACATGGGACCTTGACCAAATTTCTGTGCAAAGACTGCTTGTTCTTTACTGAATGAACGCATCTGGGCAGTTCTGTCGTGAAAAAAACTTCTGGTCTTCTTGACTGTTGTAAACAGTGGTTGAAGTAGCAGGTTTCATGCGGTCCAGATTTGTTCGTAATCTTCGCTTCATCAACAATTCTGCCGGGGTAGTTCCCGTGGTGGTATGTGGTGTTGTTCGGTAATTCAGCAGGAAACAGGATATTTTTTGTTTTCAGAGTTCCTCCTGACATCTTTTTCAACCCATTCTTGACCATTCCAACGGAACGCTCAGCCAGGCCATTTGATGCCTGATGATGCGGACTAACACGTTTGTGTCGGATCCCGTTCCGTTTTGTGAATTCTGCAAATTCCGAACTTGTGAAGCATGGCCCATTGTCACTGACTAGAATGTGCGGTAGTCTATGGGTGGCGAAACAGTGCCTCAACCGTTCACTAGCTGTGGTTGTTGCATGCACATCGATCCACTTTGAATGTGCATCTGTGATGACGAGCAGGTTTTTGCCATTGTAATCTGCAAAGTCAACATGGACCCTATGCCACGGTTCTGCTGGCCACTCCCAGGTAAACCTCTGGAATATTGGCATGGGTAGCAGTTTTTTTTAACCTTTTCTTCCACATGGGAGTCAATTCCAGGCCACCAAACGTAGTTACGGGCAAGGGCCTTCATCTTGACTATGCCAGGGTGGCATTGGTGAAGTTCTTCTAAAATTTGTTGTCTGAGGCGGTGGGGAACTATTACCCGTGAGCCCCACAGTAGGCAACCTCCTTCCACACTGGCGAGCACGAAATGGCAAATACGGAGTATCCTGTGGGATGTTGTTCCTTCCTGATTGTACAGTCTGAAGAACCTTGGATAGAACTGGATCCTTGCGGGTGTAATTTCGTATATCCATGGAATCCACCATAGAGTTGTTAAGGCGATCCATGAGGTGTATGACACAACCTGATGTTGGGACGTCCAAAATTTCCTGTAGAGGTATACGACTCATTGCATCAGCAGTGACGATGCGCGAACCAGGCTTGTACTCGATTGTGTAGTCATAGGCACTCATCAACAGTGACCACCGTATGATTCTTGGTGGTAGGGTGTCCAGTGTTGGCTTGGTTGCGCTAAAGAGGCTGACAAGTGGTTTGGGATCTGATGATACGGAATGGATGCCCGAAGAGATATTGGTTGAATTTTTTTACTCCAAAGATGATGCTTAGACTTTCTTTGTCCAATTGACTGTAGTTCTTCTCAGCAGTTGACAGTAACACATGTGACAATATGGCCCCAACGCCATACTGACTGGCATCGCAGGTCAATACCAGTTCCTTTTCAGGGTCATAATGGACTAAAACTTTTGCACTCTGCAACGAATCCTTTGCTCGTTGAAAAGCTGTTGTTTGAGTAGCTCCCCCTTTCCAGGAGACACCTTTCCACAGCAAATAATAGAGAGAGCCTAACTTATCTGCAACATTAGGAACGTATCTGGCATAAAACTGGAATAAGCCCAGAAAAGCCTTGAGTTCTGTCTCATTGCGAGGGGCTGGCGCATCTGGATGGCGCGGATTTTTTCTTCTGTAGGATGGAGACCTTCAGAGTCGATCCAATGTCCTAAGTACGTGACAGATGACGCCATGAACTTACATTTGTCGAGGTGAATACGGAGACCAGATTCTGATATTTTCTTTAATACACTGTCAAGATTGGTCATGTGTTCCGAGTCTGTTGAGCCTGTAATCATTATATCATCCCGGTAGCAGACAACATGTGGTTCATTTGCCAATAAGTTGTCCATACAGTGCTTGGTAGATACCCGGGGCTGACTTTACTCCGAAATTTAGGCGGTTGAATCTGTAGAGGCCTCGTTGTGTGTTAATTGTGAGGTACTTCTTTGAGTTTTCCTCTAACGGCACCTGTAGGAATGCTGATCGCAGGTCCAGCTTTGTAATCTTTTGACCGCCCACCAACTTTGCATATAAATCATCAATTCTTGGGATCGGGTACTGGTCGAGATTTGAGCATTTGTTGATGGTCATTTTATAATCCCCACACTGTCGAATTGATTTGTCTGTTTTAACAACTGCTACAGAGTACTGTACGGGTTCGATAATGCCTTGAGAAACCAGTCGATCAAGTTCTTTATCCACCTTTTCACGCAAGGCAAAAGGTACATGTCGAGCCTTGCAAAATATGGGTTTTGTCCTCGGTTCTACACTTAGTTTTGCCGTGAAACCCTTTAAGGTGCCTAATTCGTCCTTAAAAACATCGGGATATTTTGCTATGATATCTTCGATGGAAGGTGTCGCATTTACGGATTTTAGTTGGTGGATGCATTTCCAGCTCAGTTGCACAACCTGTAGCCAATTTCTGCCTACAAGCATAGGGCCAGCACCAGGAACAACTACTAATGGTAGACGATATTGTTGGCCGTTGTACTCAACTGACACCTGGCATCTACTGCATGGAGTGACGCTTTCTCCTGTGTAGGTTGCTAATTTCTGTGACATGGGCTGAAGCGTTGGCTTATCGGCTTCACACCACAGGTTATCAAATGCAGCACGACTGATCAATGAAACTGCAGCTCCAGTGTCAATTTCCATCTCGACGTTGCGACCATTGATGCCAACCAACACCATCAAGGGGTCGATTCTGCCATTTCCCTGGAGATTAAAAGTCTGTGTATTGATGCAGATTCACATTCATCTACAGCTTCTCCACTTTAAATGTTGTGTGTTCTGGTGCTTCTGTTTTTCTCCACATTTTTCCGGGTCAAGCAGGCAGGTGAAATGTGACCAGTTTTGTGGCAAAAATCACAGATTGCTTCTTTGAACTGATAGGATTCTGGTGAGTGTTTGCGGTTTCACCGAAAACACAATTTTTGTTTTGGTTTCGATTTCCAAAATTGAGTGGGTTGTCCCATCTGGTTCATATTTTTTTTAATATGCTGTGTGTTGCAGCTGTTGCACAGGCTTCAATGTCACTAGCATTTTTGCTAGCACTTTCCATAGCCAGTGCTATATCTCGGGCGTTGGCAAATGTCAGCTTCCTTTCGGATAGCAGACGTCTGCGGGTGTGTTCGTCAGTAATCCCCACAACTATCAGGTCCCTTAGCATATCTTCCAATGTGTCACCAAATTCACAGAGTTTTGTAATTTTTTCAAATGGACTATAAAATCAGAAATCGACTGACATGGTTTTTGGCGACTCATATAAAAATTGAACATTTTAATTGTGAACGATGGCGTGAGGTTACAGTGTTCCCTGAGTGTCTGCGACAGTTCCTCATAGCTTTTATCTTTCAAGCTATACGGCGTTATGAGGTCCTTAAGAAGTGAGAAGGTGTCGGCTCCAGCTATTGAAAGAAGTACTGCTTTTTTCTTACGAGGGTCTTGAATGCTACTCGCTTCAAAATAGTACTCCAGTCTCTCTGCATATGTATCCCAATCTCCACCAGCTGGTGAGAATTCATCAATACGTCCGAACAATGTCATTATAAGAGATGCCTTATTTATCTATTTATTTTTTTGCTTACGCGCGTGTAACGTGGACTGTCTCCCGTGTTTAAAAACCGTTAATGGTGGGGATACAATTTTTTTTCTTTTAAAGTGTTCCATTTAACACTTACTTTGTGAAATGGATCTCATGTCGCTATGTAGTGTTTCTCATAGAAAACAACAACGCAGGTGTTGATTAAAGCCTTTATTCCCTTTTTCCAAGGTACACATTGCTTAAGTTCCCAGGGCGGAATTGTCCGGTGGACCGGGAGATGTTGTACCCTGTGATGATACATACTTGTTGGTCGTTTGCTAAAAGATGCTTTCTTACTGTGCAGTTGATATCACTATGATGATTTGTTTGGTTGTATTTTCTTCTGTTGTGAGGTGTATTAAAGATGCTATTTTCGTATGGATTTGTGTCCTTGTTTTATTCGATTATGTTTAGTTGGTCGTTTAGTTGGTAGGTATTTGTTTGGGATCTATTTTGCATTTGTGGGTATGTATGATATTTAGACAAATTTCTTTTTGAATTTATGATAATTAATAGCGTTGAAGAAATCAATTTTCCTTTGAATTGGGAGGTTTCCCCGCATTTTAATTTTTTGTTCTGTATTTCTTTTTGTGGATCTTCACTATATTATATAAGTATCCATAATGGGTGTTTAAAGTAGTCCACAATGGATTCTTTTTTTGTTGTTGGTTTCATTTTGTTGTGAGGTTAGGTGTTTTGTAATGGTGTCTATTTTAGTGTATTTAGTTTTTTCATTTCCTCTTCGAGAAGTTCCTTTTTCTCATTTGTTTTTATGATTGTTGCGAGTATTTTTTCCATTATGAGTTTTTACTTTTTCTGATGTGATCACTGATAAGTTATCAGAATTACAATGAGGAACAAGAGAACAACGTATGAGGGTTATGAACTAGCCATGTTTATTCTCTCTATCTCTCTGCCCAGTTCAAGGGAAGTAACTCTTAATGGTTCGGATAGCATTTAACTACCGAAACCATCACATCCCCTGTTTTACAAGAATAATTTTTTTTCCCTTACAATTTTTTATTTTTATTTTATTTGCATATAACATAATAAATCAAAAATATAATTGTTCAGTTGTGATCACATAGATTTTTCATTTTTTTTTTTTGGTGTGTCCATGAAGGGATTTTTCTTTTTGATGAGTTCACAAAATAAAAAAAAATATTTTTGTTGTTTCATTCACAGTATCTTTCTGGTGGTTTTATTATCCGACCAGATTGGGTTGTTTTCTTTTCTGTTGTGTTGTATCGTGTCTGTGATTCCTGTGGGACATGATGATTGCTAGTTTGGGATGGGGTATTTAGTGTTTTTGTTTGAATATTTTTTGGTGTGTTGGTTTCCACTCTGGATGGTATAATCTCAGGTGGATCAGTTGCTGTAGATGGGTCTCCCCTCAGGTGTTTTCGATTCCTGCGGAGGACCTGTCCAGATGGGGTTTTAATGATGCAGGACCTTGGCTCCGTGCATGTCTGTGTGACAACTGCACGGTTCCATCTGTTTGTGTCCTTGTCATACATCCTAACATGCTGTCCTGTTTGGATGCTGGTCGTCGTAAGCTTTTTGTTCAGCTTGTCGCTTGTATAAGCGAGCTGATATTTCCGCTTTTTTCGTGGTTAGTACATTTCATTGGAATGTTGCTTACTATTTTTTCTGTTAAACAGCATTTCTCCTGGTGATGGTATCGTGTGGTCTATCGGAGTTGTCCTAAGGCATAGCAGTACCATGTCGATGTCATGGTTGCTTGACTTGGCTGTTTTGATGGCGGATTTAATCGACTGCACACAACGTTCCGCAAGTCCATTAGACTGTGGGTATCTCGGAAATTATGTGCGATGTTCAAATCCCCATTCTTTCGCAAACTGCTTAAATGCAGCTGAGCTATAGTGTGCTCCGTTGTCACTGATTATTCTCTTTGGAATGCCATTCTCTCCAAACACTTGCTTCATCGTGTTTATAACCTCCTGACTGGAGAAATTATTTAACTTCCTCACAAAGGGATATTTGGAGTAGTAGTCCACAATGAGGATAAAATTTGATCCTTCGAAGTGGAACAAGTCAGCCCAAAGATAAATTTGAGGCAATTGATCGAGTATCTTTGTTTTTTTATTCTAAAAACGATAAATTTGTTGACAATTTATATTGGTAAATTTCCGGCAATTCGTTTAGTATCTTTGATTTTTCATTTTAAATGAGGTAAATTTTCGGCAATTGATCAAGTATCTTTGCTTTTTCATTCGAAAAAAGGTCAATTTTCAGCAAGTGATCGAGTATCCTGGCGTTTTCATTCTGAAAAAGGTAAATTGTCGTCCATTTATCGGGTATCTTTGCTTTTTCATTCAAAAAAGGTAAATTTTCGGCAATTGATCCAGTATCTTTGCTTTTTCATTCTAAAAACGATGAATTTTCAACAAATGATCGAGTATCTTTGCTTTTTTTAATTCTAAAATAGGTAAATATTCGGAAATTGATCGAGAATCTTTGTTTTTTACTTCTAAAATAGATATATTTTCGGAAATAGACCGAGTATCTTTGCTTTTTCATTCTAAAAAAGGTAAATTTCCGGCAATTGATCGAGGATCTATGCTTTTTTATTCAAAAAAAACGTAAATTGTCGGCAATTGATCGAGTATCTTTGCTTTTTTATTCAAAAACAGATAAATTTCCGGAAAGTGATTAAGGATCTATACTTTTTCATTCAAAAAAGGGTAAATTTCCGGCAATTGATCGAGGATCTATGCTTTTTCATTGTAAAAAATGTAAATTTTTGGAAAATAATCGAGTATCTTTGCTTTTTCATTTAAAAAAGGTAAATATTCGAGAATTGTTCGAGTAGTCTTTGCGTTTTCATTCTGATAAAGGTAAATTTTCGTCCATTGATCGAGTATCTTTGCTTTTTCATTCAAAAAAGGTAAATTTTCAGCAAGTGATCGAGTATCTTTGCTGTTTCATTCTAAAAAAGGTCTTTGCTTTTTTATTCTAAAATAGGTAAATTTTAGAGTATATTTTCGTTAATTGATCGAGTATGTTTGCTTTTTCATTCTAAAAAGGTATATTTTCGGAAAATAATCGAGTATCTTAGCTTTTTCATTCTAAAAAAGGTAAATTTTCGTTAATTATACGAGTATCTTTGCTTTTTCATTATGAAAACGATACATTTTCGGCAGTTGATCTTGTATCTTTGCTTTTTCATTCTAAAATAGGTAAAAAAAAATGTTCAATCGAGTATCTTCATTCTAAAAAAGGGAAATTCGCGACAATTGATCGAGTATCTTTGCTTTTTCATTCTGAAGAGGTCAATTTTCGACAATTGATCGAGTATCTTTGCCTTTTCATTCTAAAAAAGTTAAATTTTCTGGAATTAATCGAGTATCTTGTCTTTTTCATTCTGAAAAAGGGAAATTTTCTGCAATTAATCAAGTATCTTCGCTTTTTCATTCTAAAAAAGGTAAATTTTCTGCAATTAATCGAGTATCTTTGCTTTTTCATTCTAAAAAAGGGAAATTTTCTGCAATGAATAGAGTATCTTGGCTTTTTCATTCTAAAGAGCTCAATTTTCAACAATTGATCGAGTATCGGCTTTTTCATTCTAAAAAAGGTACATTTTAGGAAAAGAATCGAGAACCTTTGCTTTTTCATTCTAAAGTGGTCAATTTTTGACAATTGATCGAGTATCTTTGCTTTTTCATTCTAAAAACGATAAATTTTCTGAAATTAATCGAGTATTTTTGCTTTCTCATTCTAAAACAAGGTAAATTTCCTGCAATTAATCGAGTATCTTGGCTTTTTCATTCTAAAAAAGGTATATTTTTGGAAAATAATCGAGTACCTTTGCTTTTTCATTCGAAGAAGGGCAATTTTCGTCCATTGTACGAGTATCTTTGCTTTTTCATTCTAAAAAGGTAAGTTTTCTGCAATTAATCGAGTATTTTGGCTTTTTCATTCTAAAAAATGTAAATTTTGGAAAATAATCGAGTATCTTTGCTTTTTCATTCGAAGAAGGGCAATTTTCGTCCATTGTACGAGTATCTTTGCTTTTTCATTCTAAAAAAGGTAAATCTTCTGATATTAATTGAGTATCTTGGCTTTTTCATTCTAAAAAATGTAAATTTTGGAAAATAATCGAGTATCTTTGCTTTTTAATTCTAAAAAAGGTAAATTTTCTGCAATTAATCGAGTGTCTTGGCTTTTTCATTCTAAAGAGGTCAATTTTCTGCAATTAATCAAGTATCTTGGCTTTTTCATTCAAAAAAGGTCAATTTTGTGAAAATAATCGCGTATCTTTGTTTTTTCATTCTAAAGAGGTCAATTTTTGACAATTCATCGAGTATCTTTGCTATTTCATTCTAAAAAAGTTACATTTTCTGCAATTAATCAAGTATCTTTGCTTTTTCATTCTAGAAAAGGAAGATTTTCTGCAATTAATCTTGGCTTTTTCATTCTAAAAAAGGTAAATTTTCTGCAATGAATCGAGTATCTTCTTCATTCTAAAAAGTGTAATTTTTTGGAAAATAATCGAGTATCTTTGCTTTTTCATTATAAAGAGGTCAATTTTTTACAATTGATTGAGTATCTTTGCTTTTTCATTTTAAACAAGGTAAATTTTCCGCAATTAATCGAGTATCTTTGCTTTTTCATTCTAAAAAAGGTAAATTTTCTGCAATTAATCGAGTATCTTGGCTTTTTCATTCTAAAAAAAAAACATTTTCTGCAATTAATCGAGTATCTTGGCTTTTTCATTCTAAAGAGATCAATTTTCGGCAATTGATCGAGTATCTTTGCTTTTTCATTCTAAAAAAGGTAAATTTTCGTTAATTATACGAGTATCTTTGCTTTTTCATTTAAAATGAGTATCTTTTTTTCATTCTAAAAAAAGCAATTGATCGAGTATCTTTGCTTTTCATTCTAAAAAAGGTAAATTTCTGCAATTAATCGAGTATCTTTGATTTTTCATTCTAAAAAAGGTAAATTTTCTTTAATTCTAAAAAGGTAATTTTCTGCAATTAATCGAGTATCTTGCTTTTTCATTCTAAAAAAGGTAAATTTTCTGCAATTAATCGAGTATCTTTGTTTTTCATTAAAAGAGGTCAATTTTCGGCAATGATCGAGTATCTTTTCTTTTCATTCTAAAAGATAAATTTTCTGCAATTAATCGAGTATTTGGCTTTTTCATTCTAAAAAAGGTACATTTTCAGCAATTAATCGAGTATCTTGCTTTTTCATTCTAAAAAAGGTATTTTTCGCAATTAATCGAGTATCTTTGCTTTTTCATTCTAAAAAAATAAATTTTCTGCAATTAATCGAGTATCTTGGCTTTCATTCTAAAAAGGTAAATTTTCTGCAATTAATCGAGTATCTTGCTTTTTCATTCTAAAAAATACATTTTCTGCAATTAATCGAGTATCTTTGTTTTTTCATTCTAAAAGGGTCAATTTTCGGCAATAAATCGTATCATTTCTTTTCATTCTACAAAATAAATTTTCTGCAATTAATCGAGTATCTTTGCTTTTTCATTCTCAAAAAAGGTAATTTTCTGCAATTAATCGAGTATCTTGGATTTTCATTCTAAAAAGTTAAATTTCTGCAGTTAATCGAGTATCTTGCTTTTTCATTCTAAAAAAGTAAATTTTCTGCAATTAATCGAGTATCTTTGCTTTTTCATTCTAAAAGGTCAATTTTCGGCAATTATCGAGTATCTTTGCTGTTTCATTCTAAAAAAGGAAATTTTCTGCAATTAATCGAGTATCTTTGATTTTTCATTCTAAAAAAGGTAAAATTCTGCAATTAATTGAGTATCTTTGTTTTTTTCATTCTAAAGATGTCAATTTTCGGCAATTGATCGAGGATCTTTTCTTTGTCATTCTACAAAAGTAAATTTTCTGCAATTAATCGAGTATCTTTACTTTTTCATTCTAAAAAAGGTAAATTTTCTGCAAGTAATCGAGTATCTTTTTTTCATTCTGAAGAGGTCAATTTTCGAAAATTGATCGAGTATCTTTTCTTTGTCATTCTACAAAAGGTAAATTTACATCAATTAATCGAGTATCTTGGCTTTTTCATTCTAAAAAGTATACATTTTCTGCAATTAATCGAGTATCTTTGTTTTTTCATTATAAAGAGTCAATTTTCGGCAATTGATCGAGATCTTTATTTGTCATTCTACAAAAGATAAATTTTCTGCAATTAATCAAGTATATTGGCTTTTTCATTCTAAAAAAGATACATTTTCTGCAATTAATCCAGTATCTTGGCTTTTTCATTCTAAAAAGGTATATTTTCTGCAATTAATCGAGTATCTTCGGTTTTCATTCTAAAAAATATACATTTTCTGCAATTAATCGAGTATCTTTGCTTTTTCATTCTAAAAAAGATAATTTTCTGCAATTAATCGAGTATCTTTGCTTTTTCATTCTAAAGAAGGTAAATTTCTGCAATTAAACGAGTATCTTGGCTTTTTCATTCTAAAAAAGGTAAATTTTCTGCAATTAATCGAGTATCTTTGCTTATTCATTCTAAAAAAGGTAAATTGTCTGCAATTAATCGAGTATCTTTGATTTTTCATTCTAAAAAAGGTAAATTTTCTGACATTTTTTGTTTTTCCCTTCTTTTCTTTTCTCATTCTACAAAAGGTACATTTTCTGCAATTAATCGACTATCTTGTCTTTTTCATTCTAAAAAAGGTAATTTTCTGCAATTAATCGAGTATCTTTGTTTTTTTCATTATAAAGAGGTCAATTTTCGGCAATTGATCGAGTATCTTTTCTTTGTCATTCTACAAAAGATAAATTTTCTGCAATTAATCCAGTATATTGGCTTTTTCATTCTAAAAAAGGTAATTTTCAGCAATTAATCCAGTATCTTGGCTTTTCCTTCTAAAAAAGGTAATTTTCAGCAATTAATCGAGTATCTTTGCTTTTTCATTCTAAAAAATATACATTTTCTGCAATTAATCGAGTATCTTGGCTTTTTCATTCTAAAAAAGATACATTTTCTGCAATTAATCGAGTATCTTGCTTTTTCATTCTAAAGAAGGTAAATTGTCTGCAATTAAACGAGTATTTTGGCTATTTCATTCTAAAAAAGGGAAACTTTCTGCAATTAATTTTCATTCTAAAGTGGTCAATTTTCGGCAATTGATCGAGTATCTTGGCTTTTTCATTCAAAAAAAGGTAAATCTTCGGATATTGGTCGATTATCTTTGCTTTTCATTCCAAAAAAGGTAAATTTTCGAATATTGGTCGATATCTTTCCTTTTTCATTCCAAAAAGGTAATTTCAGGCAATTGGTCGATGATCTTTGCTTATCATTTCCAAAAATGTATATTTCGATTTTGGTCGATGATCTTTGCCTTTTCATTCCAAAAAAGTAAAATTTTGATATTGGTCGATTTTCTTTGCCTTTTCATTACAAAAAAGGTAAATTTTCAGATATTGGTCGATTATCTTTCACTTTTCATTCTAAAAAAGGTAAATTTTCGAATATTGGTCGATTATCTTTGCGTTTTAATTCCAAAAAAAGGTAAATTTTCGGATATTGGTCGATTATCTTTGCCTTTTCATTCCAAAAAAAGTAAATTTTAGGCAATTGGTCGTTATCTTTTTCCTTTTATTCCAAAAAAAAGTAAATTTTCGAATATTGGTCGATTATCTTTGCCTTTTCATTCAAATAATTTAAATTTTAGGCAATTGGTCGATGAACTTTGCCTTTTCATTCCAAAATTGTATATTTTCGAATATTGTCGATTATCTTTGCCTTTTCATTCACAAAAAGGTAAATTTTCTGATATTGGTCGTTATCTTTGCCTTTCATTCACAAAAAGGTAAATTTTCTGATATGGTCGATTATCTTTGGCTTTCATTCCAAAAAAGGTAAATTTCGAATATTGGTCGATTGCCTTTTCATTTCAAAAAGGTCAATTTTCTGATATTGGTCGATTATCTTTGCCTTTTCATTCAAAAAAAGATAAATTTCTGATATTGGTCGATTATCTTTGGCTTTTTCATTCAAAAAAGTCAATTTTCGAATATTGGTCGATTATCTTTGCTTTTCATTCACAAAAAGGTAAATTTTCTGATATGGTCGATATCTTTCACTTTTCATTCCAAAAAAGGTAAATTTTCGAATATTGGTCGATTATCTTTGCGTTTTTAATTCCAAAAAAGGTAATTTTCTATCGATTATCTTTGCCTTTTCATTCCAAAAAAAGTAAATTTTAGCAATTGTCGTTATCTTTCCTTTTTATTCCAAAAAAGGTAAATTTTCGAATATGGTCGATTATCTTGCCTTTTCATTCAAATTTTAATTTTAGGCAATTGGTCGATGAACTTTGCCTTTTCATTCCAAAAATTGTATATTTCGAATATTGGATCGATTATCTTTGCCTTTTCATTCACAAAAAGGTAAATTTTCTGATATTGGTCGATTATCTTTGGCTTTTCATTCCAAAAAAGGTAAATTTTCGAATATTGGTCGATTATCTTTGCCTTTTCATTTCAAAAAAGGTCAATTTTCTGATATTGGTCGATTATCTTGCCTTTTCATTCAAAAAAAGGTAAATTTTCTGATATTGGTCGATTATCTTTGGCTTTTCATTTCAAAAAAGGTCAATTTTCGAATATTGGTCGATTATCTTTGCCTTTTCATTCACAAAAAGGTAAATTTTCTGATATTGATCGATTATCTTTGCCTTTTCATTCAAAAAAAGGTAAATTTTCTGATATTGGTCGATTATCTTTGGCTTTTCATTCCAAAAAAGGTAAATTTTTGAATATTGGTCGATTATCTTTGCCTTTTCATTATAAAAAAAGGTAAATTTTTTATTGGTCAATTATCTTTGCCTTTTCTTTCCAAAAAAGGTAAATTTTAGGCAATTCTCCGTTTATCTTTTCCTTTTTATTCCAAAAAGGTAAATTTCGAATATTGGTCGATTATCTTTGCCTTTCATCCAGAAAAACGTAAATTTTCGGATATTGGTCGATTATCTTTGCATTAACATTCCAAGAAAGGTAAATTTTCGAATATTTGTCATTTATCTTTGCCTTTTCATTCCAGAAAAGGTAAATTTTCGGATATTGGTCGATTATCTTTGCATTATAATTCCAAAAAGGGTAAATTTTAGGATATTGGTCGATTAACTTTGCATTATCATTCCAAAAAAAGGTAAATTTTCAGATATTGGTCGATTATCTTGCATTATCATTCCAAAAAAGGTAAATTTTCGGATATTGGTCGGATTATCTTTGACTTTTTATTCCAAAAAAGGTAAATTTCAGATATTGGTCGATGATCTTTGCCTTTTCATTCCAATATTTAAATTTTAGGCAATTGGTCGATGAACTTTGCCTTTTCATTCCAAAAATTGTATATTTTCGAATATTTGTCGATTATCTTTGCCTTTTCATTCACAAAAGGTTAAATTTTCTGATATTGGTCGATTATCTTTGCCTTTCATTCACAAAAAGGTAAATTTCTGATATTGGTCGATTATCTTTGGCTTTTCATTCCAAAAAGTAAATTTTCGAATATTGGTCGATTATCTTTGCCTTTTCATTTCAAAAAAGGTCAATTTTCTGATATTGGTCGATTATCTTTGCCTTTTCATTCAAAAAAAGGTAAATTTTCTGATATTGGTCGATTATCTTTGGCTTTTCATTTCAAAAAAGGTCAATTTTCGAATATTGGTCGATTATCTTTGCCTTTTCATTCACAAAAAGGTAAATTTTCTGATATTGGTCGATTATCTTTCACTTTTCATTCCAAAAAAGGTAAATTTTCGAATATTGTCGATTATCTTTGCGTTTTAATTCCAAAAAAAGGTAAATTTTCGGATATTGGTCGATTATCTTTGCCTTTTCATTCCAAAAAAAGTAAATTTTTGGCAATTGGTCGTTTATCTTTTCCTTTTTATTCCAAAAAAGGTAAATTTTCGAATATTGGTCGATTATCTTTGCCTTTTCATTCAAATAATTTAAATTTAGCAATTGGCGATGAACTTTGCCTTTTCATTCCAAAAATTGTATATTTTCGAAATATTGGTCGATTATCTTTGCCTTTTCATTCACAAAAGGTAAATTTTCTGATATTGGTCGATTATCTTTGCCTTTCATTCACAAAAAGGTAAATTTTCTGATATTGTCGATTATCTTTGGCTTTTCATTCCAAAAAAGGTAAATTTTCGAATATTGGTCGATTATCTTTGCCTTTTCATTTCAAAAAAGGTCAATTTTCTGATATTGGTCGATTATCTTTGCCTTTTCATTCAAAAAAAGGTAAATTTCTGATATTGGTCGATTATCTTTGGCTTTTCATTTCAAAAAAAGGTCAATTTTCGAATATTGGTCGATTATCTTTGCCTTTTCATTCACAAAAAAGGTAAATTTTCTGATATTGATCGATTATCTTTGCCTTTTCATTCAAAAAAGCCGATTATCTTTGCCTTTTTCATTATAAAAAAGGTAAATTTTCGATTATTATTCAATTATCTTTGCTTTTCTTTCCAAAAAAGGTAAATTTTAAGCAATTGTCCGTTTATCTTTTCCTTTTTATTCCCAAAAAAGGTAAATTTTCGAATATTGGTCGATTATCTTTGCCTTTTCATCCAGAAAAAGGTAAATTTTCGGATATTGGTCGATTATCTTTGCATTAACATTCCAAGAAAGGTAAATTTTCGAATATTTGTCGTTTATCTTTGCCTTTTCATTCCAGAAAAGGTAAATTTTCGGATATTGGTCGTTATCTTTGCATTATAATTCCAAAAAGGGTAAATTTTAGGATATTGGTCGATTAACTTTGCATTATCATTCCAAAAAAAGGTAAATTTTCAGATATTGGTCGATTATCTTTGCATTTATCATTCCAAAAAGGTAAATTTTCGGATATTGGTCGATTATCTTTGACTTTTTATTCCAAAAAAGGTAAATTTTCAGATATTGGTCGATGATCTTTGCCTTTTCATTCCAATAATTTAAATTTTAGGCAATGGTCGATGAACTTTGCCTTTTTCATTCCAAAAAAGGTAAATTTTCTGATATTGTCGATGATCTTTGCCTTTTCATTCCAAAAAAGGTAATTTTCAGATATTGGTCGATTAACTTTGCCTTTTAATTCAAAAAAAGGTAATTTTCGAATATTGATCAATTATCTTTGCCTTTTCTTTCCAAAAAAGGTAAATTTTAGGCAATTGTTCGTTTATCTTTTCCTTTTTATTCCAAAAAAGGTAAATTTTCGAATATTGTTCGATTATATTTGCCTTTCATTCCAATAATTTAAATTTTAGGCAATTGGTCGATGAACTTTGCCTTTTCATTCCAAAAATTGTATATTTTCGAATATTGGTCGATTATCTTTGCCTTTTCATTCAGAAAAAGGTAAATTTTCGGATATTGGTCGATTATCTTTGCATTATCATTCGAGAATGGTAAATTTTCGGTATTGGTCGATTATCTTTACCTTTTGATTCCAAAAAAAAATAAATTTCGGATATTGGTCGATTATCTTTGCATTATAAATTAAAAAAAAGGTCAATTTTCGGAAATTAGTCGATTTCTTTGCATTATCATTCCAAAAAAGGTAAATTTTCGAATATTGGTCGATTATCTTTGCGTTTTCTTTCCTAAAATGTAACTTTTAGGCAATTGGTCGATTATCTTTGGCTTTTCATTCAAAAAAAGGTAAATTTCGAATATTGGTCGATTATCTTTGCGTTTTCATTCCAAAAAAGGTCAATTTTCGGATATTGGTCAATTATCTTTGCATTATCATTCCAAAAAAGGTAAATTTTCGGATATTGCTCAATTATCTTTGCATTAAAATTCCAAAAAAGGTAAATTTTCGGATATTGGTCGATTATCTTTGCATTATAATTCCAAAAAAGGTAAGTTTTCGGAAATTGGTCGATTATCTTTGCATTATCATTCCAAAAAAATAAATTTTCGGATATTGGTCGATTATCTTTGCATTATCATTCCAAAAAAGGTAAATTTTCAGATATTGGTCGATTATCTTTGCATTATAATTCCAAAAAATGTAAATTTTCGGATATTGGTCGATTAGCTTTGCATTATCATTCCAAAAAAGGTAAATTTTCGGATATTGGTCGATTATCTTTGCATTATCATTCCAAAAAAGGTATATTTTCGGATATTGGTCGATTATCTTTACCTTTTCATTCCAAAAAAGGTCAATTTTCGGATATTGGTCGATTATCTTTGCATTATAATTCCAAAAAAGGGAAATTTTCAGATATTGGTCGATTATCTTTGCTTTTTCATTCTAAAAAAACTTAAATTTTCGAATATTGGTCGTTGATCTTTGCCTTTTCATTCCAAAAAAGGTAAATTTTCGAATATTGGTCAATCATCTTTGCCTTTTCTTTCCAAACAAGGTAAATTTTAGGCAATTGTTCGTTTATCTTTTCCTTTTTATTCCAAAAAAGGTAAATTTTCGAATATTTGTCGATTATATTTGCCTTTTCATTCCAATAATTTAAATTTTAGGCAACTGGTCGATGAACTTTGCCTTTTCATTCCAAAAATTGTATATTTTCGAATATTGGTGGATTATCTTTGCATTATCATTCCAAAAAAGGTAAATTTTCGGATATTGGTCGATTATCTTTGCATTAACATTCCAAGAAAGGTAAATTTTCAAATATATGTTGTTTATCTTTGCCTTTTCATTCCAAAAAAAGGTAAATTTTCGGATATTGGTCGATTATCTTTGCATTATGATTCCAAAAAGGGTAAATTTAGGATATTGATTAAACTTTGCATTATCATTCCAAAAAGGTTCATTTCAGATATTGGTCGATTATCTTTGCATTATCATTCCAAAAAAGGTAAATTTCGATATTGGTCGATTATCTTTGCATTATCATTCCAAAAAAGGTAAATTTTCGGATATTGGTCGATTATCTTTGCTATTATAATTCCAAAAAAGGTAAATTTCGGTATTGGTCGATTATATAATTCCAAAAAAGGTAAATTTTCGGATATGGTCATTAGCTTTGCATTATCATTCCAAAAAAAGGAATTTTGGATAATTATCATTCCCAAAAAAGGTAAATTTTCGGATATTGGTCGATATCTTTGCATTATCATTCCAAAAAAGGTAAATTTTCGGATATTGGTCGATTATCTATTGCATTATCATTATCATTCCAAAAAAGGTAAATTTTCGGATATTGGTCGATTATATTTGCATTATCATTCAAAAAAGGTAAATTTTCGGATATTGGTCGATTATCTTTGCATTATCATTCCAAAAAAGGTAAATTTCATGGATATTGTCGATTATCTTGTTTCATTCTAAAAAGGAATTTTAATATTGGTCGATTTCTTGGCTTTCATTCCAAAAAAGGTAATTTTCTGATATTGGTCGATGATCTTTGCCTTTTCATTTCACAAAAAAGGTAAATTTTTTGATATTGGTCGATTAACTTTGCCTTTTCATTCAAAAAAAAGGTTAAATTTTCGAATTATTGGTCAATTATCTTCGCCTCTTTCCGAAAAGGATTCTCTCTCCC
>CM042137.1:85704448-85734500 GCA_023376005.1 Doryteuthis pealeii
ATGAAAAGGCAAGATACGGATAGATTTATTGCCTAAAAATTTACCTTTTTTGGAATGAAAAGTGCAAAGATAATCGACCAATATTCGAAAATATACCTTTTTTGGAATGAAAAGACCAAAGAATCTAGACTTACTTGCTAAAATTTACCTTTTTTGGAATGAAAGGCAAAGATAATCGACCAATATTCGAAAATATACCTTTTTTTGGAATGAAAAGACCAAGAAATCATAGACTTATTGCCTAAAATTTACCTTTTTTCGAGAAAGAAAGGCAAAAATAATCGACCAAATATCGAAAATATACCTTTTTTGGAATGAAAAGGCAAGTAATCAGACCAATTGCCTAAAATTTACCTTTTGGAATGAAAAGGCAAAGAAATCGACCAATTTTGAAATTTACCTTTATGGAATGAAAAGGCAAAGATCATCGATCAATATCCGAAAATTTACCTTTTTCAGAATGAAAAGGCAAAGAAAATCGACCAATATCCAAAAATATACTTTTTGGAATGAAAGACAAAGATCATGCGACCAATTGCCAAAAATTTAACTTTCTTGAATGAAAAAACAAAGATAATCGACCATTATTCGAAAATTTCCTTTTTTGGAATGAAAAGGCAAGATCATAGACTTATTGCCTAAATTTACCTTTTTTGGAATGAAAAGGCAAAAATAATCGACAATTGCCTAAAAGTTACTTTTTGGAATGAAAAAAATTAAAGATAATCGACCAATATCGAAAATTTACCTTTTTTTGAAAGAAAGGCAAAGATAATCGATCAATTGCCAAATTTACTTTTTTGAATGAAAGGCAAAGATAATCGACCAATTGCCTAATTTACCTTTTTTGGAAATGAAAGGCAAAGATAATCCACATATTCGAAAATTTACCTTTTTGGAATGAAAAGGCAAAGATAATCGACCAATTGCTAAAATTTACCTTTTTTGAATGAAAAAGGAAAGATAATCGACAATACCAAAATTACCTTTTTTGGAATGAAAAGGAATTCTAGCAATTCGAAAAATTTACCTTTTGGAATGAAAAGGCAAAATAATCGACCAATATCCGAAAATTTACCTTTTTGGAATGAAAAGGCAAAGATAATCGACCAATTTTCGAAAATTTACCTTTTTGGAAGAAAAGGCAAATATCGACCAATATTGAAAATATCTTTTTTGAATGAAAAGGCAAGATAATCGACCAATACTAAAATTTACCTTTTTGGAAAATGAAAGGCAAAGATATCGACCAATATTCGAAATTTACCTTTTTGGAATGACAGGGCAAAGATAATCGACCAATATCGAAATTTACCTTTTTTGGAATGAAAAGGCAAATCTCGAACGAATATCCTAAAATTTACCTTTTTTCGAAGAAAAGGCAAAGATAATCGACCAATTCGAAAATTACCTTTTTGGAATAAAAGGTAAAGATCATCGACCAATAATCTAAATTTACCTTTTTTGGAATGAAAAGTCAAAGATAATTGACAAATTGCCTAAAATTCATTTTTTGGAATGAAAAGGCAAAGATAATCGACAAATATTCGAAAATTACCTTTTTTGAAATGAAAAGGCAAGATAATCGACCAATTGCTAAAATTTACCTTTTCTGAATAAAAGGCAAAGTAATCGACCAATATCCGAAATTTACTTTTTTGGAATGAAAAGTCCAATATTTGGAATGAAAAGGCAGATAATAGACCATTGCCGAAAATTTACCTTTTTTGGAATGAAAAGGCAAATGATAATCGACCTAATTCCAAAATTTACCTTTTTTAGAATGAAAGAGCAACATTGATGAAATATCCTAAAATTTACCTTTTTTGAAAGAAAAAGCACGATAATCAACAAATATACGGAAAATACCTTTTTTGAATGAAGGCAAAGATAATCAAACCATATTCGAAAATTACCTTTTTTGGAATGAAAAGGCCAAGATCATAGACTATGTCTAAAATTTACCTTTTTGGAATGAAAAGGCAAGATAATCGACCAATATTCGAAAATATACCTTTTTGGAATGAAAAGCCAAGATCATAGACTTATTGCCTAAATTTACCTTTGTTGAAGAAAAGGCAAAAATAATCGACCAAATATTCGAAAATTACCTTTTTTGGAAATGAAAAGGCAAGATCATAGACCAATTGCCTAAATATACCATTTGGAAGAAAAGGCAAGATAATCGACCATATTGAAATTTACCTTTTATGGAATGAAAGCAAAGATCAATCGATAATATCCGAAAATTTACCTTTTCGAATGAAAAGCAAAGAAAATCGACCAATATCCAAAAATATACCTTTTTGGAATGAAAGACAAAGATCATCGACCAATTGCCCAAAATTTAACTTTCTTGAATAAAAAACAAGATATCGACCAATATCGAAAATTTACTCTTTTGGAATGAAAAGCCAAAGATAATCGACCAATATCCGAAAGTTTACCTTTTTTGGAATGAAAAGGCAAATTCGACGAATATCGTAAAAATTATCTTTTTTCGAAAGAAAAGGCAAAGATAATCAACCAATATTCGAAAATTTACTCTTTTGGAAATAAAAAGGTAAAGATATCGACCAATAATTAAAATTTACCTTTTTTGGAATGAAAAGGCAAAGATAATCGACCAATTGCCTAAAATTGACCTTTTTGGAATGAAAAGGCATAGATAATCGACAAATATTCGAAAATTTACCTTTTTTGAATGAAAAGGCAAGATAATCGACCAATTGCTAAAATTTACCTTTTTTGGAATAAAAGGCAAAGATAATCGACCAATATCCGAAAATTTCATTTTTTGGAAATGAAAAGTCATATTGGAATGAAAAGGCCAAGTATAAAGACCAATTGCCGAAAATTTACCTTTTTTGGAATGAAAAGGCAAATGTAATCGACCTATATCCGAAATTTACCTTTTTTTAGAATGAAAAGGCAACATTGGATGAATATCCTAAAATTACCTTTTTTTCGGAAAGAAAAGCAACGATAATCAACAAATATACGAAAATTTACCTTTTTTGGAATGAAAGGCAAGATAATCAACCAATATTCGAAAATATATCCTTTTTTGGAATGAAAAGGCCAAATCATAGACTTATTGCTCTAAAATTACCTTTTTGGAATGAAAGCAAAAGATAATCGACCAATATTCGAAATATACCTTTTTTGGAATGAAAAGGCCAAGATCATGAGCTTATTGGGCCTAAAAATTTTTTAAAAACCTTTTTCGAAGAAAAGGCAAGATAATCGACCAATATCGAAATATATACCTTTTTGAATGAAAGCCAAAGATCATAGACTCGAATTGCCTAAAATATACCATTTGGATCTCATCCAAAAAACGTTATATTTTCGAATATTGGTTGATTATCTTTGCCTTTTCATTCCAAAAAAGGTAAATTTTCGTATATTTGTTGTTTATCGTTGCCTTTTCCTTCCAAAAAAAAGGTAAATTTTAGGATATTCATCCAATGTTGCCTTTTCATTCTAAAAAAAGGTAAATTTTCGGATATAGGTCGATTACCTTTGCCTTTTCATTCCAAAAAAGGTAAATTTTCGGCAATTGGTCTATGATCTTGGCCTTTTCATTCCAAAAAAGGTAAATTTTAGATTATTGGTCGATGATCTTTGCCTTTCATTCCAAAAAAGTTATATTTCCGAATATTGGTCGATTATCTTTGCCTTTTTATTCCAAAAAAGGTAAATTTTAGATTACTGGTCGATGATCTTAACTATTTTATTCCAAAACAGGTAAATTTTCGAATATTGGTCGATTATCTTTGCCTTTTCATTCCAAAAAAGGTATATTTTATATTATTGGTCGATTATCTTTGCCTTTTCATTCGAAAAAAGGTATATTTTCAAATATTGGTCGATTATCTTTGCCTTTTCATTCCAAAAAAGGTCAATTTTAGGCAATTGGTCGATGATCTTTGCCTTTTCATTCCAAAAAAGTTAAATTTTCGGATATTGGTCGATTATCTTTGCCTTTTCATTCCAAAAAAAGGTAAATTTTCGAACATTCGTCGAATTTTGCCTTTTCATTCCAAAAAAGTTAAATTTTCGGATATTGGTCGATATCTTTTCCTTTTCATTCAACAAAAGGTAAATTTTAGGCAATTGGTCGATTATCTTTGCCTTTTCATTCCAAAAAAGGTAAATTTTCGAATATTGGTGTATTATCTTAGCTTTCTCATTCCAACAAAGGTAAATTTTAGGCAATTGGTCGATTATCTTTGCCTTTTCCTTCCAAAAAATTTAACTTTTAGGCAATTGGTCGATTATCTTTGCCTTTTCATTCCAAAAAAGGTCAATTTCGGATATTGGTCGATTATCTTAGCTTTTTCATTCCAAAAAGTTAAATTTTAGGCAATTGGTCGATTATCTTTGCCTTTTCATTCCAAAAAAGGTAAATTTTCGGATATTGGTCGATTATCTTTGCCGTTTCATTCCAAAAAAGGTATATTTTCAAATATTGGTCAATTATATTTGCCTTTTCTTTCCAAAAGAGGTAAATTTTCGAATATTGGTCGATTATCTTTGCCTTTTCATTCCAAAAAAGTTAAATTTTCGGATATTGGTCGATTATCTTTGCCTTTTCATTCCAAAAAAGGTAAATTTTCGAACATTCGTAGAATTTTACCTTTTCATTCCAAAAAAGTAAATTTTCGGATATTGGTCGATTATCTTTTCCTTTTCATTCAAAAAAAGGTAAATTTTAGGCAATTGGTCGATTATCTTTGCCTTTTCATTCCAAAAAAGGTAAACTTTCGAATATTGGTGGATTATCTTTGCCTTTTCATTCCAAAAGAGGTAAATTTTAGGCAATTGTTCGATTATCTTTGCCTTTTCCTTCCAAAAAAGGTAAATTTTAGGCAATTGGTCCATTATCTTTGTCTTTTCATTCCAAAAAAGGTAAATTTTCGAATATTGGTCGATTATCTTTGCCTTTTCATTCCAAGAAAGATAAATTTTCGAATATTGGTCGATTATCTTTGCCTTTTCATTTGACAAAAGGTAAATGTTCGGATATTGGTCGATTATCTTTGCCTTTTCATTTGACAAAAGGTACATTTTCGGATATTGGTCGATTATCTTTGCCGTTTCATTCCAAAAAAGGTATATTTTCAAATATTGGTCAATTATATTTGCCTTTTCTTTCCAAAAGAGGTAAATTTTCGAATATTGGTCGATTATCTTTGCCTTTTCATTCCAAAAAAGTTAAATTTTCGGATATTGGTCGATTATCTTTGCCTTTTCATTCCAAAAAAGGTAAATTTTCGAACATTCGTAGAATTTTACCTTTTCATTCCAAAAAAGTTAAATTTTCGGATATTGGTCGATTATCTTTTCCTTTTCATTCAAAAAAAGGTAAATTTTAGGCAATTGGTCGATTATCTTTGCCTTTTCATTCCAAAAAAGGTAAACTTTCGAATATTGGTGGATTATCTTTGCCTTTTCATTCCAAAAAAGGTAAATTTTAGGCAATTGGTCGATTATCTTTGCCTTTTCATTCAAGAAAGATAAATCTTTTGCAATTGATCGATTATCTTTGCCTTTTCTTTCAAAAAAAGGTAAATTTTCCGATATTATTTTGCCTTTTCATTCCAAAAAAGGTCAATTTCAGGCAATTGGTCGATGATCTTTGCCTTTTTATTCCAAAAAAGTTAAATTGTCGAATATTGGTCGATTATCTTAGTTTTTTCATTTCAAAAAAGGTAAATTTTAGGCAATAAGTCTATGATCTTGGCCTTTTCATTCCAAAAAAGGTAAATTTTCGAATATTGGTTGATTATCTTTGCCTTTTCATTCCAAAGAAGGTAAATTTTCGTATATTTGTCGATTATCGTTGCCTTTTCTTTCGAAAAAAAGGTAAATTTTAGGATATTCATCCAATGTTGCCTTTTCATTCTAAAAAAAGGTAAATTTTCGGATATAGGTCGATTACATTTGCCTTTTCATTCCAAAAAAGGTAAATTTTCGGCAATTGGTCTATGATCTTGGCCTTTTCATTCCAAAAAAGGTAAATTTTAGATTATTGGTCGATTATCTTTACCTTTTCATTCCAAAAAACGTAAATTTTCTGCAATTGACCGAGTATCTTTGCCTTTTCATTCCAAAAAAGGTCAATTTTAGGCAATTGGTCGATGATCTTTGCCTTTTCATTCCAAAAAAGTTAAATTTTCGGATATTGGTCGATTATCTTTGCCTTTTCATTCCAAAAAAGGTAAATTTTCGAACATTCGTCGAATTTTGCCTTTTCATTCCAAAAAAGGTAAATTTTCGGATATTGGTCGATATCTTTTCCTTTTCATTCAACAAAAGGTAAATTTTAGGCAATTGGTCGATTATCTTTGCCTTTTCATTCCAAAAAAGGTAAATTTTCGAATATTGGTGTATTATCTTAGCTTTCTCATTCCAACAAAGGTAAATTTTAGGCAATTGGTCGATTATCTTTGCCTTTTCCTTCCAAAAAATTTAACTTTTAGGCAATTGTCGATTATCTTTGCCTTTTCATTCCAAAAAAGGTCAATTTTCGGATATTGGTCGATTATCTTAGCTTTTTCATTCCAAAAAGTTAAATTTTAGGCAATTGGTCGATTATCTTTGCCTTTTCATTCCAAAAAAGGTAAATTTTCGGATATTGGTCGATTATCTTAGCTTTTTCATTCCAAAAGAGGTAAATTTTAGGCAATTGTTCCGTTATCTTTGCCTTTTCCTTCCAAAAAAGGTAAATTTTAGGCAATTGGTCTATTATCTTTGTCTTTTCATTCCAAAAAAGGTAAATTTTCGAATATTGGTCGATTATCTTTGCCTTTTCATTCCAAGAAAGATAAATTTTCGAATATTGGTCGATTATCTTTGCCTTTTCATTTGACAAAAGGTAAATGTTCGGATATTGGTCGATTACCTTTGCCTTTTCATTTGACAAAAGGTACATTTTCGGATATTGGTCGATTATCTTTGCCGTTTCATTCCAAAAAGGTATATTTTCAAATATTGGTCAATTATATTTGCCTTTTCTTTCCAAAAGAGGTAAATTTTCGAATATTGGTCGATTATCTTTGCCTTTTCATTCCAAAAAAGTTAAATTTTCGGATATTGGTCGATTATCTTTGCCTTTTCATTCCAAAAAAGGTAAATTTTCGAACATTCGTAGAATTTTACCTTTTCATTCCAAAAAAGGTAAATTTTCGGATATTGGTCGATTATCTTTTCCTTTTCATTCAAAAAAAGGTAAATTTTAGGCAATTGGTCGATTATCTTTGCCTTTTCATTCCAAAAAAGGTAAACTTTCGAATATTGGTGGATTATCTTTGCCTTTTCATTCCAAAAGAGGTAAATTTTAGGCAATTGTTCGATTATCTTTGCCTTTTCCTTCCAAAAAAGGTAAATTTTAGGCAATTGGTCTATTATCTTTGTCTTTTCATTCCAAAAAAGGTAAATTTTCGAATATTGGTCGATTATCTTTGCCTTTTCATTCCAAGAAAGATAAATTTTCGAATATTGGTCGATTATCTTTGCCTTTTCATTTGACAAAAGGTAAATGTTCGGATATTGGTCGATTATCTTTGCCTTTTCATTTGACAAAAGGTACATTTTCGGATATTGGTCGATTAACTTTGCCGTTTCATTCCAAAAAAGGTATATTTTCGAATATTGGTCAATTATATTTGCCTTTTCTTTCCAAAAGAGGTAAATTTTCGAATATTGGTCGATTATCTTTGCCTTTTCATTCCAAAAAAGTTAAATTTTCGGATATTGGTCGATTATCTTTGCCTTTTCATTCCAAAAAAGGTAAATTTTCGAACATTCGTAGAATTTTACCTTTTCATTCCAAAAAAGTTAAATTTTCGGATATTGGTCGATTATCTTTTCCTTTTCATTCAAAAAAAGGTAAATTTTAGGCAATTGGTCGATTATCTTTGCCTTTTCATTCCAAAAAAGGTAAACTTTCGAATATTGGTGGATTATCTTTGCCTTTTCATTCCAAAAAAGGTAAATTTTAGGCAATTGGTCGATTATCTTTGCCTTTTCATTCCAAGAAAGATAAATCTTTGGCAATTGATCGATTATCTTTGCCTTTTCTTTCAAAAAAGGTAAATTTTCCGATATTATTTTGCCTTTTCATTCCAAAAAGGTCAATTTCAGGCAATTGGTCGATGATCTTTGCCTTTTCATTCCAAAAAAGTTAAATTGTCGAATATTGGTCGATTATCTTAGTTTTTTCATTTCAAAAAAGGTAAATTTTAGGCAATAAGTCTATGATCTTGGCCTTTTCATTCCAAAAAAGGTAAATTTTCGAATATTGGTTGATTATCTTTGCCTTTTCATTCCAAAGAAGGTAAATTTTCGTATATTTGTCGATTATCGTTGCCTTTTCTTTCGAAAAAAAGGTAAATTTTAGGATATTCATCCAATGTTGCCTTTTCATTCTAAAAAAAGGTAAATTTTCGGATATAGGTCGATTACATTTGCCTTTTCATTCCAAAAAAGGTAAATTTTCGGCAATTGGTCTATGATCTTGGCCTTTTCATTCCAAAAAAGGTAAATTTTAGATTATTGGTCGATGATCTTTGCCTTTCATTCCAAAAAAGTTATATTTCCGAATATTGGTCGATTATCTTTGCCTTTTCATTCCCAAAAAGGTAAATTTTCTGATATTGGTCGATTATCTTTACCTTTTCATTCCAAAATGGTAAATTTGCGAATATTGGTCGATTATCTTTGCCTTTTCATTCCAAAAAAGGTAAATTTTCGAATATTAGTCGATTACCTTTTCCTTTTCTTTCCAAAAAAGGTAAATTTTCGAATACTGGTCGATTATATATGACTTTTCATTCCAAAAAATGTAAATTTTCGGATATTGGTCGATTATCTTTGCCTTTTTATTCCAAAAAGGTAAATTTTAGGCAATTGGTCGATTATCTTTGCCTTTTCATTCAAAAACAGGTAAATTTTTGAATATTGGTCGATTATCTTTCCTTTTCTTTCGAAAAAAGGTAAATTTTCGAATATTGGTCGATTATCTTTACCTTTTCATTCCAAAAAACGTAAATTTTCTGCAATTGACCGAGTATCTTTGCCTTTTCATTCCAAAAAAGGTCAATTTTAGGCAATTGGTCGATGATCTTTTCCTTTTCATTCCAAAAAAGTTAAATTTTCGGATATTGATCGATTATCTTTGCCTTTTCATTCCAAAAAAGGTAAATTTTCGGATATTGGTCGATTATCTTTTCCTTTTCATTCAACAAAAGGTAAATTTTAGGCAATTGGTCGATTATCTTTGCCTTTTTATTCCAAAAAAGGTAAATTTTAGGCAATTGGTCGATTATCTTTGCCTTTTCCTTCCAAAAAAGGTAAATTTTAGGCAATTGGTCTATTATCTTTGTCTTTTCATTCCAAAAAAGTTAAATTGTCGAATATTGGTCGATTATCTCAGTTTTTCATTCCAAAAAATGTAACTTTTAGGCAATTGGTCGATTATCTTTGCCTTTTCATTCCAAAAAAGTTAAATTTTCGGATATTGGTCGATTATCTTAGCTTTTTAATTCCAAAAAGTTAAATTTTAGGCAATTGGTCGATTATCTTTGCCTTTTCTTTCCAAAAAAGGTAAATTTTCGGATATTGGTCTATTATCTTAGCTTTTTCATTCCAAAAAAGGTAAATTTGAGGCAATTGGTCGATTATCTTTGCCTTTTCCTTCCAAAAAAGGTAAATTTTAGGCATTTGGTCTATTATCTTTGTCTTTTCATTCCAAAAAAGGTAAATTTTCGAATATTGGTCGATTATCTTTGCGTTTTCATTCTAAGAAAGATAAATTTTCGAATATTGGTCGATTATCTTTGCCTTTTCATTTGACAAAAGGTAAAATTTTCGGATATTGGTCTATTATCTTTACCTTTTCATTCCCCAAAAGGTAAATTTTAGGCAATTGGTTGATGATCTTTGCCTTTTTATTCCACAAAATTCATATTTTTGAATATTGGTCGATTATCTTTGGATTTTCATTCAAAAAAAGGTAATTTTTCTAATATTGGTCGATTATCTTTGCCTTTTCATTCCAAAAAAGGTAACTTTTAGGCAATTGGTCGATTATCTTTGCCTTTTCATTCCAAAAGAGGTAAATTTTAGGCAATTGGTCGATTATCTTTGCCTTTTCATTTCAATAGAAGTAAATTTTCAGCAATTGGTTGAGTGTCTTTGCCTTTTCATTCCTGAAAAGGTACATTTTCGGCAATTGACCGAGTATCTTTGCCTTTTCATTCCAAAAAAGGTACATTTTCGAATATTGGTGGATTATCTTTGCCTTTTCATTCAAAATAAGGTAAATTTTCGAATATTGGTCGATTATCTTTCCCTTTTCATTCCAAGAAAGATAAGTCTTTTGCAATTGGTCGATGATCTTTGCCTTTTCATTCCAAAAAAGTTAAATTTTCGAATATTGGTCGATTATCTTTGCCTTTTCATTCCAAAAAAGATAAGTCTTTGGCAATTGATCGATTATCTTTGCCTTTTCATTCCAAAAAAGTAAATTTTCGAACATTTGTCGAATTTTGCCTTTTCATTCCACAAAATGTAAATTTTCGGATATTGGTCGATTATCTTAGCTTTTTCATTCCAAAAAGGGAAATTTTAGGCAATTGGTCGATTATCTTTGCCTTTTCATTCCAAAAAAGGTAAATTTTAGGCAATTGGTCGGTTATCTTTGCCTTTTCATTCCAAAAAAGGTAAATTTTAGGCAATTGGTCGAGTATCTTTTCCTTTTCATTCCGAAAAAGGTAAATTTTAGGCAATTGGTCGAGTATCTTTTCTTTTCATTCCGAAAAAGGTAAATTTTAGGCAATTGGTCGAGTATCTTTTCCTTTTCATTCCGAAAAAGGTAAATTTTAGGCAATTGGTCGAGTATCTTTTCCTTTTCATTCCGAAAAGGTAAATTTTAGGCAATTGGTCGAGTATCTTTGCCTTTTCATTCCAAAAAAGGTAAATAATCGGCAATTGGTCGAGTATGTTACTCATGAGTTTTTTTTTACTTCACTAGCAATCCAGCAGGTCGTACTGACCTTTCTTGCATGGTTTGCGAGATGGGAGGCCAATGGCCATACAACCGCTATTTTGTGGGGTTTGCTTTTAAGGTCCTGCTTAAAAACAATATGCTACATCCAAATGTTGTTTCCTTCTCGGCTTTTGTTGGTCGGCCAAAATTGGTGGGCTCATGGGTCCGTCTCGTTCATCATACTTGATAAGTCTCCTTGGCTGCATCCAGTGTCCGTACAGAATTAATGAATGTAAGTCTTAGCTAGTTGACCAACACTAGTGTGACTATGTGTTCCTATCGGTCATCACACTTGGTAAGTCCTCTAGACAGTACCCAGTGTCTGTACAGAACGAATGAATGTAAGTTTTGTTTCTGGTTGGCCAAAACTGGTGTGTCCGTGCATAGGAGTCCATGGGAGAACGTCACTACTTGGAATTTACTAAGCTTTACTTAGTCTGATACACAGTACTCATGGGATGTGTATATTACAAAAACAATATAACTTTGTAGATCCACATTTAAAAAAAACAAAAGTACATATCACATATTGTCCTCGTCAGATTTGACAGCAAAATTCTTAATTTTTATCTATTTTTTGTATTCAAATATATCAAGGCCAACAGGCCGAAATAAATTTATCATTTGTTAAATACCTAAATGTTTTTCATTTATATATATTATATATATATATGTGTGTGTGTGTGTGTGTGTGTGGTGTGTGTGTGTGTGTGTGTGGTGTGTGTGTGTGTGTTGAAAAAATACTCCAATAAGAAATTTTTTTCCATTCAACATTTTCTTTCCTTTATTTTTTCAAAATATAGTTGGATTAACTTCTATTTTTCAACTTACAAACACACACACACACACACACACACACACACACATATATATATATATATATATATATATATATATATATATATATTATATATATATATATATATATATATATAAATGAAATTGTCGCCAATTGATCGAGTATCTTAGGTTTTTCATTCTAATAAGGGTAGATTTTCGGCAATTAATCGAGTATCTTTCCTTTTTAATTCAAAACAGATGATTTTTCGGTAATTGATCGAGTGTCTTTGCATTTTCATTTCAAAAAAGGCAGATTTTCGGCAATTAGTCAAGTATCTTTGCCTTTTTATTCCAAAAAAGGTAATTTTTCGGCAATTGGTCGAGTATCTTTGCCTTTTCATTCCAAAAATGTAAATTTTCGGCAATTGATCGAATATTTTTGCTTTTTTATCTAAAAAAGGCAGATTTTCGGCAATTAGTCAAGTATCTTTGCCTTTTCATTCCAAAAAAGGTAAATTTTCGGCAATTGATCGAATATTTTACTCTTTTTATTCCAAAAAAGGCAGATTTTTTTATGTAACAAATGCAGATTTTCGTCAATTGGTCGAATATCTTTGACTTTTCATTCCACAAAAGGTAAATTTTCGGCAATTGGTCGACTTTCTTTGCCTTCTCATTCCAAAAAAGGCAGATTTTCGGCAATGGGTCGATGATCTTTGCCTTTTCATTCCAAAAAAGGTAATTTTTTTGGCAATTAGTCAAATATCTTTGCCTTTTCATTCAAAAAAAGGTAAATTCTCGGCAATTGGTCGAGTATCTTTGCCTTTTCATTCCAAAAAAGGTAAATTTTCGGCAATTGATCGAGTATCCTTGCTTTTTTATGTAAAAAAGGCAAGTTTTCGCAATTGATCGAGTTTCTTTCTTTTTTATCATTGCCAATAAGGTAAATTTTCGGATATATATCGAGTATCTTTGTTTTTTTATTCTAGAAAAGGTAAATTTTAGGTAATTGTTCGATTATCTTTGTTTTTTCATTCTAAAAAATGTAAATTTCTGGCAATTGATCGAGTATCTTTGCTTTTTCATTGTAAAAAAGGTAAATTTCTGGCAATTGATCGAGTATATTTTCTTTTTCATTCTAAAAACGATAAATTTTCGGCTATTGATCGAGTATCTTTGCTTTTTCACTGCCGAAAAGGTAAATTTTTGGCAATTGATCGAATATCTTTGATTTCTCATTTCAAAAAAAGGTTATTTTCTGCAAGTGATCGAGTATCTATGCTTTTACATTTTAATAAAGGTACATTTTCTGCAATTGACGGAGTATCTTTGCTTTTTAATTCAAAACAGAACATTTTTCGGCAATTGATCGAGTATCTTTGTTTTCCATTCTAAAAAAGGTAAATTTTCGGCAATTAATCGAGTATTTTTGCTTTTTCATTCAAAACAGATAATCTTTCGGCAATTGATCGAGTATCATTGCAAAAAATTAAATTTACTGCAATTCATAGAGTATTTTTAATTGTTCATCCTAAAAACGCTAAGTTTTCCGCAATTGATCGAGTATCTTTGCTTTTTATTTCAAAAAAGATCATTTCCCGGCAATTGATCAAGTGTCTTTGCTTTTTCATTGTACAAAACGTAAATTTTTGGCCATTAATAGAGTATCTTTGCTTTTTCATCCTAAAAATATAAATTATCGACCATTTATCGAGTATCTTTGCTATGTCATTCTAAAACAGACAAATCTTCTGCAATTGATCGAGTATCTTTCCTTTTTCATTCAAAAAATCATAAATTTTTGCTAATTGATCCAGTAGTTTTCGCTTTTTCATTCTAAAAATGTTAAATTTCGGCGATTGATCGTGTATCTTTGCTTTTTTATTCTAAAAAAGTCAAATTTTCGGCGATTCATTGAGTATCTTTGCTTTTTCATTCCAAAATAGGTAAATTTACGGCAATTCGAGTATCTTTGCTTTTTCATTCTAAAAACGATACATTTTCGGCTATTGATCGAGTATACTTGCTTTTTCATTCTAAAATAGTTAAATTATCGGCAATTGATCGAGTATCTTTCATTTCTCATTTCAAAAAAATGTAATTGTTGGCAATTGATCGACTATCTTTGCTTTTTCATTTCAAAAAAGGTAAATTTTCAGCAATTCCTAGAGTATCTTTGCTATATCATTCTAAAAAAGGCAAATTATCGATCATTAATTGAGTATCTTTGCTTTTCCATTCTAAAAACGAAAGTTTTCGGCAATTGATTGAGTATCTTTGCTATTTCATTCTAAAAAAGTAAAATTTTCCACAATTGATCGAGTATCTTTGCTTTTTCATTCTAAAAAATGTATATTTTCGGCAAGTGATGGAGTATCATTGCTTTTTCATTGCCGAAAAGGTAAATCTTTGGCAATTGATCGAGTATCTTTATTTTTTCATACTAGAAAATGTTAATTTTTCTTCAATTGGTTGAGTATCTTTCCTTTTCATTCCAAAAAAGGTAAGTTTTCGGCAATTGATCGATTATCTTTGATTTCTCATTTAAAAAAAAATGAAATTGTCGGCAATTGATCGAGTATCTTTGGATTTTCATTCTAATAAAGGTAATTTTCGGCAATTAATCGAGTATCTTTGCTTTTTTTTAATTCTCAAAATGGTAAATTTTCTGCAATTTATCGAGTATCATTGCTTTTTCTTTCTAAAAGCGAAAAATTTTCGACAATTGATCAAGTATCTTTGCTTTTTCATTGTAATAAAGGTCAATTTTCGGCAATTGATCGTGTATCCTTGTTTTTCATTATAAAAAATGTCAATTTTCGGTAAGTCATCGAGTATCATTGCTTTTTCATTACCGAAAAGGTAAATTTTTGGCAATTGATCGAGTATCTTTTCTTTTTCATTCTAAAAACGAAATATTTTCGGTAATTGATCGAGTATCATTGCTTTTTCATTCTAAAAAATAAATGTATATTTTCGGCAATTGATCGAGTACTCTTTGCTTTTTCATTCTAATAAAGGTCAATTTTCGGCAATTGATGTAGTAGTCATTGCTTTTTCATTCTAAAAAAGGTGAATTTTCGTCCATTGATCAAGTATCTTTGCTTTTTCATTCTAAAAATGGTACATATTCTGCAATTGATCGAGTATCATTGCTTTTTCTTTCTAAAAACGAAAATTTTCGGCAAATGATCAAGTATCTTTGCTTTTTTATTCTAAAAAAGGTAAATTTTCGGAAATTAATCGAGTATCTTTGCTTTTTTTTATTCTAAAAAAGGTAAATTTTCTGCAATTGATCGAGTATCATTGCTTTTTCATTCTAAAAACGAAATATTTTCGGCAATTGATCAAATATCTTTGCTTTTTTATTCTAAAAAAGGTAAATTTTCGGCAATTGATCCTGTATCTTTGCTTTTTCATTCTAAAAAATGTATATTTTCGGCAATTGATCTAGTAGTCTTTGCTTTTTCATTCTAATAAAGGTCAATTTTCGGCAATTGATCTAGTAGTCATTGCTTTTTCATTATAAAAAAGGTCAATTTTCGGTAAGTGATCGAGTATCATTGCTTTTTCATTGCCGAATAGGTAAATTTTTGGCAATTGATCGAGTATCTTTGATTTCTCATTTCAACAAGAGGTAATTTTCGGGAATTGATCGAGTATCTTTGTTTTTCCATTCCAAAAAAAGGCAATTGGTCGAATATCTTTATTTTTTCATTCTAGAAAAGGTTAATTTTTTTTCATTTGGTCGAGTATCTTTGCCTTTTCATTCCAAAAAGGTACATTTTTGGGAATTGATCGAGTGTCTTTGTTTTTCTATTCCAAAAATGCAAATTTTCGTAAGTTGATCGAGTTTCTTTCTTTTTTATCTTTGCCAATAAAGTAAATTTTTGGATATTTATCGAGTATCTTTTTTTATTTATTCCAAAAAAGGTAAATTTTAGTTAATTGATCGAGTATCTTTGCTTTTTCATTCGAAAAAAGGTGTATTTTGACAATTAATCATATTTCTTTGCTTTTTCATTCTAAAATAGTTAAATTTTCGGCAATTGATCGAGTATCTTGGCTTTTCATTTTCAAAAAAGATATATTTTCGGCAATTGATCGAGTATCTTTGCTTTTTCATTCTAAAAAAGGTCAATTTTCGGCAATTGATCGAGTATCTTTGCTTTTTCATTTTAAAAACGATAAATTTTGGGACAATTGATCGAGTATCCTTGCTTTTTCATTCTAAAAACGATAAATATTCGGCATTTGATCGAGTATCTGCTTTTTCATTCTAAAAACGATAAATTTTCGGCAATTGATTGAGTATCTTTGCTTTTTCATTATAAAAACGATAAATTCTCGATAAATGATCGAGCATCTTTGCTTTTTCATTCTAAAAACGATAAATCTTCTGCAATTGATTGAGTATCCTTGCTTGTTCATTCTAAAAATGATCAATTTTCTGCAATTGATCGAGTATCTTTGCTTTTTCATTCTAAAAACGATAAATTTTCGGCAATTGATCAAGTATCTTTGCTTTTTCATTCTAAAAATGGTAAATTTTCTGCAATTGATCAAGTATCATTGCTTTTTCTTTCTAAAAACGAAAAATTTTCGGCAATTTATCAAGTATCTTTGCTTTTTTATTTTCAAAAAGGTAAATTTTCGGCAATTAATCGAGTATCTTAGCTTTTTTTTATTCTCAAAATGGTAAATTTTCTGCAATTTATCGAGTATCATTGCTTTTTCTTTCTAAAAGCGAAAAATTTTCGGCAATTGATCAAGTATCTTTGCTTTTTCATTGTAATAAAGGTCAATTTTCGGCAATTGATCGTGTATCCTTGTTTTTCATTATAAAAAATGTCAATTTTCGGTAAGTGATCGAGTATCATGGCTTTTTCATTACCGAAAAGGTAAATTTTTGGCAATTGATCGAGTATCTTTGGTTTTTCATTCTAAAATAGTTAAATTTTCGGCAATTGATCGAGTATCTTTTCTTTTTCATTCTAAAAAGGAAATATTTTCGCAATTGATCGAGTATCATTGCTTTTTCATTCTAAAAAAATGTATATTTTCGGCAATTGATCGAGTACTCTTTGCTTTTTCATTCTAATAAAGGTCAATTTTCGGCAATTGATCTAGTAGTCATTGCTTTTTCATTCTAAAAAAGGTGAATTTTAGTCCATTGATCAAGTATCTTTGCTTTTTGATTCTAAAAATGGTAGATTTCTGCAATTGATCGAGTATCATTGCTTTTTCTTTCTAAAAACGAAAAATGTTCGACAATTGATCAAGTATCTTTGCTTTTTTATTCTAAAAAAGCTAAATTTTCGGCAATTGATCGTGTATCCTTGTTTTCATTATGAAAAATGTCAATTTTCGGTAAGTGATCGAGTATCATGGCTTTTTCATTGCCGAAAAGGTACATTTTTCGCAATTGATCGAGTATCTTTGGTTTTTCATTCTAAAATAGTTAAATTTTTGGCAATTGATCGAGTATCTTTGATTTCTCATTTCAAAAAAAGGTAATTTTCGCCAATTGGTCGAGTATCTTTTCTTTTTCATTCTAGAAAGGTTTAATTTTTTTTCAATTGGTCGAGTATCTTTGCCTTTTCATTCCAAAAAAGGTACATTCTTGGGAATTGACCGAGTGTCTTTGTTTTTCTATTCCACAAATGCAAATTTTCGTCAGTTGATCGAGTTTCTTTCTTTTTTTCATTGCCAATAAAATAAATTTTCGGATATTTATCGAGTATCTTTATTTATTTATTCCAAAAAAGGTCAACTTTAGGTAATTGATCGAGTATCTTTGCTTTTTTATTCTAAAAACGGTAAATTCTCGGCAATTGATCGAGTATCTTTGCTTTTTCATTCTGCAAATTCTACAAAAGGTCAATTTTCGGCAATTGATCGATTATCTTTGCTTTTTTATTCTCAAAAAGGTAAATTTTCGGCAATTGAACCAGTATCTTTGCTTTTTAATTCTAAAAACGATAAATTTTTGGCAATTGATCGAGTATCTTTGCTTGTTCATTCTAAAAACAATAAGTCTTCTGCAATTCATCGAGTATCCTTGCTTTTTCATTCTAAAAAAGGTAAATTTTCGTCCATTGCTCAAGTATCTTTGCTTTTTCACTCTAAAAATGATAAATTTTCTGCAATTGATCGAGTATCATTGCTTTTTCATTCTAAAAACGAAATATTTTCGGCAATTGATCAAATATCTTTGCTTTTTTATTCTATAAAAGGAAAATGTTCGGCAATTGATCCTGTATCTTTGCTTTTTCATTCTAAAAAATGTATATTTTCGGCAATTGATCTAGTAGTCTTTGCTTTTTCATTCTAATAAAGGTCAATTTTCGGCAATTGATCTAGTAGTCATTGCTTTTTCATTCTAAAAAAGATCAATTTTCGGTAAGTGATCGAGTATCATTGCTTTTTCATTGCCGAATAGGTAAATTTTTGGCAATTGATCGAGTATCTTTGATTTCTCATTTCAAAAAGAGGTAATTTTCGGGAATTGATCGAGTATCTTTGATTTCTCATTTCAAAAAGAGGTAATTTTCGGGAATTGATCGAGTATCTTTGTTTTTCCATTCCAAAAAGGCAAATTTTTCTAAGTTGATCGAGTTTCTTTCTTTTTCATTCTAAAAAAGGTGTATTTTTGACAATTGATCATATTTTTTTGCTTTTTCATTCTAAAATAGTTCAATTTTCGGCAATTGATCGAGTATCTTTTCTTTTTCATTCTAAAAATTTTGGCAATTATCGAGTATCTTGCTTTTTCATTCTAAAAAAGGTAAATTTCTGCAATTGATCGAGTATCTTTGCTTTTTCATTCTAAAAAAGGTCAATTTTCGTCCATTGATTAAGTATCTTGGCTTTTTCATTCTAAAAATGGTACATTTTCTGCAATTGATCGAGTATCATTGCTTTTTCTTTGTAAAAACGAAAAATGTTCGACAATTGATCAAGTATCTTTGCTTTTTTATTCTAAAAAAGGTAAATTTTCGGCAATTGATCGTGTATCCTTGTTTTTTCATTATAAAAAATGTCAATTTTCGGTAAGTGATCGAGTATCATGGCTTTTTCATTGCCGAAAAGGTAAATTTTTCGCAATTGATCGAGTATCTTTGGTTTTCAATCTAAAATAGTTAAATTTTTGGCAATTGATCGAGTATCTTTGATTTCTCATTTCAAAAAAAGGTAATTTTCGCCAATTGGTCGAGTATCTTTTCTTTTTCATTCTAGAAAGGTTTAATTTTTTTTCAATTGGTCGAGTATCTTTGTCTTTTCATTCCAAAAAAGGTACATTCTTGGGAATTGATCGAGTGTCTTTGTTTTTCTATTCCAAAAAAATGCAAATTTTCGTAAGTTGATCGAGTTTCTTTCTTTTTTATCATTGCCAATAAAATAAATTTTCGGATATTTATCGAGTATCTTTATTTATTTATTCCAAAAAAAGTCAACTTTAGGTAATTGGTCGAGTATCTTTGCTTTTTTATTCTAAAAAAGGTAAATTCTCTGCAATTGATCGAGTATCTTTGCTTTTGTATTCTCAAAAAGGTAGATTTTCGGCAATTGAACCAGTATCTTTGCTTTTTCATTCTAAAAGCGATAAATTTTCGGCAATTGATCGAGTCGACTTTTACATTCTAAAAACGATAGATTTTCGGCAATTGATCGAGTATCTTTGCTTTTTAATTCTAAAAACGATAAATTTTCGGCAATTGATCGAGTGTCTTTGCTTGTTCATTCTAAAAACAATAAATCTTCTGCAATTCATCGAGTAGCCTTGTTTTTTCTTTCTAAAAAAGGTGAATTTTCGTCCATTGCTCAAGTATCTTTGCTTTTTCATTCTAAAAATGGTAAATTTTCTGCAATTGATCGAGTATCATTGCTTTTTCTTTGTAAAAACGAAAAATGTTCGACAATTGATCAAGTATCTTTGCTTTTTTATTCTAAAAAAGGTAAATTTTCGGCAATTGATCGTGTATCCTTGTTTTTTCATTCTAAAAATGGTAAATTTTCTGCAATTGATCGAGTATCATTGCTTTTTCTTTCTAAAAACGAAAAATTTTCGGCAATTGATCAAGTATCTTTGCTTTTTTATTCTAAAAAAAGGTAAATTTTCGGCAATTAATCGAGTATCTTTGCTTTTTTTTATTCTAAAATGGTAAATTTTCTGCAATTGATCGAGTATCATTGCTTTTTCATTCTAAAAACTAAATATTTTCGGCAATTGATCAAATATCTTTGGTTTTTTTATTCTAAAAAAGGTAAATGTTCGGCAATTGATCGTGTATCTTTGCTTTTTCATTCTAGAAAATGTATTTTTGGCAATTGATCGAGTAGTCATTGCTTTTTCATTCTAAAAATGATCAATTTTCGGTAAGTGATCGAGTATCATTGCTTTTTCATTGCCGAATAGGTAAATTTTTGGCAATTGATCGAGTATCTTTGGTTTTTCATTCTAAAATAGTTAAATTTTCGGCAATTGATCGAGTATCTTTGATTTCTCATTTCAGAAAGAGGTAAGTTTCGGGAATTGATCGAGTATCTTTCTTTTTTATCTTTGCCAATAAAGTACATTTTTGGATATTTATCGAGTATCTTTGTTTATTTATTCCAAAAAAGGTAAATTTTAGTTAATTGATCGAGTATCTTTGCTTTTTAATCCTAAAAAAGGTCAATTTTCGGCAATTGATCGAGTATCTTTTCTTTTTCATTCTGAAAACGATAGATTTTCGGCAATTAATCGAGTATCTTGCTTTTTCATTCTAAAAAAGGTAAATATTTGGCAATTGATCGAGTATCCTTGCTTGTTCATTCTAAAACCAATAAATATTCTGCATTTGATCGAGTATCCTTGCTTTTTCATTCTAAAAAAGGTCAATTTTCGTCCATTGATTAAGTATCTTGGCTTTTTCATTATAAAAATGGTAAATTTTCTGCAATTGATCGAGTATCATTGCTTTTTCTTTGTAAAAACGAAAAATGTTCGGCAATTGATCAAGTATATTTGCTTTTTTATTCTAAAAAAGGTAAATTTTCGGCAATTGATCGTGTATCCTTGCTTTTTCATTCTAAAAAATGTCAATTTTCGGTAATTGATCAAGTATCTTTGCATTTTCATTCTAAAAAATGTATATTTTCGGCAATTGATCGAGTAGTCTTTGCTTTTTCATTCTAATAAAGGTCAATTGTCGGCAATTGATCTAGTAGTCATTGCTTTTTCATTCTAAAAAAGATCAATTTTCGGTAAGTGATCGAGTATCATTGCTTTTTCATTGCTGAAAAGGTAAATTTTTGGCAATTGATCGAGTATCTTTGGTTTTTCATTCTAAAATAGTTAAATTCTCGGCAATTGATCGAGTATCTTTGATTCCTCATTTCAAAAAGAGGTAATTTTCGGCAATTGGTCGAGTATCTTTGCCTTTTCATTCCAAAAAAGGTACATTTTTGATAATTGATCGAGTATCTTTGTTTTTCCATTCCAAAAAACGCAAATTTTTGTAAGTTGATCGAGTTTCTTTCTTTTTTATCTTTGCCAATAAAGTACATTTTCGGATATTCATCGAGTACCTTTTTTTTATTCCAAATAAGTTAAATTTTCGGCAACTGATCGAGTATCTTTGCTTTTTCATCCTAAAAAAGGAAATTTTCGGTGATTGATTGAGTATCTTTGCTTTTTCATTCTAAAAAAGATCAATTTTCGGCAATTGATCGAGTATTTTTGCTTTTTCATTCTAAAAAAGGTCAATTTTCGTCCATTGATCAAGTATCTTTGCCTTTTCTTTCTAAAAACAGCAAATTATCGGCAATTGATTGAGTATCTTTGGTTTTTCATTCTAAAAACGAAAAATTTTCGGCAATTGGTCGAGTATCTTTGCTTTTTTCATTCTATAAAAGGTCAATTTTCGGCAATTGATCGAGTGTCTTTGCTTTTTCATTCTAAAAAAGTAAATTTTCGGCAATTGATCGAGTATCTTTGGTTTTTTATTCTAAAAAATGAAATTTTTGGCAATTGATCGAGTAGTCTTTTCATTTCATTCTAATAAAGTTCAATTTTCGGCAATAAATCTAGTAGTCGTTGCTTTTTCCTCCTAAAAAGATCAATTTTCGGCAAGTGATCGAGTATCATTGCTTTTTCATTGCCGAAAAGGTAATTTTTTGGCAATTGATCGAGTATCTTTGTTTTTCATTCTATAATAGTAAAAAAATGTACCGGGGGATACAAATTTTGTAACTCAAGAAAAGATAAAACCACCTGATATACATGGATGACATCAAAATTTTTGCAAAAAATGAAAAAGAATTGGAGAGCCTAGTACAAACTATTAGAATATATAGCCAGGATATAGGGATGGAATTTGGAATCGAAAAATGTGCTATGCGGGGTGAAAGAAAATTAATGAATGGAATACAACTGCCAAATAAGGAAACAATAAAATCTCTTGATGAAAATGAAGGCTACAAATACTTAGGAATTTTAGAAGCGGACAATATCATGCAAGCAGAAATGAAAGGAGAGTTAAAAAAAAGAATATCTCAGGAGAACTAGAAAACTTCTAGAAACGAAACTTAACAGCAGAAATCTGATCAAAGGAATTAATACCTGGTCTGTCCCCATTATAAGATACTCAGGACCAAAAGAAGAACTCAGACATATTGACCAAAGGACGAGAAAATTAATGAGCATGCACAAGGCTCTCCACCCTAGAGATGATAGAGATAGATTATATGTGTCAAGAAAGGAAGGAGGAAGAGGACTTGCCAACATAGAGGAATGCGTAGAAACCACAATCCAACAACTTGAAGATTACACAAGAAAGAGCAAAGACAAACTACTAATGGCGGCCAACAATAGTAGAAACGACAGATGAACAGACAGAAAAACGACAAAGACTAGAAAACAAAAATGGGAAGAAAAACAATTATATGGACGCTTCAAATGACAAATAGAAGAGGTTGCACATCAAAAGAATGGGACATGGTTAAGAAAGGGAAACCTCAAAAGAGAAACTGAATCAATTATAATTGCTGCAGAAAATAATGCCATAAGGACAAACTACATCAAAGCGAAAATTGATAAGACCCAACAAAATAGTAAATGTAGACTTTGCAGTAATAGAGATGAGACTGTAAACCATATACTCTGCGAATGTAGCAAACTAGCACAACGAGAATACAAAACTAGACACGACTGGGTTGGGAAGGTGATCCACTGGGAATTATGCAAAATATTAAATTTTGACCATACAACAAAATGGTATATACATAAACCAGAATCTGTTCTTGAGAACGAAACGCATAAAATTCTCTGGGACTTTGAAATAAAAACAGACCACCTTATCCCAGCAAGAAGACCAGACCTAGTGTTGATTAACAAAAGAGAAAGAACTTGCCAACTGATAGATTTTGCAGTGCCAGCAGATCACATGGTGAAGCTAAAGGAAAATGAAAAAAATGGACAAATATCTGGACCTTGCCAGAGAACTGAAAAAGTTATGGAATATGAAAGTGAAAGTGATACCAATTGTAGTTGGTGCACTTGGAACAGTCCCAAAAGGATTGGAAAAGGGTTTGGAAAGTTTGGAAATCAGAGGAAGGATTGAAACCATTCAGAACACTGCACTGCTGCAATCTGCCAGAATACTCAGAAGAGTCCTGGAGACCTGAGGAGACTTGCTCTCACTCAGACTCCAGTGAAAGACCATCAGCTAATGCTGATGTGAAAACTCAAAAGGAGTAAATAATAATCAATACTGTATATAGATAATAATAATAATAATAATAATAATAATAATAATAATAATAATAATAATAATAATAATAATAATAATAATAATAATAATAATAATGATAATCAATACCTGGGCTGTCCACATTATAAGATACTCAGGACCATTCTTAAAATGGACAAAAGAAGAACTCAGACGGATTGACCAAAGCACGAGAAAGTTAATGACCATGCACAAGGCTCTCCACCATAGAGACGATAGAGATAGGTTATATGTGTCAAGAAAGGAAGGGGGAAGAGGTCTTGCAAGCATAGAGGACTGCGTAAAAACCACAATCCAACAACTTGAAGATTACACAAGAAAGAGCAAAGACAAATTACTTATGGCGGCCAACAATAGTAGAAGTGACAGATGGAGAAACAGAAAAACAATAAAGACTAGAAAACAAAAATGGGAAGAAAAACAATTATATGGACACTTCAAACGACAAATCAAAGAGGTTGCACATGAAAAGACTTGCACATGGTTGAGAAAAGGAAACATCAAAAGAGAAACTGAATCATTAATAATTGCTGCACAGAATAATACCATAAGGACAAACTATATCAAAGCGAAAATTGATAAGACCCAACAAAATAGTAAATGTAGACATTGCGGTAATAGAGATGAAACTGTAAACCAGGTACTCTGCGAATGTAGCAAACTAGCACAACGGGAGTACAAAATTAGACATGACTGGGTTGGGAAGGTGATCCACTGGGAATTATGCAAGAGATTTAATTTTGTCCATACAACAAAATGGTATATGCATAAACCAGAATCTGTTCTTGAGAACGAAACGTATAAAATTCTCTGGGACTTTGATATAAAAACGGATCACCTTCTCCCAGCAAGAAGACCAGACCTAGTGTTGATAAACAAAAAAGAAAAAACTTGTCAACTAGTGGATTTTGCAGTTCCAGCAGATCGCAAGGTGAAGCTAAAGGAAAATGAAAAAATGGACGAATATCTGGACCTTGCCAGAGAACTGAAAAAGCTATGGAATGTGAAAGTGAAAGTGATACCAAATGTGGTTGGTGCACTTGGAACTGTCCCAAAAGGATGGGAAAGGGGTTTGGAAAGTTTGGAAATCAGAGAAACCATTCAGAACACTGCACTGCTGCAATCTGCCAGAATACGCAGAAGAGTCCTGGAGACCTGAGAAGACTTGCTGTCACTCAGACTCTAGTGAAAGACAATCAGCTAACGCTGATGTGAAAAACTCAAAAGGAGTGAATAATAATAATAATAATAATAATAATAATAATAATAATAATAATAATAATAATAATGTGTAGTATCTTTAAATCTTAAAATTATGTAGTATCTTAATTATTAATTCTTGAATAATTTGCACTATAATAATAATAATAATAATAATAATAATAATAATAATAATAATAATAATAATTTGTAGTATCTTTAAAGATTAAAATTAGGTAGTATTTTAATTATTAATTAATGAATACTTAAAGAAATAAGGCTATTAGAGAGTTTCAAAACAAAGAATGGCGGACATGTTCTTTTATTTCAATTACGTTAATACGATAATTTCAAAAAGAATCTTTACAACTGCATGATTTAACACAAAAATTACATAATTCGTATCCTTAGTAATTTCTAAATTCATTAAATTCTATGCCCACACCAAACTTTTCCGTTTTACTTTTCCGACTTATTTGTAAACCGAGCCTAACATTGAATTTGGTATTTTTAGCAAGCCCCAAACAGGTCTAATGATGCCTGATAGTTTGCAAGCTTGAAAATTTTGGTTAACTTTTAAAATGTTGCTTAAATTCATGTACTCAAAATATAGCCTTCAAAAGTAATGAAAAATACGTCTAAACAGAGCATTTTTCACTTTGTTTTGACGCATGTAAAAAAAAACCCTCAGAAACGCCTGCCGGACCCCTTAAAACTATGAAATTAACATTCCAACTGTTGTTTTCAGTTAAGAGCCATGCCCGTAAATATTAGCTGATAGTTGTTACGTTGGAAAAGTTGTGGAAATTTTTGAAATCAGTGTTTGAAAGGCTTTTTTTAGTTCCAAACGCGTTATCAAAAAACAAAAAAAACTGTGTAACACTATCGAAAATTAATAAAATAACATTGAATTTGGTATTTTTAGCAAGCCCCTAACGGGTCTAATGATGCCTGATAGTTTGCAAGTTTGAAAATTTTGGTTTAACTTTTAATATTTGCTTGAATTCATATACCCGTTAGGGGCTTGGCTAAAAATACCAAATTCAATGTTTATTTTATTAAATTTTCGATAGTGGTTACACAGTTTTTTTTGGTTTTTGATAACGCGTTTGGAACCTAAAAAAAAGCTTTCAAACACTGATTTCAAAAAATTTCACAACTTTTCCAACGTAACAACTATCAGCTAATATTTACGGGCATGGCTCTTAACTGAAAACAACAGTTGGAATGTTAATTTCATAGTTTTAAGGGGTCCGGCAGGCGTTTCTGGCGGTTTTTTTACATGCGTCAAAACAAAGTGAAAAATGCTCTGTTTAGACGTATTTTTCATTACTTTTGAAGGCTATATTTTGAGACATGAATTTAAGCAACATTTTTAAAAGTTAACCAAAAATTTTCAAGCTTGCAAACTATCAGGCATCATTAACCTGTTTGGGGCTTGCTAAAAATACCAAATTCAATGTTAGGCTCGGTTTACAAATAAGTCGGAAAAGTAAAACGGAAAAGTTTGGGTGGGCATAGAATTTAATGAATTTAGAATTACTAAGGATACGAATTATGTAATTTTGTGTTAAATCATGCAGTTGTAAAGATTCTTTTTGAAATTATCGTATTAACGTAATTGAAATAAAAGAACATGTCCGCCATTCTTTGTTTTGAAACTCTCTAATAGCCTTATTTCTTTAAGTATTCATTATTAATAATTAAAATACTACCTAATTTTAATCTTTAAAGATACTACAATTATTATTATTATTATATTATTATTAATTATTATTATTATTATTATTAATATTATAGTGCAAATTATTCAAGAATTAATATTAAGATACTACATAATTTTAAGATTTAAAGATACTACAATTATTATTATTATTATTATTATTATTATTATTATTATTATTATTATTATTATTCACTCCTTTTTGAGTTTTTCACATCAGCGTTAGCTGATGGTCTTTCACTAGAGTCTGAGTGACAGCAAGTCTCTCAGGTCTCCAGGACTCTTCTGAGTATTCTGGCAGATTGCAGCAGTGCAGTGTTCTGAATGGTTTCTCTTGATTTCCAACTTTCCAAACCCCTTTCCAATCCTTTTTGGGACAGTTCCAAGTGCACCAACCACATTTGGTATCACTTTCACTTTCACATTCCATAGCTTTTTCAGTTCTCTGGCAAGGTCCAGATATTTGTCCATTTTTTCATTTTCCTTTAGCTTCACCTGTGATCTGCTGGAACTGCAAAATCCCAGTTGACAAGTTCTTTCTTTTTTGTTTATCAACACTAGGTCTGGTCTTCTTGCTGGGAGAAGGTGATCCGTTTTTATATCAAAGTCCCAGAGAATTTTATGCGTTTCGTTCTCAAGAACAGATTCTGGTTTATGCATATACCATTTTGTTGTATGGTCAAAATTAAATCTCTTGCATAATTCCCAGTGGATCACTTCCCAACCAGTCATGTCTAGTTTTTGTACTCCCGTTGTGCTAGTTTGCTACATTCGCAGAGTATATGGTTTACAGTTTCATCTCTATTACCGCAATGTCTACATTTACTATTTTGTTGGGTCTTATCAATTTTCGCTTTGATATAGTTTGTCCTTATGGTATTATTTGTGCAGCAATTATTAATGATTCAGTTTCTCTTTTGATGTTTCCTTTTCTTAACCATGTGCAAGTCTTTTCATGTGCAACCTCTTTGATTTGTCGTTTGAAGTGTCCATATAATTGTTTTTCTTCCCATTTTGTTTTCTAGTCTTTGTTGTTTTTCTGTTTGTCCATCTGTCACTTCTACTATTTTGGCCGCCATAAGTAATTTGTCTTGCTCTTTCTTGTGTAATCTTCAAGTTGTTGGATTGTGGTTTCTACGCAGTCCTCTATGTTGGCAAGACCTCTTCCCCTTCCTTTCTTGACACATATAACCTATCTCTATCGTCTCTAGGGTGGAGAGCCTTGTGCATGGTCATTAACTTTCTCGTCCTTTGGTCAATCTGTCTGAGTTCTTCTTTTGTCCATTTTAAGAATGGTCCTGAGTATCTTATAATGTGGACAGCCCAGGTATTGATTATATTATTATTATTATTATTATTATTATTATTATTATTATTATTATTATTATTATTATTATTATTATCTATTACAGTATTGATTATTATTTACTCCTTTTGAGTTTTCACATCAGCATTAGCTGATGGTCTTTCACTGGAGTCTGAGTGACAGCAAGTCTCCTCAGGTCTCCAGGACTCTTCTGAGTATTCTGGCAGATTGCAGCAGTGCAGTGTTCTGAATGGTTTCAATCCTTCCTCTGATTTCCAAACTTTCCAAACCCTTTTCCAATCCTTTTGGGACTGTTCCAAGTGCACCAACTACAATTGGTATCACTTTCACTTTCATATTCCATAACTTTTTCAGTTCTCTGGCAAGGTCCAGATATTTGTCCATTTTTTTCATTTTCCTTTAGCTTCACCCTGTGATCTGCTGGCACTGCAAAATCCACCAGTTGGCAAGTTCTTTCTCTTTTTGTTAATCAACACTAGGTCTGGTCTTCTTGCTGGGATAAGGTGATCCGTTTTTATTTCAAAGTCCCAGAGAATTTTATGCGTTTCGTTCTCAAGAACAGATTCTGGTTTATGCATATACCATTTTGTTGTATGGTCAAAATTTAATTTTTTGCATAATTCCCAGTGGATCACCTTCCCAACCCAGTCGTGTCTAGTTTTGTATTCTCGTTGTGCTAGTTTGCTACATTCGCAGAGTATATGGTTTACAGTCTCATCTCTATTACGCAAAGTCTACATTTACTATTTTGTTGGGTCTTATCAATTTTCGCTTTGATGTAGTTTGTCCTTATGGCATTATTTTCTGCAGCAATTATAATGATTCAGTTTCTCTTTTGAGGTTTCCCTTTCTTAACCATGTCCCAGTCTTTTGATGTGCAACCTCTTCTATTTGTCGTTTGAAGCGTCCATATAATTGTTTTTCTTCCCATTTTTGTTTTCTAGTCTTTGTCGTTTTTCTGTTTTTCATCTGTCGTTCTACTATTGTTGGCCGCCATAAGTAGTTTGTCTTTGCTCTTTCTTGTGTAATCTTCAAGTTGTTGGATTGTGGTTTCTACGCATTCCTCTATGTTGGCAAGTCCTCTTCCTCCTTCCTTTCTTGACACATATAATCTATCTCTATCATCTCTAGGGTGGAGAGCCTTGTGCATGCTCATTAATTTTCTCGTCCTTTGGTCAATATGTCTGAGTTCTTTTGTCCATTTTAAGAATGGTCCTGAGTATCTTATAATGGGACAGACGAGGTATAATTCCTTTGATCAGATTTTCTGCTGTTAAGTTTTCGTTTCTAGAAGTTTTTTAGTTCTCCTGAGATATTCTTTTTTTTAACTCTCCTTTCATTTCTGCTTGCATGATATTGTCCGCTTCTAAAATTCCTAAGTATTTGTAGCCTTCATTTTCATCAAGAGATTTATTGTTTCCTTATTTGGCAGTTGTATTCCATTCATTAATTTTTTTCACCCCGCATAGCACATTTTTTCGATTCCAAATTCCATCCCTATATCCTGGCTATATATTCTAATAGTTTGTACTAGGCTCTCCAATCTTTTTTCATTTTTTGCAAAAAATTTTGATGTCATCCATGTATATCAGGTGGTTTTATCTTTTCTTGAGTTACAAAATTTGTATCCCCGGTACATTTTTTTACTTTATAGAATGAAAAACAAAGATATCGATCAATTGCCCAAAAAATTACCTTTTCGGCAATGAAAAGCAATGATACTCGATCACTTGCCGAAAAACTGATCTTTTTAGGAGGAAAAGCAACGACACTAGATTTATTGGCCAAAATTGAACTTTATAGAATGAATGATAAAGACTACTCATCAATTGCCAAAAATTTCATTTTTTTAGAATAAAAAACCAAAGATAACTCGATCAATTGCCGAAAATTTACTTTTTTAGAATGAAAAAAGCAAAGACCTCGATCAATTGCCGAAAATTGACCTTTTAAGAATGAAAAAGCAAAGATATCTCGAACAATTGCCGAAAAATTTTTCGTTTTTTAAGAATGAAAACCAAAGATACAATCAATGGGATAATTTGTGTTTTTTAGAATAAAAGGCAAGATACTTGATCAATGGACGAAATTGACTTTTTTTAGAAATGAAAAGCAAAATACGATCAATTCCAAAATTGATCTTTTTTAGAATGAAAAAGCAAAGATACTCCATCAATCACCGGAAAATTTCC
>CM042137.1:85734600-85806164 GCA_023376005.1 Doryteuthis pealeii
TAAAATTGTTCATAACAAGAAATGGTAAGGATGATGGTTTTGATTCTTTGTTTTTTTTATACCTCTAACAAAAGGTGGTTTTTCTCTTCTATATTTTCTATAGTGTTTGTATGCTTCTTACATACTGCCCATTTGTGGTTAAGCCTTAGACGACATTTAGAATAAAAACTAGTCAACTGTAGCTACTACAATGATCCTCGAGTGTTAATCGTTATTGTGTTATGTATATTCTAACACCATAACGGTGTTATATATAAGAACTATGTTTTAACTTGGGTTTGAATTTTAAAAAAAAACAAAGATACGACCAACTCAATGTACGAACATTTGTTTAACTTTGGTGTAGGATTGATTAGATAAAACAAAGGATGTACCCACCATCAGTAACAGTAACTATCTAGTTAAAAAAACATATTTAATTACACCATATCAATTTAGATCAAACTTTAATAAAACAAAATTAACAAGCACACAAAACAAAAAATAAAAATCTTAACCAGTAGAAAACAAGTACAATGCATTGTATGACCATTCATTTAAACTTGTTGGTTCTACTAAGAATGTATGGAAATACCCAAAGATACTACTGTACTATTTCATGTTTTTTTTATTCTATACCGAATAGGTCCTAAAATAGGCTTTTACATGATAGGTGTATCTTTGTTTTATTCATTTGCTACACGTAAGTTATAAAATGTTATCTACAATTGATGGTGTATCTTTGTTTTTTTTATTCGTAACCAAGTTAAAAATGGCTACAATGATGGTGCGCTCCTTTGTTTTTTTATTCTAACCAAGTTAAATATCCTACAATGTTGCGTGTATCTTTAGTTTTTTTCTCTAACCAAGTTAACTCGCTCTCAATGTGGTGTAAACTTTCGTTCTCTCTCCCTTCCCGCTCTAAAATGAGCATAACAAATGATGGTGTTCTTTGTTTTTTTCTACCAGTTAACATGTCACATGTGTGATATACATATTGTTTATTCTAACCTAAGTTTAAATGGCTAACAATGGATAGAGATCTGTTATCTTTGTTTTTTTATCAACCAAGTTAAACATAGGCTAACAATGATTGGCCAGATATACATATATAGATATATATATATTTACTAACAAAGTTAAAATGTTCTACAATGATGGTGTATCTTTGTTTATTCTAACCAAGTTAAACATGTCTACAATGATAGATGTATCTCTCTCGTTTTTTTTATTCTAACCACGTTAAAATGTCCTCTCGCGCGCTGCTCGCTCTCTCTCGCTTTTTTATTCTAACCAAGTTAAAAATGTCTACAATGATGGTGTATCCTTTGTTTTTTTTTCTACCCAAGTTTAAAAGTTCACAATGTTGGGTATCTTTGTTTTTTTTATTCTAACAAGTTAAAATGTCTACAATAGCTCGTGTATCTTTGTTTTTTTATTTCTTAACCAAGTTTAAAATGGGCTACAATGATGGTGTATCTTTGTTTTTTATTCTACCAAGTTTCAATGTCTCTAAAATGAGGGTTGTATCTTTGTTTTTTATTCTAACCAAGTTAAAATGTCTAACAATGATGGTGTATTCTTTGCTTTTTATTCTTACCAAGTTAAAATGGTCTACAATGATTGGGTATCTGTTTTTTATTCTAACCAAGTTTAAAATTCTACAATGATGGTGTATTCTTTGTTTTTTTATTCTAAAAACCAGTAAAATTGTCTACAATGATGGTGTATCTTTGTTTCTTATTCTAACCAAGTTTAAAATGTCTACAAGATGGTGTATGCTGTTTTTTATTTCTAACCAAGTTAAAATTGTCTACAATGATGGTGTATCTTTGTTTTTTTCTAACAAGTTAAAATGTCTACAATGATGGTGTATCTTTGTTTTTTTATTCTAACCAAGTTAAAATGTCTACAATGATGGTGTATCTTGTTTTTTTTTCTAACCAAGTTAAAATGTTACAATGATTGGTGTATCTTTGTTTATTATTCTAAACCAAGTTAAATGTCTACAATGAATGGTGTATCTTTGTTTTTTATTTTCTAACCAGTTAAAATGTCTACAATGATGGTGTATCTTTGTTTTTATTCTAACCAAGTTCAAATGTCTACAATGATGGTGTATCTTTGTTTTTTATTCTAACCAAGTTAAAATGTCTACAATGATGGTTTGTATCTTGTTGTTTTTATTCTAACCAAGTAAAATGTCTACAATGATGGTGTATCTTTGTTTTTATTTCTAACCAAGTTAAAATGTCTACAATGATGGTGTATTCTTTGTTTTTTTTTATTCTAACCAAGTTAAAATGTCTACAATGATGGTGTTATCTTTGTTTTTATCTAACCAAGTTAAAATTCTCATGATGGTGTATCTTTGTTTTTATTCTAACCAGTTAAAATGGTCTACAATGGATGGTGTATCTTTGTTTTTTATTCTAACCAGTTTAAATTGTTTCTACAATGATGGTGTATCTTTTGTTTTTTTATTCTAACCAAGTTAAAATGTCTACAATGATGGTGTATCTTTGTTTTTTATTCTAACCAAGTTAAAATGTCTACAATGATCGGTGTATCTTGTTTTTTATTCCTAACCAAGTTAAAATGTCTACAATGATGGTGTATCTTTGTTTTTTATTCTAACAAGTTAAATTCTACAATGATGGTGTATCTTTGTTTTTTTATTTCTAACCAAGTTAAAATGTCTACAATGATGGTGGTATCTTTGTTTTTTTTCTAACCAAGTTAAAATGTCTACAATTGATGGTGTATCTTTGTTTTTTATTCTAACCAAGTGAAAATGTCTACAATGATGGTGTATGGTTAAATGTAATCTTTTTTTTTTATTCTAACCAAGTTAAAATGTCTACAATGAGTGTAATCTTTGTTTTTTTATTCTAACCAAGTTAAATGTCTACAATGATGGGTTATTTTGTTTTTATTCTAACCAAGTTAAAAATGTCTACAATGATGTGTATTTTGTTTTTATTCTAACCAAGTTAAATGTCTACAATGATGGTGTATTCTTTTTTATTCTAACCAAGTTAAAATGTCTACAATGATGGTGTTATCTTTTGTTTTTTATTCTAACCAAGTTAAAATGTCTACAATGATTGTGTATCTTTGTTTTTTATTCTAACAAGTTAAAATGTCTACAATGATGGTTGTATCTTTGTTTTTTTTATTCTACCAAGTTAAAATGTCTTACAATGTTGGTGTATCTTTGTTTTTTTCTTAACAGTTAAATGTCTACAATGATGGTGTATCTTGTTTTTTTATTTCTAACCAAGTAAAATGTCTACAATGATGGTGTATTTTGGTTTTATTCTAACCAAGTGAAAATGTCTACAATGATGGGTGTATTCTTTGTTTTTTTATTCTCAACCAATTCAAATGTCTACAATTGAGGGTGTATCTTTGTTTTTTATTAACCAAGTTAAAATGTCTACAATTATGGTGTATCTTTGTTTTTTATCTAACCAAGTTAAAATGTCTACAATGATGGTGTATCTTTGTTTTTTATTTCTAACAAGTTAAAATGGCTACAATTATCGTGTATCTTTGTTTTTTATTTATAACCAAGTTAAATGTTTACAATGAGGGTTGTATCTTTGTTTTTTATTCTAACCAAGTTTAAAATCTTACAATGATGGTGATCTTTGTTTTTTATTTCTAACAATTGAGTTAAATGTCTACAATGATTGGTGTATCTTTTGTTTTTTTATTCTAACAAGTTAAAATGTCTACAATGAGGTCTGTATCTTTTTGTTTTTTTATTCTAACCAAGTTAAAATGTCTACAATGATGGTGTATCTTTTTGTTTTTTATTCTAAAAGTTAAAATGTCTACAATGATGGTGGTATCTTTTTTTATTCTGGCCTTTCTTTCTAAAAAAAAAGGGTAAATTTTCGGACATTTATTCGATTATCTTTGTTTCGTTTTTATTCTAAAAAAGGTAAACGTTTGGAAATTTCAAGGAGTATGTTTTTCATTCCAATAAAGGTAATTTTTGGCAATTGATCAAGTATCTTTGCTTTTGCATTCTCAAAAAGGTAATTTTCGGGAAATTGATCAAGTATCTTTGCTTTTTGATTTCTAAAAAATGGTATATTTCGGCCAAAAGATCGAGTATCTTTACTTTTTCATTCTAAAAAGTTTGTAAACTTTCGGAAATTCATTCAATATCTTTGATTTTTTCATTCCAAGATATGTCAATTTTTGGCAAGTGATCGAGTTTTTGATTTTCATTCTAAAAATAATTTTTTTTCGAAATTGATCGAGTATCTTTGCTCTCATTCTAAAAAATGTACTTTTCTTGAAATTCAATGTGTATCTTTCCTTTTTGATTCTAAAAAAGGTAGATTTTCGGGAAATTCACCGTCTCTTTGTATTTTCATTCTAAAAAGGTAAATTTTCGGAAATTCAAGTATCTTTGCTTTTTCATTCTAAAAAAGATAAATCTTCCACAATTTATCTCGTATCTTGGTTTTTTCTTTCTGATAAATGTAAATTTTCGGCAATTGATCAAGTATCTTTTTCATTCACAAAAAGGTACTTTTTCGGAAATTCATCGAGTATCTTTGCTTTTTCATTCTAAAAAATGTAAATTTTCGGCAATTGATCGAGTGTATGCTTTCTCATTCTAAAAAAATTTTTTCGGATATTCATCGAGTATCTTTTCATTTTCATTCCTAAAAAGTAAATTTTCGGCAATTTATCGAGTATCTTTGTTCTTTTTATTTTAAAAAAGGTTAAAATGGCTAAAATTGATGTAGTATCTTTCCTTTTTTCATTCTAAAAAAAGGTACATTTTCGGAAAATTTCATCGAGTATATTTCTTTTTTATTCTTAAAAAGATAAAGGTTTGGAAATTCATCGAGTATCTTTGATTTTTAATTCTAATAAAGTTAAATTTTCGGCAATTCATCGATAATCTTTACTTTTTCATTCTCAAAAAGGTAAATTTTCGGCAATTGAGAGTCTCTGTTTTTTCATTGTAAAAAGGGTACATTTTCGGAAATTCATAGAGTATCTTTGCTTTTTCATTCCAAAAAATGTAAATTGTCGCCAATTGATTGAGTGTTTGCTTTTTCATTCTAAAATAAGTAAATTTCGGAAATAGATCGTGTATCTTTGCTTTTTCAATCTACAAAAGGTAATTTTTCGGAAATTCTCGAGTATCTCCTCGAGTATCTTTGCTTTTTCATTGTAAAAATGGTAAATTTTCGGCAGTTGCTTTTTCATTCGAAATAAGGTAATTTTTCGGAAATTCATCGAGTATCTCAACTTTTTTCTAAAAAAGCTAAATGACTGATGAGTATCTTTGCTTTTTCATTGTAAAAATGGTAAATTATCTGCAATTGATTGAGTGTTTCTTTTTCATTCTAAAAAAAAAAATTTTCGGAAATCGATCGAGTATCTTTGCTTTTTATTGTAAAAAAGGTAATTTTTAAGAAATTCATCGAGTATCTTGCTTTTTCATTGTAAAAAAGGTAAATTTTCGGAAATTGATCGAGTATCTTTGCCTTTTCATTCTAAAAATAGTAAATTTTGAAGATTCGGGTATCTTTGCTTATTCATTCTAAAAGAGGTAAATTTTCCGCAATTGCTTTTTCATTCTAAAAAGGTAAACTTTCAGAAATTCATCGAGCATGTTTGCTTTTTTCATTTTAAACAAGGTAAAATGTCTACAATTGATGGAGTATGTTGGCTTTTTCATTCTAGAAAATGTAAATTTTACAAAATTCAATGAGTATCTTTTTTTTTTTTATTCTAAAAAGGTAAATTCTTGTGAAATTCATAGAGTATCTTTGGTTTTTCATTCTAAAAGGTAATTTTTTTTGGAAATTCATCCAGTATCTTGCTTTTTAATTCTAAAAAAAAATTTATCGGTAATTCATCGAGTATTTTTGCTTTTTCATTCTAAAAATGTAAATTTTCGGAAATTTAAGTATCTTTCCTCTTTCATTCAAAAAGGTATATTTTCAGCAATTAATTGAGTATCTTAGGTTTTACATTCTAAAATGAGTAAATTTTCTGGAATTGATCAAATATTTTGTTTTTTCATTGCGGAAAAAGTACATTTTAAACATGTGTTCGAGTATCTTTGTTTTTTCATTCACAAGAGGTAAATTTTCGGCAATTGATCGAGTATCTCTGTTTTTTCATTGTAAAAAGGGTACATTTTCGGAAATTCATAGAGTATCTTTGCTTTTTCATTCCAAAAAATGTAAATTGTCGCCAATTGATTGAGTGTTTGATTTTTCATTCTAAAATAAGTAAATTTCGGAAATAGATCGTGTATCTTTGCTTTTTCATTCTACAATATAAGGTAATTTTTCGGAAATTCATCGAGTATCTCATCTTTTGCTTTCTGAAAAAGCTAAAATGACTACAACTGATACAGTATCTTTGCTTTTTCATTGTAAAAATGGTAAATTTTCGGCAGTTGCTTTTTCATTCGAAATAAGGTAATTTTTCGGAAATTCATCGAGTATCTCAACTTTTGCTTTCTAAAAAAGCTAAGATGACTGATGTAGTATCTTTGCTTTTTCATTGTAAAAATGGTAAATTATCTGCAATTGATTGAGTGTTTCTCTTTCATTCTAAAAAAAAAATTTTCGGAAATCGATCGTGTATCTTTGCTTTTTTATTGTAAAAAAGGTAATTTTTAAGAAATTCATCGAGTATCTCAGCTTTTTCATTGTAAAAAAGGTAAATTTTCGGAAATTGATCGAGTATCTTTGCCTTTTCATTCTAAAAATAGTAAATTTTTGAAGATTCGGGTATCTTTGCTTATTCATTCTAAAAGAGGTAAATTTTCCGCAATTGCTTTTTCATTCTAAGAAAGGTAAACTTTCAGAAATTCATCGAGCATGTTTGCTTTTTCATTTTAAACAAGGTAAAATGTCTACAATTGATGGAGTATGTTGGCTTTTTCATTCTAGAAAATGTAAATTTTACAAAATTCAATGAGTATCTTTTCTTTTTTTATTCTAAAAAAGGTAAATTCTTGTGAAATTCATAGAGTATCTTTGGTTTTTCATTCTATAAAAGGTTTTTTTTTGGAAATTCATCCAGTATCTATGCTTTTTAATTCTAAAAAAAATTTATCGGTAATTCATCGAGTATTTTTGCTTTTTCATTCTAAAAAATGTAAATTTTCGGAAATTTAAGTATCTTTCCTCTTTCATTCCCAAAAAGGTATATTTTCGGCAATTAATTGAGTATCTTAGGTTTTACATTCTAAAATGAGTAAATTTTCTGGAATTGATCAAATATCTTTGTTTTTTCATTGAGGAAAAAGTAAATATTAAACATGTGTTCGAGTATCTTTGTTTTTTCATTCAACAAGAGGTAAATTTTCGGCAATTGATCGAGTATCTCTGTTTTTTCATTGTAAAAAAGGTAAATTTTCGGAAATTAATAGAATATCTTTGCTTTTTTATTCCAAAAAAATGTAAATTGTCGCCAATTGATTGAGTGTTTGCTTTTTCATTCTAAAATAAGTAAATTTCGGAAATAGATCGTGTATCTTTGCTTTTTCAATCTACAAAAGGTAATTTTTCGGAAATTCCTCGAGTATCTTTGCTTTTTCATTGTAAAAAAGGTAGATTTTCAGAAATTCATCGAGTATCTTTGCTTTTATATTCTAAAAAAAAATTTTCGAAAATTCGGGTATCTTTGATTTTTCATTCTAAAAAATGTGAATTTTCGGCAATTGCTTTTTCATTCTAAAAAAGGTAAATTCTCGGCAATTAATCGAGTATCTCTGTATTTTTCATTGTAAAAGAGGTAAAATTTCATAAATTCATAGTGTATCATTGCTTTTTCATTCCCAAAAATGTAAATTATCTGCAATTGATCGAGTGTTTGCTTTTTATTCTAAAAAACGTAAATTCTCGGAAATAGATCGAGTGTCTTGTTTCTTTCACTGTAAAAAAATGTAATTTTTAAGCAATTCATCGAGTATCTTTGCTTTTTCATTCTAAAAAGGTAAATTTTCAGAAAGTCATGGAATATCTTTGCTTTTTCATTCTAAAAAGGTAAACTTTTGAAAATTCGGGTATCTTTGCTTTTTCATTCTAAAAAAGGTAAATTTTCTGCAATTGCTTTTTCATTCTAAAAAGGTAAATTTTCGGAAATTCATCGAGTTTCTTTGCTTTTCCTAAAAAAGCTAAAATGTCTACAACTGCTTTTTCATTCTAAAAGAAGTAAATTTTCGGCAATTAATCTTTGCTTTTCCATTTTAAACAAGATAAATACTCGATGAAGTTTCAAAAATTTATGTTTTTTAGAATGAAAAAGCAAAGGTACTCGATTAATTGTAGACATTTTACCTTTTTTAGAATGAAAAAGGAAACATATTCGATACATTTATAAAAATGTACCTTTTTTAGAATGAAAAAGCAAAGATACTCGATGAATTTCGAGAAATGACCTTTTTTACAAGGAAAAAGCAAAGATACTGGATCAATTTCCGAAAATTTTCTTTTTTAGCTCGATGAATCTTTGCTTTTTCATTCTAAAAAAGGTAATTTTTCGGAAATTCTTCGAGTATCATTGCTTTTTCATTCTAAAAAAGGTAAATTTTGGAAAATTCGAGTATTTTTGCTTTTACATTCTAAAAAAGGTATATTTTCGGCAATTGCTTGAGTATCTTTGCTTTTTCATTCTAAAAAAGGTAAATTTTGGGAAATTAACATAGTCTCTTAGCTTCTTTTTCTGAAAGAGGTAGATTTTCGGAAAAGCATCTAGTATCTTTGCTTTTTCATTCCAAAAAATGTAAATTTTCGGCAATTGTTACAGTGTTTCATTCTAAAAAAAAGTAATTTTTCGGAAATTGATCGAGTATCTTTGCTTTTGTATTCTAAAAGAGGTAAATTTTAGGAAATTTATCGAGTATTTTTGCTTTTTCATTCTAAAAATGATAGGTTTTTGGAAATTCATCGAGTATCTTTGCTTTTCATTCTAAAAAAGGTAAATTTTTGGAAATTTTTTAGGTTTCTTTTCTTTTTCATTCTAAAAAATGTAATTTTTTGAAAAGTCCACGAGTTTAATTTCTTTTTCATTCTAAAAAAGAAATTTATCGAGTATCTTTGCTTTTTGATTCTAAAAAAGTAAATATTTGGAAATTGATCAAGTATTTTTGATCTTTCATTCTAAAAATGGTAATTTTTCGGAAATTTATCGAGTATCTTTGCTTTTTCATTCTAAAAAAGGTAATTTCTCGGAAATTTATCGAGTATATTTGCTTTTTAATTCTAAAACGGTAAATTTTTAGAAATTCATCGAGTATCTTTGCTTTTTCATTCCAAAAAAGGTTAATTTTCGGAAATTCGAGTATCTTTGCTTTTTATTCTACAAAAGGTAATTTTTTGGCAATTGATTGAGTATCTTCGCTTTTTCATTTTAAAAAAAGGTAAATTTTCGGAAATTCATCGAGTTTATTTGCTCTTTCACTCTAAAAAAAGGGTAAAATGTCTACAATTGATCGAGTATTCTTTGTTTTTTCATTCTAGAAAAGGTGAATTTTCAACAATTCATCGAGTATCTTTGCTTTTTCTTTTTGAACAAGGTAAAATGTCTACAGTTGATGAAGTATCTTTGCTTTTTCATTCCAAAAAAGGTAATTTGTTGGAAATTCATCGAGTATCTTTGTTCTTTCATTCTCAAAAACGTACATTTTTGGCAATTGAACGAGTATTTTAGTTTTTACATTCTAAAACGAGTAAATTTCTGGAATTGATCAAATATCTTTGTTTTTTATTGCATAAAAAGTAAATTTTCGACAAGTGTTCGAGTATCTTTTTTTTTCATTCCACAAAAGGTAAATTTTCGTCAATTGATCGAGTATCTTTGCTTTTTCATTGTAAAAATGTTAAATTTTCGGAAAATAATAGATTATATTTCTTTTTAATGCCAAAGAATGTCAATTTTTTGCAAGTTATCGAGTGTTTGCTTTTTCATTCTAAAAAAAGGGAAATTATCGGAAATTGATCGAGTATCTTTGCATTTTCATTCGAAAAAAACGTAAATTTTTGGAAATTTATCTAGTATCTTTGCTTTTTCATTCTACAAAAGGTAAATTATCGGAAATTCATCGAGTATCTGTGCATTTTCATCGTAAAAAAGGTAAATTTTTGGGAATTTATCGAGTATGTACGACTTTTCATTCAACAAAAGGTAAATTTTCCGAAATTCATCAGGTATCTTTGCTTTTTTATTCTAAAAAAGATAAAAATGTCTACAATTGATTGAGTATCTTTACTTTTTCATAATAAATAAGAATGTAAATTTTTAAAAAGTGTTCGAGTATCCAAAAGAGGTAAATTTTCGGCAAGTGATCGAGTATCTTTCTTTTTCATTGACAAAAAGGTAAATGTTCGACAATTGATTAAGTATCTCTGTTTTTTCGTTGTAAAAAAGGTAAATTTTTGAAAATTCATAGAGTATCTTTGCTTTTTCATTACAAAAAATGTACATTTTTGGCAATTAGTCGAGTGTTTGCTTTTTCATTCTAAAAAAGGGAAATTTTCGGTATTCATCGAGTAACTTTTCTTTTTCATTCTAAAAATGGGTCATTTTTCGGATATTCATCGAGAAACTTTGCTTTTTCATTCTCAAAAAAGTAAATTTTCAAAAATTCGAGTATCTTTGCTTTTTCATTCTAAAAAAGGGAAATTTTCGGCAAATGATCGAGTATCTTTCTTTCTCATTGAAAAACAGGTTATTTTTCTGCAACTGATTGAGTATCTTTGCTTTTTCATTCTAAAAAATGTAAATTTTCGGAAATTCATCGAGTATCTTTGCTTTTTCATTCTAAAAAATGTAAATTTTCGGAAATTCATCGAGTATCTTTGCTTTTTCATTCTAAAAAGGTCAATTTTCGGAAATTCATCGAATGTCTTTGCTTTTTCATTCTACAAAATGTAAATTTTCGGAAATTCATCGAGTATCTTTGCTTTTTCATTCTAAAAAATGTAAATTTTCGAAAATTCGGGTATCTCTGCTTTTTCATTCTTAAAAAAGTACATTTTCAGCCATTGCTTTTTCATTCTAAAAAAGGTAAATTTTCGGAAAGTCACCGAGTTTCTTTGCTTTTTACATGTCTAATAAAACTGATCGAGTATCTTTGCTTTTTCATTCTAAAAAATGTAATTATTCGGGAATTCATCGGGTATCTTTGCTTTTTCATTCTACAAAAGGTACTTTTTTGGAAATTCATCGTGTATCTTTGCCTTTTTATTCAACAAAAAGTAAATTTTCGGAAATTCATGGAGTATCGTTGCTTTTTCATTCAACAAAAGGTAAATTTTCGGAAATTCATCAGGTATCTTTGCTTTTTCATTCTAAAAAAGATAAAATGTCTACAATTGATTGAGTATCTTTGCTTTTTCATAATAAATAATAATGTAAATTTCATAATAAATAATAATGTAAATTTTTAAAAAGTGTTCGAGTATCTTTGTTTTTTCATTGACAAAAAGGTAAATGTTTGACAATTGATTAAGTATCTCTGTTTTTTTCGATGTAAAAAAGGGAAATTTTTGGAAAATTCATATAGTATCTTTGCTTTTTCATTACAAAAAATATGTAAATTTTTGGCAATTGATCGAGTGTTTGCTTTTTCATTCTAAAAAAGGGAAATTTTCGAATATTCATCGAGTAACTTTGCTTTTTCATTCTCAAAAAAGTAAATTTTCGAAAATTTGAGTATCTTTGCTTTTTCATTCAAAAAAGGGAAACTTTCGGCAAATGATCGAGTATCTTTCTTTCTCATTAAAAAACAGGTTATTTTTTCGGAAATTCATCGAGTATCTTTGCTTTTTCATTCTACAAAATGTAAATTTTCGGAAATTCATCGAGTATCTTTGCTTTTTCATTCTAAAAAAGGTAAATTCTCGGAAATTTATCGAGTATCTTTCATTTTTTATTCTAGAAAATTTCATTAAACAAAAGGTGAATTGACGGCAATTGATCGAGTGTTTTTATTTTCATTCTAAAAAAGGAAAGTTTTGGCAGTTGATCGAGTATCTTCGTTTTTTCATTCTAAAAAGAGTAAATTTTCGGCAGTTGATCGAGTATCTTTGCTTTTTATTTGCTGAAAAGGTAAATTTTCGGCAGTTGATCGAGTATCTTTGCTTTTTATTTGCTGAAAAGGGTAAATTTACGGCAATTGATCGAGTATCTGTGTTTTTCCATTCTAAAAAAGGTAAATTTACGGCAATTAATCGAGTATCTTTTTTTTTTTTTCATTCTAAAAAAGGTACATTTTCGGCAATATATCGGGTATCATTGTTTTTTCATTGCTGAAAAAGTAGATTTTCGACTAGTGTTCGAGTATATTTGCTTTTTCATTCCACAAGACGTAAATTTTCGTCAATTGATCGAGTACCTCTATTTTTTCATTCTAAAAACGGGTACATTTTCGGCAATTGATCGAGGATCTTTGCTTTTTCATTGCCGAAAATTTAAATGTTCTGCAATTGATCGAGCATCATTGCTTTTTATTTCCAAAAAGGCAAGTTTTCTCCAATTGATCGAGTATCTTTGCTTTTTCATTGCCGAAAAAGTAAGTTTTCGGCAATTGGTCGAGGATCTTGGCTTTTTCATTGCCAAGAAAGTAAATGTTCCGCAATTGATCGATTATCTTTGCTTTTTATTCCAAAAAAGGTAAATTTTCTCCAATTGATCAATTATCTTTGCTTTTTCTTAGCCAAAAAAGTAAATCTTCGGCAATTGATCGAGTATCTTAGTTTTTACATTCTAAAAAGAGTAAATTTTCTGGAATTGATCAAATATCTTTGTTTTTTCATTGCCGAAAAAGTAAATTTTCGACAAGTGTTCGAATAACTTTGCTTTTTCATTCCACAAGTAAATTGTCGGCAATTGATCAAGTACATTTGTTTTTTCATTCTAAAAATGGCAATTGATCGAGGATCTTTGCTTTTTCATTGCCGAAAATGTAAATGTTCCGCAAATTTCTCCAATTGATCGAGTATCTTTGCTTTTTCTTTGACATAAAGATACATCTTCGGCAATTGATTGTGTATCTTTGCTTTTTCATTCCAAAAATGGAAAATTTTCAGCAATATATTGTGTATCTTTGTTTTTGCATTGCCGAAAATGTACATTTTTTGCAATTGATCGAGTATCTTTGCTTTTTCATTCCAAAAAGGTATATTTTTGGCAATTGATCAAGTATCTTTTCTTTTTCTATCCAAATGAGGTGAATTTTCTGCAATTGGTCGATTATCTTTGTTTTTGTATTCCCAAAAAGGTAAATTTTCGGCAGTTGATCGAGTGAATTCTCATCATCATCACTGCTGATGGTTTCACATTCAACCTCCACTACAGGTTGATTAACAACTCCATCTGTCCCCTGTTCACGTTTGGATGCCGTTTCGTTAAATATGACATCTCTGCTATGGAAGACTCTAGATGTGTCTGTATCAAAGAGTCTATTGACCCTTTGACACCAATACCATATCCAAGGAAGATGTTCTTCTTTGCTTTAGGATCCATTTTAGATCTTTCATCCTTTGGTATATGAGCATAAGCACTACATCCAAAAATGTGTAAATGATTTACATTTGGTTTGTAGCCTTTCCATACTTCATATGGTGTCATCGCTTTTACAGCAGTTGTTGGGCTTCGGTTTCGAACATATAAAACTGTTGACAGAGCTTCTGCCCAAAATTTCTTAGGTAGCTTCGAATCTGACAACATTGCTCGTACAGTTTCCACCAACGTCAGATTCATTCTTTCAGCTACTCCATTTTGCTCTGGTGTTTTGGGAACAGTGCACTCATGGCGTATACCATTCTTTTTTAAGTAATCCAAACTCTCTTGAAGTGTATTCACCGCCATTGTCAGAGCGTAGTGTCCTTACTCCACCATGGTTTTCCACTCCATGAATTTTTTAAAAACTTCACTTTTGTTTTTAAGAATGTATGTCCATACATATCTTGATTTGACATCAATAAATTTGACAAAATATTCTGCTCCACTGAGTGATTTTGCCTCTAATCTTCCACATACATCACTGTGCACAATTTCAAGCAGTTTTGTGGCTCGCCTACCGCCAGATTTTGGAAACGAAGAACGGGGATGTTTTCCATCCACACATGGCTCACAAAAGTTGATGTCCTTTATTACATCATAATCAAGGCCATTTACTAGTTGATCTCTTGCTAGCTTCTGTAAGTTCTTCACTCCAAGAGGACCAAAACGTCGATGCCAAATATCCTCCCATATAGTTTCTGCATGGGCTGCCTCCTGTTCTTCAATACATTTCAAGTAATACATGTTCCCAACTTTTGAACCTGTAGCTACTACATCCAGAAGTTGACAACATGACTCTGTGATTGTAAACGATTTTCCAGATCTAGTAGCCCTTGAAACACTAAGCAAGTTGTATGATAATTTGGGAACATATAGTGTCTCAAATAATCTACATCTTTGTTGTTTGTCGTCAGACACTCTCACATCTAAATCAACAGTCACTGTCCCAAATGCTTCAACTGGGTGTCCATCACCGAGGGTTATATCCTCTAATTTAATTTATTCAAATTGATAAATTTGTTAATATCATGGCACATATGACATGTCGCTCCAGAGTCCACAATCCATGAGCTCTTTTCATTATTTGTTGTTAATGCATGGTGAGCAAGTAAACAAACAATGTGTTCGTTTTTAAAACAACTCGGCTCCACTTTCGTTTTCTCCGTTAAAAAAGCTTTCTTCTTTGGATAATTCGTTTTTACACTTTCTTTTAGAGTCTTCTCCGAGTAGATGACAGTTACGTTTAGTATGTCCAAATTTACCACAGTTAAAACATTTGGGTCCCTTTTTGTTGATATAGTGTTTCGATGTCATGGCTTTTGATTCAGCATCACCAGTTTTCTCTCATTTTAGTTTCCTCGTATAGCAGTCGTTCCGTTACTAAGGCCCACTTAGGCACATCTTGACTTGCTTCAAGTGCTGTCACCAACATGTCATAGGATTCAGGAAGGCTAGCCAGGAGATGTACTACTCTATCTTCTTCATTAAGGGAATCGCCAATAACAGATAATTCATCAAACGTTTCTGTCATCAATTTTATGTGATTGTGAACAGAATTACCTTCCTTTAATTCAAGAGAGTATAATCTCCTCCTTAATGCTAGTTTGTTAGCCCACGTCTTCTTCTGAAATTGGTCAGCTAATTTTTTCCATACTACGGCCAGGTCGTCTGGATCTCCAATTAGGTACAAAAGTGACGGCTCCAGAGACGGTACAATCGTCGCCTATGCACGATCTTTGTGCGATGAATACTTCGTATGTAGTCCCGCTTCTATTCTGGAATCTGGAACCATCTCTGCTCCATTTACGATGTTCCAAACACCATCTCTTATTAAGGCCATTTTGCATTGTACCTTCCATGTAGCATAATTTGTCCCATTCAGCGGCACAAGATTTACAAGTTTTGTCTCCATCGTTATGTTCCAAAAATTTAAATTATATATAATACAAAAGATATTTAAATCGTAAACGACACAAAACTTCCTCCGAGAATGACAAATCAAAAATGGCGGAAAAAATCTGCTCCTCGTGGTTCGCGCTTTCTGGGTTCCATAACCTTTTGTTGGGAATTTATTAACTTAATCCCACAGAAAAAGCGACATACCTTTTTCTACTCATTGAGACATATTCCAATTGAGATACCTTCCATTGGATCAACGAGGCAACACATTAGGACTGCTTTTCATAACACGAGGTGTTTAATTTATTTAAAAACAATAACTGAAAACAAAAGGTCAAAGGGCAAGTAACTCAACCATACAAAAATGGATTAGGGCAGATAACTTCTGACCCTATTATTATTAGAGTCTGTTAGTGTTAATTAGTACTGACTAAAGTGAATTTCAACAGTCTACCCACCCCTAATTTATTTTATGAGATATTAAAAAAATGAAACGCCAGAAAACTTTTTTTGGCGGACCTAAACATCTAGAAAATTTGAAATAATTTTTTTTTTTCATAGTAAAGTTGTCAAAGACGTAGCTCGGTGGGAAATATTATATAATGTATGAGACAAAGGTACTTAGCTCTGGTGGAATTGTATTTTGTAATTGTTTCTTGTTGCACTAGTCTGTTGAGTTGTCAGGTCTTACCTCTGTGGGTGCCTAGACTAATGATGCTGACCTTAATTCGGCCGCTGCGGATTCTGTTCTGATGATTTAAAAATCCTCTTCCAGGAACTGATTAAGGGGCAAATAACCCAAATTTTCGATAATATTTGGAATACGTATTGTCTTTTCTTTTCTTCAGTTACCCTATAAGTTCAACTAAAAAATATTCCTGAGTTATTCTGAAACTACCACATAAAAAATCTTTCAAATATCGTTGAAAACCAATAATCGATTATTGAATATGCACAAGAAAACAATTATATCGATTACAGCCACCAAGGAGTACAACACTGAACAAGACTAACTGTAAAAAAGTTATGTCAACTTTTTGGACGAAAAACACTTTTTGGACGAACTAGAAGTCCTATCGCCGAACGCATGAATTTCTAAAATCAAAACAATAAACGAAATATGTTTGCAGTAAAAAAAAGATTTAAAAAAATGTTTAAAAATTGTTCTCTGGAACAAACAAGTAATTGTTTTAACACATTTAATAACATTGTATTTCACATTTTTTGAATTTGTTATAATAATATTTTTGTCGAAATGAGCGACGTAAACGAGTCGTCCTGGACCGCAGACAATTTAGTAGAAGAATTCAAATTCTTCAAGCAAAGATGCAGACTTTATTTCTCTGTAAAAAACATTCCAGTAGACAAACAGGTCGACCATATTTTGTTATTTTCTGGGGCAGAGGGCCTAAGAAGGTTTAACTCATAGACTCTTACGGACGAAGCCGACGAAAATAATCCACAGATTATTTGGCAGAAATTCGAAGAACGTTTTTTTCATATATATCGTATGTCCTTTCGACAATACAAACAAAGAGACACTGAAAGTATTGACGACTTTTTAGCAAGGTGCAGGTTGCAGGCGAAGAAGTGCAAAATCTGAGGTGATACTGAAATACGTTTATTAGAACAAATTTTCTACGGAATCAGGCACACGGGTTTAAAAAAGCAGCTATTAGAAAAAGGAGAAAATCTCTCCCTGGCAGAAACCCAAATTATAGGCAGAGCCTACGAAGCTTCAATAGGCCACATGAAGCAAATGGCGGAAATCCACAATGAAGAAAGCCAGGAAATTGACTCTGTGAAATACAGCAGTTGTAAGCGGTGCGGTAGCATGCAGTCCCACCAGAAGGAAAAGTGTCCTGCTTGGGGTTCATCTTGCTCAGCCTGTGGACGAAAAAATCACTGGGCTAAAGTCTGTGACAATAGACAGAAAAATAAAGGAAGACACCCACAGACACAAATTACACCAAAGGAACTCAAATTTAAATCTGGGCACAAAGAGACCCCCGGATGTCAGCAGTACAGACACCATTATAAAAAATAGCAACAATGTGTACTCCGTAAATGCAAATCAGGATAACCAGGAGATATACAACCAGTTTGCACAAATGACATTTGATACTATCAAGCAGCAAGATAAAAAAGACACTAGAACTGAGGTCTTCGCAGACATTACAATTAAGCTTCCCAACTTACCAGGCACCCACAAACTAAAAGCCAAAGCTGACACAGGAGCTGAAGGAAATACCCTCCCCTTACGTGTTTTCCACAAGATGTTTCCAAACAAAGTCAACAATTTTGGACAGCCACTCCCTGGTACAACACATAAGGAGTCAACTGTACTGACCGCATACAATGCATCCAGCATCCCCCAACATGGTTCATTAAGATAGAGTGTACCTATAAAGGAGAATGGAAACATCTGAAGGATCTACTATACTAGGACTACCCTCACTCAGAGATTTGGAACTGGTTACGATGCACTGCATCCTCGAAGAAAACCAAGCTCATATCAACTCTGCAGAAGACACGAGAAATATGTACTCGGATCAGTTCGACCGAATAAGGCAGTTTCACAGGTGAATACCGGATTGTCCTGAAACCGGACAACCATCCTGTCATACACGCACCCAGGAAATGCCCCATCCACATGAAAGATTAGATTAAGACTGAGCTGGATGACATGATGAAACAAGGGATCATTCACAGAGTAAGCGAGCCTACAGAATGGGTGAACAGTCGAGTGTATGTGCGGAAGAGTAATGGTAAACTCCGCCTGTGTTTGGATCCTAAGGATCTGAACAGAGCCATCATGCGGTGCCATTACAAGACTCCCACAATGGAGGAGATTGCATACAAACTCTCTGAAGCGAAATACTTTTCCAAACTGGATACCAAGAATGGATACTGGTCAATCAAGCTCGATCCCAAATCACAGCTACTGACCACCTTCAACTCTCCTTTTGGAATGTATTGCTTCCAGAGAATGCCTTTTGGTCTGGTCATGTCCCAAGATTCCAACAGAAGATGGACATGTTTCTGGAAAAATGCCCTAGGACTCATAGACGACGTCATAGTATATGGCAAAACCAAAAAAGAGCATGACCAAAATCTGCACAACTTGATGGTGATGGCAAAAGTTGAAGGACTTAGTTTTAACAGCGAAAAATGCCAAATAGACCAGAAGCAGATACACTTCTTTGGGGCCATATATGACAAAAATGGCGTATGCCCTGACCCTAAGAAAGTGGAAGAGGTTAAGTTATTACCCAGCCCAAAAGCATCACAGAACTACAAAGAGTGCTAGGAATTATCACCTACATGGCACCATTTATTCCACATCTCTCGGATCTTACAGCACCAATGAGAGCTCTACTAAAAAATGCTGCTAACGTACCTCGACCCTAAAACTGTAATCCAGGTAGATGCATCCAACAGAGGCCTAGGTGCAGCCCTACTACAGGAGGGAAGACCCATAGAGTTTGCGTCGAAATCACTGACAGAAACATAACAACGATATACAAACATTGAGCGGGAGCTCCTAGCAGTTGTCTTCGGATGTGAGCGTTTCCGAACGTACATCATTTTTAGGTTGATCATCTCTAGGGGTTTGTGATAACTTTTTACCTGGAAGACACTTCCAGGTAAAAAGTTATCACAAACCCCTAGAGATGATCAACCTAAAAAACCTGATTGCAGGTCCACCTGGACATAACGAATGTTATTACGCCTACAAGGGTATGACATGACTATTGCCTACCACCCAGGAAAAGAAATGGCACTAGTGGATGGTTTTTCAAGACTCCCCAACAAGAGAGCGGAAGGAGCAATCGATCTGGACATAAAAGTCGATTTTATTCAATTTTCGGCTCAGAAGTTGACACAGATTCAACTGGCAACCAAATGCTGACCCTACAATGTGCGAACTAAGGGAAATGATACTGCACGGTTGGCCCGATACGTTCAGAGAAATTGGGTAGAATATACGACCATACAGGCCCTACCGGGATGAGTTGGAAAATGGGATCTTGCTCAAGGGTGAACGAATCATCATCCCAAAATCTCTACAAAAAGAGGTACTCGCAAGATCCATTATGGCCATCAGGGAACTGAAAATTGCAAGTTGCGAGCAAAAAGCAGCGTATTCTGGTACAACATCAACCAAGATATTGACAGACTAATCCAGCTATGCGATGCCTGCAAGGAGCACCAAAAATGCAAGGTGCTGAGACCCTGATGCCTCATGAGATCCCAGTAAGACCATGGCAAATAGTAGCCACTGACTTGTTCCACTTTGAAGGATCAAATATTATCCTCATTGTGGATTACTACTCCAAATACCCCTTTGTGAGGAAGTTAAATGATTTTTCCAGCTAGGAGGTTATAAACACGATGAAGCAAGTGTTTGGAGAGAATGGCATTCCAGAGTGAGTAATAAGTGATAACGGAGCGCATTATAGCTCAGCTGCATTTAAGCAGTTTAAAAGAATGGGGATTCGAGCATCGCACATCATCTCCGAGATACCCACAGTCTAATGGATTTGCGGAACGTTGTGTGCAGTCGATTAAATCCGCCATCAAAAAGGATAAGTCTAGCAACCGTGACATGGTACTGCTAAGCCTTCGGACAATTCCGATAGACCACGCGATACCCACACCTGGAGAAATGCTGTTCCACAGAAAATTAGTTAGCAACATTCCAGTAAAATGTACTAACCACAGCGCAAATAAAAAGCGGAGATATCAGCTCGTTTGTACAAGAGACAAGCTGAACAAAAAGCTTACTATGACCAGCATGCAAAAGACCTACCTGACATCCAAATAGGATAGCATGTTAGGATGCACGACAAGGACACAAATAGATGGAGCCCTGCAGTTGTCCCACAGACATGCACGGAGCCAAGGTCCTATATCATTAAAACCCTATCTGGATAGGTCCTCCGCAGGAATCGAAAACACCTGAGGGAAGACCCATCTACAGCAACTAGGTATCCACCAGAGATCATACCATCCAGAGTGGAAACCAACCCATCAAAAAATATTCAAACAAAAATACTAAATACCCCATCCCAAACTAGCAATCATCATGTCCCACAGGAATCACAGACACGCTACAACACAACAGAAAATAAAACAACCAAATCTGGCCGGATAATAAAGCCACCGGCAAGATACTGTGAATGAAACAACAAAAACATTTTTTTCTCATTTTGTGAACTTCTTATCAAAAAGAAAATCCCTTCATGGACACACACACAAAAAAAAAGAAAAAAAAGAGAATATTTCTTTTAATTTTTATGTTATAAGAAAACAGTTCAGTTAGATGCTGTAAAGAATAGTTAACGACACACAAGGCTTATAAACAAAACAGAGGCTTTATCGTAGCAAGACAAATTATACAATACAATTACAAATACAATACAATACAATTACAATGTAAGTTGGTACAAGTGTTTGTGTAAGTTTACAATGTGTAATGCTTGTAAATGTTCAATTTGTGAGTTGTTTGCGATTTGATACTTATCGCGGACTTATCTTAAATCCAGTTAGAAAGTCTTGCTAGTTGGTTAGTTGCCTTTTACGCGGACAGCGGCCCTGCCTTAGCTGTTCCTGTTCTTCTCGTTCCGTGAACGCCTGGAGTATAAATTTACGTCCTTCCGAGATAGATTCCAGCGGCAAGAGGGCGGATAGCAGTTTTCACTATCAAAATTGGCGGTCCAAACTGAGCCTCGTAATGTGTGCTCTGATTGGTCGCCGACAAAGGCCCTTAGCCAATCGCATGTGTTTTCTCATCAGTTTATGACTAAGTCATTAGGCTCTGTCGCTATAGACAAAGGGAGATAATTAGAATTGTTTTGGGCTTATTATGTTTATTGGTGGAAAATAGATAGTATTATTTTCCATAGGGTTAAACTTGCAAATCGTCGTCAAAATTAAAACGGAAACTTATTTGGTGGTGATCCATGACAGTTTAACTACAGTGTATGAATGAACTTTTTTGCGAATTGGGTTACGGTTTAGGGGTTTGGGGATTAAGGTTGTTTTTAATAACTATCGAAATTTTACCTCGAACTCGTCTCTTCGAGATAAAACTAGCACCTTACATAGTAGTAAGGCCCGAATTTGAAAAAGAAAAAAATATCAAGAAAGGGCATTTGGGAAATAAGAACAAAATAGCGGATGTAAGCCTAGAAACAAAATTTATTCAGCTTGCAAGAATAGTCCGCTTGCAGAAGCCCGACAACTTCTATGTAACAAAAATACATTTAAACTAAACATACACATGAAAAATTACATCAATAAAAGACATGAATACAATAAGAAAAAACATAAAACGCCTTTTCCTTTTTCTTTCCAATTTTGTCTAGTCACCAGACTAACTTTGTAGACTCTAGGCTACTAAATAAAAGTTATTAGAAGAGAAATACATCTTTGAGGGAAAAATAGAGTTCATAAACAGCAAAACTGCCTGGTGCTGTCGAAAAGTTGAAAATGTGTCTCTGAGGACAAATTCTTTAATTCTTTCTTCTTGCCGGAGAGAAATAAACTTGTAATTCTTTTCCGTTTTCTCGGAAAAAAAAACATTCATAATTTCCAAAATTCTGGTATTCACTTAAGAGTTGAAACTCTTCTTTAGGACTGTCTCGTACCAAAGATTTCTTCTTATAACTGTGTGTCTTCGCCGGCAAGCGATATTATCTACCTGAGATAAACTCGACCACCACGTGTACAAAAGAATGTGGAATACTTAACTGCACTTCGCCAAAGGAACATTCTTTCATAGAATTTTCACCATCCCTTGACTGAGGCAGGCTCACAGGAAAGTCGAACTTGGACGTATTGTGAAGGGAAAAACGCTATTTTAGCGAACTACGCCTCACATCATTCTGCTGTCACTGCATCACCCAACGGAATTCTGCCAAAGAGAGCAGGTTCGCGCCAAAACAGGGTTTAAATAACTTTCGCCTGCTGCTACTACTGCCATGCGCATAGGAAGCAGCAGCAGCTCGGTCGACCACAAAGGGCTACAACTGCCCCCTGTCGGCAAAAAAGAACCAATCTAAGGGCCGTAACTCCAACCTGTCGGCAGCCACAACAAACAGACCAAATCTAAGGCCAATAACTCTAATTTACCCCTTTTTTTCTCTTTCAACAACAACAAAAAAAAACAACAAATTACTATACATTTAATGTTGAAAAATATTTTTTAAAACCAAGTTTAATTGAAGTTATACATTGCAATACTAACACAAAAAACTGAGACTAATCTGTCTACCGTTGGATTCAATAATTGATTTCAATGGTTAATTAATTTTCTTGATTATATCCCCTACATGTATAAATTAGTATTTAACCCCCTTTTTTTGCTTAAATTTAAATTTTAGCCCATGGTCTCTGCAGTGAAGTCAACTCAGGTTTAACGTTTTATAGAACGGTTTATTACGGGAATATATACATTCGAGGTCCTTGTGGCTGTATGTCCACGTTAGTAGTAAAAACCCTATTTCCCGTGATCTCGCCCTATCGAGATTCTCCTAATCCCGCCAGGTCGAGATCTCAAGATACTACATCTTCCCCCCGTTATTTTTTTGTTTTCCCCTTTTGATTAAAAGGTTATTCCGGACATGACAAAGTCTTTCTGTCAAGCTGGTGCTTGTCTAACTCTGGGTGATTTGTCCGTGTTAGGGTTTGGTGTAGTTGTAGAAGAATGGTAATGGGAGACTGATCAGTGGCTGGCACACTGTGGTTGTCAGTTTTATGAGGTGTATCACCAACTTTTCACTTTAGCTACATTTCTCTTTTTTTATGCAGGTTCTTGCACAGCACTGTCTCCTTTTTAATTCCATTTTTTTTTTTTTTTTAGTAAAATTAAAATTTGTAAAAAATTTTTTTTTTTTTTATTTAATTTTTTTTTTAATTTGTTTTTAATCTGGTCTTTGGGTATTCTCTTTTGGACTTCAATTATTTTACGCTCCTGTTTGTGGAGGGCATTTCTGTCATGTATCTTTTCATGTACAGTAGATGTTTCTATAACATCGGGTTTGTTAGTAGTTTGGCTGAGCTGTTACCGTATGAGGGGTAGTGCGGTACTTCAATAGGAATCTCTTTATTTCCTCCTTCCAGCTCTTTTTCCTTACTTTAGCAATTTTAATTGCTTTTAAGATTGTTCTATTGAACTGTTCTACCTCTTTATTTGATTGAGGCCAGTATGGTATCCCTTTTATTTGGATAATACCATGGATGGTTAGGTATTCCTGTATTTCTCTGTATACAATGGGTTGTCCATTGTTAATTTTCAGGTATTTTGGGTACCCATGTTTTATGAACGCTAATTCCAGGCCATTTATTATATTTTTAGCATTTACGTTTTGTATATATGCTACCTCTGGCCATCTGGAGTAGTAGTCCATGATGACAAGATGGTTTCCTTCTGAGACAGTCAGTAGATTTACTGCAACATAGTTTACAGGGTTTATCTGGTAGCTGTGTGCTTTTTAACTCCTCGGGTGGGGCGTTTTCTTCTCCTACCAGACATGTGTGGCATTTAGGGTCATCCTCTGAAGTTTCTTTCTGTGATTGTCGGAGCAAGATACGCGACATCATGCACGAAAGCGTCCGCGATTTGCATGCGCGTGTTGTGGAGCAGTTTGGAAGCGTGCTGGGCCGAGGTGCGCTGATGCAAATCTGAAGCTCTGCAGATTGCCCAATCGGTCGCCTCGCCGTGTCCTATATAATGAGTGTGTCGGAGGCTTGGGCAGTCGTTCATAAACCTTGCATTTGTGTCAAGTTCGTTATCGCGTGTGTGGCCTGTTAGTATGGTTGGTTGAGGACATTCCTTTTCCAACCTATTCGCAGGTCAGGAATTCTTTATCTCTTCCTCCTGCTTAGTAACAGTCTTTTTTCTCAGTATTCTTTCTTTCTTTTTCTTTTGACAAGCACGTCCCTTTAACAGTAAGCAACTGAATATTTTTTTATTTTTAACCCCCCCCCCTCTTTGGGTTTTTTCTTTTTTTTGTTGCCCCTGTTGGGCATTTTATTCTACATATCCATAAATAATGGATATTTTTGACGACCCCTTTTCGGACGGTTTCGACATTGACAAGCTGGGAGACGACACAGCCGAAGCCCTATTTAAAGACTTCGACATTATCTCACCCAGCGAAGAAGCAGTGAAACCTGTTCTAACGGAACAAAGAACCAGCCGGGATTAAAACCAACCCCGAAGGGGCGAACCCCGTTCAAAACCAAAACGACTCCAACGAAGGACCCGTGCTGAACGAGGCCACCCCCGAACAAACCAATAATGACAAGGAGACTCCGAAAAAGGGTACAAATGCCAGCGCATACCGGGTGGAGGCAACACCCGTGACTCCGGAGAATGCGGCTACCCCGAAGGGAAAAAAGCGTAGGAGGGGGAAAAAGCCCCTGGTGCCTCCACCAGCAATGCCTGGTACCTCAAAAGCACCATGGAGTGGCCAGACCTCCCAAAAGCTCTACAAGAGCCACTTCCCAAAGGAAAGCCCAAAGAAGCACCAACAAAGGCCCCTGAGCCGGCCAAAAAGACAAGCTGGAGACCGTCTCAGGAAAAAATATTCAAAAAACAGAATCCAGAGCTCCACAGGCCCAACTGGACCGAAAAATACAAAGACCTGCTGGAGGGGAACATTATTAAGCCCCTCCCCGAGGCAGTTGAAAATTTGGAGCCGAGGATTCTTTCGTTCATAAGCACGGAGGCGGTCTCAAGAAGATTAATCGGCCTCACGAAAGAAAGAATGTTGGACATTCTGCTGGCAAACAAAATTCCTGCCGAGCATATAAGCAGAAGGAGGTTTGCCACGTGGGATGTCCTCTTCCCAAGCGAGGCCGAAGCAGTGAGGTCTGTTCCTAAAAGCCTTTTCTACAAGGAGGTTAAACTGCAGCCAGAGTACAAAGGCAGAAGGCGGACTCGCGTAACCCTACATAACGTCCCCGCAGCTGTATCGGAAGAACAACTAATGGCCATACTGAGTAGTTACGGGGAGGTGAAAGCAAGCAATACCACGCTGAACAGAGGGGTGCGGGTGGGCGAGTCCACCTTCATAATGAACCTAAGAAAAGACGGATTTGATAATATCCGGACCAGTACTCGGTTAGCGACCAAACCATTACAGTCGTTGTCGAGGGACGCAGGCCTCACTGCTGGGATTGCCGACAGCAAGGACATACTGCTAAAAACTGTCCTAAAAGGTTACTTGCAAAGAGAGCCACCGCGACACCAGCAGTAGCAGCAGCAGCAGGAGCGGTGGCGACAGCAACAATAAAAGCTGGAAGGCAGGCAGAGGGAAGAACTACTAACCTCAACGCAGAGAAAGTGGGAGACGACTGGACTGAAGTGAAGAGGAAGGGGAGGAGGGAATCCTACGCTGCAACCATTACTGCCTCCCCCGTCAAGAAAACAACACCAAAACCTTCTCCAAAGGTTACCCCATTTAAGAACCCCAGCAAACCTGCTCCAGTGGTGGTTATACCAATGGAGTTAATGGATGCTGGAGTTAAAAGAAGAATTTGTGCTGAGGGGAGACGGCTGACCGTAAAATGGCGGTCAGCCGAAAAAAGAAAAAATCCCAGACCGTAGACCCTAACACCAACACAGTGGAAGAGTCCACTACAGACACAACACTTAAAAATAACATACCTACCCAGTCCCCTACACCTTCATCCCAGCCCACTGATTCGCACACACAAAGCCCCGAATCCACTCCCCCTCAAAAAGAAAAAAGAGAAAAAGAAAAAAGAGAAAAATCTATTTCACCGGCGAAATCAAGTTCGCCGGACAGTCAGGCCCATCCACGGAGCCGAAAAAGAGACCTTTTTCCTGAGAACTTATGCAAGGTGGAGCCCGAGCAGGTTGAAAAGTACCTGACTGTACAACAAAAAAGAGCGTGGGCCCCACTCCTGCAGTTAGACTCCGTGGATGGGAAATCAACAAATAATCCCTTAAATTTCAGGGATGCACCCTTGGTTACCACTTTCGTTCGGGAGGCCAGTGGCCATGCACTGGGGATATGGCGAACCATAGACGCAGCCGAAAAGGCCTTCCCGGGCGTTAAGTTGGTTAACAGGGTGCATCCCTATTGTAAAAATATGAAACCTAAATGCAAGGGAGGGTCCCCGTTTTCATGCACCCTTCTTTTTACAGGGCACTAAAAATAAAGTATCCCCAGGATGTCGGAGGTATTGCCAGAACAGATACCGTTACCAAAGAATTGGGTAAAGGGAATCTTGGACAAACCGTCGGCGTCCTTACCCGAGAGGATTTCCTGCCAGTGGTGGACACTGATTAAGGTAAGCGACAATGTCTCTTCTTCTTGCTAGTATAAATGGTAGGGGCTTGAGGGACCCTTCAAGCGCTAGTCGTTTGAGGGAAGTCTCTTGGCGTGGATGTTGCCGCGGTGCAGGAGACACACTTTGTTTCAAGCGTGGATGGCCGGGTGCTGGGTGGTAATCATTTTTATGAGGTCTATTCAGCATTCGGTGATTCAAGCAGTCGGGGTGTGTCACTGCTAGTAAAAAGCAGTCTGGGGGCGGTGACTGACGTTGTTTATGCTGGCGCTGGTGGTAGGCTGATTGTGGCCGATATTGCCGTATCAAGTTACAAGTTCCGAGTGCTCGCAGTTTATGCGCCTAATGGCACCGCTGAGAGGAGATCCTTTTTTCGGCAGTTTGGGTCGTACATGACGTATTCGGGGCGGACAGTTTTAATGGGAGATTGGAATGCGATCCTTGATCCCAAGTTAGACCGGACGGGACGTGGAGCTAGTGGGTCGGCGTGGTGTGATAGCAGCCTGCGCGATCTAATGGCCGAGTTCGATCTGGTCGACAGGTTTCGTGAAACACACCCAGGCCGGGAGATGTGGACATGGACGAATAGCTCGCCCTCTGCTCCAGTTAAAACATACTTGGACAGAGTGTTAGTTAGAAGAGCCGATGTTGACATTTTAGATTGTCCTGTGTTCCACTTTTATGCGAAGAGTGACCATAAATTGCTTACTGTCACTCTTCGATTAAGCGATAGGCCTAGGCTGGTCTCTTACTGGAAGTTAAATACCTCAGTGCTGGGGTACGTGACTACCGTGAGAGGCTGGTTTTACTTATTAAGCGGGCGTTAGTGGGGGCGGTTATTGGGAATAGATGGTGGGCTGACCTTAAGTTTAGGATTAGGGACTTCACTATCAAATATTGCAACGGCTTGCCCTAGATAAGGCAGCGAAAGTGAAGGCCATAGAAGATAGAATTTCCCGGGCGGTGGATGGGGGGATCCCCTAGCCTTAGACCTAGCTAGAGGGGACCTTGAGCGTGAGGCTAGCGAACGCTATCAGGGTTGTGTAGTTAGATCTAGGCTAAATAGAGTGTCCAACGAGGCCGTGAAATTGGACGCAGGATTGCGTCAGGAAGAGTTCAGAAGGTTTCCGGAACGATATATTGACAAGGTTGTAACCCCGGACGGGCACAGCCTTCGTGCAGGTCGTAAGATGCGGGAAGCCTTCCGAGGGCATTTCCAGGAACGATTTACCAGGTTGCCGAACCTCCGGTGCAGAGGTTCCACAACTATTTAGCCGACTTTCCCCACCTTAGGGAGGCGAAAGCGGCTGGTTGTGAGGGGAGGATTACAGACTCTGAAGTCCGTAATGCGTTGAAGCAGGTCGGCCTCAACAAAGCTCCGGGACTGGACGGTTTACCCTACGAATTGTACTTGAGGTTGTCGCACATTTTTGTCCCTATTCTGACGGATGTGTTCAACAATTGGTTTGCTTTGGGAGCAATCCCAAAGCGTATTACCAAGGGTGTGATCACATTGCTGAAGAAAGGTGGCAGGAATGTTTGGGAGGGCTTAGATGATTACAGGCCCATAACTCTGCTAAACACAGAGTTAAAGATTTTGGCCCGGGTCTTAGCGAACCGTTTGCGGAATGTTATCGGTGATCTGATCGGACTGGAACAGAACTACGCTGTGAAAGGAAGATCGATCCAAAACAATTTGCATCTGGTTCGCATGATCCTAGATGGGATAAAAGACGACAAATGTGCCGCGCTGATCAATTTAGATCAGTCCAAGGCATTCGACAGGGTGGACCACCGGTTCCTGGAGACTGTTTTGGAGATCGCCGGATTCAAACCGGAGTTCCGCAAATGGATAAAGATGCTGTACCAATCCCCTACGGCTGTGGTACAAGTTAATGGGAAGCGCTCGGCTGTCTTTCCGATTGAGCGTTCTGTGCGACAGGGTTGCCCCCTGTCTCCTCTTCTCTATGTCCTCGCTTTGGAGCCCTTACTCCGTAGGCTTAGAGATGGGGAGGCATGTCCGGTCCTGCGCGGAATTGCTGTTGCTGGCTGCGTGAAAGCCAAGGTATCCGCGTACGCCGATGATATCAGCGTGTTCGTGTCATGCGTTTCGGACATAGAAGCGGTGAAGCAGGCGCTTACAAGGTACGAACGAATCACTGGAGCAAAGATCAATTTAGATAAGAGCGAAGGGCTGCGGTTGGGTGCCTGGGCAGGATCCGATACCCTGCCCGGTCCCTTCCGCTGGAGTGACGGTCCCGTTAAAATCCTGGGCGTGTGGTTCGGGCCGGATCTCCAGATCGATAAAAATTGGTCGGAAGTACAGACAAAGGTGGAAGCTCGGATCCGAAAATGGTTTCCAAGGAGGTTGTCCTTAAAGGGCAGGGCGGAGGTTTGTGCTACGTACATCTTTCCCCTATTCCTTTACCGGTTATCTGTACTTCCTCTTCCTGCGGCTCGGTTATTGGCGATAGAACGGGCCCTTTTCCGCTTTTTGTGGAGAGGGCGCCGGCCAATGGTACGCAGGGAGGTTTGTTTCCAGCGGCCTTGTAATGGAGGTTTGGGGATGCCCAACTTGGCGGCTCATCGAGACGCTGAGAGGTTGGCATTTCTGAATCGATCGTTGCACACCGAAACCGCTTGGTCGTTGCGAATCCGGGTCGCCTTCCCGGACTTGAAGCTGCGGCCCCGTAAAATTCGACGGAACGAGCGGTTTCTAGTTGAGTGTCGTGACGCCCTTCGAAGACTACCTGAGTCTAGTGACGTCTCATGGCCTCGAAGGGCACTGTATCGGGCAATAGTGGAGGGGTCCGCCTCTGATCCGCTCGTGGAACGGCACGGCTCGTCGTTGGAGGAGGTCCGCTCGCAGTGGAATTGGGCGCCAGGTGCTGGGTTCATGAACAACTCCGAGTTCTCCCTCACCTGGCGACTCGCTCGGAATGCGTTGCCGCTCGCAAGCGTGCAATACAAAGCAAACGCCGCAGATTTTCCATCATGCACCCGTTGCGACAGTGGTTTAGAAGAAACGGCTGGGCACGCCTTCTACCACTGTGTCGGGGTTCGTTCGTTTAGGGAGTACGTGAACGAGGTTACGGCCCGTATCGCACCCAATCAGTGGGTGCCGCTCGACGTGGGTTACGTCGTGGATAATGTCAGTCCGCCGTTCGCCGGAGAAAAACGAAAGGTGTTTTTCGCTATACTAGCCGTAGCTAGAATGGTGATATGGTCGACGCGAAACAAGGGATTGCATGAGGACGAGGAATTCTCCTGTCAGGATCTGATCTGTTATTTCAAGCATCAGCTTAAAATAAAGATTAGGTGCGATAGGAGGATGCTCGACACCATGACATTCAACGAAAGGTGGATAAATGCCGCAAGCTTGTGTGTGAGAACGGGGCAGGAGTGGAAACATTGTTGCCTGCCCATCATGGCCAGCACTGACGGGATCCCGTCTCGGACCCCATCCCTTAGATAGACAAACAAAGTCTTTAAAATAAACAAAAGATAAAAACAAAGAAAAGTAAAAACTGCATACACCATAGATCCTTTTAGTTAGGAGGCTGAATGATCATCAACCCCAGTTTTTTCTCGTAGGACAGATCCAGGACCCCAATCCCAAGTTTTTTATAAAACCACCCGTGTCACTCTAAGGTTTTTTCCTGGAAAGTCAAATTTTTTAGCAACCCAACCCGCCCGGTTCTGTAGAACCCCAATTTTTTACCGACAACCCACTAAGGACACCCACTCCCGTATTAGAGCACTGACCGGCTTGCTTTCAAACAAAGTACGGAAGACAGTCGGCAGGCTGATATACTAGCTAAGGGAAAGGGGGTAACCAAAATGACCCACAAATTTTGTTTTCTGTTTACATGTATTTTCAGTTTCTCGGGTTTTTCTGTTTTTATTTTTTCCCACCCCCTCCATCTCCAAATCATCAAAACGAATATGGGGACAAAAATGTTTAAGTAGGTTAGATGCATAGAGTGAATGAGGTATTTTGGTGGAAGAGAGCTGCGTAAGGAGAGAATGCAAGAATTTATTTTTGGAATGAATCGGTCGGCGATTGAACCTAGCTAGATAGATCAGGTGTAGTGTATGACCAGTTTTAACCCACCCCCCAAAACCAAACTTCCGCTATATGCCGAGTCGTGTTCACACCGATGTATTTCATTTCTAAATAAATAGTTTGTTTGGAGTGAGTGCACGAGTGTGCTCACTTCAAATATCGTCGTTCATAAACCTTGCAAGAAGTGTTTGCTGCCAGGTCCGTGCGAAGGTTGTGAAGTCGGTTCGAGAAGCGGTTACTGCAACGGTTATCAGTATTGGAGATTGGAGCGAGATACAGTTGGAAGTAGTTGGACTATCGATTGGAGCCTTGAGTCAGACTTGACCGTGACCCCCTCTGATTATAAGCTATTTCGGCAATTATGGCCCAAAGTTCGACCCAAAATTGATACCACTTTTTGACGGAAGTGATTCTGGACAGTCGGTCGTCGAGTGGATCGAGAAGGCAGAATTGATATGCCAGCTAAGCGGTGTAAAGCGTATAGAGTGTGTAGTGCCAATGCGTCTATCGGGTGGTGCATATGCGGTGTACCAGCAGCTGAGTGAGGAAAAGAAGAGCGACTTTCCTGTATTAAAAAGGCCTTGTATACAGCATTCGCTCTAGATGCTGTTACAGCTGGAAGCAATTTGTGGCACGCCGCTTGCGCCCGGAGAGACTGTTGATGTCTTTTTAGCGAATTGCGTAAACTCTCAGTTCTGGTCGGTGGTATGACGGATCGGAGTCTGATGTGTGCATTTATCGCCGGGTTGCCAGAGCATGCCGAGGATATGCTTCGAGCCACTTTCCAGTTAGATGATATGGACATTTCGCAAGTGTTGGCTCGAGCAAGAGCCATACTGAAGAAGTGCCCTGTTGATATGGAGCAAGTAGCGGTGGCTGCACGACCATCACGTTGCCAGGCGAAGGAAGATGACGCGCCAACAAAATGTTATGTATGCGATGGACCCAATCACTTGGCACGCGACTGCCTCTTGCGGCGTGAAACATCAACGAAAGCGGATGCTAAACCCCGAAGACCAGTTTCGTGCTATCGATGTAAGCGGCAGGGACATATAGCCCGAAACTGTCCGGGAAACGAGCAAGGGGACGAGACTTCGGCGCCTGTCTTCTCCCCAAATGCCCGTTAAATACGGCGCAACCTACAGTGATTGTGCAGATCAATGATACGAGGCGTACAGCCCTGGTGGACACTGGTTGCACGCAAACACTCGTACACAAAACATGCTGTCAGGCATGGAGGAGAAAGGAGGTACACGTGCTGACTGTAGCCGGGAGTACACTCAAGTGTTGTGGAGTCGGGACGATCCGGCTTGGCGTGGGCAACAGGCCCTCTATCAACGTAGAGGTTCTGGTCGTTGACGGGGAGCTACTCGGGTTTGATTTGTTGCTTGGACTAGACGCAATCAAACAGCTGGGTGGAATGTCCATGACTAGCACCGGTGAAGTAAAATTTCCCCAACTTGATGAGCCAAGTTTTGCTGCCATCGTCATCAACGAGCCTGATTTCCACGCAAAGTATGATGAGAACAAACAAATATGGATTGCATCATGGAAGTGGTCCGGTGACCAGCCGCCAGTCACGTTAAAGAACAGGCTATCAGAATATCCTGCCCCTGAGCAGCTTCGGGAGGAGTACAACCGAGAGCTGCAAACATGGATACACAATGGCTGCTTCCATACCCTGCAGACGAGCTCGGACCCCCAAAGAGCCTTATCCCCCTAATGGCCGTCCTACAGGAAAACAAACAAAAGGTTCGGCCCGTCATGGACTACCGTGAGCTCAATGAGCACGTAGATGCATATACGGCCAGTGCAGACGTGTGTGCACACAAGTTACGAGAGTGGCGGCAGCAAGGGTCAGATGTCGCTGTGTTGGACTTGCGTCGGGCCTATTTGCAAGTTCACGTAGAGAAGTCCCTGTGGCCATTCCAAACAGTGGAAATCAAAGGGAAAAGGTATTGCCTCACCCGTTTGGGGTTTGGGCTCAATGTCGCACCCCTGATCATGCGGTCCATCGTCAATACCGTGGTTGCGCAAGACGAGAGAGTTGAGAAAGCTACCTCTTCATATATTGACGACAATGAAACTATATGTTCTGCATCCCACGTAAAAAAGCACCTTGAGCGGTTTGGACTTACGTGCAAGGCCCCAGAGCAGTTAAGATGCGGCACACGCGTGTTGGGATTGCATGTCTGGGAGGAGCGCAATAAACTTCGGTGGCGTCGTGGAGGTGAGCCACCGACGCCCCCTGATATATTAACCCGTCGGACTATTTTTTCCGTGTGTGGAAAATTGACGGGACACTTTCCGGTGTGCGGTTGGTTGCGCGTTGCGACCGCGTTCATAAAGCGAAGGGCAAACGCTGCAACCATTGGATGGGACGATGAAGTGCGAGACCCCCTCTTAAGTCGAATGTTGGCGGATGTTTTCGCCATAGTGGCGCAAACAGATCCAACATGTGGTGATTGGTGCGTTGATGGAGAGGACGTCACTGTGTGGGTGGACGCGAGCTCGTTGGCCACTGGTGTTGTTATTGAGAGTGGTGGAGCCGTGGCTGAAGATGCGAGCTGGTTGAGACCGATAAGCGAGGACAAACATATCAACTTGGCAGAACTCGACGCAGTGTTACGGGGCATTAACCTCGCACTGCAGTGGAAGGCAACGGCGATTCACTTGCGGACAGACTCGGCGTGCGTGCATCGCTGGGTCTCAGACACTTTGTCTGGAAGGTCGAGAGTGCGAACCAAGGCTGCCACTGAAATGTTGATCCGGCGTCGACTCGGCACGCTTGCACAACCGGTCTCAGAGTATGACCTAAAGATAGACGTGGCACTGGTTAAGTCTCACGACAACCGGGTCGATCAGCTCACCAGAGTGCCGCAGCGATGGCTGGATGATATGCAAAAAGAGTCAGAACCCGCAGGACAGGCGTGTGCGGTGGTTACAGGGGACCAGGAATCTGCCTTTATACGAGCCATTCATCAGTCCAGCGGACACCCCGGTGTGAAGCGCACGCTGTATTTTGTAAAACTGGTCATCCCCGGAGCCTCCAGGGCGGCAGTTCAAGCGGTGGTCAGGGATTGCAAGAAATGTCAATCGATAGATCCTGCTCCGGTGCATTGGAAGCCAGGCAGGCTTTCTATGCGTGATAATTGGAGTAGGGTGGGAATGGATGTGACCCATTTCGGAGGCCAGCACTACCTGACATTGATGGACTGTGGTCCCAGTCGTTTTGCCATTTGGAGGCCATTGCAGCGGGAAGACTCCGCCAGTATCATCCGGCAGCTAGAGACAATCTTTTGCGAACGGGGGCCTCCTATCGAACTGCTTACCGACAATGCCGCAGTGTTTTGCGGGGAAAGGTTCACCGGATTTGCAAAGGAGTGGGGTGTCCGGATAAGATTCCGATGCGCCTATGTACCATCGGGGAATGGGATAGTGGAGAGATCCCACCGCACGATAAAGCGCATCGCCGCGAGAACAGAATGCTCTCTTATGGAGGCTGTGTACTGGTATAATTTGACACCGAAAGACGACACCACGGCGTCAACAGCACCAGCCAATATAATATATACCTACCGCACTCGCGTAAAGGGCATTGATACTGCTCCACCGGTTGACGCCACAAATTCTGACACATACGCTGCAGGGGACGCTGTTTGGGTGAAGAGACCGCATGGGCGGTGTACAACACAGTTCGAGAAGAGAAAAGTGACGAAAGTCTATAGCCCTCATTCAGTCCTTGTGGATGGAGTACCACGCCACATAAAAGATGTTCGGCCGGTGCGTGGAGCAGAGACTGTCAGCAGCTACGTTACCACCTCGGACGAAGAAACGCCTATGGTGTATGAGGGGCAGATGCAGGAAGACTTGGCAATTTCAACTGAAAGCGCAAGCAGCGTCCTCGAACAAGACGAGCTCAGTGATACCACAGAGGAAAGTACCACTGAGGAGATAGCCGAGCCCGCTCCACTGAGACGAAGTAGCAGGATTAAGCGACCTGCTCCACATTGTCCTGTGTGTGATCCCAAGATCAGGGAGGAGTGTGATTGTCGTGAGCAAGATACGCGACATCATGCACGAAAGCGTCCGCGATTTGCATGCGCGTGTTGTGGAGCAGTTTGGAAGCGTGCTGGGCCGAGGTGCGCTGATGCAAATCTGAAGCTCTGCAGATTGCCCAATCGGTCGCCTCGCCGTGTCCTATATAATGAGTGTGTCGGAGGCTTGGGCAGTCGTTCATAAACCTTGCAAGAAGTGTTTGCTGCCAGGTCCGTGCGAAGGTTGTGAAGTCGGTTCGAGAAGCGGTTACTGCAACGGTTATCAGTATTGGAGAATTGGAGCGAGATACAGTTGGAAGTAGTTGGACTATCGATTGGAGCCTTGAGTCAGACTTGACCGTGACCCCCCTCTGATTATACTTTCACTTCTCGGGGAGATAGTTCTTTTCCTTCAGCTGGATCGAACTCATTAATTGACTGTAGGCTCAAGGGATTAGCTTTGTTAGTATCCGTTTTGGATTTCTGCACGATGTCGGCATTCATTTCAATATTTAGAATTCCTAAGGCTTTATTTGTTCTACCACTAAGGAGTGATGCCTGTGCTTGAGGGATAACGTAGAACGAAGCAGAGACAGATCGTCTAGTGTTTGGTACCTGCACTTTCAGTGTGGTTTTCCCCAAAATTTTCAGAGGTTCCTTACTGGCATAAGGATACAGCTTTTTGGTTGCATGCTGAAGTTCAATCTCGGGTCTGGCCTTTTTTAGGTTTTGGAAGTCCTCCAGTGAAAGTGTGTTGTGATGAGCTCCTGAGTCTATCACAAAGGATACACTTGTCTCATTAATAGACAATTCTATTATATCTTCTGCTTCTGAAAGCTTGAATAAATATATGTCATTTGAGGTAGTGTCTTCCTTTTCCTCCACGCTACGCTGGGTTTCTTTTCTTTGGCCTTTGAATGACCCACTGCTGCTTGGGCTGTGTCTTCCACCTCTGTTATCATAATGGCTTCTTTTTTCCATGGGTTTGTTTTTATGGAAACAGAACTCATCTAGATGCCCTTTTTTCCGCAATGACTACATCTGTGGTTTTTGCTTTTAATGCACTCCTGTCCAATATGACCTTGCGCTCCACACTTTTAACAAAGGGGTGTCGTTCTGGAGTTTTTCTTCGTCTCCTTGCTGGATACCTGGTTTATATTCGACTTTGGTTCTAAGATTAGTGCATCCTTTTCGTGGTATGTCCCAATTATTTCCATAAGTCTTTCCAGTGTCAGACCGTTTCCTTCTCTAAATAGTCTGGCTTTTAAATCTTTATCCTTGATATGGAGGAGAACTTTGTCTCTGACCAGGTTGTCAGCATCTTCTTTAAAGTTGCATGGCTTGACCAGTACTTTTAGGCGGGTAACAAAATTGTTCACCGTCTCTCCAGTTTTCGGTTCCATTTCGAAAAAATTAGTGCGAGCTTTTGGTATATTTTCTTTAAGGGAGAATTGTTTGTCAAATAAACTAATAGCCACTTCGTATGCGTCCCTTTTGTTTGTGCCGGGACTTGCTGCCTCTTGTTCCCTCTTTTCCTGTTCCGTAAAATTTCGCCAAATTTCACGAACGCCTGGTCCTCCTGTTACGAGTAAAACTCCTCTTTTTTGTTCGGCATTACACACACCTGTTGCTGTGATATAGATTTCCAGATCTAATTTCCAGTCCTCATATCTTCTGTGCAATGTTTCAGGTTGGCCAATCGTGTCAAGATGTGATGGTGCTTCTAATCCTCCTAATGGAATGATTTTAGACATTTTTTTTAAAATTCCACAAGGAACAAAAAAATTCAACGACAAAAGTTTCAAATAAAGTAATGAATGATTTTATTCCTGTGCTTTAGTTGTTTAATTTCAGTTATTAAACATTTAGCGTAGGCAGGAATTTAGCACTTACTTGAATGTACTTTTTTTTTTGTCTCCACGTGGTAGGCTAACGGTGTAGTCTAATGGCCGCTTTTTCCTTTTGTTTAAAAATTTCCTAAAGGGATTTTTCTTTGGTAATTTCTGTTCTTGTTTGTCCGAATTGTGGTTATCTCATTCGTCGCCAGTTGTAGTGAAGTCAACTCAGGTGTTAAACCTGAGTTTTATAGAACGGTTTATTACGGGAATATATACATTCGAGGTCCTTGTGGCTATATGTCCACGTTAGTAGTAAAAACCCTATTTCCCGTGATCTCGCCCTATCGAGATTCCCCTAATCCCGCCAGGTCGAGATCTCAAGATACTACAGTCTCAGTTCATATACTGTAGTTAAACTGTCATGGATCACCACCAAATAAGTTTCCGTTTTAATTTTGACGACGATTTGCAAGTTTAACAAATTACTTACCTTTTGATGAAATAACGAAATAGGTTTTTCCTAAAATACATTAAGGAAATATTTCTTTACAAGCCCCCATCCTATTCTATTTTATGAAATCTGATGAAATAAACTGATAAAAAACGATTTTTAATTTTTTTCTATAAAGTTAAGAGTCTGAATAATTATACCAGAAGATTTTTATACATTTCTATACGGGATTTTTTAGTAAACTATTATGACTATTAATGACTATTGAATTCTGCTAAAAAGTTCATATTTATATTTTTTTGTTAATAATCAGTGGCAGAACAAAGGCAGGGGTGTCAGGGAGATGCAGCTACCCAGGGGCGCTACTTCAGAGGTGGGGGTGCAAAATTGCCCTAACCCAAAAGCCGTTGCGTAGTTTCCTTAAAACAGTGGAGTGGGGAGGAATCGATTTACAATGTATATGCATCCATCTTCATATTTTTAGAAACGTTCCATTGTTTTATTCACGTCTTTCTTTTATTGCCTACTAGCAGCGGCTACTCGGCGTGGCACACTGATCTGAGAATGAAGCTGATCCTAAGGGGATCCATACGAGGCAACCGAAAGAAAAGGCCCGTCCTTTGGGTGTGTGACGTCACAAAAGTAGACTTAGAGCAAGCGAAATAGATACCGTTGTCTCGTAAAGACAGTAAATAAACAAGTGTTATGTTTCATTAAACTTTAATAACTGAAATTCGTTCATAATTTTATTTATTTCAAATTTGAAAACAATTTTTATAAATGATAACAAACATTGTTTTGATTTGCATGTTTTTTATTTTAATTTATAAAAACCTGTAAAGGCAACGTTGAGGTACATAAAAAAAAAATACCATTACATTAAACTTTAATAACTGAAATTCGTTCATAATATATATTTTTTTTAAATTGAAAACATTTTTTTATAAATGATAAGCAACATTGTTTTGATTTGCATTTTTTTTTTTTAATTAAAAAAAAACTGTAAACTGAATTATGAATAAATGAACAATCAATTATTAGATAAACAAACAAACAAATATAAATAAATATGCTAAATATAAATTTGATAAAGTTTAGGTAAATTATAATCAGCATGGTTTTGATTTGCTTTTTTTTTAAATTTCATGATTATTCTGTAAATTTACAATATTGTAATTATCAAGTGATAATTACTTAATACAGGAACAACTGAATTATGAATAAATGAACAATCAATAATTAGATATAAACAGACAAACAAATTACAATAAATATAAATAAATATATTAAATATGAATTATAATCAGCATTGTTTTGATTTGCTTTTTTCAATTTTAATGATTATTCTGTATTTTTACAATATTATATTATATATAAACAGACAAACAGATTACAATAAATATAGATAAATATATTAAATATAAATTTGAAACCAAGTTTAGATAAATTATAATCAGCATTGTTTTGATTTGCTTTTTTTTTTCAATTTTAATGATTATTCTGTAAATTTACAATATATACTGAATTATGAATAAATGAACAATCAATAATTAGATATAAACAGACAAACAAATTACAAGTAAATGGTGAATAAATAGAAAAAATTAAATACAAACAGATTTAAAAAATCAAATAATACTTATTGAAAAATAGGTTATAGATATAAAATTCAGCTGAATGTCTGACGTTTTCTTTTTTTTTTTGCTTAACTTATTAATGATGTTATCATTTTCTCTAGAACAAAAATTATTTAAAAGAGCATTTGTATAGAGCTTAAGATAAACATCTTTTCTATTTTTTCAATATTATGAACTTCATCACAAGTGTCAACATTAGAAAGTAGCTCATGGTCTGCCAATACATTCAATGTTATATGCATGGCTAATTCTCTTTGATTTACCGAATGAAGAAAATAATGATTTTTTATCAGCTTACCAATGACTACATAATTATATAGAACAAAATTAGTTTCTGTAAGGTACATAATTATATAGAACAAAATAAAGTTTCTGTAAGGTACAAAATGTGGCACTTTGGATACTATTTAATTCATGATTTCCATTATGACAACATTTTGGAAAGAGAATGCATTTAGTTGCATCTTTTTGACCAAGCCAATTGTTTCTAATGCATTTTAATATATGGACTGAGTCGAATAGAAAGAAAAGAGGCCGAGACTTAACAAATGGGTGTTTATATACAATCAAAAGCTTTGGTGGATTGCAAAAGTAAGATATAGCCTTTTTATTTATTGCATTATTATCTGTTATGATTGATAATACTTGAAAGCCTATCTCCTCTCAACCAATTATAATACGTTTAACAATATTGAATACATTTTCAGCTTTAAGACATTTAGTTGGCATAACATGCACAACATCCTTATATGGTGAGAATACACTGCTAAGCATAAAAGCAAATGCACTTGTTGCAGCTTCATTTCTATTGTCTTATCTGACAACAATATTACCACCCTTATAATCAAAATAAGGTTTTAGGTGAATTTCATCAACAAGTAAAGATACTGTGGTGTCTTTCTGTACAAGTAACTTGAATTTGGTTTTAATATACATGAGAAAATTGTTATCATGTTGCTCAATTAAAGGATTCATATTTGTTGATAGTGTTACTCTTTAAATAACTAGGTAAAATTATATTTTTGCTATCTCTCAATAATCTATACCCTTTAGGAGAGCAGTTATATAATAATGAAGAAAATATCATCATTTCTGTTGAATAATCAAACTTATTCTGTGTCATTAATTTTAGCTGCTCATATATAAATTTTATTGAATTAAAATATTTGCTTGATTCATCTTGTATCAATATAAAAAATGACATGATTAATTTTAATATAAAAATTATACTAGGGGGATTAGCTTGCAGTTGTTCTGTGTCCATTTTCTTCATGTTTTCTATTAGAGTCTCTAGGACATTTTGATAATTTATATGCTTAGGAATTTTATAATCTCCCATCATATCCATTTTCACATCCCTACAAAATACATGAACTGCAAAATTAGACTCGATTAAAAGAGACAAATTTATTTTTGGATATGGGGTTTTTATGATAATGCATATGATAACTGTTTCTTGCAGCCTAATAACATTCTAGTAATCTCTATCAAGAAAATTTTATTTTCCTACCAGATCATTAATATCATAAAATTTGTTTTGTTTTGTATATGCTAACGCATCCTTAACACTTTCATTTAGAGCACTTTTAAGTGCAGAATTGTCCAGTCGAATTCTTCTAGAATCTGGTGACTCTCTAAAGGTGATTGATGGTGATAGATATGAGGCACAGTTTGGGAGAATTCTAGGAATTGCGCCATCACAAAGAGATTTTTTTTAAAGTTTAACTTCAATTGCTGCCCCTGTTTTTTCATCAAATGCTGATGCTTCTCTTCTTATGTCCTCTGGTCGAAAATGTAGTTCACATACCTAAAAATATTGTAAAAATCAAAACCTATTTTAAATCCTTGTAAAAATCTTAAAAGTTTGTCAGCAAAAATCTACAATATGAAGCATTTTTCTTATAATTCTAGGAAAAATGAAGAGTGTTCTGATATCTTTAAGGAACATGATTTATCAATTCAACAAAAAATTATTAGAGAAAAATGTATGTACAAATAAAGAGAGAATTTTTAACATTTATATGTTTTTTGAATTAGAATAATGAATAATTATTTTTTGGATAAAATGATTTTGAAAATTTTGATAGATTTTAATCCTTTTTAATCCTTTAATTTTAATCCTAAATTTCAATTGAATTACAATTGCGAATTACAAAGACATGAGATTAATTTAATTACTATTAGAATTATTTTATTATCAATAATTTTGTTATTATTATTTTTTTTTTTTTTTTACTCCTTTTGAGTTTTCACATCAGCATTAGCTGATGGTCTTTCACTGGAGTCTGAGTGACAGCAAGTCTCCTCAGGTCTCCAGAACTCTTCTGAGTATTCTGGCAGATTGCAGCAGTTCAGTGTTCTGAATGGTTTCAATCCTTCCTCTGATTTCCAAACTTTCCAAACCTTCATTATTAGAATCATTATTATTACTATTATTATTATTATCATTATTATAATTATTATTATTATTATTAGAATCAGTATTTTTATGATAATAATAATTTAAATAACAATGATAACAATAATAACTTCAGGGAAATACCGTCAGCTAATGCTGGTGTGAAAAACTAATAATAATAATGATAGCAATAATTATAATGATTGATATCATCCAGAACACTGTACTGCTGCAATCTGCCAGAATACTCAGAAGAGTCCTGGAGACCTGAGGAGACTTGCTGTCACTCAGACTCCAGTGAAAGACCATCAGTTAACACTGATGTGAAAACTCAAAAGGAGTAAATAATGATAACAAAGGCTAAATTTGCAAATCGTCCTCAAAATTAAAACGGAAAATTTTGACGATGATTTGCAACACATTAAACTAAATTTTGAAATTAAAATTAATCTTAAAAATACGATTCAAAATACTTGACTTTTATTTTGGTAAGTAATTGTTTTATTTCATCAATAAAAAATCTTTCTTTTTTTATTTATTTACTTTATTTATCTATTTTTTCCTACTTGGCTTTTTTTTTGGGGGGGGGGTGAGTCAGGTTAGTTTATTTTATTTATTTAACGAATCTTGAAATACACATGAATATTTTAGTTTAGAAGATATTTCAAAGTTTACCCCCACAAAAAAGTCAAGTATTTTGTGTCGGATTTTTAAACTTAATTTTAATTTCAAAATTTAGTTTGATGTGTTGCAAATCGTCGTCAAAATTTTCCGTTTAAATTTTGAGGACGATTTCCAACTTTAGTTCAATAATAATAATGATAACGATAATAATAATAATATCAATAATAATAATGATAACGATAATAATAATAATAATATCAATAATAATAATTGTTAAGTTTTTATAAGCTTACATTTCTATAAATATATTTGATGCAACACCAGCAGGAGTGGACTCCGCCCACTTCCGCCCAAAATGTTTGTTCCCGCTTTTTTAACCCTTGTATGAAATTGAATCAGTTCGTAATAAACCCTTGTTGAATTCACCTCGTGGTGCTAACCGCTGCTGACTTATTTTTATCCGTACCTTGTGTGACCAGCTCCTCACTTTATACTTTTACCTATTGTAAATTCTATTATTATTCCACGCATTATTTTCACTATGCACTCCTCTGCTCCTTACCAAACCTCCCAGTAATTATAATAATAGAATTTATTTTAATGGAGACCCTGAACAATTTCAGTTATGGGAAGTTAAATTTGTTTCCTACCTACGACTCCAGAAACTGGCATATATTATAGAATCCGAGACTGACGATATTCAACCAGAAAAAAATGCTGAATCTGATGACCCAAGTACTCGATGACAGAAGCCTTACTCTAATTATGAGAGACGCGAGAAATAACGGAAGGTTGGCAATGCAAATATTGAGAGAACATTATGTTGGAAGCAGTAAACCCACGATAATTTCTCTATACACGGAATTGACATCACTAAAAATGTCAGAACATGAAAGTGTTACAGACTATCTTTTACGAGGAGAAAATACTGCGTCTTCGTTAAATTCGGTTGGTGAAAACATATCTGAAAGCTTATTAATAGCTATGATATTAAAGGGCCCCCCGAGTGATTTTAAACCCTTTTCGACTGTGATAACACAGAGGAAGGACGAATTGAAATTCAAAGAATTTAAATCAGCTCTAAGAAGTTTTGAAGAGACCGAAAAATGCCATACAAATGGACCACGAGAAGACTATTCTATGAAAATAAATGTTCAACAAAATTATAAAACCATAAGATGTTTCAATTGCCAAAAATTTGGACACCGGAATTTCGAATGCAAAGCCCGCCAAAATTTTTAAAAAAAGATGGTGTGAACATTGCAAGAAAAATAACCACGACACGAAGTATTGCCGAAATAAAATAAAAGAAAATTCAGTCAACTCACTGAAAGACACAGATGAAAAAAAGTCATTTCTTTTCACTGAAACCAGAAAAACAGAAGATACAACTGTCAACAAGGTAATGTGCGTGAAAGAAAGAATAGCGTCCCCGCCAAGACAACACAACAAAAACAAACTTAAAGGGACATGTTATATTTGTAGAAAATATGGACATAGAAGCTTTGAATGTCGAAATAAAAACAAATTTAAAACACAAGAAAACTGGTGTGGAATTTGCAAAAATGGAACTCACGCTACAAAATATTGCAGACGGAAAAAGACAGCAAAATTAACGACGAACCGCACGAAGAGAAATAATCCCTACTTCAAGGTGACTAAACCTGAAAATGTTGTAATAAATTCCTGCAACACACTGAAAAACAGAGAGAAAAATAAACATAAAAGACCTTTACGCACTATTGAAAAGGTAGAAAAACCGACAGTTAAGTTAAAATACACAAAACTTTCGGCAAAAGCATTCCAAGATGGGAAATGTGAACCGCTGACCGCCCCACGAGGGAGACGATGTACCAGGACTATAGCAGTTCAAACTGATACAAACGAAGAGAAAGGACACAGCGCGAGTGTTGCTAGCCCTACCATGATGGAAGACTACGAATCCGATATTTGTGACAGATTTGGCTTTCATTTCTAAAAAAAAAAAAAAAAAAAGGACTTTACCAATTAATATATTTAATTGAAGAATTGCCTTTGGGTAATTATATTGAAACAACTTACAAATGAGTTATGTCTTTATTTGAAATGAAAATTGAACCAGAAATTTCTTACATGCATTTATTTGTGAACATTTGCTATGTGTATTTAATTTACAGAACCCTAAGAAACTACACGATAGAAGTGAAAAGGGATATTTATGGAATATAATAAATATAGTCCTGCTTATTCGATATATTTTCCCGAGAAAGAAGTTGTAAAAATCGTCAGTAAAAGTCATTGATAAATTTAATGAAGAATATTCAAACCTGTCTGTCTACTATATATTTTGAAAATAATATTATGAGTAAATAATAAAATGAATATACAAACTAACGAAAGATTGTATAGAAAAATTGTTGGAAGATTAATTTTTGAAATAATTACGAATAGACCAATTTATATTTCATCGTAATAAAATTGTCACAATTTAAGAGTAAACCATATGAGAAGCATATGATGTTAGTCAAACATATAGATATAAGACTCAATTTCATATGAAATGAATTACAGAATGAAACTCAATCTATTTAACACAGCTTGTGAAGAAATAGCATATAATATTCACAAAACCAGTGAACAATAAATAGAATAAAAGGAATGCATTTACGTATCTATTGACTGTACTTTGAACTGAATTTTTTCTTACTTTTGAATAAAAAAAAATGAAAAATTAAAAAAATTTAAATTTAAAAAAAAAAGAGATCATGTGACAATAAGCCCAACACCCAAAAATGGAAGAAGGAAGAAAAGAAATTATAATTAGGTGAAAATCTGCCTTATACCCTAAAATGGAGGAAGGAAGAAAAATAAAATGAAAGGATCATGTGACAACAAGGACAGTACCCAAAAAAATGGAGGATCATGTGAATAAAAGTAAAAAAAAAAACTTTTGAAAACAATTGAACTATTGACCACATTATTGTGATGAACTTTGTATTATGAAAATATGAACTTTAAATAATGTTTAATTTTAAATGTGAAAAGTATAAACCTATTTTTAATTGAATTTAACAAGAATTGTCTACCTTTAACTGTAAATTTTATTTTGACTTCATATAAGCTTATGGAGGTGAGTGTTAAGTTTTTATAAGCTTACATTTCTATAAATATATTTGATGCAACACCAGCAGGAGTGGACTCCGCCCACTTCCGCCCAAAATGTTTGTTCCCGCTTTTTTAACCCTTGTATGAAATTGAATCAGTTCGTAATAAACCCTTGTTGAATTCACCTCGTGGTGCTAACCGCTGCTGACTTATTTTTATCCGTACCTTGTGTGACCAGCTCCTCACTTTATACTTTTACCTATTGTAAATTCTATTATTATTCCACGCATTATTTTCACTATGCACTCCTCTGCTACTTACCAAACCTCAACAATAATGATATCCCTTTTTTATTTGAATAAATTTATATCAAAGAAATTGTGGGATTATTAGACATTAGACAAATATTTACTTTCTTGCATTTAAGACTAACCAAAATAGTAGAGGAGTCAATTTAATTTAATAGACTCATTTATTTATTAATAAAACTATTCAAAAATATTGTTAGGATTATCAGAATTATTTCTTTTATGTTTATAAAAATATCCCTTTACGAATTTAATGAATTAATATCAAGAATTTCTTTATTTCTAAAATATGAGTTTTTACAAAACGTTTTACTTTACGCTCTTATGTGAAAAAAATTGTTAACTTAAGACAGCACTTTTAATGTCTTAAACTTGTCTACCTATGTCAGTCACTATGTATCAGGCCTTTAAAATACTTCAATTATTGAAGTTTAAATTAAATTTATTTAGTTTTAATACAAAAGAATTACTCACTTTGTAGGTAAAAAATTCTTTGTAGGTAAACAATTTTCTCGTCTGATAGCGTAAATCCATTTGTCGCACAAGGAAAGAAAAAACACTAACGTTTGATCAATTTCTATAGTTTCCATTACAAAAAGGCACAACACACTTAAAAGGCATTTTTGTTTATTAATTAAAATAAAATAAAAATTAATTGACTGAATAATTACAAGAAAAAGTCGTTGACTATTTGCAAAAAAATTCGATATGTTAGACGCGTGTGGCGAGGCCTACGAAAAGATGGTGGCCTCGCGTGTGGTCTCGGTTTGGGTGAAAACAAAGTTGGGCCTAGATATGATGATATCACAGTGACGTCAGTCACTATGTATCAGGCCTTTTCTTTCGGTGGCCTCGATCCATATGCCACATGTCGTTCCAGATCATGCTTCTATGAAGCGCACTTTCTCATGTTGTCTATTGTCCCTGCTGACTTTGTTGCACTTCTTTCTGGAGCCTTCTTTTGTCTTCCTCTTCCCTGATCTTTTGGATCACCAAGTCTCTCTTTATTTTTCCTTTGTTATTTAACCACCATTCCATTTTAGAGGATCCAATACATTGTCTGTTGGTCTAGGTGTGTCCAATGACCTCTCTCATCCTTAAGCTCTCCTTAGCTATCCCTATAGCTTCCTTCATCTTCCACTTCTTGTCTGTTCTCAGCTCGGGTTAGACAGCTCTCACGATCAGGACTGTTGAATCTTCAAGCATGACGAGTCTGGCTTTCCCTGTCTTATACTATTCCAGGATTGACTTCAAGGGAAGTTTCCGCTTTGCCTGACAACAATAGAGTGCGATGTCTGTGAGACAGGGTAGGACGCCAAGCCATTTCCTTGTATACTTGTTGATTTTTGCTTCCATGGTTTCCACAGTAATCGAACAAACGTATATCAACAGTGGCCAGGAGTTTCCAGGTGAGCATGAACTACAGGCATCAGACCATGTATTTGCCAGTCCTTCCTCAGTCATTTTAATGGTCTCTTTTCCTCGATATGTGTCTTTCATGGAGGCGTCATACCCTCTTATCAGGCTTTTAACTGGTTCCTCGGAAACTTTTGGAATGACCTGGTCCGCACTGCTGAAGGTCACTGACTCATCTACTTTTCCCTTGCGCAGGGATAGGATTCTGGACTTCTTTGGTTTGAACAGCATTTTGGTTACAACCACCACCGCTCATTTCCCCAGGATTTCACGGGTGTTATTCTCGTTTGTTTAGATGAAGACTTTTAGGAGAGGTTTATGTTAGCCATTGCTGAGGTCTGCCGGTTTTGCACCACCAGAAGCTGTCCTTAGTAGGATTTCCATTACCAGAACGAACAGGTTGAGAGAGATGGTAATCTCATGGCGATGCCGACGTCCAGGTCTATCCAGTTGATTATGTACCCCGCTTCGAGAATCCATTGCTGTTCAACATTTCTCGGATGTTGGGTGGCAAGTGGTACGCTTGGAGAGACATCTGGATCAACTCAAGATATGCGTTAGGAAGGTCAATCTATATAACGTCAAGGTCTTTCTTTCCTGTTTTGACTTCCTGGGTTGCATTCCAAAACAATGTGGTATGTTCTAGGCAGCCGGGTATTCCTAGTATGCTGGACAGACACATCCAGATAATTGTTTTCCCGTATGTAACTCGTCAGTCTGGCAGCCATGACAGAGATGGGTCTGAACTGGTTGATGGTTCTTGAGTTTTGTGATGAATAAGCTTACTTACCTCCGGCGAAACGCATCTGCTTAGCTTGTCAGGTTCTGCATGAATTAAGCTAAAGAAGCATTGACGAGCAGATTTATAGGGTGTGGTCTCGTTCTGTCTCGTTCGTGGCGTGAGTATAGCGCCGCATATGCAAATTATGGCGACGGTATAAAAGGAGCTCATTTATTTGCCAGAGCGGCAGCAATCTAAGCACGAAGAAAGACTGTGAGCGTGAAGTTACTGCTACTAGAAGACACAAGCTATTTTCGGCTACTACTCCATGATGAACGGTTTCGACGTGAAATTAATACTCGAGTTTGATGGATCCCCCACTGGTCCGTCTATTGTTGAATGGTTTGAAAAAGCGGAGCGCGTCTGCAGGCTGTCCAAGATAAAGGCGCCAGCAGAAGTTATCCCGTTGAGATTGACGGGAGGTGTTTACGCAGTCTACCAACAACTCAATAAAACATGCTCTGTACACAGCATTCGGCATGGATGAATCTTTTGCTTGGAAGCAATTCATTGGACGACGACGCTGCCCAGGTGAAATTGTTGACGTGTACCTGGCTGATTTACGAAAACTGTCGGTAGCATATGGAGGCGTAAGCGACCGAGTACTGGGATGTGCGTTCATGGAAGGACTGCCTGATGACGTCAGCCGGCTTATGCGAGCATCATCAAAACCGGGAGAGATGGGTATTGACCAGCAGCTTGCCAGGGCCCGTGCCATTGTAAAGAAGGTTGAACACGCTGCAGCAGCTACAAGGGTTGAGCAAACGCCATCTAAATCGGAAAGTGGTCTCAAGTGCTACAAGTATGGGGGGCCCAATCACTTCTACCGGGAGTCAAAGTAATGCAGGGGGTACAAGTAGGAACAAACCGTGTTGCTACCGCTGCAACAAACTGGGACACATTGCACGCAATTGTCCGGGAAACGGGTCTGGGGACAAGGTACTGTCGCCATCCTTGTCCCTTTCCAGTTAGTGAATGCGGCTTTGCCAATGGTCAGCATGCGTGTGGATGGCATACTGTGTGCGGCTCTCGTAGATACGTGATGTTCCCGCACTATAATTAGTGCACACCACTGTCAGGCCTGGACTAGGCGATATATGATGATTAGGACAATCGACAGGACGTTCCATGCGTGTTGTGGAGTCGGAATTGTTGTGATTCTCACGGAGAAAGGTAACTGTGCTGAGGTTGATGATCTGGTAGTGCATGACAAGCCTCTTGGATACGATCTGCTGCTCGGAATCGACGCTATACGTGCACTAGGCGGTATGGAGATCGTGCCTACTGGAGAAGTGCGGCTCGGGGGGTAAACGCGAATCGTGTGCAGCTATCACGATTGATGAACAGGATTTATGTGCTACTTTTGACCACAAGAAGAAGGCTTGGACGGCGTTGTTGAAGTGGACAGGGGACGAGGCACCAGACCAACTGCATAACACCATCGCAGAGTATACAGTGTCCGATAAGAGTAGAGCCGCATATGAGACGGAATAGAGGACATGGATCGCGAATGGCTGGCTGATACCATAATCCCAGAAACGACTAGGGGATTGATCCCATTGATGGCCGTCACGCAACCCACCAAGGCTAAGGTACGGCCAGTGATGGATTATAGAGAGGTGAACCGACATGTGGACACCTTCACCGCAAACGCAGATGTGTGTGCCGAAAAAATGAGGGAATGGCGATGGCAGGGAGCCAATGTGGCATTGCTTGACCTACGGAAGGCGTATCTTCAAATACAGATCGATGAATCGCTGTGGTCATTTTAATCGGTCATCGTCAAAGGAAGGAGATACTGCTTGACGCGTCTTGGGTTTGGCCTTAATGTGGTGCCCTTAATTATGAAAGCCATCGTCAAGACAGTGTTGGAGCAAGATGAGCTGATGATGAGAGCTACGTCAGCGTATGTTGACGACATTACGTTAACGAGGACATACTGTCAGCTGACGAAGTCAAGAGCAGGTATGGCTAGCAAGGACACTGCTCGATTGAAAGACGGAACCCTCGTACTGGGACTTAAGGTATAGGGGGAGCACGACACACTGAGATGAAAGCGTGGGAGCGTAATTCCAGAACTCCCTGTTCCACTGACGCGACGCTCAGTATTTTCAACTTGCGGGAAGCTGGTGGGATGTTTTCCTGTTTGCAGGTGGCTCCGTGCAGCCACAGGAACGATAAAGAGACGGGCGGGTATGGTTACACACGGATGGACAGACACTGTGAAGGATGCCCCTCTCAAGACAATGATGGTTGAAGTACTGACCAGAGTACACCAAGACGACCCCGCCCGAGGGAATTAGTGCGTAGCCGGAAATGAAATAAACGTGTGGGGTGGTGCAAGCTCCCTGGCGATGGGTGTGGTGCTAGAAAGCCGTGGTACTATTTTGGAAGATGCATGTTGGCTTCGGCTGACGGCATATTAACCTGGCGGAATTGGATGCCATGCTGAAAGGTGTTAACCTCGCATTACAGTGGCAAGCTAAGGTGGTGCACCTGTACACAGATTCGTTGTGCGTGTACCACTGGCTGACGATCACCCTGACAGGTAAAACCCAAGTGAGGACAAAAGTCGTGAGTGAGATGCTCGTCCGCAGACGATTGTCGACACTCCAGAAACTAATTGAGTACGGTCTGGTAGATGACGTCAAACTGACCACGCCGGGAAGAAATTTGGCTGACAAGTTAACTAGAGTGCCAAAGAGATGGCTTAATATGCTGAAGCAATGGGCAGAACCGCCGACGTGCGCCACCCTGATGGGCCAGTTAACCAACGAGCAGATCCGTGCCATACATAAAAAGAGCGGACATCTTACTAAAGAAGCATAGTCGCCATTGACGAGCAGATTTATAGGGTGTGGTCTCGTTCTGTCTCGTTCGTGGCGTGAGTATAGCGTCGCATATGCAAATTATGCCGACGGTATAAAAGGAGCTCATTTATTTGCCAGAGCGGCAGCAATCTAAGCACGAAGAGAGACTGTGAGCGTAAAGTTACTGCTACTAGAAGACACAAGTTTTGTTCTTTGGGGGTGTAGACACCATCAGCCATCACCCACTGGGCACTGACCCTCCTTCAGGCTGACCTTAACATTCTGTGGAGCCATGCCTGAACTTTTTGGTCATCCATCCAGTGGACATGGCCCAGCCATCGGAGATGATGCTGTCTCAGTACAGAGCACAAGCCTTGAAGTTCAGCTCTCTCTTTAGAACTGCTGTGTTACTGATCCTGTCCCTCCAGGCGATGCTCAGTATAGGTTTAAGGCGGCGAAGTTAAAAGCTATTTGGCCGCTCCTCTTGGTGGGAGTACCGGGTCCAGATTACACGTTCATACAAGAGGGTGCTGATAACACATGCCCTCAACACTTATACCTTTGTACGGACAGTGAGTCTTCTGTTGTCCTACACTCTCGCTGTGAGCTTCCCAAAAGTTGAGGCAGCTTTTCCGATCCGGCAACTGAGTTCAGCATCAAGTGACTGGTGTGACACAATGGTTAAGTGAGAATACGGTCAGAAAAAAAAAGACGGAAAATAGAATGTTAGGTCCAGGTGTATGTATACGGGTGTTTATGTCCATAGGGGAACAAAGGATCAGTTAGATAAGGTTCAGGAGAGTCATAAAATATGTACAGCCACCATGAAGTGAAGACAGTTATAGGTAATATCTTTAGGTGGCTATTTTTAAGAGAAAATGGGTCTTGAAAATGTTAATGGTCTGAAAATTGGGTACATTGAGACTGGTAAAAATGTAATGACTATCACTTTAGGAGAAATTGGAGCTATGATGTCTGATATAAAAAGTTAGTATCTAATTTCTGGGTAGTCAAATCAAGGGTGGAATCTTCATATATTTAACCGGCTCAAGCTCCTTCAGCAGTTTCAGACCGACTGTTGCAGTGAGGGCCTCGTCCAGTGGGCAGTTAGTAAATAGAAAATAAGTAATGTCCCACATGATAGGATATCAGTCAGACTTGTAGTTATTCTAGCAGCCAACTCAAGACAACTTTCTTGCCAGCTGACAACATAAACTGACCCACCACAAGCTGCACAAAGTGTCAGACCTTCCTCCTACATTAGTGTCTAGTCATCAAACTTTTTGTTGTGTTCTATTTATCCTTATGAACCTGTATCTTGTTTGTACCCTTCGAATCGGCCATCACAGAACATTACAATGTGAAGAGTTATCGACATAGTGCAACGAAGGTTCATGAGTTGCATATCTGAGGTATTATCACACAGGTTGTCGGAGATGGTCGACCCAAGGTAGGTGAAGGTGTTTACGGTTTCCAGAGAGTAGTTGTTGATGGTGATGGAGGTGTGATTTTCGGTTGCCTGTCCCAATGTCTTAGTTTTATGTCTTGCATTAGCAAGCAGTATGTCTCTGATGACAAAAGGCCAGACCTTTGTTTTGGCATTTAGACGGCTAAGATTGAACAGGTTACCATTTGTCCTTGAGTGAAGGTAGACTCCTGTTGCTTTACCGAAAGCTTGGTGCAGAAAGAGGGAAAAGAAGATCCCAAACAAATTGGGTGCCAACACGCACACCTGCTTGACACCACGACGGATGCTGAAGGGATCTGAGGTGGACCCATTAAACTGGATGGTGCCTTGCATGTCAGTGTGAAAGGACTGAAGGATGCGGAGGAGCTGGAGGGGGAAGTTTATTCGTTCAGTCAACTGGAAGAGACCACTCCTGCTTACAAAAATCGAAAGCTTTTATGAGGTCTATAAATGCTATGTAGAGTGGTTTTCTCTTTTCTCTACATTTCTCCTGAAGCTGCCACAAAGAGAAGATCATGTCAGTAGTGGACCTTACTGCTCTGAAACCAGACGACGTAAAGTCAAACATAACTCAAGTTAAGCAAGAGACCTCTTCATACAAGTGACAAGATAAGTTTCGCAAACGCATTATTTTGCAACCTACACCTACACTCTACAATTTGTACAATTTATAACACATTTGTATACCTCCCACACACTTTGTATATCACACGTTACATATTGTATATTGCAATATTTTGTTTGTTGAATACACCGTTGTGTTTTCCTTACTTGTTGCCTTTATTATTATCTTGTCTACGTATTTACCACACAATCTAGTGAAAATACGTCAACATCGGCTTGTTTTACTATGTATTGACCCGAGTGAAAAAAAAGCAACAAACTTAAAAACTCTAGTAAAATACCTTGGTGTTACACCAAACCTGGTAGTTGATACACTCGGTACTTTAGAGAAAATTTTTGTAATCGCACTTTGAAAGCTTTATTTACATGCAAAAAAAAAAAAACGAATTAAAAAAACGTGTAGCAACCTTAAAAAATTAGTAAAATAACATTGAATTAGGTATTTTTAGCAAGCCTCCAACTAAAGCCTGATAATTTGCAACTTTAAAATTTGGTTAACTTAGAAAAAAATCGTATACCTTAAAATCTAGTGAAAACACGTCAAAATCGGCCTGTTTTCAAGTGATTTTTTTTATACTTGTGTCAAGCAAGTAAAAACAAAACCCAAAACACTTAATAACTCTTGTAGAACGCCTTAAAACTATGAAATTAACGTTCAAACTGTTGTTTCTAGTAAAGCTCCGTGGTGTTAAACCATACCTGATAGTTGGTACAGTCGAAACATTGTGGCAAATACGTAGACAAGATTGATAACGGCAACAAGTAAGGAAAAAAGAACCCAAGGCTTAACCAGAACAGTGTATTCGACAACAAAACCTCAACGTGCAATATACATTATGTAACGTGTGATATACAAAATGTGTGTGAAGTATACAAATAAATTGTACAAATTGTAGAGTGTAGGTGTAGATTGCAAAATAATGTGCTTGCGTAACTTATCTTGTCACTTGTATGAAGAGGTGAGCGTCTCTTGATTAACTTGAGTTATGTTTGACTTTACGTCGTCGTCGGCTCTTGGTAGCTGGCTTAAACAAACACGTCTTGTAGTGACGGGTTATAGCAGCGAAAGAAGAAGATTGAAGGAATCAATCTTCGAAATTTGGCGGCTAAACTAAGCCTAGTGATTGGTCGCCGACAATGGCCTTTAACTAATCACAGAAGGTCTCTTATTAGGCGATGGTTAAGGGGTGGTAACTTTGTAAAACATTTGGGAAATTTTTAGAAATCGCACTTTGAAAGCTTTATTTCCATGCAAGCGCGTTAATACCCCCCCCCAAAAAAAAAAACGTGTGTAGACTTGTTTAAGATCGTACGCAGCATTCTTGTGCAGGTCTCATCTAGCTTATTCTCCAGGCCTCTCTTTAGGGTCTAAGTGGTACAACCACAGCTTTGAAGAAGTGTCGTTTTAACTTGTCAGTGAGATCAAATTTCCATATGATTGATAATCTATTTATAGCCGACCATGCCTTCCCTATTCGTGCATTAACATCGCTTTTTGTGGATGAGATATTACTACCTAAGTATGTAAATTGCTCTACTGGCTTTAGAAGCTTACCATCGAGTATGAATATGTCTCTTTTATTCTTAAAACACATGAACTCATTTTTATCGGAGTTCACATAGAGGCCGATATTCTTTGCTGCCCTCTCCAGGCTATGTAGTAATTATTCGGCTTGTGCTAGTGTATTTGTAAGAACTGCTAGGTCATCAGCGTAGTCTGCATCTGTGATAGTCTGTGCGGGATATCGCCTGCTTCTTGCCCTTTTTTAGTGTGAGGTCTTTTTTATGGTATCTAATGATGTTCTGAGTACATAGTCTAGGCATGTTATAAATATATATGGTTCTAATGTATCTCCTTGTAGGACTCCAGCGGCTATGTCGAAGAAATCTGTGTCGCCATCAGGTGAGCGTACCATTGTTTTAGTGTCCCTGTAGAGCATCAATATAGCGGTAACCGTCTCTTTGGTGATATCGTATGCTAGTAGTATTTGTTCCATTTTCCCTCTGTGTATGGAATCAAATGCCTTGGAGAAATCTACGAATAGCAGTGTTGCCTCTAGATTCTTAGCCCGAACACCTTCTGTGATCCGACGAATAATCATGATCGGTTGTGGATTGATTTCTCCGTTTTGGTTTTTCCTAAGTATTTTCTCGATTTCTGGTCGGATGCGATTAAGAAGGGTGTTATATATCATAGCAGTAAGAGTTATGCGTCTGTAGTTCTTAGAGATTCCGAGGTCTCCCTTTTTGGGGAATTGGAGGATGCAGCCTTTCATCCATTTATTTATTTCATTTTGTCTATCTACTGCATTGCATAGTCTAAACAGTATGTCATCGAACTTTCTCATCTTCTATACTTTCGTCAAGACCTGCAGCTTTTCTACCTTTTAGTTTCCTTAGGACTTCGTTGAGTTCTTCTGTTGTAAAATCTCCTAGTTTGATGTTTAGTTGGCTATCTACGATTTTGAGGGTATTATTTTCTATGATTTTAGGAGAGTCCTGGCAGTTTCTGGAAGTGGTCTTTCAACTTCTGAAGTCTATCTTTCGGGCTGGTTGCCTTTAACTTTGATCTAGAGGTACTTTTCCTGTCACTAATTTCATTTACTGTTTGCCATGCGGTTTGTTTTTCAATGATTGTCTGATTTATTCAATTGTTCTTGGATGTATTCTATTTGGGGTTTTTTTTTTTTTTTTTTTTTGTATGTTTTGGTTAGTTCAGTCTAGGCTTTCTTAAGGTTATGTACATTGGTGTTAGTTGGGTTTGTTTTATTCCGTTGGGCTGCTATTTTAATATCGTTACTCTTTTCTCTAACGGCTTCTGTCTCCCAGGGAACAGAATGTTTAGTTCTTAGATTGGTCGGTATACACTCAGCTGCTGTTTCTAGGTGGGCACTAACAGTTTTCATATTCCTCGTTTGAAGTGAGCCTTTCAGATGTCTCCTGACGGATATCGAATTTTTTTCTTGCTGCTGCAGAATAGCGATTGCGTATATCGCTGTTGGCAAGTAGCAACCAGGCGTATCTTACAGATTTACTGGTTTGCCTTTTGTTTCTACGTTGGCTTAGGCGTAATTTTGCTGAGACTATTCTGTGATCGGAGGATACTCCTTCAAAAGAGGAGTATGCTTCGCAGTTCATTGCACTGTTTATCCACTTTTTAGTTATTAGGATATACGGCTTGAGTCTAATAATGCCTGATAATTTGCAACTTTGAAAATTTTGGGTAACTTTGTATACTTTAAAATCTAGTGAAAACACATCAAAATCGGCCTGTTTTCACTGTTTTGTCGCAAGTAAAGAAAAGCTATAAAAACTCTTGTATAACACCTGAAAACTATGAAATTAACATTTCAACTGTTGTTTTTAGCAAGGCTTCATAGTGTTACACAATACTTGATAGTTGGTACGGCAGAAACATTTGGGAAAATTTTGGAAATCGACCTCTGAAAGCTTTATTTACATGCAAGCGTGCTAAAAAAAACTTTTAAAAAACGTATCGACGTTGAAAATTAGTAAAATGACAATGAATTTTGTATTTTTCTCCAACGGGTTGATAATTTGCAACTTTGAAAATTTGGTTAAATTTCAATAAATTCTAATACCTCCAAATCTACCTTAAAATCTAGTGAAAACATGTCAAAATCAGTCTGTTTTGACGCAATTTTTTAAAAAACCCTCAAAAACACTTGTGGAACGCCTGAAAACTCATAGAATTGCTGGAGATATGAGCCTTTAAAACTCCAGTGATAGTGCCTCAAAATCACCTATTTCGTGAAAATTTAATGTCGATTTTATTGGCTTTTCTGTTATATTTCGATGGGTATATTGAAATGATATCAAAGATATTGCTCAATTTTGGGAATTGACGGTGATGTGAGGATTCAAATGTCCCCTAATTATGCCTTAAAAAGCACACATTTTCGTGAAAATTTTAAGTGTCGATTTTATTGGCATCTCTGATAGATTTTGATGAGTAGATTGCATTCATACAAAAGAGCGCTCAATTCGAAGAATTGGTGGAAATATGAACCTTTAAAACCCTCCTGATAGTACTTCAAAATCACCAAGTTTGTGAAAAATTTCGGTGTTGATTTTATTGGCTTTTTTGGTAGATTTCAATGCGTAGATTAAAATGACATCAAAGATATTGTTAATTTTAGGAATTGACAGAGATATAAGGGTTCAAATGTCCCCTAATTATGCCTTAAAAAGAACTCATTTTTGTGAAAATTTTAAGTGTCGATTTTATTTGCTTTTTTAATAGATTTTGATCCGTATATTAAAATTATATCAGACATTGCTCGATTTTGGGAATTGACGGAGATATAAGGCTTCAAATTATGCTTTAAAAACATTACCAAGAAAATTTTAGGTGTCAATTTTAATGGCTTTTCTGAAAGATTTCGATGCGTAGTGTTACGTACTTTCTTCTTCTTCTGGTCGGATCTGCTTCTTCTTTCTTCTAATGGTCTGGTATATCTTCTACAGGTCTCGTCTGGTCTTCTTATCTGGGGATTCCGTGTCTGGTTCTGCTGGGGACCATTTCTTATCAGAAGCCTTGTGTCATTGTTAGCTTTTAGTAATAACAACAAGACTTCGATTTACCTTTGATGTTATTTTATTCTGGAACCCCAGGACCAGACAACTGCGCGCTGAGAGTCACATCTTGCTAGCTTCTAACTCTGCAACTGACTAACTGCAACTAACTACTGCAACTGACTTACTGAGTTGCCCACCTTAAACCGGAAGCGGGCTTTCTATCGGGGTTCCGTTCTCACGATTCTATCCCCAGAAAGCAAGGTGAGAGTGAGGTCAAGCATTGTCACTCACTCTCAAGGCCATCAGCTGTACTGATCGTCATAAGGATTTCCATACTACCTTAAAAAGTAATAGGGATCCAATTGATATGTAACATCCCTCATAATCATACATTTTAAATTCATAATTAATTATGAATTTACTTTTTACTTGCCTCTCCATTTTGAGGCTCTACCGTATTCTGGTACTTTTTAGATTACTTCGAATACTATTCTCTCTTTCTGCGCGGTTGTCTGCCCCCCCCCCGCATACATCAATTTTACATGATAACAAGTTTTCAACAAAAAAACACTGCAGGGCCATTTACAATATCCTGACAAAAATCAAAACACAACTGGACCAACGTCTTGGTCCCAAAATCCTGGTCACAAACCAACGTGACCCTGTTCACTCCAGCAACACATTCGCCTGGATTCCAATGACCAATTCACCAGTTTTCCGCTCCACAGGTCACTTACCTGGAGACTGGGAAGGCAATTTACATCAAAATTACAATCATACCGAAAAAAGATTCAAAAACATTGCACACATGGTCCCTACAATACATTAAACATCACATGCATGGAGAAAACAACAACAATTTTATCGCGCAACAAAAAAATCTACAACGGCTATGCGTTACTCATAATTTCTTAATATAGCATACACGACACAACACACCAATACCATTAAGTATTTTAAATTTTCTTCACAAAAAATATATTACTGTGCCAAATAGTTTCACTTTGAGGGAAAACTGTTCTAGTGGGAATCGAACTCGCTCCTCAATGACACTAGTAATGATGTCACTAATATATCCTCGAAAGGCCTCTACCTGTCGCAATAGTCAAAATAATACTGCTAGCTGTTTCTCAGTTGTCGTACGTAATCGCTTGACTCCCTGTCTCTCCGTCGCCGTATGTTTTTATACACACCCGATCTCGTGAGAATTTGCATACGTGCAATACTATTCTCGCCGGTTCGAGATCGCCCATTATTAAAGGTAGTGCTTACAGCAGCCATGTTTCTTTCCTGCGATGCAAGCCAGACTCGTCCGCGCACGCTTTGTGTTCCGAGGTACGTTACTTTCATTACATCTACACTCCTCCCTGATCTGAGGATCACACAAAGTGCAGTGCGGAGCAGGTCTCTTTAGTCTGCTACTTCGTCTTAGCGGGACACGCTCGGTGGTATCTTCATCCTCAGTTGTATCATCGGATGTGTCTCTCTCTGTGGTATCTCCGTCCTCAGTTGTAACATCGGATATGTTCCTGGGCCCATTCTGGCCACACTCGTGATCGCTTTCAGATGCTGCTGAATCCTCCTGCGTTAAATCCTCATACAGCCTCGGTGCTTCATCGTCAGAGGAGGTGGTGCGACAACTAGTGGCGTCTGCTCCACGCAGAGGACGAACATCCTTTATGTGGCGAGGTGTCCCGTCGACAAGGACCGAATGTGGGCTGTAGACCTTGGTTATCCGTCCCTTTCCAAACTGAGTCGTACATCGCCCATGCGGGATCTTGACCCAGACGATATCACCCACTTTGTAATTGCTGGGACCAGAATCTTCTGGTATCGATGCTACATCGATGCCCTTTATACGGGCCGTGTATGTATGTATCGCATTAGCTGGTGCAGTTGAAATTGTTGTATTATCCTTGGGAGTTACATTATACCAGTACACTGCTTCCATCACTGAACACCGTGTTCTTGTGACAATGCGCTTGATCGTACGATGGGATCTCTCTGCAATCCCGTTACCCGACGGCACGTGTGCACATCGGAATCTCATCCGGACACCCCAGCGCTCGGCAAAGTTAGTGAATGTCTCTCCACAAAAGGCCGTGGCGTTGTCCGTGAGTAATTCGGCAGGCGCCCCCCTTTCGTAGAATATAGTCTTTAGCTGCCGGATGATGCTGGCAGAGTCCTGGCGCAGTAACTGTCTCCAAATGGCAAATCGACTGGGACCGCAGTCGATCAACGTTAGGTAATGCCGACCTTCAAGGTGGGTCACGTCCATCCCGAGCCTGCTCCAGTTCTCACATACATCCAGTCTACCCGTCCTCCACCTTACCGGAGCCGGATCTATGGATTGACATTCCTCGCAGTCCCTGACTACTTCCCGCACAGCTGCCTTAGAGACCTTGGGACTAACCAACCTTGCGAAGTAGAGTGTGCGTTTTACGCCGGGATGTCCACAAGATCGGTGAATAGTCCGAATGCGACCGGGATCCAGTTCTCCTATGGACGCGGCGCATACTGGCTCAGTGGGTTCCGTTTCTTTACGGATTGCATCCAACCATCGCTGGGGCACTCTGGTAAGTGGATCAGCTCGGTTTGCGTGAGATTTGACGAGCACCACGTCGATTGTTAGACCATACTCCGCAGCTAATTCATGGAGCGTGCTCAGCCGGCGTCTTATTAACATCTCTGATGCTGCTTTAGTCCGTATCCTCGTTTTCCCAGACAGAGTGTCCAAAATCCATCTCTGCACACAGGCCGAGTCCGTCCGCAGGTGAATCACTCTCGCCTTCCATTGTAATGCCAGGTTAACACCCCTTAACACTGCATCAAGCTCTGCCAGATTTATGTGCTGATCTGAGTGTATTGGTCGTAGCCAGCTTGCGTCTTCAACTATGGCTCCGCCATATTCAATAGCCACACCGGTGGCCAAGGAACTTGCGTCTACCCACACAGTGACATCCCGACCGTTCACGCACCAGTCACCGTGTGCCGGATCAATTTGTGCCGTCCTCACAATAATCTCCTCCATCATCCGACGCAGTGGAGGGTCTTCAACTTCGTCATCCCATCCTGTTGTTACGGCGTTCGCTCTCCGTTTCAAGAACGCTGTTGCAACACGGAGCCAGCCGCACACTGGAAAATGCCCGGTCAGCCGCCCACACACTGAAAAGATGCTTCGACGTGTAAGTACGTCAGGAGCTGTCGGGTACTCGCCGTCTCGTCGCCATTGGAGTCTGCCGTGCTCCTCCCAGACATGCAAGCCCAACACACGAGCGTCACTACTCAGTTGCTCCGGATCCTTACAGGTCAGCCCAAACAGCTCAAGATGCGCCTTCACATGAGCCGCCAGACATACACTCTCGTTGACGAATATGTCGTCGATGTATGACGAGGTAGCGCTGTTGATTGTTTCATCCTGCCCGATCACAACTTTGACAACGGATCGCATGATCTGTGGAGCCACGTTCAGCCCGAACCCCATATGGGTAAGGCAATACCTTTGCCCATTAACCTTCACCGTTTGGAATGGCCACAAAGACTTGTCAACGTGAATTTGCAGGTAAGCACGGCGCAGGTCTACTATAGCGACATTTGACCCTTGCTGTCGCCATTCCCTCAGCTTTTGGGCGCAAACGTCTGCATTGGCTGTGTACGCATCCACATACGCATTCAGCTCGCGATAGTCCATGACTGGTCGAACTTTGTGTTTATTCTCCTGTACTACAGCCATCAACGGAATCAGACCCTTGGGGGGTCCAAGCTCGTCTTCAGGGTACGGAAGCAGCCAGCCATTGTCTATCCAACTCTGCAGTTCGCGATTGTACTCCTCTTGGAGATGGATAGGGATGGTATATCCTGCTAGCCTGTTTTTCAACGCGGCTGGTGGCTGGTTGTCGGACCACTTCCACGATGCAGTCCAAATTCTTTCACGTGCATCATACTCTGCACAGAAGTCAGGCTCACTGATCCGGATGGCAGCGCAGAACGGTTCGCTAGACTGGGGAAATTTGACGTCGCCGGTGCTAGTAACGATCACTCCGCCCAGCTGCTTGATTGCGTCCAATCCTAGCAACAAGTCAAATCCTAGTAACCCCCCATCCACGACAAGAACTTTAATGTCGAGGGGGTTCCTGTTGCTTACGCCAAGTTGGACTATTCCAATTCCGCAGCAACTGAGTGTCCTTCCACCCACTGTTAGTACCTGCACCTTCTCTTTTCGCCACGTCTGACAGCATGCCATGCGTATCAGTGATTGCGTACAACCAGTGTCCACGAGGGCGGTACGCATCCTCCCATTGATCCGTACAGCGATCACAGGCAGTGCGCCGCTCAGTTGAGGTTTGGGGAGGAGACTGGCGCTGAAGAATCGTCCCCTTTTCCGTTTCCCGGACAATTTCGAGCAATGTGACCCTGTCGCTTGCACCGGTAACAGGTGAGGGTTGTTCGCGGTCTGGGACTTTCACGTCGCATGAGACAATCACGAGCCAGGTGATTGGGTCCGTTACATGCGTAACACTTTGTTTGGGCAGCAGTTTCCTTTGCCTGACAACATGGTGGATGTGTTGCTGCGGCTGCCAGCCCTATACCTGCAGAGCTGTCTTTTAATATTGCTCGGGCGCGGGCCAATATTTCTGATATGCCCAGGTCATCCACCCGGGATGTGGCCTGGAGAAGTTCCTCTGCATGTTCTGGCAACCCGGCAATGAACGCACATATCAAACCCCGCTCTGGCATACCTCCGAACAACTGCAAGCTTGTGCAGCTCTGCCAAGAAAACATCGACCGTTTCTCCCGGACGCAAGCGGCGTGCCGCAAACTGCTTGTAAGCTGTCACAGAGTTAAGGGCAAACGCTGTGTATAAGGCTTCTTTTATACAGGCGAAGTTGGCCCTCTTTTCGTCGCTCAGTTGTTGGTAAACAGCATATGCACCACCTGTAAGGCGCATCGGAACCACACACTCGATTCTCTTCACGCCGCTCAGCTGACACACTAGTTCCGCCTTCTCTACCCATTCAACTACCGATTGCCCAGAATCGGTCCCGTCAAAAAGGGGTATCAACTTGGGGTCGAAGGCCATAATGCCGAAATAGCTTCTAGTGGGAATCGAACTCGCTCCTCAATGACACTAGTAATGATGTCACAAATATATCCTCGAAAGGCCTCTACCTGTCGCAATAGTCAAAATAATACTGCTAGCTGTTTCTCAGTTGTCGTACGTAATCGCTTGACTCCCTGTCTCTCCGTCGCCGTATGTTTTTATACACACCCGATCTCGTGAGAATTTGCATACGTGCAATACTATTCTCGCCGGTTCGAGATCGCCCATTATTAAAGGTAGTGCTTACAGCAGCCATGTTTCTTTCCTGCGATGCAAGCCAGACTCGTCCGCGCACGCTTTGTGTTCCGAGGTACGTTACTTTCATTACATCTACATCCTGATTCCACATTCGGTCACTGCCAGTGGCTTACAAATTCTCCAGGAACCCTCCAACACAAAAAGTAGGTACTTGTCTGTCCTTAACATCTAATCGTTCACCGACCTTGCTATCCGCATCCAGACTCGAGATATCCCTCTCAGCCAAAACGTTCTGGAGACCATTCCAAAATCATAATTCCCCCCAAAAATTCAATCCACATAAAACAGGGGCGGCCTCTTCGCCTTTCTTCTTATTCTGCACTTCAGAACCCCTAACATTCCGAATCCGTCGGAATAATAAAACCCAAAAAGCGCGGATAACCTTCCGAAACTACGGTAACCACATGGGACGCTCATCAGGGAATCTCAATACGTGGAATGGTGGGCCCCCTATAGACCACTTTCATTACCATATCTCCACCGATTCCCAAAACACCGGAAAAAATTTCTCCAAATAGTCAGGCATGAGTCCAGAACTCGATCCATACTACAGCAAGGTCACAAAATTCACTAATAAAAATTTTCAAAACTATCAATAGAAATTTGGCACTCATAAATTTCACTTAAATCAACTTTTTAACTATGTCAAACTTTCGGAAAAAATTCAAAAACCGAATTATACCACTGGTCACTGACAAAAAAAAATGCAAAGTACAAAGTCAATTATTAATTTCTTTCTTTTAAAATATTGTCAATCAGCCTCCAAGGCTTTTCTCACGAAATCAAACCAAAGTTGTTTTTTTTTTTCAAAAATCACCAAAAATCCACAATTCATCAATATTAAAATTACTAAGTTACTTTTTTTTCCAACAATCTCTGATTAAATTTAAATCTGACTTCTTTTTTTTTTTTCTAAAAATTTTAACATTCAAAATGGCCGACATGTGGGGAAAATTACCTGCTTGACTCAAAAAAACGTTCATTTCAAAGATGGCAGCCATGTCTACGTGACTGGTTATTAAAAAAAAAAAATTTCCATTCATCCTTCAGCCAATGAGAGACAAGGAGTGTGGGGGGGGGTAAGTTGGTTCTTCTCTCAAAATCAATCCCAAGGATTTTACAATTATACGCCATTTTTATTTTTCCTCCAAAATTCAAATAATTCACCAGCTTCTTAAAATTATCCAATTAATCAGGGTAACAAACCTTAGTACTTCTAAAATTCAAACTAAAAAATAGGCACTTGCTCTTTCTGGAGTTTATTCATTTATCCGTTTATCTACGAAAAATTCTTAATCTCTCAAATCACAATTTATGTCTTCACCCCACAACCTGAGTAAATCAAAGACATCAATCAAAGATCAAAAATTTGAAGAAATCGACCACAATCGTATTCCCAGAAAATAAAAAATATATACATATATACATCGTGCTGAGCAGAGTAAACATGAAAAACCTCTTGGAGCAGGGCACCACCATTTATCTCTTATTCTGACATATTCAAAACTCCAAAAAACACAGGAAAATGTAGGCTTCCACGCCTTTCGAAAAACCATCGAATTGCCTAATTAGGACATTTTCCAAAAACAGGATCTCTGGAATTGGTGAGTTCTTCTGTAAAAACTACTTTATTACCGTGAGTCCAAAAAGATCCAAAAACATACAACTTAGGCAAATCTCCAACAACTGACCCAAAATCAGACCTTCAATACGAATGAAAAACAGCATTGTGATTTAACATAAAAAAAAATTAAAAAATTACATTCTCAACTAAAAGTTTCAAAATTACTTCTTTAAAAATTAACTCACTAGAATTACAAAATTATTTAAATCCATCATAACATTATGAGTACAACTGACATAAATATCATCATCACATCACAATGAATAATCACAAAAAAAAATCCAGCTTCAATCGGAAAAATCAAAAAAGAAAAATTCCAAAATGGCGACTAAAAAAAATTTTTTTTCTAAAATTCACCACGTGTTCTACCGGTCACAAAATTTCAACTTATACATATCAAAACTTGACCCTTTCTCTTTTTCTCTTTCTTTGGCATATACACTCTGTCTCTCCCTTTTTTTTCATAGCATACAAACTGTCTCTCTTTTTCACTCTATATTTTAAACAATTTAAACAATCTATTAGCATCATTTTTCAATAGCATTTTTTTTAAACAAATCTAAAAACTTCTGCAAAGTTCAAAATTTATACAACAAAAATTAATTGTCTCTTTCTTCTTTTTTTCTTAAAACAATGTCTCTCCTTCTTTCCTCCAGTCAAGTCTTTGAGTCGGATTTCTTTTTTTCCTCTCCGAAAGTACTTAAAACAATGTCCCTTTTGTCTTCTTTTTTTTTTTTTTTTTCTTTTTAACATTCTATCTTAACTTCAATTTTTTTTTCTTGTTTTTTTGTGACAAACTTAGATAGATCTTTGAATATTAGTTCACTCTTTTTTTTTTTTTTTTTTTTTTTCAACAAAACATAATTTCGACAATTCTATATATATTTTATCCTTTTTTCTATAGTCTGTTTCTAAAAACATGTGTGTGTGTGTGTGCGTTCGTTACTTACGTTTTTCTTTTTTAAGTTCTATCACGGTTTTTTTTCTTCTTTCTTTTTCCTTTGCTTCATTTTTCTGCCTTTCTTTTCTTCTCTGTCTAGTGGCACGTTGTCCAGGTTCGAATCTGATCACGTATTGATGGCGTGACTGGTCTTAAGGCACCAAATCGATATAATGTTACGTAGTGCCTTTTCTGTGACGGCACTAAGTATCTATACGTCTTACTCTGGTCTTCTATCTTCTATCTTCTAATAGTCTGGTATATCTTCTACAGGTCTCGTCTGGTCTTCTTATCTGGGGATTCCGTGTCTGGTTCTGCTGGGGACCATTTCTTATCAGAAGCCTTGTGTCATTGTTAGCTTTTAGTAATAACAACAAGACTTCGATTTACCTTTGATGTTATTTTATTCTGGAACCCCAGGACCAGACAACTGCGCGCTGAGAGTCACATCTTGCTAGCTTCTAACTCTGCAACTGACTAACTGCAACTAACTACTGCAACTGACTTACTGAGTTGCCCACCTTAAACCGGAAGCGGGCTTTCTGTCGGGGTCCCGTTCTCACGATTCTATCCCCAGAAAGCAAGGTGAGAGTGAGGTCAAGCATTGTCACTCACTCTCAAGGCCATCAGCTGTACTGATCGCCATAAGGATTTCCATACTACCTTAAAAAGTAATAGGGATCCAATTAATATGTAACAGTAGATGTCATGGATACGAAAGAAAGCGCTCAATTAAAAGAATTGTTGGAGATATGAATCTTTAAAACCCCAGAGATAGTGCCTCAAAATGACCAATTTCGTGAAAATTTTAGGCGTCGATTTTATTGGATTTTCGACGAGTAGATTAAAATATCAAAGATATAGATAAATTTTAAGAATTGACAGAGATATTAGGGTTCAAATGTCCCTTTAAAAAGCACCCATTTTCGTGAAACTTTTAAGTCGATTTTATTGGCTTTTCTGATAGGTGCGTAGATTGCATTGATCCAAAAGAGAGGGTTCAGTTTGAAGAATTGGTGGAGATATTAGCCTTTAAACACCTCCTGATAGTGCCTAAAATGACCAATTTCGAGAAAATTTTAGGTGTTGATTTTATTGGCTTTTTCTAATAGATTCCGATGCATGTATTAAAATGATATGGAAGATATTGATCAATTTTGGGAATTGGCGGAGATGTTAGGGTTTTTAAGTTTTTTTTACATGCGTCAAAAGAGTCAAAACCGGCCAATTTCGGCCTCTTTTTTAAGTGTTTTAACCTTGGTTTTAAAGTATATGAATTTAAGCAAAAGTTGCAAACTATCAGACATCATTAGATTCGTTGGAGACTTGCTAAAATAACAAATTTAATATTATTTTATTAATTTCCAATGTTGCTACACACGTTTTTTTTTTGTTTTTTTTCGTTTTTTTTTAATAGCGAGCTTGCATGTAAAAAAAAAGCTTTCAAAGCGCGATTTCGAAAATTTCCCTAAACGTTACCACCGTACCAACTATCAGGTAAGGTATAAGGGTATGGCACCCAGTTGGAATGTTAATTTAATAGTTTTAAAGCGTTCTACAATAGTTTTTGAGTTGTTTTTTTACATGCGTCAAAAATAGTCAAAACAAGTCGATTTGGACGTCTTTTTTATGTGTTTTTAGACTTGATTTTAAAGTATATGAAGTTAACCAAAATTTTCAAAGTTGCAAACTATCAGGCATGTTTAGACCTGTTGGAGGCTTGCTAAAAATACCAAATTCAATGTTATTTTATTAATTTCACGGAAATACCCGAAACCTTTGAGATGTTAGGGTTAGGGTTAGTGTTGGGTTCGGGAGTTCCCATAATCTAATGTTATTTATAAGAAAAATGCGATTCTAATGATAACTCTAGTGCGCTATTCTGCATTTGTATCGATCCTTTTTTTAATTCAAGTATCTTGGCATGAAAAATAACCTAAGTGATATTTGTCATACACCTTTTCCACCTGTTCACCCCATTAAAAATCACATTGCAAACTAAATAAGCCCGTTTATATATAATTTTCTAATAACAGATTTTTCTCCACTTATATTTAATATATTAAATTTCATGAAAATTAATTAAAACCTAAGTGATAAAATATACTGGGTGTCTATAAAGTCCTGCAACAGAATTAAAATAGGACAACAACGATGACAGTCTGATTGAAATGTAAAAATCTAAACGTACTTAAAAATAAAAAGCTTTAGCCTTGGTCGGCAACCCATCAAAGTTAAGGAAAAGTCAAATATAAAACCTCTGATGCCTTTCAAGGAAAGGCTAGGGGAGTAAACCCCGAAAACAAATCAGGAGCCAGAGTCCCTAAGGCGGTGTGATGCTGAAATCCAGTATTACCTATCAATTCCTGTGACACTACAGTTGCCAAACCTCATTGGTACCTTACCTTTCCTTTGGATCACAGCAGCAGTGTGGAGAGGTGGAATTGACTTCACGAGCAACAGTTTATCCTCCATATGAACCCGCCCAGGCTATGTAGTTCAATTCTTTTTTAAATGACACTACTCCATCGTCTCTTGTAGAGATATGAGCCTTTAAACACCTCCTGATAGTGCCTAAAATGACCAATTTCGAGAAAATTTTAGGTGTTGATTTTATTGGCTTTTCGGTAATTTATGAGGAAGTTCGTCCCGGTTCCCTGCCTCCAAATTTGCTGCCCGGTGAACTATCAAATACCAACCCCAACTTGTACCGCTACAGCGGTGTTACTTGAAAGAAAACAACCAACTCAAATAACAACCCCAACTATCGTATCGGCGCCTATTTGAGGGGGGGGGGGCTCTTTTTTGTCTTAATTCTTGTTTATTTATTTTTTCCATTCGAAAGAAAAAACCATTAAACCGTTTTTTGTCGTAATTCTAATTTTTCTTTTTTTGTCGTAATTCTTATTATCGTAATTTGTCGTAATTCTTGTTTATTTATAGAAATTTGTCATATTTCTTGTTTAGATAGTTTTGAACAGACTGAGATAGATTGAGGGTTTTTAAAGTAAAACCCCTGTTTATGAGATATCTATACTTACCTGTATAACTAATGCAATCTACTCTCGCGCTACTTAAAACCATCCGAGCAAAATTATTTATTTATTTATTTATTTTTTAAATTCTCCAAAATTAACTCCCTTCACCTCCACGACCTCTCATCCAAGAAGACATATAATCACTTTTTTTACGAGGACCTCTTTAGCACCTTTCTCAACCAGGAACTTTAGAGGGGAGGAGGGAGGGCATATACAGGTAAGTATAGATATCTCATAAACAGGGGTTTTACTTTAAAAACCCTCAGTTTATATCAATATCTATACTTACCTGTATAACTAATGCAAGAAACAGAATTTGTAGCAGAATTCCAGGAGGTGGGAAAAACAAAGTAAAGGAACATACTCACTTATTCTTCACCAAACCGGCTGTCTCTAATATGGAAGATCTTGCAAAGTTTCCTTCACTCCCAGCAACATCCCTTAAATAAAAGGATGCAAAGGTGTTCTCTGAAGACCAATGAGCTGCCTGTAGGATGTCTCTCAGTGAAGCTCCGTTAAACAAGGCCCACGATGAAGCCAATCTTCTAGTATCATGGGCCCTAATGTCCTCAGAATGTGGCTGACCAGCTGCCTCATAAATATATCTAATGGTGGAAACAATCCACCTGGAAATTGTACTATTAGCTGCTGGCCTATTTTGGTTCTTCTTATAGGTAATGAAGAGTGCCTCATTATCCTGCCGCAACATTTCCGTTCTTTTCAAATATATTTTTAAACAACGACAAGGACACAGAAGGGTGTCCTCCGCGTCATCTGTAAATCCCTTGAAATCTGGAATAAACCAAGGTGACCAGGCTTTCTTCAACCACTGAGTCTTGGCTAAAAAATTCAAATTGGGTAAAAGACGTATACCCGCAGCTTCAAACCTAAAGTTCGACTCCTTGATAGATAAAGCATTTAGTTCACCTACTCTAGCAGCCGAAGCTAAGGCAACTAGGAAAACTGTCTTCCAAGATAAAAACTTTAACTCTGCGGAATCTAATGGTTCAAAGGGATGCTTAGTGAGAGCCTTTAGAACAAAAGGCAAGTCCCAGTTAGGGAGAAGTGGTCTTACTGAAGGATTTGAATTAAAAATTCCTTTAACCAGATTTGATAGCAGACTCTCTGAATTTATAGAACTCTTCTCCCAACCGTTGTGAATAGCTGCTAACGCTGTTCTATATCTGTTGTCGAGCCTCGTACATTCTCCTGGTGGAAGGCCTTTTGCTATTTTTGATGTAACTCTGAGCCTTTCCAGAAAGAGATTCCTTAGATGGGGTAAGCTGGATATTTTCCACACAACAAGCTTCAAACTTTCTGGATCTGAATGTACTATCTGGCCCCGCCTCTGAGTTAGCATCTTTGGTGTTATTGGTAACTCTCTTTGGAAGTCTATCAGCAGGTCCAAAAGGACTGGATACCACGACTGCCGTGGAGCTTTTGGGGCTACCAGAAGAAGAATGCATCCTTCCTGTGACACCTTCTGAAGGACCCGATGGATCAATATTGGAGGAGGAAATGCGTAGGCATACATCCCTGTCCAATCTATGCTCAGAGCATCTGAGGCATATGCAGCATCGACCGGATAAGGGGAGCAAAACACTCCCAACTTTCTGTTTTCCGGAGTAGCGAAAAGGTCTATGTTCGGATGCCCGAACCTCAGAAAAATCAAGTCCACTATCCTCCGTTCCAGGCTCCATTCCGTCAACCGAGCTCCCACTTGGCCCCTCGATAGACGGTCCGCCAAAACATTCTTCTTTCCTGGAATGTGAGCAGCATAAAGGGAAATGTTGTGCTCTGCTGCCCAATGGAACACCTTCCACGCCAACAGACAAAGATGAAGGGATCTCGTACCCCCTTCTTTGTTGATGTAAGCTACAACTGTGGAATTGTCGCACCTTAACAGAACTCTCTTCCCACTGACAAGCAGTTGAACAAGAGCTAGCTGGACTGCTTTTAGCTCCAGCCAATTGATGTGGTTCTTTACTTGGAGATCGTCCCAAACTCCTGCCACCTGATGAAAGTTCAAGTGAGCTCCCCAGCCCCTTTCTGAGGCATCTGTCCAAAGAACTAGAGGCTCTGCATGATGAAGCTGTACCCCTTTGAAAAAATTCTCCCTCCTTGTCCACCATACAAGGTGACTTGCTAAGAAACTGTTTATGGGGATCATCTTCTTGATATTGTCCGTCCGAGGGACCCACCATTACCGAAGGTAGAACTGGATAGGCCTCATGTGCAACCGGGCCCAGGGGATCAGATCTATACAAGCCGCCATAAGACCTAGAAGTCTGAGAAACCTGTGAGCTTGGCAGAACCTTGCCTCCAAGATACAATTTATTTGTAGTACCAGATTCTGGAATCTCTCCTCTGAAGGATAAATTATTCCTTCTTTCAAATTGAAGAGAGCCCCTAGATAATTTGCCTTTTGAGATGGAACCAGTTGAGATTTTTGGTAGTTTAGGAACAATCCCAAATCCCGGAGAAGGTCCCGCATTAATTTTACTTGTCGATTGAGAATGTGTTGATCCTGATTTCTGATTAACCAGTCGTCCAGGTACATGAAAATATGTATTTGACGGGACCTGAGAAATCCCCCAGTGCTGACATCATTTTTGTGAACACTCTGGGGGCTATTGCAAGACCAAAGGGCATAGCTTTGAATTGGTAGTGCCTCCCCTGAAAATGAAACCGCAGAAACTGCCGGTGGCCTGGGAAAATGGGAACATGGAAGTAAGCATCCTTTAGGTCCACCGTTATTATCCAATCGCCTTTCCTCAATGCCCGACGAATAGTCCTGAAAGTTTCCATCTTGAAATGGGGAACCACCAGATGGGAATTTATCCCTCTCAAATTTAGAATGGGACGGAACCCTCCGTCCTTCTTTGGAACTAAAAAGAAGGTGCTGTAACACCCCTGACCTTCCTGGGTTCTGGGACTAACTCTATTGGCTTTTTTTCTTGATACTCTCTACCTGTCTTTCTGCTCTCTCCTGCTTCCTGCTCCTTCCCCCTGTCTCTATCTTTTCTCCTCCTACTTGTCTGTTCTTTTTGTCCTCTTCTCTTTCTTCTCCTCTCTTATTCTTCTTGCCTCCCTCCTGCTTTTCCTACTCTGTCCTTCTCCTACCTCTGCTCTACATCTTTCCATTCTGCTTTCTGTTTCTGACTCTCTTCTCGTATCGCTTCTTAATGTCTCTGTTCCTACATTCTCCTGTCCATACTCTGCTGATCACATACTCTGCCTTTCTTCTTCATATCGTTTCTCTCTTCTCTCTCTGAATCTAGTCTCATTCCTTTCCTCTCTCTCTTTTCCCTCTTCTACCTCTTCTGCTGATCTTTCTTCTCTTCCCCTCTCTACTTTCTCTGTATCCTTACATTTCTTCTCTGATACTCCTACACCTCTTCTCTTCCTCTATTTTTCCTCTTTTCTTCTTGTCTACTCCTGCTCTCCTTTCTATCTCCTCTTCTTTCCTTCCTCTTTTCTTCTCTGACTCCTACCTTCCTTCTCATCTCTTCTATCCTTCCTTCCCTCTAGCTATTTATCCTATTTTCTTTCTATCTCTCTAACTCTCTTCCCGTGTCTTCTCCTCCACTCCCTTCTACCTAGTCTTACCTTCTGCTCCTTCCTGCCTACTAGCGTCTTTCTCCTATCCTTGCTATCGCTTGGCTCCCTGTTCTCTCTCCCCCCCTCTGTCTACCCTGTACCTCTTCTATTTCTTCCCTCTCTTCTCCTCTTCTTTTCTTCTGCTCTGCTAGATCTTCT
>CM042137.1:85806264-85830222 GCA_023376005.1 Doryteuthis pealeii
TTAAATTTTGTTACGTTTGAAGAAAAGAGTCGTTGTTTTTTATCTGACCACTAGGCCGCCGTTAACCTTGGAAATCAGTTTCTATAGCAGATTTCTAGTCGTTTGAGATCTGAACACAACGTGGGCATTCGGGTAGACTTTCGGCAAATATAGAGATCCTGCAATCCTTGGTTGATGCAGAAAATCCGATCTTGACGGCCAATTTCGGAAATTCTGTGAGCCCTTTAGCTCGGTAGCGACCGACGGGTTATACCTTTAGTTGCCTGGACCACCGCCATCAAAGGTAACACTCCTTTCACTTCACCTCTCCATGGTAGGAGAATTCCCTCCGCAATCCACCTTTCCACCTCTTTCTCATACACCACTCTTTCTCGCTCCTCTAAGGGCATTTTGTAATATTCCACTTTATTTTCTAACAGTGGAGGTTCTCCTTTCCACCGCCATTCCACAGTCCATTTTTTGCCGTCAAACTCCACTTTAAAATCCTTGTCCTCAATTTCGCAGCAATTCTTCTCTTCGGCAGCTACAGCACAGTATGTCTCTCCGAACGTGACTTCGCCATTTTTTACAGTCAACCCTCCCAGTCTGCAAATAACATCCATCCCAATGATAATGTCTATATCATTGATTAGACATTCCATGATAATTGCCTTTGTTGTCAACCTTTCTCCACCTAATTCTATTTCTATCTGTCTGGTTCCTCTGCATTCCACTTTAGTTCCGTCCACTGCTCTTATTGTAGTCCTATCCCTACCACATCCACGAGTGAGCTTGGGACTGAGTAAAGTGGTGGTACAGCCGGTATCAATGAGAGCCGTCGCTCTCATGCCAGCCACTAACACCTCTATGATCGAGAGAGACCCATACCGCGCCCTCACTCCGTTGAAGGGGCAGCCGCTGGCGCAAACGCTTCCCCTTGATCGTTTCCCTGGTTCAGGGGGCAGTATCTGGCAATATGCCCAAACTTTTCACACCTTTAGCACATAGTTCTACCTCTTGGTGGTACTTTGCAATCTCTGAGTCGGTGTGGCCCCTGACATCTGTAGCACCGAATAGCGGATGATGACCCCATTGCATATTTTTCAGTCGGTTCTTTGCTACATGCAAGGGCTCCCACCGTCCCGGAATTCTGACCTTGTGTTCTTGTCAACACCCTCGCAGTTGGTATAAGATCCGCGATCTCCATTGTTTTTATGCCCGGCAATTGTTGCAGACTCATTGATATATTATCCAGGAAACCAGTTACAATTTCGCTGTTTGGTCCAGCCCTCGTCCTACATATCCGGCTAGTCCTGCCAGCCTCCTGATGCTGTTGGCATACACGTCTACCGACTCCCCGGTCCACTTAAATTTTTGAAGTTTCTCATATGCCTCAAAGGGCCCTTCTGTAAATGCCTCTCTCAGCCTCTTCTCAATCATTCCTTCATCCTGCTGCTCTACTTCACTCATCTCCATGTAGAGGGCAAGCGCATCTCCCTCCAGAAAAAGTGGAATAAAACTTGCCAAGTCAGAGATCTTCAGGAGTTCGGCCACTAGCTTTAGCTTTTTCAGCCATGCAACAAAATCCCCCTCGCCATTAAATGGCTTAATCATTCCCTTCGCCAGTTTATCCATTGCCGAAATAGCTCGTTATCAGATCAGCTCACAATAGCTTGCCTTCTAAATAATAATTCCCGACTGCCAGAAAATTCGGCTTATTATTTGCCTTCTAAATAATAACTCCACTCCTGCCAACCCCCTAATTTCCGGTCTGTACTCTTATAAAAAGAAATTAAATTTCGGGCGCCATTTTCTTCCCAGCCCAAGGTAAGACGAGTTTCATTTTTTATCTTAAATTAAAAATGTATAAAATGTATTAAAAATAAATTGCATATTGTAATAATATTTTTCTTTTTTAATGATGGTCAGTATGTCACTCCTTATTGATTTAGACTAGGGATACCCATTTTTGACAAAATGACTTTATCCTAGAGAAAATAATTTACCAAAAATCAGTGAATTATCGGATTTTAATGAAATTTTCAGTGTTTATGTATCAATGAATGGTCTTTATAATGCATTACTTATTTTATTTCAAAACTTTCTCATTTTTTTTCAGGTCACTTAATGCTGCGAGCAGTATTGAACAAGTTGTGGAAACAACATCCCACAAGGGAGCAGCTGTATGGTCACCTGGCCCCTATCTCACAGACCATCCGAGTGGGACGGACTAGGCATGCAGGGCACTGCTGGAGAAACAAGGACGAACTCATAAGCGATGTTCTCCTGTGGAAGCCAACACACGGACATGCCAGTGTGGGCCGCCCAGCAAGGACCTACATTGACCAGCTATGTAAATATGCTGGCTGCAGCGAGGAAAAACTCCCTGGGGCGATGAATGATAGGGAAGGTTGGCGAGAGATTGTTATGGATATCCGTGCTGCCTGCGCGACATGATGATGATGAATTCGTTTTTAAAACTCTTAGCAGTCGACAAAAAAGGGTATACCTAATTTAGACAAAGTTTGACCTTAAATAATAGATTTAATTATTTTTAATTCGCTTTTTAAAACTCCTAGCAGACGAAATTAATGCCGGTAGCTAGTAAACATTTATGGAAATTTTCGTGAAAATCAGACTATTAATTGGTTTTTCATAGAATTTAAAAAAAAAAACTCCTATCGTAACTTGTTTTTAGCTAAGTTAAATTTCAGTTGATTTAACAGTGCAAAAATGAAAACATTGTTTTTCAATCATAATTTTCATTATTTCCGTAAGCTGAAAATTAAAAAAAAAATCATCAGGAGTTTGTTTAATGTTTTTTCTTTCGGATGGAAAAAAATTTCAAGAAAATATTAATTTTTCTGCAAGTTTCATTGTGTTAAATATAGGGCGGGGGGTAAATTTCAAAGGGTAAAATTGGTGGTACCTACTTGGTACCATGCTATTCTCGTGTGACATGGAGATTCATCAAACACTTCTTTGTTTAATTGGTTTATCTAATTTTAACAAGACGCTGTTTCACGCATTTAAAGTTTCTACAACTAAATTTCTGGTAATTTATGAGGAAGTTCGTCCCGGTCCCCTGCCTCCGAAATTGCTGCCCGGTGAACTATCAAATAACAACCCCAACTAGTACCGCTACAGCGGTGTTACTTGAAAGAAAACAACCAACTCAAATAACAACCCCAACTATCGTATCGGCGCCTATTTGAGGGGGGGGGCTCTTTTTTCTCTTAATTCTTGTTTATCTATTTTTTCCATTCGAAGAAAAAAACATTAAACCGTTTTTTGTCGTAATTCTAATTTTTCTTTTTTTGTCGTAATTCTTATTATCGTAATTTGTCGTAATTCTTGTTTGTGTTTATCTATCTATCTAGATCGTTGTGTTTATCTATCTATCTATCTATCTCGTTGTGTTTATCTATCTATCTATATCGTTTTGTTTATCAATCTATCTATATCGTTTTGTTTACCTATCTATCTATATCGTTTTGTTTACCTATCTATCTATCTATATCGTTGTGTTTATCTATCTATCTATCTATATCTATCTATCTATCTATCTATCTATATCGTTTTGTTTATCTATCTATCTATATCGTTTTGTTTATCAATCTATCTATTTACTGTCGAAAATATCTATCTATCTCAGTCTATTCAAAACTATCTAAACAAGAAATATGACAAATTTCTATAAATAAACAATGTTTATTTATAGAAATTTATCATATTTCTTGTTTAGATAGTTTTGAACAGACTGAGATAGATAGATGTTTATATCAATATCTATACTTACCTGTATAACTAATGCAATCTACTCTCGCGCTACTTAAAACCATCCGAGCAAATTTATTTATTTATTTATTTATTTTTTAAATTCTCCAAAATTAACTCCCTTCACCTCCACGACCTCTCATCCAAGAAGACATATAATCACTTTTTTACTCGGATCTGTAGTGAGAGGTTTGAAATTTCTTACTACTTGATTACTGCTAAAAAGATTTAACCATACCGAGAGAAGTGAGAAATAATATTAAGGAAAGAAATTGGTGAGTCAGTATTTTTGGCCTTTTTTCTCCTTTTATTCAGTTAATAAACTGAAGTCGTTTTTCTTTTGGATTTTGAATTTCTTAAAAAAAAAAAAAAAAAAAAAAGTGTTATATAAATAATGGAGAAAGTTACAGAAGCAAAGCTTTTTTTCAGATGTTTCTGTGGATCAGAATGCCGGAGAATTTGACGTCCATTCTCCTCTGAGAGAAAATGAACTGGATTGTTACTACAATCACGAAAGTTCAAATAAGACTTTTCTGACGAAGTTCCAGCTTCCGTCACCATTGGAAAAGCAGAAAATAAAAAGAGCCCCATTCGAATCAGTTTGGAAAAACAGGGAGGCGACCCTAAAAACGCTTACCCTTCCAGGTTCCTGCCTGATGTAGAAGGATGTAAGAATTTAAACAGCTTGATAGATAATAGAATTAAACTTATGTTTAATTTACACGAGAGCCAAGTGAGAGAGGCTCGTATGAAGGAGCCATTGGCGGGAAAGTCCGACGCCATTGATGGTCCTGACCACCCAGGTATAATAATGATTTCTCTGATTCGGAGGGGGAGGCTGAGATTTTCAGTCATTGCTCTGAAGCTGATAGCGAGCAGATTTTGGAAAGCGAGATTAAAACTCGTAATGTGGAGTGGAATGCCTTTATTTCGAAGGTCGCTTCGAAACTAGATATTCCTTGTGTTGAGAGGAACAAAGACTCTGATTTCAAATCATATATAGCGGATCACCTGTTGGCTCCGAGAGTTAAGGAGGCTATTAGTCTGCCATTAGATGGGTCCGTTATTAGAGCACTGGAAGAGGTCGATTCTGAATATCAGACTAGGGGGAAAATAAAATGTTTTCGATCCTCAGAGGATCAGAAATATATGGTGGTTAATGACCACTTTACCCAGTTCTGCCTCCCCCCCCCGTCTTGACGAGAACATCGAAGAGGGTATTATGGCGCCTTCTAGTGGGAAAGACTTTATTCGCGGCGCTCAGTATAGATTTTCTAGCAAATCTGCGGATTCTGCTAATTTGTGCCTTAAGAAGCTGGATTCGAGTGCTCGACTTTTGCTTAGGCAAATATCATATGGCTCATTAATTACTTCTTATACTGACGCGTCGGGTTCAGTGGCAGATAGACAAGAAGCCCTGCAGGCCCTATCCCAATTATTTCAATCTATGGCCGATGTCACGTCCAGAATTATTTTGGGTTCTGTGTCATCAAGGCGCAGTCTTTATTTAAGGGACATGGCTTTTAAGAATAAAGCCACAGAAAATAAACTTTCACGCCTACCTACTGTAGGTCCCAAACTGTTTTCTGGAAGGTTTTTCGAGGTTTTGCATAGCAGTGCAGAGAACCTTAGAAATGCTAGGGAGACACAGCACGTCCGGAAGAATTTTTTGGGAGCGAAGCGGAAGTTGGAGAGCCCTAAGAAAACGAATTACGCTAACTCTTCGGGTTTTGGGCAGAAAAGGCTGAAGCAGGAAGGCTCCAACTTTAAACAGGGGAGAGGACAAAGTGCTTCGACCTGGACAAAGGAGCAGTCGGGGTTTCAGAAATCCAGGTTTCAGAAGTCGTTGGGGTTTCGTCCCCAACGACAATAAGCTGTGTATTTCCTCAATCCGAGCCGGTCGGGGGACGACTAGCAGGATTTTTACAGGGTTGGAAGAAGATTACTTCCGACCGCTGGATTTTGAACATAGTCCGGGAAGGGCTAAAACTTCAGTTTGCTTCAGCACCGAGGCGAAGCGGTGTAAAAAAGACCGCATTCAGTTCGTCTTACCAGAGAGACGTTATTTCAGAAGAAATAAGAGACTTGTTAGGAAAACAAGCAATAGAGTTAGTCCCCAGAACCCAGGAAGGTCAGGGTGTTACAGCACCTTCTTTTTAGTTCCAAAGAAGGACGGAGGGTTCCGTCCCATTCTAAATTTGAGAGGGATAAATTCCCATCTGGTGGTTCCCCATTTCAAGATGGAAACTTTCAGGACTATTCGTCGGGCCTTGAGGAAAGGCGATTGGATAATAACGGTGGACCTAAAGGATGCTTACTTCCATGTTCCCATTTTCCCAGGCCACCGGCAGTTTCTGCGGTTTCATTTTCAGGGGAGGCACTACCAATTCAAAGCTATGCCCTTTGGTCTTGCAATAGCCCCCAGAGTGTTCACAAAAATGATGTCAGCACTGGGGGGATTTCTCAGGTCCCGTCAAATACATATTTTCATGTACCTGGACGACTGGTTAATCAGAAATCAGGATCAACACATTCTCAATCGACAAGTAAAATTAATGCGGGACCTTCTCCGGATTTGGGATTGTTCCTAAACTACCAAAAATCTCAACTGATTCCATCTCAAAAGGCAAATTATCTAGGGGCTCTCTTCAATTTGAAAGAAGGAATAATTTATCCTTCAGAGGAGAGATTCCAGAATCTGGTACTACAAATAAATTGTATCTTGGAGGCAAGGTTCTGCCAAGCTCACAGGTTTCTCAGACTTCTAGGTCTTATGGCGGCTTGTATAGATCTGATCCCCTGGGCCCGGTTGCACATGAGGCCTATCCAGTTCTACCTTCGGTCATGGTGGGTCCCTCGGACGGACAATATCAAGAAGATGATCCCCATAAACAGTTTCTTAGCAAGTCACCTTGTATGGTGGACAAGGAGGGAGAATTTTTTCAAAGGGGTACAGCTTCATCATGCAGAGCCTCTAGTTCTTTGGACAGATGCCTCAGAAAGGGGCTGGGGAGCTCACTTGAACTTTCATCAGGTGGCAGGAGTTTGGGACGATCTCCAAGTAAAGAACCACATCAATTGGCTGGAGCTAAAAGCAGTCCAGCTAGCTCTTGTTCAACTGCTACCTCATGTCAGTGGGAAGAGAGTTCTGTTAAGGTGCGACAATTCCACAGTTGTAGCTTACATCAACAAAGAAGGGGTACGAGATCCCTTCATCTTTGTCTGTTGGCGTGGAAGGTGTTCCATTGGGCAGCAGAGCACAACATTTCCCTTTATGCTGCTCACATTCCAGGAAAGAAGAATGTTTTGGCGGACCGTCTATCGAGGGCCAAGTGGGAGCTCGGTTGACGGAATGGAGCCTGGAACGGAGGATAGTGGACTTGATTTTTCTGAGGTTCGGGCATCCGAACATAGACCTTTTCGCTACTCCGGAAAACAGAAAGTTGGGAGTGTTTTGCTCCCCTTATCCGGTCGATGCTGCATATGCCTCAGATGCTCTGAGCATAGATTGGACAGGGATGTATGCCTACGCATTTCCTCCCCCAATATTGATCCATCGGGTCCTTCAGAAGGTGTCACAGGAAGGATGCATTCTTCTTCTGGTAGCCCCACAAGCTCCACGGCAGTCGTGGTATCCAGTCCTTTTGGACCTGCTGATAGACTTCCCAAGAGAGTTACCAATAACACCAAAGATGCTAACTCAGAGGCGGGGCCAGATAGTACATTCAGATCCAGAAAGTTTGAAGCTTGTTGTGTGGAAAATATCCAGCTTACCCCATCTAAGGAATCTCTTTCTGGAAAGGCTCAGAGTTACATCAAAAATAGCAAAAGGCCTTCCACCAGGAGAATGTACGAGGCTCGACAACAAATATACTGTAGCTGGTGTCTTGAACGAGATATCGACCCATATTCTGCCTCTATAAAGGATGTGGCGGATTTTCTGGTTCATTTACATGAAGTCAGAGGTTGCAGAGCTTCAACTATTGCTGGATATAGAACAGCGTTAGCAGCTATTCACAACGGTTGGGAGAAGAGTTCTATAAATTCAGAGAGTCTGCTATCAAATCTGGTTAAAGGAATTTTTAATTCAAATCCTTCAGTAAGACCACTTCTCCCTAACTGGGACTTGCCTTTTGTTCTAAAGGCTCTCACTAAGCATCCCTTTGAACCATTAGATTCCGCAGAGTTAAAGTTTTTATCTTGGAAGACAGTTTTCCTAGTTGCCTTAGCTTCGGCTGCTAGAGTAGGTGAACTAAATGCTTTATCTATCAAGGAGTCGAACCTTAGGTTTGAAGCTGCGGGTATACGTCTTTTACCCAATTTGAATTTTTTAGCCAAGACTCAACGGTTGAGGAAAGCCTGGTCACCTTGGTTTATTCCAGATTTCAAGGATTTACAGATGACGCGGAGGACACCCTTCTGTGTCCTTGTCGTTGTTTAAAAATATATTTGAAAAGAACGGAAATGTTGCGGCAGGATAATGAGGCACTCTTCATTACCTATAAGAAGAACCAAAATAGGCCAGCAGCTAATAGTACAATTTCCAGGTGGATTGTTTCCACCATTAGATATATTTATGAGGCAGCTGGTCAGCCACATTCTGAGGACATTAGGGCCCATGATACTAGAAGATTGGCTTCATCGTGGGCCTTGTTTAACGGAGCTTCACTGAGAGACATCCTACAGGCAGCTCATTGGTCTTCAGAGAACACCTTTGCATCCTTTTATTTAAGGGATGTTGCTGGGAGTGAAGGAAACTTTGCAAGATCTTCCATATTAGAGACAGCCGGTTTGGTGAAGAATAAGTGAGTATGTTCCTTTACTTTGTTTTTCCCACCTCCTGGAATTCTGCTACAAATTCTGTTTCTTGCATTAGTTATACAGGTAAGTATAGATATTGATATAAACTGAGGGTTTTTAAAGTAAAACCCCTGTTTATGAGATATCTATACTTACCTGTATATGCCCTCCCTCCTCCCCTCTAAAGTTCCTGGTTGAGAAAGGTGCTAAAGAGGTCCTCGTAAAAAAAGTGATTATATGTCTTCTTGGATGAGAGGTCGTGGAGGTGAAGGGAGTTAATTTTGGAGAATTTAAAAAATAAATAAATAAATAAATAAATTTGCTCGGATGGTTTTAAGTAGCGCGAGAGTAGATTGCATTAGTTATACAGGTAAGTATAGATATCTCATAAACAGGGGTTTTACTTTAAAAACCCTCAATTTTCGACAGTAAATAGATAGATTGATAAACAAAACGATATAGATAGATAGATAAACAAAACGATATAGATAGATAGATAGATAGATAAACACAACGATATAGATAGATAGATAGATAGGTAAACAAAACGATATAGATAGATAGGTAAACAAAACGATATAGATAGATAGGTAAACAAAACGATATAGATAGATTGATAAACAAAACGATATAGATAGATAGATAAACACAACGAGATAGATAGATAGATAGATAAACACAACGATCTAGATAGATAGATAAACACAACGGTATAGATAGATAGATAGATAGATAGATAGGTAAACACAACGATATAGATAGATAGATAGATAGATAGATAGATAGATAGATAAACAAAACGAGATAGATAGATAGATAAATAAACAAACAAATAGATATGAACAAATGGAAATAGATAGATAGATAGATAGATCCACTGAAAAAAAAATAAATGTCACTTCGATGAATTACAAGTAAAAGAAAAAATGTTTAAAAAATTCAAAATATTTAGATATTCTTGTTTATTTAAACTAAAAACAAGACATTAAACAAACATGAATAAAAGGAAATCTGAGTATTTAGATATTCTTTTATATAAAAAAAATGTCAGGTCATTTTTTAATTAAAAAAAAACTTTTTTAATGGTAAAACAGTCCGTATCTATCTATATCGTTGTGTTTATCTATCTATCTATCTATCTATCTATCTCGTTTTGTTTACCTATCTATCTATCTATCTATCTCGTTTTGTTTACTATCTATCTATCTATCTATCTATCTATCTATCTCTATCTATCTATCTATCTATCTATCTATCTATATCGTTGTGTTTATCTATCTGTCTATCTATCTATCTTTCTATATCGTTGTGTCTATCTATCTATATCGTTGTGTTTATCTATCTATCTATATCGTTGTGTTTATCTATCTATCTATCTATCTATATCGTTGTGTTTATCTATCTATCTATCTATATAGTTTTGTTTATCTATCTATCTATCTATCTCGCTTTGTTTACCTTGTGGCGAGCTTTCTGTGGTGAAGCCGGAAGTTATCGCTTCAACAGACGGAAGTCGAATGGCAAAAATAAGTAGTTTGCGCATTTGGATCGCGCAACCTTAGTAAAAATAAAATTTAAAATAAAATTCGTAAAATTCAACCAATCAGGGGCGTTCCCGCTTAAAAAGAAAATTATCGAGAGAAGCCTCGCTGATCCTACCTGATTACTATAAATAAGCCAGCCTTTCGGATCCTAACCAGAAAGATCTCATTTGCCTAAGGGAATTCACGTCACCCTTTTTAAGAACATTTCGCTTACACGCTGAAGGTATCTCTCTCTCTCTCTCTCTCTCTCTCTCTCTCTCTCTCTCTCTCTCTCTCTTTGAATAACCTATGCTTTCGGAGATAAACCTTATATTCATTCAACTTATGCCTGACTGTTTTTAAGTTGACTTTAAACTTTCACCTTTTCGTTCTCACTTTTGAACTGTGAAATACCAGCTTACATTTTACATTTGAACTTAAAAAAAAGGAACTTTGGCGGACCCTGGCCCAGTATTCAATGCTACCTTTTGTAAACTTCTTGTTAATACAATTTTGTTTGTTTAATCCAGAGTTTTGTCTTCTATGCCATCGTGCTTGATTTATTTATGGTCTTTAAATGTTTGAACACTTTTATTGAATATTGACATCAAACATTACACTAAATCCACCATAACCTATCTATCTATCTGTTTACCTATCTATCTATCTATATCGTTGTGTTTATCTATTTGTCTATATATCGTTGTGTTTATCTATCTATATCGTTGTGTTTATCTATCTATATCGTTGTGTTTATCTATCTATCTATCTATATCGTTTGTGTTTATCTATCTATCTATCTATCTATCTATCTATATCGTGTTTATCTATCTATCTATATCGTTTTGTTTATCTATCTATCTATATCGTTTTGTTTATCTATCTATCTATTTACTGTCGAAAATATCTATCTATCTCAGTCTGTTCAAAACTATCTAAACAAGAAATATGACAAATTTCTATAAATAAACAAGAATTACGACAAATTACGATAATAAGAATTACGACAAAAAAGAAAAATTAGAATTACGACAAAAACGGTTTAATGTTTTTTCTTTCGAATGGAAAAAATAAATAAAGAAGAATTAAGACAAAAAAGAGCCCCCCCCCCCTCAAATAGGCGCCGATACGATAGTTGGGGTTGTTATTTGAGTTGGTTGTTTTCTTTCAAGTAACACCGCTGTAGCGGTACTAGTTGGGGTTGTTATTTGATAGTTCACCGGGCAGCAATTTCGGAGGTAGGGGACCGGGACGAACTTCCTCATAAATTACCGGCTTTTCTAATAGATTCCGATGCATGGATTAAAATGATATGGAAGATATTGATCAATTTTGGGAATTGACGGAGATGTTAGGGTTGTCGCGTCCACTACTACGCTCCAAATTACTCGCTTCCTTACTCGCCTCCTTCCTCTCTCAGACTTCCAACTTAACTGGGTCAAGCAGGCGGTCAGCAGCCGGCCAAATTTCAAAGCAAGGTCAAGTTCGCCCCAAAGACTTTGGCCTCCCACTTCCGTCGCTAAACTGACCAAAATACCCACATTCCTGCACGAATGTGCGCTTTCTGTGCATTACGACCTGCACCAGGCCGTAACGACCCCAACGAGAGGTTATAAACGGTCATAGCTTTCTGCCTTGCGAAAGTCCGGTTTTGACCACTTGCGTATAATTAGTTCTGCCAGCAAACGCATTTCCACCACGAAACCGAGGCCACCGATATAGTTTCTCGTAGGCCTCGACGAAACTCGACGTGTTAGCGGCGAGAATTTCCAGTTAAGAAATAGGTTTCAGGGCAAAGACAGCGACCCTACGGGGTCGTGCTGACCGGATTATGTCCGGCTTCCCTGCGCTGGGCATGCGCACTTGGGCTCGCTGTAGCGGTCGTCACCTCTTGGTGACTCGATCAAACCGACCCAAGTTGCCTCCAAGAGCAAGTCCAGTTTGGTGAGCCTTAGGGCAAGATTCCATTCCTGGCAAAACCCTCTCTCTCTTCGACCTCGGCTTGGCTCGCATACACATCTCGGCTCCCGGTTTTCGCCTTCAGTCTCCTGCCTCCAGCTAGCTGTTCACTACTCCGTTCCTGCCCGCCGACGTTCCAGTCCCGACGACCTATGCCTGCCCTTCCAGTGCGACCCCGCTCGACCAACTCCATGCGCCAGCCTCTTCTTCTGCAACAGTCCTTTCCAGGACCATCTTAGTCGTTTCACTTCTCTTCTCCTCTGGCCTCTCCTCTGGCCACCTTCGGCTCCGGTTCGATCCTGTACCTAGGCCCTACCTAGGTCTCTCGGTACCTGCTCGTAGCTACCTCGGTCTCGGCCCTTTCGTCTCGGCCCACGCTCCCCGCCGACCTCACACGGTATCACCTACCCGCTGGTGAACCGCGCACACGTTCATACGGTATCCCAACGTACCGGCAAACCGTACACGTCCAGACCGACCATCGACCGGTCCGATGCCATCGCTCGACTACGCCTTGGTACCCCGTTCCTCGACCCTCGCTGCCGACGCATCCTGCAGTATCCCACGTATTGGCAAACTGCACACGTCCCAGCTAACCGACGACCAGACCTGCCTCGACTCGGCCCCGCCAGGTTTCTACTTCTCGCTACCGACGACCCTGACTACTGTCGACCCAGCCTCGAACCATCCTTCTCATTCGACTCTTCCTTCAGCGACCAGCTACTACCTTCGTCTACCAGCATTACTTCATATTGGATCATCAACATATCTCCAGCCTCCAGAAGACCCATCACGTTCGGCCCTGATCTACATCGACCTTCAACCCGCAGTGCCCATCGCGCACATTCCCGATCGTCTACGCAACCGATCATCTGATACAACTGACCTCTTCCCGGACTAAGATACCAACGACCCGACCAATATCCTTCGACTTTCAACTTTCATCTTTGTGTACTTCGGTAATAAAGATTTCTGTTTCTTGTTAACCAAATCTCCTCGTTTGTCCTCCTTTACCTGGTTTGTGTCATTCAATCGCTTTTAAACAAAAGTCCGCGGAGTCGATGCCCGTATCGACCTCCGCGACAGGGTTTTTAAGTTTTTTTACATGCGTCAAAAGAGTCAAAACCGGCCAATTTCGGCCTCTTTTTTAAGTGTTTTAACCTTGGTTTTAAAGTATATGAATTTAAGCAAAAGTTGCAAACTATCAGACATCATTAGATTCGTTGGAGACTTGCTAAAATAACAAATTAAATATTATTTTATTAATTTTGCCAACCAACCAACTTAAAAATAAAACCAGTAGAGTTGAACTTTCATTTGATTTTAACTAAATGATTCTATCCTTTTTATAACGTGAGTTATTAAGTTTTCAATGTTAAAATTGCTGCAAGACTTTATTGAACACTGTGTATTTGTCATTTGATTCTTTGTGCGCTGCGATCAAATAACAATAACCAACAAATCACCAAATTGGTAAAGGACTTTGTGAAAATATCAATGGTCCTAAAAAGGACCTTTTCTTTAAAAAAATCCAATTTTCAAAAGTTCTTGCTATGATGGTACGTCCTTTACTGCATTACTTTCTGCATTTCTGCACTTTTCATCTTCTAATTTTCTCTGGTGGTATTCTCGTGTCGTCTGCTAGCTAACTCTAGGACATCCACCCACTGTGTCCATGACAAAGGCGCCTCTGGGAACCCCCCGCCGAAAGTTGAACAATTAATAAGCAAAGAGAGGACAAACAAGGACAAGACTAAGGCAGGTGCACATCTAAAATGGTCAGAGAGGTACATGGTACTTGCATACATTCACTCCAGCCATTCTTCCATTATCTATTGCCAAGCCGAGAGAGGGGGAAAACCCCCCACCTCTCCCACCAGTCACGACTTCTACTAAAGTTGTCTTCTACTGGGCTCTCTAAGGGTGATCTGTTCTCGTCAAATCCTGGCTCTTAACTAACAGAAATACTGGGGTGAATTAGTATCTCAGTCGTAAAGGAAGGAGACAAGGCAAATTATAATGTTTATAAATGGTTAACAGTTTATTTGGGGGTTAGTTATTAATGTGTGTGTATACAATTCTTGTGCAAATGGCTTTAAGAGTTTGCCAGAGAATTTCTACTGGCGGGATATATAAGGTAATACAAGAGATTCAAGTACACTTATCTTGTTGTCACGGTGTTGTCTGCTTGTCGGAGTTTTTCTTTCTCTAGCGTGCCGACTCTGGTCTTCTGCTAGTGCCTGCAGCATTGGTTCTGCTGATTCAGGGTTCTATGCTCTGTCCCCTATTGTCCGGACTTCCGGGTGGGCAGATAACCCAATTTCCAACATTCTCCTAACTGACGGAGAAACAGGCAATGTTTGTTCATTGCATGTTTGATGTGTTATTTTATTGTTCGTTTTATTCTATCTTTAATTTTACAAATTTTTAATTTTGCAAATTTTATTTTCCTAAGTTACTTGTCTCTTGCATAATTGTAACCATGCAATTAGTGGTTACTAAAATATTCCCTGTTTGATTTTTGTAACTCCACTTGTATGGAGGTTGTTAGGACAGTGTCCTTGTATGTGACCCCACTAAGTGTGGAGGTTTGTAGGACTATGTCCTTTCGCCATTATTATGGCCGAATATGTTTATTTTTTATCTGAATGTAACTCCACTTTGTATGGAGGTTCTTAGGACAGTGTCCTTGTATGTGACTCCACTAAGTGTGGAGGTTTGTAGGACTATGTCCTTTCGGCTTTATTATGGCCGAATATAGTTTTTTTTTGTGTAACTCCACTAGGTGTGGAGGTTTTTATGTGTAACTCTACTAGGTGTGGAGGTTTTTATTTTTTTATGAGTGTAACTCCACCAGGTGTGGAGGTTTGTGTGTGTTGGAACAGAGTATTTTGTTTTGTTTTTAAAAAATGAACTTTGGGGTCCATGATTTATGCAGTTTTAAGTCTTGCTAGGACTAGTTTGCCTTATTTTTTTGCCAGTATGGAAGCAGTTTAGAGTCTTGCCCTGGACCATGGTCTTCATTCGTTAAACGATTTCTCCCTCTCTGAGAGAGAAAATCGAGTCCTGAGGTTGGTTCAAGGGTCCTTTAGCTTGGGTGTCTTGTTTTCGGATGCAGTTTTAGGTCTTACCCAGGACCCCTTTTGCATTAATAATATACAAATTCCTTGTTGAGCTTCTTCTTGCTTTTTCTTTTGGTTCTCATAGCAATTGTTGAATTTGCATTTTGTGATTTGGAGGCACTCTGCGTAATGGGCCTCTTTTTAACATTATGAGTCAATGAGAGTTCCATCGGAAATAGATGTTGTATGTTGTGGTCCTCATAAGAGGCATCTCCTCTAGCTATGCGTACTGAGCGCACATTTCCATCATTTCCTAAAAAGAGCTCTGTTACCCTGCCTAGTTTCCAGAATGGCCTGGGTTTTGCAGGATTTTTTATTAACACCACATCATCCACTTGGATTTTGTTGTCAAACTCCATGTCATGCAGATCTCTACAGCTCTCTCTAAGACTCAAAAGATATTTCTCATTCCACAGGTCTTTGAATCTGTTTAACATTTCTCCCTTCTGAGAGAGAATCTAATAGTTGAAATCCTGGAAGGTGGTTCGAGTTCGATATCGGGGAATCCTCCACATTCAGTTTTCACTGCAATTTCTCCATTGACATTTGGGTGTAGAAAGGCGTTGGTGTCAATGGTAATAACTCGGTATCAGACATGCTCTGGTACGTCAATGGTCTGGAGTTAATAGCTCTTTTTTATGTCAGAAATCAGTGTCAGGAGTTGGAAGTAGTCTGATTTAGCCCTGCCCAAGGCCTTAAAAAGACATAATTTTGTTGTTTTTATCATTCTTTCCCATACACTCCCCATCCACGGGGAATATAGAGGAATCTTTACATGTTTAATAGTGTGGTTCATGAAGGTTTCGTTGAACTCATTACTATCCAGATGGCCTTCAATCACATTCCTTCCCAAAGCCTGTCGAAAGACCTTGCATTGTCGCTGTAGGTATTTTTTGGTACTCCATACCTGTTGCAGAATCTAACCAAGGCCTGTACAAAGGCTCCAGTACCCATGTCCTGAACAATTTCCACGTGTATGCTCCTTATGGCGAGGCACGTGAATATCAAGAGATACATCTTCTCTGTTTTCCCATTTTGGTGCACCCAAAGATGTCCCGTGTAGTCAATTCCTGTGTTTTCATATGGGTTGACTAAGTTCACTCTGTGTTTGGGCAAATTGGTCAGTTTGGGGTACTTGAACGCCAAGGTATTGTATCTCCTACAAATGGTGCATTTGCTTAGCACCCCTTTCACTGCCTGTCTTGCTTGAGGGACCAGAACCCCGCCATCCTGATTTTGGTTATGGTAGTACCAATCCCCAGATGCCTAGATTGCAGGTGAAATTCGCTGATCACTAGCTCCATATAAGGGTGGTGTTTTGCTAGCAGAATTGGGTATAGGACTTCGTATCCATATCTGTCAGAGTTTGCGATTCTTCCGTCACCCTTAAAATACCCTTTTGATCCTTGAAGATGTTGAGGTTCTTCACTAGAGGAGGAATATTGCCTCCCATTGATCCATCAAAAGGACAATTCCTTGCAAAACATTTCCTTCTGCATTGTTGTATCAGGTACAATTTTGCTTGGAGCAAGTGATCCATTTGCGTCTTTCTCCTGCAGTTGTGGATGAATTTAAATACCAAAGATGTGACTTTGATTAATCTTTTCAAACTAGAGAATTTAGTGTACGGAATCAAAGGTCTCTCTGGTACATCCTCGCTGTTGTAAAAAATCCTATAGGAAACAATTTCCTTTGATTCAGCAGAGAGCATTCAAGCCTTCCCTGAGGCCATTCACTTTCATTCTTTGTTATCCAGTGTGGTCCGTGTGACCAGAATTCAAATAAATTTTCAAATTTAGCAAGGGTTATCCCCTTGACAGAAGGTCAGCAGGGTTGTCTGATGTATGTACATATTTATATTTAATTTTTATTTCAGAGTCTGATTCTATTTGATTTTTTATAATGTTGATGTCCTTTGCTCTGTTTTCCTGCAAATATATTTTTTATTTTTATATTGTCCTTTAATAACCAGGACAACTCTACCTGAGCATCTACAAATATATATATATATCTGTTATTGTGGTGTCAGAATAGCTTTTTATGATGGTCAGTAGTGCTTTGAAAGCAGAATAAACTGCTAGAAGTTCTAATGTAGGCAGTGATTTGGATTTTATGGGTGCTACCTTTGATTTAGCAAAGATAATTTGTGAATGGTCGTTCTGCACTCCATATACCACAAATCCGTAAGCCTGAGGGGAAGCATCGCAAAACACATATAATTTAGCAGGTTGCCTTCTGCTGAAGCATTTTCGTATGAAGTTAAATTCATTCAATTTGGACAACTCACTGGCTAAGGAAGCCCATTGGGATTGTATTTCTTGGGGGATCACAGTATCCCATTCTATTTTGAGTTTCCATAATGTCCTAAGGATTAATTTCGATTTGATAGTGACAGGGGCACAAAGGGATAAGGGATCAAAGACTTTGGCACTCTGTGCCAGTATATTCCTCTTCGTTTTGGCTTGCATGTCTATAGAGCAGGATGCTGTGCTTAATACATCCTTGTTAGGGTTGTAATTGTATCCTAGCACTCTTTCATGTTCTGCCTTATGCTGTACTAGGGAGTTGTCTTTCCCCATCAATGTTTTTATTCCTCAGAATTGGAATTGCAGGACCTTAGAAGGAAGTTTCCTTCCTGTAATCTTGCTACTGCGCTTTTGTCAATGTGCTTCAGTTTATTACTGTCATCGTCAATTGTCGACATAAAAGTTATTCTTTATCATTCTCGTACATTCATCATCGCCGTATCGGTTAATGTGGTGTTGCAGAATGAAGTTGAGAATGAACGGGCAAGCATTGAACCCGAATAACAGCGTCTTATAGCGGTAGCAGATGAGTTCATTTTCTTTCTTTATGAAAAAAACAAAATCTGTTTGGTCCTCTCTTTTTTTAAATTTAATCATGAGGAATGCCTTTTTTATGTCCCCCAACATCACAAATCTATTGGTTCTAAATCTCAACAGAAACCTCGATTAGGTTCCTGATGAGATTTATTCCCGGATAAGCTGCTTCATTCAGGGAACATTTTCCTCCAGTCCTCAAGGAACAATTGAACACAGGTCTGATTTTTGTGGTCACCTGTTCGGTGTTCTTTATGACTGGCCTATGGGGATCCACTTGAATTTGCTGAATTCCTCGCCGTCCTACGTCCAACCTTTCGATGATTCCCTCCTTTTCTTGCTGGTAGAAGACTTCATTATACTCTTTGTCCAGCTTTCTTTTCTCCAGTGAGTTCATTGTCCTGTCAAGCACTTAAGAGCCACCTGGTAATTTTGATGGCACTTCATGGACTCTGTCCTCATACCACGGAAGGTCGACATAGTAGGAGTTATTTAACTCAATAGAATTTTTGAATTCTTCTATTTTTTTCTTGTCGAAGTCACTGACATCAATATCCGTATCCCCCTGGACAGCTGAATCCAATGTGAACATGTTCTGTAAGTCTGAGTCGACTTGTGAAAAGTCGAGGATTTCTTCGATTTTCTCGGTTTCACTACTCAGAGCTTGCTTCCAATATTTTGTGGGGCAATGAGCATGTTCTGCGATCATTGTAAAGTAATTTAGAAAGCGGTTTGGGTGGCTTATTAGCTACACATTTTTGTCAATGTGGACAAAATTGAGAGAATTTCCAAAGGGGCAAGTCCTGTTGGCGTTAGCCATGCTTTCCCTCTAAGGCAATTCACAACCTTTAAGTCTTCCAAGTGTTCATAACGTCCACACCTATCAACCCTGATATCTTAACCTTAGTATCGTTTTTATTGCTGAATAGTGCTAGTTTTTGGTTGCGCCTTTTCAGATTTTCCTGGATGGATTTCAGGTGCGGCATCTCGTAAATGCTTCGTCTACCAGTATGGGACGAGTTACTTCCCTTCCACCGGTCAGACCAACTTTTACTTGCGTAGTTTTAAAACTTTTTCCTGGAACAACTGTTGTAGGTGTTTAAGGGCAGTTCCACCTCTTTGATTTGTTCTTTGTTGGGTCTCAACCACTTGACTATATTATCCGAGAAGTAGGACCTCTGACTTCCTGTGTCAAGTAAACAATTTATGTGGCTTCTCCTGTTCCCTTGGTAAGGGTAATAGGGACCACTGGCAGAAGATATTTTTCACAACCTTGTATTCCATGCTGGTATACAAGGTGGTATTTTTTTGTTTATCACATAGTCCTGTGATGTGTTTCCTTGAGTTACATTTTTGACAGCTGAACCGAAGCCCTTTCTTTTTTCCGAAGCAGTCCTCTTCTTTGTGATTTGTTCCTGAGCATTAGTGCATAGTCCTAATTTCTCACATTGTCTTATCCTTTCTTTATATGAAGTAATATTCCTGCAAGAATCGGGTTGTGACCATTTGTTTTACACAGCCTGCAATACTTCTGGGAAAATGTTGAGAAATTTTGCAGTGCTGCCCTTTCCTCATTTAAATCCTCTTTGTTCTGGAATGATGATTTTGGTTTGTTCCAGCCTCTTCTGTCACAATGAGTGACCTCTTTGTTTTCTTTAGGGTATCTTGACATCAACAACGATTTCTTATAGATGCATTGTAGTGCTCGAATATGTCGTTCAGAGTCGATAGTTTTGACCAGCCTTTAAGGTGATTTCCCTTTTTAGTGATGGGGGATGTTTTCGAAAATTAGTGATTCATAATTTTGTTACCTTCACTGAGTTGTTTAAAGTAATCCAGCTCGTATGACCCTTAAGTTCCGAAAGGTCAGCCCGAATTTCTGCCAAGAATTGGCGTATCTTGACATATTCCGGGTCGTAATTTGGGTTTGTATGAAATTATTTGACTGAATATTCTCATTTATTATAAGGTTTTCATTCAAAAATTCCTTCTTAAGCAGGTCAATAGCAACGTTGTAGTTGCCTTCTTCTAAGGTTAAATGATGATACCAATTGTATGCATAGTCGTTAAGATAACCCTTTAATTAAGTTTAATTTAATTTTATCCGAACTCTACATGCATTACGCAGTTCTGGAACTGAGCTAGAAAGTTTTTAAATTCAAACTTAGTGGGTTTTACCCCACTGAATTTTACGCACTCCATTTTAGGAAACATCATCATTGACTGGTCTCGGTCCCCGTCGCTGGGTGGGGGGGTTATCTTCTTCTTTGAGGGACTGTTCTAAATTCCGCCTATTCTAGCCCATGTTCTTATACGGAGCTTGTCGCTTTTCCATAATTGCTCCTTTAGTTCACTTTTTCCGGCATCCGCTGGGGTCTTCAAACTAATCTGCTTCATTTTTGCATATATCTCCTTGATCTTGCCGAATTCGGATCTTAGAGAATCCTTTTCTTCAGAAAGGACACAACTATTCAAAGGTGTTTCCTTCTAGCAGTTCAATTTTTCTTAAGATATCCTCCTCTATCGATTCTTTGGCTTCGATATGAGGTTTCATCCCTTTCATGCTTTCTAATTCGGAAGTTCATGTTGGATAATTTATTTACTTTTTTCTTTTATTTCAATAATATTTGTCCGTTTAGTTAGTGTCCGTTTCCTTACCGTTTATTGTGTAGTAGCAGTAGCCGTAGTCCATCGCAGTGGCAGTGGGGAGAAGCCCTTCTGTTCAGTCGATGACGCTCAGCTGAAGGAGGTTGGCCTATGCTGTTTTTACAGCGCGAAATTTGTTTAATGAAGAAAGGACGTCGGACATTTGTTTTTTTTCTTTTCTCTGCCTACTTGTTGAAAAAAATTTTTTTTTTCTTTCTCTTTTTCAGGCCACAAAAGGGTTTTTTTTTTTTTTTAGGTTTTCAAACGTTTTTTTTTTCTCTCTCTAGCAGTACGTATAAAATTGTTGTTTTTCCGGACAGACAAATATTTGATCAACAGTTCGTGTATTTTTTTTTTTTTTTTAACATAAAAAATTCAAGACAATTTTTGGTATTCCTTTTTTGTTTTTTTAGAATAACATTCAAAGAAAATTTTTTTTTCTTTTCAAATTTTTCAGGCACAAGAGGGAGTTTTGTTAGTTTCAAAGTTTTGAGACAATATTAAATTTTTTTTTCAAAAACGTTTTTTTGCTAGCAGACGTATTAATTTGTTTTTCCGAACAGACAAGGATTTAATTATCTGTTTCTCAATGCAGACAATTTTGGGTAAATCTTTTTTTTTGTTAGTTTTTCCTGACACAAAAGGGTTTTGTTTTTACACAATAGCTTGAGACAATATTAAAAATTTGTTTTTTTAAAACAAATTTTAAGACAATTTTCCAAGGTTTTTTTTTTTTTTTTTTTTTTTTTTTTTTTAAACCGTAATCGTTTTTGGGTTTGCTTTCCGAACAAGAGTATTTTAAGGGCTCTTTAGTAAACCTCAAAAATTTTTTTTTTCGTCTAAACTGTTCTCGTCTTTCTTTTAGGGATATTCGCTCAGTAATACTGATTTTTTTGCAGTATTTCGAAAGAACAATTCCTCTGGCAAAGTAACAGAAATACTGGGGTGAATTAGTATCTCAGTCGTAAAGAAAGGAGACAAGGCAAATTATAATGGTTAATAAATTGGGTTAACATTTATTGGGGGTTAGTTTATTAATGTGTTTTGTGTATACAAATTCTTTGTTGCAAATGGCTTTAAGAGTTTGCCAGAGAATTTCTACGAGACGGGATATATAAGGTAATTACAAGAGATTCAAGTACACGTTATCGTTGTTGTCACGGTGTTGCTCTGCTGTCGGAGTTTTTTCTTTTTCAGCGTGCCGAACTCTGGTCCTTCTGCTAGATGCCTGCAGTATTGGTTCTGCTGATTCAGGTTCTATGCTCTGTCCCCTATTGTCCGGACTTCGGTCGGCAGATAACCAATTTTCCCAAACAACTCGTTAACTTTCAAATCTCCTTACTACTTCTCACATCCTCATTTTCAAAGTCCTCATCCGAGATTTTCACACGGGATTCAATTTTTTTTGTTCTAAAAGCTGGTTCAAACTTTATTTGCTGGTTTGCACCTTCTGCAAACTGACTTTCCAACATTCGCCTGAAAGCCACTGAATATTCGCTCTGGCTAATGGTCCTATCACGCACGTTCTTATCTTTATTTTCTTTCTCCTCTATAGAATTTCTTTTTACTACTACAGCATATATACTTATCTATACATGTATACCATATCTAAATATATAGACATACATACACGTATACCAACACCTATGATCCACAGCTGAATGCACACATATATGCTACCTATATGTGCTAGTCTCCTACTAACGTATTTATTAACTAACTAATACAGTTTTAGAATCCAGTATTGGGGTAGATTGCTTCTTCACTTTATAAATATAAATCAAATAGCTTTTCTTTTTCTCTTTCGCTTCTTTTTCTTACCGTCACAGAATGGTTCGGTTCGGGGTCACGCTTTTTTGCATTACGATGGGGTTAAGGCTCTCCTATGGATGCACAGTAACACGAGTGGTTCTAGATGACGTCCCTTTGATATTACCACCAGATAAGCTCCTGGGGTTTAATATAGTTAATCCATGGATAAAATTCCTCCGGATAAAGAAAGTGTTCAGGTTGTTTGTGAGCGCATTTTTGTTTAGATCCACGTGAACACTTGGACCCTTTCCTGCGCTTTTGGAACAGATTGGCTGTATTCTTCACAATCGTCACAAACCGAAAAGACGCATTCCTGATCTCTGCAAATACAAAACACTTTTTTTACTGCTTCTTTCTTAAACGAATAGTAAAAAAAAAAGTTGTAAACGTTCCACATTAGTAAAGGAAAATATTCCAAAAAAGAAAAAATATTTTTTGAAAAATCAATTGAGCTAATTTCTTGCAACAGCAAAAAAAAAAAAAAAAAATAAAATAAAATAAATCAAAACAAAACATAAACAAATAAAAAAAAAATAAACGAAATAAACATTTTCGGCCTAATTCAGGTTTTAGATTGTCCTAAGGGAAGGCAACTTTTCTTCTCCCCACACAAAGAAAATCACATTATTATCAGATAGCTTCCTCGCTCCTCGGCTAGACGACGTCGCCTTCATCCAGATAATGGACGAAGAAAATGAAACTAAAACATTGAGAACAAGTGGGAAGCCACCCCTACGCTCCGATAAATCAGACGAACACTTACCTAACAACCGAACCAACAAGCCGTTAGATGCTTTCGATTCGTTGCGTCGGACCTTCTGATGAAGAGACCTATCGCGAGCGGAATAACTTTCGATTCATGTGAAAGGCTGTTATTAAAAAATAAAAAAAATTACACGCAGAACTAGCACCACCCTCTGGATGACGAGAGAGTGTTGTTTCGCAATGTTCGGTGTCTATCATCTCAGAAGATAGATCTGATTCAGAGTAGTGTTCGATTTGGAGCGGCCAAACACCAACGGAAGCAATTAAATGAGTGTCCTTGCTTAAAGGCCCAGACCTTCAACAACAGTTTATTAGGAGTCCTCAATGATAGGTCCAGACGCGAAAAATAAGCAATAATAGCCGACGTGGAACAGATTGTTTCCACAGTTTTCTTGTCAGTTCGCAAACACAGAGCAACTTTTCTCAGATTTTCTATGGTCCAAAGGAAAAATAATCCAGAGAATGCAGTCACACGAGGTACAGATGTTGTACATGTGTTGGGAATAGCCCTCTTCCAGCTGTAGCCATATACGCGGGGCTACGCAGTAAAAGCAGCACAACATGGAGCCACCTCACGAACTTTGGCGTATAAGGCAGCGATACTGAGACAAAGCTTTACTTGGACGATGGACTTACTCCTTACAAATCGGTCCAGAAGCGCCGTGAAACTTGCACGATTGAAATGCGCGGAAAGATGTTAGTCTTGCAAGGGAATTCGAATACTCTCTCTCTTTT
>CM042137.1:85830232-85865053 GCA_023376005.1 Doryteuthis pealeii
TACCCACGATATAGCGGATAATCTAACCAGTAGCACTTTCAAACTTTTTTCTGCGTGCTTTTTTATCGACAGCAAATAATACATACACAAACCACCATTAAAAATATCTTTTTATTTTTTCGCTATTTCATTTTATCTTAATTTCAAACAAATTCACAATTTTAACATACAACCGAGTTTTTCGCATAATAAGTGGATTTGAAAATAATAACTCTCGATTATATATAAAAGAGGCAAGTTTACGTATCATGTTAAAACCAACAATGTTTTCCGAATTTTTATATATTCAAATTTTTTAACAATAACGATTTTCTCACGACACATATCTACGTAAGAGTATCAACTCGAACCTCACTTTCCTGTTTATATTGTGCTCACCAACTGTAGCATATGAATAGCTCAGTATCTGTATGTAAATGAGGAGTGATGTAGATGTGACGCTCCACCTTCTGACGCTAATAAAACAACTCCTTAGTCTTGCTAGAAATAATGGGGATACTCCCTCGCTTGCTCTGATACCTAGTTTAGATACCACACTTACTTCTTTTTTTTTCTAATTACTGAATCAGGAAATAAAAATTTTGCAATCAGCTATAATTTTTCTATTAAAAAAAAAATTAAAACAATACACTAAATTTTGAAGCATGAAGGATTTTGTTGTATTATGTAACACCAACCGCGTCTGCGAAGCTCTTGCACACCTCTCTGCGTTCACTGCATCTTTCTGCACTGCTTCTTCTGGCCGTTCATCTTAGTCTCGTTAGCAATTATTCCGTCGTCACCATTCTAGAACCTCACTTTCACATATGGGCTCAATAAACCATCTCCAGGGCCCTCCTCCAAGGTGCACAAACAAACAAGATATACAGGAGAAAGAAATAAACAACGAAGACAAATCAATCAGTGAACATTAGAATGTCAGAGAGATTATAACTTTTCCGCTATCTCCAGCACTCCATTCACTTAAATTCATTGCTCCTATGTCGTCGAGAGTGGTCACCCGTTTCCTTTGACTTCCTAACGTTGACTTCTATTGCATCTAACAATCTAATAAAGTCATGTCAAGCCTCATTCTCCCCCTCCAAAACTAACTACTAAAATTTGAATCTCCCAGACCCAATTCTCACTATCAAAATCTCTCCAAATAATCTCACCTCCGAGATCTATCAACCCGCGGGATTTGAAAGGTTCTTTGTCTAAAACACCCTCATGATTGTTTTGAGACAGCTGTCAACATAAGTTGCCAAAAGGACCAACATGTTGTTCTGCCTTTATCACTTTCCTACTATTTCTAAACCCTAATCTCACCTTTTCCTCCTTTGACCGACCTTCAAATACTTATCGTCTATTACACATACACATATAGCATACAACACATAGTTAAATGCACACATATGTATCAATCTATCTATACATATGTATACCCCCATATCCACACTAGAACACACACACATATAATACATTATGGGCTTGACTTACTATTTATAATTTCAAGTTAACTACTTTATTAGTATCTATAATAACTAAGTGTCATTCTATATTGCACCACACACATTCTTGCACCCCACCTGTATAACACCTCCTTTGTCCTTCTTGTCATTTATTTCATAAATACAAACAAAACAAAAAAATTACAATCAAGAAAACAAACTTACATGACACCATTGTTTCTCTTCCATGATATAGCAACCGCCCACACATAGTGCCCACCGGCACCAGTAAGCCACTCACCCAAAGATCCTTCTCCCATCCTTGCGTGCTGCGTGTTCCTTCTTACCTTCGTCCTCCTTTTCCATTCGTACCTGCGGTCTTATCTTTCCCATTCTTTTCGGCGGTCATCCTTCTCATCCATTCGTTTCCATGGTCTACCTTTTCCATTTGTTTCGCAGTTTCATCTTTTCTGGTCGTATACGCGCACTCACGCCTGCATCCAATCTTTTTCTTCTACCCTTGTATCCCCGCTTGACCCGGGACCCAACAGTGACACCTGCTGAAGCAGAGGACCACACCAGGAGAAACAACAAACAATTCACACAAAACTGCATTATTCTATGTTGGTAATTGGAATCAGTCCCTCTCATCAAACCACAACTCAACAAGCCAAAAGCTCAGATGAGTCTATCCACACCCCTTTTCCAAATCCATAACACAAACAATCAAAAAAACAAAATAAAAAACAAATCATTTTCTGCCACTTGGTTCTTCGACCCCTTCTTCCTCAAGCAAATCTTTGGATACTCTACTTAATTAACCAGGAGGCTCTTCCTCATCTCACTTCCCACTAACCACAGATTTAAACCCTCTTCACCAGGAGGACGCTCAAATCACCTCGCGATTTCGCCCCACCCCCCAACACAGTGGAATTTAACCCCTCTACTAACGATTTTCATGCAAATATTACGTATCCATAAATCCTACGACGTGGTACATCATATTTACGCAGTGTTAGGTCGTATTCAATCTTATTGGAAACAGTCGATTACCTGTGTGCGGGGTCTCCATCACCCCACCGCCTGTCTTAATCATTACAATTAAAAAAAATAACAACAAATACCAACATATCATCAGCTCTTTGTTTCTTGCCTTATGCCCCATTTTGCAATCAACCTAACAACCAAAAAACAAAACATCACAGGTCAATGGCAAAGTTGCTCTGGGTGGTTCTCCCCTTTCATACACACATACACAATTTCCCCTACCGGAGATTTAGTAAGAGTTTCAAATCTAATCCCTGTCATTTGCATTTGTCTTTTATTTTCTTTTTTTAAAATATTTGCACCACGCCTGATCGCAACAACAATAAATTAAGTTCAATCTTCTCCCAAGTCCATAAAATAGGAGAAGACAAAAAAAAAATAAAATTAACATCCCTACAGCAATTTTGTTGTATATAAAAATAATAATAACATATGTATGATAACAATAATAATTTTTCATTCAATTAACACACACAAACAACCAATCTCCAAGTCAAATCAATAAAAGAAAAAAAAATACAAAAATAAAAAAATTAAAATTTAAAGAATTTACGGTCAGTTTTTGTATACTAGAATAATAAATAATATAATAATTATAATATTAATGATGTGATAATAAGTATTTCATTCATATTAACTTCACCCTAACTTCTCTTCAAACTACCTACAATATATATTTGGTGGACACAGAAAAATTAAATAAATCGCATTTTTAAAAAATGAATAAATAGACAAAATAATCATTTAAATCCCTTTTTAAACATTCTAACCAACTATATGAAATACTAGAGAGGGGAAAAATCAATAAATCGGCTGTATAATACAGAAACAACAACAACAGTGGGTGGGAGTGCTCGCTTCTTCTCGGGGGGTTCTCTCCTTTTCTCAAATTAAATAATTTAAAATAAAAAAAAATTCAGTAATCCTCTCAACATTTTAAAAAAAATAAAGATAGTATCTTATCATATAATTAGAAAGCTCTAATTAAAGCTTACTCTAATAAAATAAAAAAAAAAACAAACAAAAATAAAATAACAAAAGAAACATTTTAATCTTTACAACACACACTCACTATCTATTATCTACTATCTATTATATACAACTAACACTCTCATCCACGTCTAAAAAAAAAATGCAATCATCTTTATACCCATTCAGCTAGATTTTATCTACATTCTACTTCCTTTCTTTTCTACATTAGTATATCAGATATCTTTCTATCTCTTCGTCTCTCTCTGTCTCCCTTTCTTTCTTCTACGTAAGGCCTATTACTCCTTTGGGTAAAAATAAAATATAATAAATACCGGTGAGCCTTGACAACATCATAAATATTAATAAACTTCTCAACAAACACAATTAAAAAGAATTCCTTTAAATTATCCACACTATAAACAGAAAATATTATTTTTAAAATTGATTTCTTTCCTTTCGAACACATACCAAACTATAGAATAAATCCTTCTCTCTCGTTTAAAACAAAACTTACTGAATATATTCTAATTCCTATGATGAATTTCCGACTAACCTTTTATACCCTACAAAAATTTAGCATTCAACCGACAATTCCGTTGTAAAATCAAAAGTAAACACAAAAAAACAACAATAATAATTGATCTGACAAATTGTATTTTGAGGGAAAATGACTTCCTACCTTCAAATATGATATAAAAATATGCTGTATCATGCGTGCTGCACAATTAAAACCAAAATTCGTCTTTTCCTTATCATTTTCTTTTCTTTTCTTTTTTTTTTTATTCATTCTTTCTTTTCAAGTCGTCTTTTCATTCTCGTTTTTTTCAGTCTTTCTTCATCTTCCTCGTTTGTTCTTCTTTCTTTGTGTTTTCTATCATTTTACTTATCTTTCTTTCCTCTTTTCTTTTCAATTTTTTTACGAATTTTCATTCCAGTCTCTCTTCCTTTTCTCTCTTTTCTTTTCTCGCTGTCCTTTTTTTCACTTATTATTATATATCAATATATAATAATATACCATACATACATATTATGCCCCATCCTTCTCTATCTTCGAACGATTCTTTCTGTTCCATTCATCGTGTCGTCCGTTGACTGTCGTCCTTATCCATCTTCTCTCCCTTTCTCTTTCTTCTTTCTTTCTGTCTTCTTTTCGTTCTGCCGGCCCACTGTAACACCACCGGGCTGCGAATCTCTTGCACCAGCTTCTCAACTCTCTTGCGTTCACTGCATCTTCTCTGCATGCTTTTCTGCCGTCAATCTGTCTGTCTAGCAATGTCCAGGTCGATCCACCGTTTTGTAGACCTCCACTTGAAAGTTCCAAAACATCTCCAGCCCTCCGCAAGGGTCACAAAACAAACAAGAGAAAGAAGAGAAATAACAACGACATACATAAATCATCAGTGACATTAGACTTCAAAGAGTTATAATGTCTGCTCTATCTCCAGCTCACTCCATCAGCTTATAATCATTGCCCCATGCTGTCAGCATTGGGTCACCCCCCGTTCCTTTGGGACCTTGCTAAATACTTCTATGCATCTAACATCAGAAAGATTCAGTTCAAGGCTCATCATCCCCCTATTCCAAGCTAACTGACTAAAACTTTTGAACTCCCAAATCCCAATTTCTCACTATCACATCTCGTCAAATCTCATCTCCGAATCATCAACCTGCGATTTTTCTAAAAGACACCCTCATAGTTTTAGACCAACTGCGCAACTATTAAGTGCAAAGACAGACATTGCTGCTTTCTGGCCTTTATCACTTTTTATATCTATTCTAAACCCTAATCTCACCTTTATGCCCTTATCCGACCATTCACATACTTTTACGTCCTCTTACACATACACATATATGCATACACACACATTATGTATACATCACACATATGTACTTATCTATCATAAACAATTATCCCCCATATCCACACTAAACACACAACACAATTTAACATTATTGCGACTATATTTTGATTAATTCAATTAACTACTATTATTGATCTATATTAATAAGTGTGTTTATATGCACACACACATTTCGTGCACCCACCTTGTATTATAATTTAAACCTACAAAAAATAAAAAACAAAAAAAAATCAGAAAACAAAAAAAAAAAACGTAAATATTATTAAAGACAAATGGTATGCGTTTCTCAATATTTCCTTAAACCTGATCACTGAACGTATTACGATCGTAAATTGCAACCCCATAATTTTTTTTTTTAGTTAAACAAATATAATCTAAATCTTCAGATTTTTATTTATGTAAGGTAAGGGTCTTGTTAGTTAAAATAAGAAAATATTCTAATTATTTATTCTATTGAATTTTTGACAATATAGAAAATCAAATGAAATAAAAAAGAATTTGCAGAACATTGTTTTGATCAATTTTTTTATGGATTTTTAAGCGTAAAAGTAAGCCTGTTTACGACAATATTAAATGAAATCATTTTTGTTAAATAACCCCCACCCTTATAATATTCAAAGAAAGGGTTAAATATTTACATTTTACATATAAAAAAAAAAATTTAAATAAAAAATACTGAGTGACAAAATACCTCGTAACTTTTCCGTATAAAATAACCCACCTAAGCGCTATGCTCTCGCAGCCACCACATCAGAGGTGGACTTTATTTATTAGTGATTGTTTTTCACTCCTAGACAAGCGGGAACCGGAACACAATTTATTGAATAAATTCGTATTATGACCATCAATATTTACATCCCCAAAAAATTAGTTAGGGGCAAGTTGAAGCAAATAAAAAAGAAAATCAGAAAGTTTTGAAAGAAATAATGCATTATTACAATCTCATTGTTAATTTCATAAAATCTGATTTCCCAATTTTTGATTAATGCTTTCAATCGGCAGAGTACATGTTTTTGTTAAAAATTTAATGCATCTCTCACAAGTTTCTCGACACAATAAAGTGTTTACCACCACCCGCAAAATTAAAATATTTTTTAGCGGTTTGATTCATTTTTATCGACTAAAACTTAGTGCTTTAAGGCGATAAAAGCACCTACAACAGAGCATAAACACAACATTTAAACTACAGAGTTATGATTTAGAAACTCATTCCGCAAAATATTTGTACCCGATCAAACACATTCACTACACATTAATAACGAGCTATAAACCTTTTCAAAAAAATGCTTTAAACAGAAGTTCGCTAACCGAGAAACCATCGTTACAATCTACCCCTCATACAGGAAAAAAAAAGAAATCTTTTTAGCCCAACTGGAGAAAAGCTTTTTATAGACGGAACCATACTTATCTAAGGTAGCCAATACAGACTCTCTCACCCCTAAAATTTAACATATTAATGTCGATCTAAACACAATAACTCTCTGTCACTCTCATTTTACCATACATAGAAGGAGAGTAATGTGCAGAATACAAGAGGACGCGTCAATCTTACTAATTGCCAATACGACTATTAAACCAATTAAAAGCGGAATTTAAACATAATATCCTGAACCAAGGACAGATTTCAGATAAATTTTGTGTCAATAACAGAATAGAAAAAAGCCTAGTGAAAATGAAAAGGTGTTTATCTCGCTTTTGTATAATAAAATATATATATGGGTGTGTGTTGGTTGTGGTGTGTGTGTGTGTGTGTAAGGTTAACCAAATGACTGAAGCAAGGGATGATTTATTGTATCATCGAAATTCACTGTACAACAATACGTATGCCTGAGTGCAAAACATATATACCATACAATAATTTTTAAAAATCCCCTAAAATGACCTCAACTGTATAATAATAGATAAAATAATAATTATGACCAATGTTGTGAATAAACACATCATAGAATTGAATGGAAGAATTTCTGCCATTCTATGAGTGGAAAACCGAGAAGCTTGATTTGACAAAAGAAAAGAAAACTAGATCATGTTTTTGGAAAAAACCATTTCAAATTCACCAATAAATTATTGAGGATGAAAAATGATTTAATGTCTAAAAGAACTTGGAGCAACCTCAGAAAAATACACCGACCATCACCACATTCCTCTGCATCTTAATGAACAAACCCCACTCTCTGAAGAAAATTTAAATCACCTCTGATATGTAGTGTAAATACGAGCACTGTCAAAAAGACACAGATTACGGTTATTTCGCATAGCTCGTTAAAAGATGCCCAAGATTAACCTTTCTCTGGAAGTGGAAGAACATAAAGAAATTAACGTGGCAGGATTGCGATTAGCTGATGGAATCCATATTCTAAAAGATAAAAGACTGGTTCTATCTATGACTTAACCAGTTTGACCATTCCTATCAGACGTAGATGGAATTTTCGTTCATTGCAAGAATGACTAATTTGTATGAACAATGTGTAGTAAATATATCAATACAGGAAAGCGATGCCAGGCTCCAGTTTAATGAATACATACCACTTATGTGTGATGCATATAAACGACCATATAATAAATCAAACTAACTTTCACTCATTGGCTACTTAGAAATGATATGTTCAGAAGATTACCATCTATTGATGAAAGCAATGAGTTCTTTTGGATTCCAGAAACATTAGAAATTCTTTCAGCTTATTTTAATACATATATGAATTTCTAATAATAAGAATATTTCACTAAACTGCAAAAACTTGAATATGTATTAAGGGAATGCGATCTCTCCATACTTCATATCTGAATTGGAGAGTTACTGATATCCGAAAACAACACAATAGAAACCTGGCGTCCCTTATTTTTATCTTAGTTGATGTGAAGCTCTCATTGGTTCCATATGAATCAAATTGATAAATCAGGAGCTCTTAAATTGGGCTGCATGAAGTAAAGCCTTCTAACATGTCCGCAGTCTTTCCAGTGAAGGAATCTGCAAAGAATTTAGTTTTTTTTCTTGATGGGAATGATAATCCCACAATTCACAAAAAAGTGTTAAGGCCTCAGCATCTTCTATCCTTACAATATTACTCGGTATATCATATGGCAGGACATTTGCAAACAACTAAATGATGCCTTTCGCCCATTGAATAAATGTGATCCTAATAAAGACAATATGTGCATTATTTTGATTAATCCTAAATTTTCATGCCCAATGCAGATATATGAGGTATTACTGACAAAATTTAAACAATGAGTGCTTAATCAGTACTAGTAATAATAAAATGTGGAGTACTAAATCCTTACAAAAGCACTATACAGGCCACATTTGTTAAAGCATTAGCACTGATAGTGGCCAACATTGTTCACATGTCATTAACAAGCTAAAAATTTATGTTCACTGTTGAAAGTTCAAAATTAGGTGAGAGTGTGACTTTTTCAAATGCTGCCGGACTCTCGCAACCTACCAGTAGAGAATGCCCAGCCCTCCATAATTAGTGATCGAAAAATGGAAGCACCAAGCTGTAGAAAAACCGCAGAATCATTGCCTCAAATTGAAGAATAATTGAACTGTGACAAAGGAATCAGACTAGGCTTCACCCACAATGGTGTTCTAAAGAATCCACATCAGATAAAAAGATATATTCGGAGATAATTCATCAACTTGAAAAAGTTAAGTGTATCTACAGCTGTAGGACAGATTAAAACAGAGGTATGGACATTAGGAAGTGCAAAAAAGACGTCAAGAGTTGACATCAACATATGAAAGCCTAAAATTTAAGTTTCTGATAAAAGGCAGCTAATATATTACAAACACCAGTCAAAACTACTGGTCTGGAGTACTACTCTGACCATGAAGCATGTGGGAAAACTGCTTATGCCTGAAACATATTCTGACGGATGCATAATCTCTAATATACTATCATTGGATTAAAATAAATCCTTAATTTTTCGGAGCGTCAAAGGATTATTTGTGAACTGCAAATAAACTGTAATAACATCAACAAATCAGTAACTTCATTAAAGAAGAAAATAGGCACAATTTCGCACTTTTATCTGCACGTCTGGCAGCTATGTACTTGGAACATAACTCTTATTTCAACTGAAAAAACATATAAGGCCAGATCTTTGATCATAGTCATCTGTATATTAATCAAATTCATCATGTAAATTAACATGCCTCGAGAAAATCTACTCGCACATCAGCGAACTGAAAATATAAGATTACCAGAACAATCTCAGTAAATCGATGATACGGATATTCCTATCAGGTCGTAGTCAGGATTTAATTTATCATACTAACCCGTGCATATACAACTTGCATTCCCACCAGACAAGAGAAATATCAAAAAACCGGATAACTTACCGCTCAGCTGATATGACATCTACATTGTGACATCAAACCTCACAAGGTTTTGTACTAGTTACTGCTGGGTCCCTTTTAGCATGCCTATTAACATTGATACCAAAAAACCCCACAACAATACTGATATCCATCTGATCACAACACAAACTTGATTATAGGAAGAATTTCACATTGTGATCTTTAATATTCTATAAAAGAGTTCAGTTTAATAAGAAGAAGACACTTTTACAAATATATTTTTAGCATCATTGCAATTATTCTTAATATTAATTGATAATTAATATAGAATATATAAGAATATAATCTATCTTATAATATAAAGAAAGTTGGTATGTCGACTTATAATTCCGAAAAAGAAATCACACAGATTGTAATTTGCATAAATTAATTATCCTTCAAGAACCACAATTTGGTATTATTAAATTATAACCAAAAACCAACCCGATTTACTGATTTTGTATACCAGTGCTGCTATAATAAAATTGTCCTGCCTGTTCTATTGAGCAATACCAGCGTTTTTTAGTTAATTTTAGTAAAAGAAAATTCACTCTAAACAGTTCATTCGGAATTTCTTTATTTCTCGTCCAATCTTTTAAAAATATATTTGCGGTCAAAAGAATAAGAAAATAATCTTTCTAAGTATGTTAATTTGTATTTTTATCCATAAATATTTTTACAGTGAATTAAAAATAACAAATAAAAATTAAATGATACATATTAACAATAACTCAACTTTTTTTTTATACATTCGTTTACACTAAAATATTTATATTCTAAAACAAAGTGATTGAATAAAAAAAAAGTTGAGTAAGAATTATTTTATGAATACATCATTTTTACAGATCTAATATAACTTCAACCTTTTTTGAAAAAACTATCATGAAATAATTAATTATAAATCAAAAATACATTCACCACATAAGTTAGTTTTATACTCTTGTTACTTTGGGTCAAAAGAAATATAATTTGATGTTTTTCTTTTTTTTTTCTTTTTAAATCTATATCTAGTCTGAATTGTATGCCATTAGACTTCATTCTATACTCTCGACTTAAAAGATTACTATTAGCTACTCATATGTCTGATTTCTTGAGCCCCTTCTCTTTAATTTTCCCATCTATTACTTAACTTCATCCATATGAATGTTTTTCTTATTCATTTTATATATGTCAGCCATATCTGACTTTTCTATTTCACCTCAAGCCACTGCATTTCGGTGTTCCTCTAGTCTTACTTTGTTTATTGGACGGCATGTTTCGCCTTTGTATACTTTGCACAGCTGCAATGGAAATATAAACAATTCTGCGTCATGTAGTATTCTGAACAGGGCTTACTGGAGGAGAGTTACAAAAGCAAAAGTTACTCCTGAATGTTTCCTGATTTAATGGATACATATCTTGAATCTTTTCACCAAAGCCTTTGACATAGGCAACAGACTTTGGTAAGTTTTCGGGTATCATCCTCTTCCTATGATCCAGATTTTCTCGTAGCTGATTTATGCTCTGAGACGATTTCACAATGGAGGTATCCTTAGCTGTCCATTTCCTTCTATATACCTCATCATTGCAAAATTTTGCCAAGTGTTGTAAGCAATGGCATTCCTTTCTTTACATTGTACAATGGTGGAATTAAAGAGTAGATATTCCTGAATGTCAAGCTTACGATACACGGTAATAAATTCTAGCTATGTATTAAACACATATATAAGAGAGAAACCAAAGAATCAGGCTCATAATTTAGCATATATCTTTAGTATAGACGAGTATAGAATTACAATATGGGAACCTATAATTAAAAAAGGTAATTTAATTTTTTTTTAAAATATAGTCAAAGAATAAATAAAATTATTAACATAAGTGCAATGTAATATTCTAGGCAAAACAAGACAATTAGGTTTATAAGTTCCCAAAATTCAGACATGAATTTCCAATTGTACACATTAATTAACACAGCTTAACATTTCCCCAGCTATGGTTAGCGGAATTAAACAGGATAACCACAGGACTGATAAAGGGTTAGGTTCAAAGTTCTGTGGCTCCCGATTACACGGAAGGTTCCCAAGTCTGACAATGAGGACAATAATCCAAATAATATATATATATATATATATATTATATATATATATATATATTAAAGTCAAAATATTCAATAAAATAGGGTCAATTCAATATATATACTATATAAAAAGTTCATCAATAATTTAAGGTGAAAAATATTGCCTAAGGAATTGGCAATAGAAAAGATATTTGCGTGTCTACATTTTTCAAGGAAATCAATAGTGATTTGTCTTTTCATGTCTTACTGTGTTGTACTGAAAAAATTTTACCAGAAAGTCAATGTTTCTACTGCATATTATTATAGTTTTTTGACTCAGGCTCATATATCAAAAACCATGTTTAATCCCATTGTAAACATTTTTTTACAAACATGCTTCCCTCTACACAATCATACAGTAAATTTAGGTTTTCAATATTATGAAATAATGGTGAGGAGGTGGCATATAAAGTAAAGATTCTTTTTTGTTTTCAAATGATTATATTTTTTTAGAATGAATGTATATATATATATAGTGTAAGTAAAAATTTAGCATTGAGACCTATTATTATATTAGCTTGAACAGCCACTTTTCACTAGGAAAATGTTTTTGCATCTGAGGTGGCACCTACTTCACCACATAAATCCAAACTTCACTACTCATGAAATAAGTTGGTGAGGGCTGGTATCGAACCTAACATGTGTTCCTAGATGATCTCTACCAACTGAACTATCTAGCTCATTTCTCGTAAGTACTTAAACAAATAGATGATTTGCTTCCAGTCACTTGGTTTTCAGAGTGGGACACTATGGTTAAGTGAGAACATGGTAAAAAAAAATTAAAAAATAGAATGTGTTAAGACCAGGCATATGGGTGGTGGTTGTCCTTTAAGGACACAAAGGATTGGGTAGTAATGTTTAAGAATTAAACATCCACCATGAAGTTAAGATAGTTAGAGATAATGTTCTTAGGATCTATTTAAGAGAAAAAAAGCTGTTTTTAAGAAAATCTCTTTTGAGGGAATTAATGATCTGAATTCCGACTGAAAAAAAGTAAATGCTTTAATTTTAAAGGAAATCGCAGACAAAAGTCTGAGATTAAAATTAAGTACCGAGCATCTGGTTGAATCCATGGGATGTGTAGGGGTGGAATTTACATATATTCAGCCAAGCTCCAGCCCTTGAGTTAATTTCAGACAAACAGTCGAGGTGACAGTGTCATCTTAGCAGCAGAGAAGGAAATTGCCAGGGACCCACATCAGTGAAGTTAAAAAACTTTCTTGCCAGTTGACATAGACATAAGTGTACACTACTCCACCACAAATTGCACAAGCATCACAACTTCCTCTTCCATCAGTGTCCTATTATCTATCAGACTGTTTTTTTGTTTGTTTTTTTAATCCTTGTGAGCCTGCTCTGACTCATGCCCTTCAAATCGGCTAGCACAGAATATTACAACATTGGGTCAAGACATTGTGCAATAAAGGTGCAGAGAGTGCAGACCGGGTATTATCACAAGAGTAAAAACTGAAATACAAAAACAAAAAAAACAAATTTCATTGCAATTAACATAGCATTGCATTTAGTTATGCTATGAAGTCTGAATTTAAATTCCAGAAAATGTCTTTATTTGATAGAATTAAATTACTAAATAAAAAATTGTTGTATAGGATTACCTACCTCCCCTCTAAACTATAAAAGAACAGTTGTGTCTATCTTATCTAAATTAGCTGTTAGACAGACAAGATGTATGTATATAAATTCCTGATCGAATAAAATGCTATTACCAAGTATTTGACTTTGCCTCTTATTCACTATTATTACATATCTCCTACTTCTCTTTATGTGTGAGTAATTGATGCCTTAGCCATGACACAAAAAGAATACTTGTTTATCCTTCTAAATTATGTTCAGAATAGATCAAGGAGATTGAAAAGGCAAATTCTCCATTCCTATTTGGAAGAGTTGCCAAACTGATAAGATAATTTGCATCAAATTCATTGTACAAAATTTATCAATTGATCCCTGCATTCTTAGGCAATAAAAGCAGATTTTGAGCTTGTTCAAATACTTATGAACAGTACTTTCCCTATATAAATTACTGGTCATAAGCATTCAAACAAGTGCAAAATTTCTTCTTTTTTAATTGTAATACACTAGAATACACTATAACCAGGTGATTTGTGATGTTATGTGAATTTGCTTTAAACACTATAATTCTTGTGAAATATTCTCTCTTACATACCACAACATCTTTGAAGACCAGGTACTTTCTTCATAGCAAAAGTCTTCTACAAAGGCAGTTGTACAGGAAAATAAAGAAGAAATTCGCTGGCTACCATGAAGAAGAACTAAGCATGGTTACCAAACTCCCTAGATCTTTAACTTTTCTGATATCTATGAGATATGCTAGACTAATTGTTTGCTCTGTAGAAACCCATCTTTGCTCCTTTCAAGTTAAAAGATCTGTTAATCTCCTGTGCCAGATCCAACAGTGAGCCTTTAGAGGCCTTGTAGAGTCTGACCCTGTTCAGGTAAAGGTTATTTTGCAGGTATATGAAATTCCCAAAGAGACATGTGGTCAGAAATACTTTGGTTTTTCAGTCTATTTTGAATGTAAAGCTCACTTTAGCCTCTTTCTCAGCTAATTTTATGTAAAACCTAATAGGTTATACTGAACATTTTTGTAACACCGAAAGGAAAATAATTTTTCTCTAAAAGCCAAATGAAATGACTTTGCTAGTGCTTATACATATATGTAAATGTGTGAGTACATGTGTATGTAAGTCACTGAGATCACACTGATATCTCACTTTTATTTTCACTTTTTGTTTTTCTTTTCTTCTTTTTTTATCATTTCTCTGCATCCATTCTTTTATTTATTTTTCTTTCTTCAACTTTCTAAAGTTTCCTGCCATACAAGCCAACAAGACAGGCCACCCAAAAGAGGCCATTGTATAAAAGTAGGGACCACCAATTGATCAGTTTAGGCCATCTTGAATAAAATGGAAATAAATATTTCCGAACTTTGTTTATCAAAATCTTGTAAAAAACAATTAAAGATCCTACAGGATTGTTACAAAGAAAAACAGTTAATTCAAAGATCAAATCATCCGATTGAGAAAAATTACATCGTTATCTTAAAAAAAACCAACCTATCCGTATTACATGTGAAAGGGTAATTTTCAGATCATAATTTAGACAGAAAAAAATACATATTATTACCCTCTTACGGTTATGCATCTAAGTATTGGATGGTGTAATGGACAAACTTTTTTAACTAAAATTTTTCTTTTTAAAATGAATAAAATCTTTAAAAACTTTAATATCACAATTTACTATTAGAATGAATAAAAACTTAAAAAATTTAATTTAAAATTTCGCAGAGAAATTGACGTTAAAAAATATCTTCGGTTAATTAATATTTAAAATCGGAAATGAAATGAAAATTTGAATATTTTTTCTAAGAGAAAACTGATAAAATAATCATATATACTTACTTTTTAATCTTAATAGTGTAAAAAAATATTTTATTTAACTCTTTTTGACCAAAGAAAAACAAACTTGGTCTCTTCTCTTTGTAAAACAAATAGTCAGTTTTTGCTCTTCTGTATATTCTAAGAACCATACATTACTATTCAACAATAAATTACAAATTCTTTAAAAATATTAATCGAGCTTTTAGTTCACCTGAATTCTAAAAATTATATTTTTAAATATCCGTGAAAAATTCAATTTTTTTTCCGCAGAAAAAAAAATGTTAATCTATTTCACGCAGAAAATGAAAATATCTAATCACACAAAAGATTGAAAAATCTCTTAAAAATTAATTTCTTAAAATAAAATTTTTTTTTTGACAGTTTAATAGAATATAGTACATACCAATTACAAAAGCAAAAAAAAGTTTTCAAATATTAATATTATGACATTTTTTTGCACTTTTTATTTCTGATTTCATTAATTTTTCCTAAAAAAACTATAGCTCGGTACATTAATACAATTTCATTGATATAGTTGATAATGAGGCTGAATGCCTCATTATCTTTATAGAAAAAAAAGTACAAAATTTTTTCTTTTTTTATCTCATAAAATAAAAATTTGGTGGTGATAGACCTCAAAAAAATATTTCCCTAATTATTAAAAAAAAAAACTATTTCAGATGTATTTACATCCAATGGTAAACATTTATGGAAATCTTTGTGAAAATCGGACCATTAATTGATTTTTCATAGAATTTTTAAAAAACCCTCTAACGTAACTTGTTTTTAGCTACGTTAAATTTCAGTTGATTTAACAGTGCAAAATAAATCATAATTTTCATTATTTTAGTAAGCTGATAAAAATTTTAAAAATCATCAGGAGTTTGTTTAATGTTTTTTCTTTCGAATGGAAAAAAATTTTCAAGAAAATATTAATTTTTCTGCAAGTTTCATTGTGTTAAAATGTGGGGGGTAAATTTCACAGGGTAAAATTGGTGGTACCTATATAAAAGCAATATTGAAAAAGAAGAGTGAAGAAAACAAAGTTTAAGCAAAGGTCGCTTCTGTCTTACTTTCTCATCTCTACCATTCCTATCACATTCCTGTAACCAAATTCAGAGAACTAGGATAATCATTGATGATAGAATTAATGGTAGATGCATATACACTTGATGTGAAGATTGCATGATGTTCCTGCAATAAAATAAACAAAGATAATGCCATGTGTCCAGGAATTCTATATACCAAAGTATTATCTACAATGTTCAATTTTGAATGTGATGGGCAAGAATTTAGTGGTTAAAGTACTGCAAAAGAATTTTCAAGATTTAAAGTGTTGGAATTTGTTTAACAGGGTGTAAATAACATAATAGTTAAAGACAAGGAGAATGGAATCAGTGAACCAAGTTCAAACTCTAGCTGGACATTTAGCCTTGTAAAAGAAATCCAACTTCATAACAGGTCAGGGTAAAGTTGGTTAGTTTGTTTGTTAGTTTTAAAGTATGTGAACCCTTATTGGGTTATTTCACAGCAATTTCTTTTTTTTTTGGGGGGGGGGGCAATTATATGATTTCAAGTAAGTATTCCTATTAATTGATAATAATCATTTCTAAACAAGTAAAGTATTTTTAAGGCAAGTTACTATTTTTAAAACAAATTATTTGCAGCTTATATGGTTTCAAGTATAGCTATCTAATACTACTAATTTTCAAATATCAAATAAACCCATAGATGGAACCCTAACAGGAATTACCACTCTGGGTCACATGTAGTAGCCATTACACCCAGGTCCAATGACAGTGAAGGTGACCACATTCCCTAGAGCTCCAGAACAAGAGCTTCACCACCAGATTCTGTTCATGTCATACCTATTTTTGGGATGGGAGTGGAAGTATTATCCTTTTGCAAGGGACGTAGTCAACAAATTCTAAGCCTCTCTGATAGGGATAGGATAAGAATTATTTATTACTGCTGGTAATGTAACCTACTACAACCTGTACATGTTTCTTAGTGATAAATTGAGCACTGCTAAGTAAAACCAATTTCCTAGAGAGTTTGTCAAAATGGGAAATTGCTTATCCTTGCACACTGACATTTCATGGTGAATTTCTCATTTATTTGATGTATGAAATAGATATCTCCATTGAAGTAACACCAAGTTCATCTTGCAGACTCTTACTTTTGTAAATAATCATTATTGATCATTATCAAACATTATTTTTTTTTATTCTTATGAAAATACCTTATTGATATTTGATAAATATACTTTGTATTGCATGAAACCACATTGTGAAAAATGGGGTGTTATTGGACTGCAATATTGTATTATACAAAACTTCCAAATTGGAAGGATCTGCCTTAATCAATTAACAAATATAATTGATTTGTTAATATATTATTATTTACTTATGTAGTATCAAATCTTACACACCTTTTTGTGTGAATGGGATGGACCAAATGAACGGTGTCCGTCTTGCATAAAGGCTGATAATTTGTTGTACGAATTAAGTCAGCAAGTAGAAATAAAGTGAAATAAAACTTAAGAATAAGTTTGTTCCGCTCCTGTTTTTATTAAAACTCCTATCATCATCATTATACAATCATGAAGTATCTGTAATACACTTTCCATAGTTCATCATCTTCAATGCATTTTCATAGTAAACCATATGTAATGCATTTTCAAAATAAATAATTCACAATACATTTTCATAGTAAATCATCTACAATGCATTTTCATAGTAAATTATAGTTATCTTCTCTTGCTCATCGCTTCTTGTTGCCATCTTGTCTTTTTGGCCAGCAGTCACTTCTCAACATTTCATTCTTTATCAGGAGCCCATGCTATTTCATTGGAATGAATAACATAGACATTTTGTTTGTGTGCACACATACTTTATCATCAGCTTAGTTGGACCACAGATGGAAAATGGACAAGCACTCACTTGATTGCTCAGTGTGATTAAGGTCAGTTGAAAGTTTGACTTTCACTGGAGGGGGTAAAGTCAGATGACTAAATCCTACAAGTCCTTCAAGTTATATTGTGATATAATTTCCAACTTCTAAGATTTTAGTCACCTGACTTTACCCCTTCCAATTGAAAGTCATGCTTTCAACTTATCTTAATCACACTGAGTTGACATTAATGGTTAGAATGTTTTTAAACATTAAACATTTAATCTACGGTATGTTTTCAAATAATCTACTGCTTAATCTATTATTTTAAATCCAACCTATCAGGATTTCTTATTCTGTAGAAAATGAATCATGAATGTAAAGTAATCAAATGATGGAATTATTTATAGATCAAAATCTATATGCATCATTCATTTCATTAATAGAAATAAAGAGAGGTCCTTGAGGGAAAAATGATGAGTTATTCAAGATGAGAAAACTAAATTAAAAAACTTACAGGTCAAATGTATCATTTCATGTCTGGATCATATAATGAAAAGTTTTAGTGAAAAGGACAAGAAGTACTGAGTTATTTACTAAGCTTTATAAATAGTTTCTTATATATATAATTGGATTTTCTGCTGAAATTTGATGTCATCATTTACCAATTAAAAAATCTAATATCACTGAATTAGCACTTCAATATTGGGCTCTTTGTCCACATTAATTTCTTGTCTAATTTGTCCAACAAAGAGTTTTATGCTCTTTCTTAAGTGGAAAAGGAAAACAATAAACAAAAGAAGTTATCTTTTCCTGAAGTGGAGGAAAATGAAAATATTCTTTCAAGGGCCCAGACAAAGTCAGCTGACCATGTTAATCGGGTGTTCCGCGCCCTCGTCTGGTCACATCAAAGCTTTGTCTCAATCGCCAACGGATTCTCGCTTCTGGGGTTCCTCTAACCCATTCCGTATGGTCACCTTATCATGGCTACCATTTGGTTTTGATTCTCCAACCGAAGCCACTCGGCGAATTACATTTCGTTTTTTCTTTCTTTCTTCTTTTTCTAATTTCAAAACCTGAATCAGGTCACAGCAGTGCAACAATACAAATTTGGATTGGCATGGTCCTAGAAATTGATACAAGAGAATAGGACTTGCTGATTAAGTTTATGCCCCACTCTTCCATCACATTCATTTACTGGAAAGAGGATTTAAGTGCCATTAACAAATTTCTGTGCACTGTTGATGCTCTACAACACCATGGTAGAGTTTCATATTCCAAAATGGATAAATTATCTGTACAAAAAAATTATATCCAAACAATTTATTCTATTACACAACAAATTAGTGCCAGTGTAGCTTTAAATGTAATGTTTTAAAGACCTCTCATAATAATTGATTTTTATTAAATAATTCTTCTAAATAAAAAAATCAATTTTTTTGTTCATGAAAATGATTTGCAAAAAATAGTAAAAATATAAAAATGAAATCAAAAAAAACAAACAAAAAAGACAAAGAATTGTATTCAACTTCCATGTTTAGTGCCATCTGCTACAAATATTCTATGCACTGTTGATTTATAAATGCCTGAGGAACAAGCTTATCATTTGTTAAAGACAATCTATCTGAACAAAAAAGCAATATCGCAAAAAATATATTTAAAATTGTTTAGTTTTTTAAAATTAATGTTATAATGACTGGTAAAGCAATATCTCCAAATATATTTAATGTTTAGTTTTTTTTAAATAATGTAATATAATGACTGGCAGCCATTGGTTTTTTGAGGGGTTAATCTTAAAGTTTGTAATGAAAAATAATAAAGCAAATTTTTATTCAGGCGCATTTTCGAAAAAAAGAAATCTAAATATAATTCTCACAAATTACTGAAAATATCTAGACTTCTTCACAGAGTTATGAATATCGAAAATGCAATTTCCCATTTTAAAAGAACTAAGAGTTGCGAAGATAATGGAAAATAATTAAACCGATTGTTATGACCGAAGGTTTGATCCGGGTCATATAGTTACAGACAGCCACGATTGAAATCATTAGACAGTGATGGCAGACGACTGCCGACTATTGTTTCTGGAGGAAAAGAGACCCTGATTATAAAAGTCACCATCGAACCCCCCCGAGAGGGATAGTGAAAGATCATTAACATACGTGGTGTTAGTAACAGCTGACAATTATAAAGGGTAAGAAGTGAAAGGGCAGAGATAATCCAAATTGGAGAACTACGTTGATGAAAGTGGGTCATGACAAAACGAATTGCACCCAGAGTTGGGAGGCGTGAGTAATAGATGACAATTATAATAAGAAAGTAAAAGGGGGCGGAGATGAAGCTCCAAATAGGAAGAGGGACCTATTTTTGTTGAGGACTACTTCTGAGTGAAGGCGTTAGAATGAATGATTTACATTGTGGAAGAATTTAAATGTTACTAAGCAAGAAAGCATTTTTGTGAAGTTTAGTTTAGTTCCAGAAAGTTTTTGCGGTGGTGAGTTTCCAGAAAAATTTGCAGAGAAACGAGCCCTTGAATGAGAAGCTGGCGGTTCTCTGAGATTGAGATCCTAAGTCCAAAGTTCAGTGATAGAAAGAATCTTCCAATGAGTGTATTAGCTTGACGAGAACAGGAACTTAAGTCAATTGTCACTAGTTAGAATTCCCTCGCTTGAAGACCCCTGAATAGCAAATTTACCAAAAACCAAATATCTCCAAGGTCACTAATACGAAATGCATCACTTAGACTCAACCGGGATGGGAAATTATATACTCTATCTTTTACTTGTTATATATAAAATTGGTATATACAATTTACTACCTGTCCATATTATTGCAATGGGAACTGATTGTTGTAGAGACACTTTAACTCCTCTGGCAGCTCAACTCAAAGTCCGGAACCCAAATCTACCTGAGGGTCAAAACACAAACTGGAGGGTGGGGTTGTAGGTTGAAACCCAGAAAAGACACTATATCATTTAATTTGAAAGATGACATTAAAAAAGAAAGATGATTTTGAAAAAAAATTTCAACTTACAGATAATGAAAATTATGAAAAAACAATGTTTACATTTGCACTATTAAATCAATTGAATTTTAACTAGCCAAATACACAGTTATGCCTACAGACTTTTAAAAATTCTATAAAAATCAAATTTTCACAAAAAATTGATACCTATTCACCTTTAGATGGATTTATGTTTAAAATAATGGTTTTTCCTAAATATATTAGGGAATGTTTTTTTTTTTTCATTTTATGAATCTGAACAAAATATATTTAGACCATAATGACTTAAATTTTTCTATAAAAATAATTTATTAGCATTCAGTTATTTTTTTTATTTTGAGGTTATTGTTGTTTAAATCACAGTTATATAGGCTGTGTAAATGGAGAGGTGTCAAAGGATAACCGTGACTTTATGTAAATATCCCCAGTGGTGCAAAAGTTATAGAATTTAAAGCCCCGAAATTGGGTACAAATGGTGGAACATGAATTTTGTTTAAAAAATGTCAGAATCAAGGACTTTAAAAAAGAAAATATCAGTATTTTCTTCACCATTTCTTTATTTTGAAGCAATTTTGATAGAATTTGGTTATTCTTATGTAAAATGGTATGTTCTTTTCTGATTATGCACTCAAATTGTATGTATCTCTATGCTTTAACCCCATGTATTTAGAGAATAAGAGATACAGATAGCAAGCGAGATTTGGGGTTTTAAAAGTTTAACACCCAATTATTCAACATTTTCAATTATAATAATGCATGTATGATACAGTGTAAGTATTAAGTCAAATAAATAGACAACACTTTGAGAAAAATAAAACATTTATTGCAAAAAACACAGACATAAAATGTGAGGGTTCAGTTTAATTTTATGGTAGGAATTTACATAGGAAAAAGTTAATGGAGACTGACTTTAAAACATAGCTAAAAAAAGTTCATGAAAAAAAAAAATAGTTATTTTCGTTGTTCAGAAATTTCCAAAATACGATTAATTACAAATTTTTCTTTACGTGTGAATATTAATTCTCATGCAAAAAATTAATGTTAATATTGGTAATACTTGCAAATCATACTCAAATCCCATGATATTTATGGCTAAATTCTGATTCAGAAATCCCATTATATTACAGGTGACGACAGAAAAAAAAAAACGAACCCAATAGTTAATTTAATTTTCCCTATTAAACCTACCCTAAACCCCCTAGTTAAAATTAATAGTTTCTTTACAAAAATTTGTGGGTCTGTTTTTTCCTGGGTTATTAAGTTTGTTTTGAAAATGTACGATTGAAAGTACATTGTACGTTTACAAATTTTGCAACAGGTGTTTTTTCACGTAAATATATGTATACGGTGATACATATCTATATATAAATGGAGAATAAGACTGCATTTTTGTCTGAAGCCGTAACTACGTCACGGCTGACGTCACATATTCCAATAAGATTCTAGCGTTTATACAATGAGAACCTAATTTGTATCAATTATTTATCATAATTAAAGAACCAAATGCTTTATATACAGTACTTAGATGCGTTTGGTAATAGTTGCTGGTTTGTAATATTGCATAGCCAATTTTCAACGAATCTTTAAATAAATGCATGTTTAAGTCTTAAACAGTTTCTAATTGATATTTTAAATTTTTATTTGTATTTATAAATTATTTCATAATAAGTTTGCGCAGAAATTAAATGTAATAATAAAGTACAGCTATCTAATTTAAATCTTACGTAAATTATTAGTTATGGTCTTTTTGTCGTGACCTAGCTCCCGTTTCGTTGCGGTAAAAAAAAAAAAATATTTTTAAGTTTTAAATTAGAGTTAATTTTTAATGAAAAAAAATTTAATAGATAAAATTTATTTTTATTATTCGCGGCAACCTTCACAAATATAACAAGTAATTTTTATTTCAAATTTTTTATTTCTATTAGGAATTTTTAAGAAGAATTTATAGATAAAGATTTATAGATAAAATGTTTTTTTTTATTTCGCGGCACATTCAACAATATATACAAGTATGATTTTTTATTTCAAATTTTATTATTCCTATTAGGAATTTTTAAAAAAATGTTTACATTTATTTTAATCAAAGAATTTGTTTTACGTTAATTCAATAAATAATATTAAATTAAAATACAACCAGATTGCTGAACGATGCTGTTTTCCGCTAAAATATGATGACCGTGATTTATTTAGAAATGTAAGAAATATCTTATAATTTTAATTTGTCAATAAATTCCCTTACAGAAACAGACAAAAAAAAAAAAAAAAAAAAAAAAAAAAAAAAAAATGATTTACGGGGTTTGTTTTTTTGTAACACTTAGCGCCTTACTTTCGTAGAACCACTAAAAATTAATTTATTTGTTATCATAATTGACGCAATACTTTTAAATTCATGTTTATTCAACAACTCTTTAACCGAAGTTTGGTAGTTGTATAAACAAAAGGCGGTGATAAAAAAAAGTCCCTACCTAATACGATTTAGGTAGGGGACTTTTTAAAATACAATAAAATTGATACAAACAGCAGAAAAATTTATAGATATAAATTATTTTTAATTTCGCGGCCACCTTCACAAATATAACAAGTATTTTTTATTTCATTTATATTCCTATAGGAATTAAAAAAGATCGTTTACTTTTATTTCATAATTACTAATGGTTATTTTTCATCATTTGATTTAAATAATTGTAGCGAGAAATTAATAGTATTTTGTTCAATTTAAAACAATGTTAACAATAACATTCATCAATAAGAGGATTACTATTCTGTGATATAGAATGATTGAAAATAGCAGATTTTATCTTCGAGTTATATAAATTGTTGTGTTTGTTTTTAAAAATTAAATAAATAAAATTATTCGTCGGACTTTGAGCATCTGAACCCCCCATTCTAAAATGTTTTAAATTTTTTTTCTTTTTCTTCAATGGATTATTATCTGATTACACACAATCTATCAGATTGTAAAAAAAAAATTCAAAAAAGTTATTTATTTTTCGGAGTTTTCTGGGTTGCTCAAGTTCCCGTATAAGTTAATTGTAAATCGATCACCCATATGGAAACCGCTAAAAAAATTTTTTTTTTTTTTTTCTCTTCAGTGGATTGGTTTATCGATACAACCTAAATCTATCAATTGTAAAAAACAAAAAGCGCCTGATTCAAAAATAAAGAACTTTTTAGTTCTGTTATTTTTTGAGTTTTTCAGGGTGCTCATTTCCCCGATAAAGAATATAGTAAATCGCTCCCTCTATATCGGACCCGCTCTACCTTAACAGTTGGCTGAATTTGCACAAAGGTGTCATTAAGGTTGACAATTGAAAAAACAGAACCCCAAATTTTGTTTATAAAACTGTTAATTGTACTAGGGGGGTTTAGGTTAGGAATTGAGGTTAGGGTTTGGTGTTGGGTTTAAGTTAAGTTTAATGGGAAAATAAATAAATAATTTGGGTTTCTGTTTTTTCTGGGCCACCCTAACTTTGACACCTTTGCGCCAGTTTCTTTCGAGCGGTTTCTGATATGGGCAGCGATTTACTATAAACTTATATGTCGGCAGAGCACCCGAAACTCAAAAAATAAAGAATAATTTAAGAATTTTTTAAAAACCGGTGATAGATTGGTGTGTAATCGATAATTAATCCATTGAAGGAAACAAAAAAATAAAATAAAGAATAAATTTTGTAGCGGTTCTGAATATGGGGATGATTTACGATAATACTTATACGGGGAACTGAGGCACCACGAAAAATAAAAAACTTTTTTGATTTTTTTGTTCTTTACAATCTGATAGATTGGTATGCAATTGATAATAATCCATTAAAAGAAGAAGAAAAAAATTAAAAACAAAAATTTAAGAATGGGGGTTTCCAGATGCTCAGGTCTGCCAATTATTCAATTTAATGCTTACTTTAATGGATATAAAAATTTATTAAAATCTCTAAGAAAAATGATTAAGAGAGTGTAACAGACATAGTAATAATATTTCATTTATTTATTGTACAAACTTTACTAAAACTAGCAAAAAATGGCCATCTGTGGCGGTTTATAAAAATTAATTTTTGAAAGATATTGTCTGAGTTAAAAATTTCTATGATAAGAGGGTTTGTTTATCGGTAAATATCAATTTATTAAAAGGAGTAAGAAAAATGAAACCATTTTTGAAATGGAACTTACCTTCTGCTCCCCTCAAATTGGGTGCAAAAATTTGTCATGCATCTATTGATTAATATTAAGATAATAAGTAGATTTTCATTATCAATGACAGTGTTTGATGTAAGCAGTGACGTAGTTTTGTTGATACTGAATCTGATTATCAAAGATTTTATTTATTGAAAAACTTTACTAAATTCATATTTTTACATAAGTGTACAAAACAAAATTAGTTGAAAATAAATTATAAATTAAAGATATTTTTTATTTAGCACCATTAAAAAAAAATAATATTAAATTATTATTAGCATTTAAAAATTGATTTAAGTATCATTACTCCTTATTTTATTTTATGTTTTAATATTTATTTACACTAAAATAAATGTTTGTTTAAAATGTAACATAGATAAGGTGAATATGTATTGTTTTATCCAAAGATTTTTAGAAATAATCAAAACAATAAAAAGATCAATTTTGTATATTTGATTGTTTATTCATTGAGTAAACCATTAATTTATTATGAATATTTATTTCAGGAAGAAGAAACTTTGTGTAGAACGTTAACTTTCCTAATTTCTATTCAAATTGTTTTATTTTACTCCTTTAATAATTTGATGATTTTATTAATAAAATCATTTAATGTTGAATGTCTTTTAAAGTTTTTTGGCATATTGTAATTGTTGTTTTTGTAATTACTTGATTTAATTTATTAATTGTTACAATCACAATATGTTTTAGTTACAGACAAATTGAGTTTACTGAATCTCTTTTATCAAAGTTTTTATTTATTGAAGAAAATCTTTAAGAAATTTATATTTTACAGAATTTTACCAAATAAATTTAGTTGAAAAATAAATCTACAAATTAGATATTTATTTACTCCGATTAAAAAAAAAATTAATGATTAATATTATTTAGCATTTAAAAATTGATTTAAGTATCATTACTCTATTTTATTTTGATGTAATATTATTTACACTAAAACTAAAATGTCTTGTTTAAATGTAATATAAATAAGGTGAATGTTTTTTTTTTTTTATTTCAACATTTTAGAAATAATCAGAAGGACAATGAAAAATCAGTTGTATAGTTGATTGTTTTTGTTCGGATTGATAAACCAAATTATAATTTTATCATTAATATTATTCAGGAAAAACTTCGTGTAGAAAGTTAACTTTCCTAATTCTAATTTCAAATTGTTTATTTTTTTAACTCCTAATGAAAATTCAAATGATTTTTAATTACTAAAATCATTAAATTGTTGAATATCCTTTTTAAGTTTTTGGCATATTTTGGCAATTGTGTTTTTTTATTTCTTCAATTCATTTATGTAATTTTAGCTTGGATACTACCCTCTGACATGAATTTTTAAATGCCACTCGGGCTCAGGCTTATTGTTCAAAATTTTATTTTTAGCAGACCGCCCGAAGGGCGGTTTTTGTTATGCTAGTCAATAGATGTAATTTAATTTACATATGTAACATCACTTTGAATGTAAAAATACATTCTAATGCTTATGTGAAAAGAAATAAATAGATATCTATCTATTACATGTTTTCACACAAACTGTTTGTTTACATTTCTCGTAATTTCAAGTTTTTTTTTCCAAAATTGAAAACGGACGTAAAAAAATAATTCAATTTATTAAAAACACTATAAAAAGTCCAAAATATTTAGAAAGATTGTTTATTTTATTCAAATTATTATCAAGTTTAATATATTAAATATTTTAAAAATTGGAAACTAGAAATAAGCGAATTAAACTTTGTGGTGCAATAAACAATTCCTTAGCTGAGGAAACATGCTTGCTTAGATGAGGAAACATGCCTGCTTAGCTGAGGAGTCGTACGCCTGTCGGGACAATAAATTTTGAGAATTTTTTTTCAAAATACAAATTTTTGATAAAAAGCCGAAGCATCTAAACAATCTTTACATTTTACCATATCATATATCAAAAATAAATTCTGTAACTTTGTATTTTACCACGAGTGCATCTTTTTTCGCTAATCACCCTCATTTTGAAACAAATAGTTTTGTAGTTTGCACTATTGTATTTTTCTTCCACAGGTTCTAGAACAAAAAATAAAAGCCTCCCTTTTGTACTTCCAGTTTCTCTAATTGAATGCAAAATTCAAAGAATATTGATAAGAATTAGCCCACTTTTTCCAAAGAAATGTAGAGTGTAAAATTGTATTCACAGAAAAAAAAATTCCTATCACGCTTTTCGTTTTTTTAAATGCAAAATAACGTTTTTAAAAACACATACAAAATTACATTTTATTTAGAGGTTGTTTTATTTTATTTTCATACATATAAATATTTTTAAGATTGAACAACTAAATATACGAAAATTGTGATTTTAAATCCAAATAAGTCAGAATTTATGACGTCAGTGACAGGGTGTTTTTTACATTCGAAAGTAACGTAAATCGAAGGTTTTTTTTTTCAAAGAATCAAAACTTGTCGGATCAGAAATCCCGAAGCACTTGGCAGTCTTTAATTTCACAAATTTTATAGAAAATAATTTTGAAAGTCTCTAAAATTACAGACCATGTGCAGTTCTTTTTTTGGCGTCTTTCATAATTTTTTAACAATACACCTTTGAATTTGCGCTCCCATATTTTTCGTTCCACGGATCCTGAAACAAAAAACAAAAAAAAAAACGTTTGGTACTTCCAGGTGTCTTCTATTTGAGTGGCAAAAATTTCAAGAATATTGATAAAGAATTAGCCACTTTGATTTGAAAAACAAAACGCGTGTAAAATTTATCCTAAAAAAACAACAAAAAGGTCATTTTGTTTTTCAAGCTGTTCGAACGAAAATACAGTTTAACTCTCCTGTAAAAAAAAATAATTCAATTGATGAAACCGATAAAAAAGTTACAATTTAGAGAAGATTACTCATATCTCTTTCAACCATGATAAATTTTTTAAGAATTAAGTTAAGAAAGTTACTCGAGAAATTGCAAATTGAAATGATAAAGGTCGCAATTTGAAAAATGTCTGCTTTTCAGCTTATGCTGTAAAGCTATAAGTTATATCAGAAACTTTTAGAAATTTTTACAGAATTCTTTTTTAAGTAAAAATATTCCATGAATTCTGAAATAAAAGTGCTAAAAAATGTCAATAATACTTGGAGAAAACTTTTTACTTGCCTTTTAATTAACATACTATATTCGTACTGAATTGCCAGGAAAAAAATTTCAAAGAAAATTAATTAAGAGATTTTAAATACTTTATTCAGGGTCCACTCATTTTAGGGAAACATTTTCCAAGCGTTTCATGGACATTTTTAAAATTTTTCCAGGACAGCATTTTTCGCGGCAATTTTATAATTTACTATTATGTATAATATTGACACAATAAGCGCAGTTTATTCTTACTTTTCTATGATGCCGGGTTAATAAAGTATCTTGAGTTCATTTTTTTATAGATGATACCTAACATCTATCATTAATTATAGAGGGTGTCCATAAAAGTCAGTGTGCACTTTAAAGTAATAAATCAAATTAAGTGCAAACAGATTTTTATGGACAAAAAATGTACTAAATTGTCAGGCCTCCTGTTTTTGCTTAGGCCATGATCACCATTGCTGTTTTAAATTGGCAAATCAATTTTTCTATCTAGATCGTTGTGTTTATCTATCTATCTATCTATCTCGTTGTGTTTATCTATCTATCTATATCGTTTTGTTATCAATTCTATCTATATCGTTTTGTTTACCTTCTATCTATATCGTTTTGTTTACCTAATCTATCTATCCTATATCGTTTGTGTTTATCTATCTATCTATCTATCTATCTATAATCGTTTTGTTTATCTATCCATCTAAATCGTTTTGTTATCAATCTATCTATTTACTGTCGAAAATATTTCTATCTCAGTCTGTTCAAAACTATCTAAACAAGAAATATGACAAATTTCTATAAATAAACAATAATTTGCCTGTGTAATTTAGCCAGTATGAACAGTTTAAAGTCTTGGCCCCCTGGACTTTCTGTCAGATGCAGTTTTAGGTCTTACCAGGACCCTTTGCATTAATAATATACAAATTCCTTTTGAGCTTTCTTCTGCTTTTCTTTTGGTTCTCATAGCAATTGTTGAACTTGCATTTTGTGATTTGGAGGCACTCTGCGTAATGGGCCTCTTTTTAACATTATGAAGTCAATGAGAGTTCCATCGGAAATAGATGTTGTATGTTGTGGTCCTCATAAGAGGCATCTCCTCTAGCTATGCGTACTGAGCGCACATTTCCATCATTTCCTAAAAAGAGCTCTGTTACCTGCTAGTTTCCAGAATGGCCTGGATTTTGCAGGATTTTTATTAACACCACATCATCCACTTGGATTTTGTTGTCAAACTCCATGTCATGCAGATCTCTACAGCTCTCTCTAAGACTCAAAAGATATTCCTCATTCCACAGGTCTTGAATCTGTTTAACAATTTTCTCCCTTTCTGAGAGAGAATCTAATAGTTGAATCCTGGAAGTGGGTTCGATATCGGGAATCCCCACAACAGTTTTCACTGCAATTTCTCCATTGACATTTGGTGTAGAAAAGGCGTTGGGTGGTCAATGGTAATAACTCGGTATCAGACATGCTCTGGTACGTCAATGGTCTGGAGTTAATAGCTCTTTTATGTCAGAAATCAGTGTCAGGATTGGAAGTAGTCTGATTTAGCCCTGCCAAGGCCTTAAAAAGACATAATTTTGTTTTTATCATTCTTCCCATACACTCCCCATCCACGGGGAATATAGAGGAATCTTTACATGTTTAATAGTGTGGTTCATGAAGGTTTCGTTGAACTCATTATCTATCCAGATGGCCTTCAATCACATTCCTTCCAAAGCCTTGTCGAAAGACCTTGCATTGTCGCTGTAGGTATTTTTGTTACTCCATACCTGTTGCAGAATCTAACCAAGGCCTGTACAAAGGCTCCAGTACCCATGTCCTGAACAATTTCCACGTGTATGCTCCTTATGGCGAGGCACGTGAATATCAAGAGATACATCTCTCTGTTTTCCCATTTGGTGCACCCAAAGATGCCCGTGTAGTCATTCCCGTGTTTTCATATGGGTTGACTAAGTTCACTGTGTTTTGGCAAATTGGTCCAGTTTTGGCGTACTTGAACGCCAAGGTTTGTATCTCCTACAAATGGTGCATTTGCTTAGCACCCTTTCACTGCCTGTCTTGCTTGAGGGATCCAGAACCCCCATCCTGATTTTTGGTTATGGTGGACCAATCCCCAGATGCCTAGATTGCCAGGTGAAATTCGCTGATCCACTAGCTCGTATAGGGTTGGTGTTTTGCTAGCAGAATTAGGTATAGGACTTCGGTCCTATCCATAATCTGTCAGAGTTTGCGATTCTTCCGTCCACCCTTAAAATACCCTTTGATCCTTGAAGATGTTTGAGGTTCTTCACTAGAGGAGGAATATTGCCTCCATTGATCCATCCCAAAAGGACAATTCCTTGCAAAACATTTCCTTCTGCATTGTTTGTATCAGGTACAATTTTGCTTGGAGCAAGTGATCCATTTGCGTCTTTCTCCTGCAGTTGTGGATTGAATTTAAATACCAAAGATGTGACTTTGATTAACTTTCAAACTAGAGAATTTAGTGTACGGAATCAAGTCTCTCTGGTACATCCTCGCTGTTGTCAAAAATCTTATAGGAAACAAATATCTTTTGATTCAGCAGAAAGGCATTCAGCCTTCCTGAGGCCATTCACTTTCATTCTTTGTTATCCAGTGTGGTCCGTGTGACCAGAATTCAAATAAATTTTCAAATTTAGCAAGGGTTATCCCCCTTGACAGAAGGTCAGCAGGGTTGTCTGATGTATGTACATATTTATATTTAATTTTATTTCAGAGTCTGATTCTATTTGATTTTTATAATGTGATGTCCTTTGCTCTGTTTCCTGCAAATATATTTTTTTATTTTTATATTGTCCTTTAATAACCAGGAACTCTAACCTGAGCATCTACAATATATATATTATATCTGTATTGTGTGTTCAGAATAGCTTTTATGATGGTCAGTAGTGCTTTGAAAGCAGAATAAACTGCTAGAAGTTCTAATGTAGGCAGTGATTTGGATTTTATGGGTGCTACCTTTGATTTAGCAAAGATAATTTGTGACTGGTCGTTCTGCACTCCAATATACCACAAATCCGTAAGCCTGAGGGGAAGCATCGCAAAAACATATAATTTAGCAGGTTGCCTTCTGCTGAAGCATTTTCGTATGAAGTTTAAATTCATTCAATTTGGACAACTCACTGGCTAAGGAAGCCCATTGGATTGTATTTCTTGGGGGATCACAGTATCCCATTCTATTTTGAGTTTCCATAATGTCCTAAGGATTAATTTCGATTTGATAGTGGACAGGGGCACAAAGGGATAAGGGATCAAAGACTTTGGCACTCTGTGCCAGTATATTTCCTCTTCGTTTGGCTTGCATGTCTATAGAGCAGGATGCTGTGCTTAATACATCCTTGTTAGGGTTGTAATTGTATCCTAGCACTCTTTCATGTTCTGCCTTATGCTGTACTAGGGAGTGTCTTTCCCCATCATGTTTTTAATTCCTCAGATTGGAATTGCAGGACCTTAGAAGGAAGTTTCCTTCCTGTAATCTTGCTACTGCGCTTTTGTAAATGTGCTTCAGTTTATTACTGTCATCGTCAATTGTCGACATAAAAGTATTCTTTATCATTCTCCGTACATTCATCATCGCCGTATCGGTTAATGTGTGTTGCAGAATGAAGTTGAGAATGAACGGGCAGCATTGAACCCGAATAACAGCGTCTTATAGCGGTAGCAGATGAGTTCATTTTCTTTCTTTATGAAAAAACAAAATCTGTTTTGGTCCTCTCTTTTTTTTAATTTAATCATGAGAATGCCTTTTTTATGTCCCCAACATCACAAATCTATTGGTTCTAAATCTCAACAGAACCTCGATTAGGTTCATGATGAGATTTATTCCCGGATAAGCTGCTTCATTCAGGGAACATTTTCCTCCAGTCCTCAAGGAACAATTGAACACAGGTCTGATTTTGTGGGTCACCTGTTCGGTGTTCTTTATGACTGGCCTATGGGGGATCCACTTGAATTTGCTGAAATCCTCCGGTCCTACGTCCAACCTTTCGATGATTCCCTTCTTTTCTTGCTGGTAGAAACTTCATTATACTCTTTGTCCAGCTTTCTTTCTCCAGTGAGTTCATTGTCCTGTCAAGCACTTAAGAGCCACCTGGTAATTTGATGACACTTCATGGACTCTGTCCTCGTACCACGGAAGGTCGACATAGTAGGAGTTATTTTTGAACTCAATAGAATTCTTGAATTCTTCTATTTTTTTCTTGTCGAAGTCACTGACATCAATATCCGTATCCCCTGGACAGCTGAATCCAATGTGAACATGTTCTGTAAGTCTGAGTCGACTTGTGAAAAGTCGAGGATTTCTTCGATTTTCTCGGTTTCACTACTCAGAGCTTGCTTCCAATATTTTGTGGGGCAATGAGCATGTTCTGCGATCATTGTAAAGTAATTTAGAAGCGGTTTGGGTGGCTTATTAGCTACAAATTTTGGTCAATGTGGACAAAATTGAGAGAATTTCCGAAAGGGCGCAGTCCTGTTGGCGTTAGCCATGCTTTCCCTCTAAGGCAATTCACAACCTTTAAGTCTTCCAAGTGTTCGATAACGTCCACACCTATCAACCCTGATATCTTAACCTTAGTATCGTTTTTATGCTGAATAGTGCTAGTTTTGGTTCCGCCTTTTCAGATTTCCTGGATGGATTTCAGGTGCGGCATCTCGTAAATGCTTTCGTTACCAGTATGGGCGAGTTACTTCCCTTCCACCGGTCAGACCAACTTTTACTTGCATAGTTTTAAACTTTTTCCTGGAACAACTGTTGTAGGTGTTTAAGGGCAGTTCCACCTCTTTGATTTGTTCTTTGTGGGTCTCAACCACTTGACTATATTATCCGAGAAGTAGGACCTCTGACTTCCTGTGTCAAGTAAACAATTTAGTGGCTTCTCCTGTTCCCTTTGGTAAGGGTAATAGGGACCACTGGCAGAAGATATTTTTACAACCTTGTATTCCCATGCTGGTATACAAGGTGGTATTTTTTGTTTATCACATAGTCCTGTGATGTGTTTCCTTGAGTTACATTTTTGACAGCTGAACCGAAGCCCTTTCTTTTTCCGAAGCAGTCCTCTTCTTTGTGATTTGTCCTGAGCATTTAGTGCATAGTCCTAATTTCTCACATTGTCTTATCCTTTCTTTATATGAAGTATATTCCTTGCAAGAATTCAGGTTGTGACCATTTGTTTTACACAGCCTGCAATACTTCTGGGAAAATGTTGAGAAATTTTGCAGTGCTGCCCTTCCTCATTTAAATCCTCTTTGTTCTGGAATGATGATTTTGGTTTGTTCCAGCTTCTTCTGTCATAATGAGTGACTCTTGTTTTCTTTAGGGTATCTTGACACAAACACGATCTTATAGATTCATTGTAGTGCTCGAATATGTCGTTCAGAGTCGGATAGTTTTGACCAGCCTTTAGGTGATTTCCCTTTTTTAGTGATGGGGGAAGTTTTTCGAAAATTATGTGAGCATATTTTGTTACCTTCACTGAGTTGTTTAAAGTAATCCAGCTCGTATGACCCCTTAAGTTCCGAAAGGTCAGCCCGAATTTCTGCCAAGAATTGGCGTATTCTGACATATCCGGGTCGTATTTGGGTTTGTATGAAATTATTTGACTCGAATATCTCATTTATTATAAGGTTTTCATTCAAAAATTCCTTCTTAAGCAGGTCAATAGCAACGTTGTAGTTGCCTTCTTCTAAGGTTAAATGAGATACCAATTGTAGTGCATTAGTCGTTAAGATAACCCTTTAATAAGTTTAATTTAATTTTATCCGACTCTACATGCATTACACAGTTCTGGAACTGAGCTAGAAAGTTTTTAAATTCAAACTTAGTGGTTTTACCCCACTGAATTTTACGCACTCCATTTTAGGAAACATCATCATTGACTGGTCTCGGTCGGCCTTCGTCGCCGTCGCTGGGGGGGGGGGGGGTTATCTTTCTTTGAGGGACTGTTCTAAATCCCCTATTCTAGCCCATGTTCTTATACGGAGCTTGTCGCTTTTCCATAATTGCTCCTTTAGTTCACTTTCCGGCATCCGCTGGGGGCTTCAAACTAATCTGCTTCATTTTTGCATATATCTCCTTGATCTTGCCGAATTCGGATCTTAGAGAATCCTTCTTCAGAAAGACACAACTATTCAAAGGTGTTTCCTCTAGCAGTTCAATTTTTCTTAAGATATCCTCCTCTATCGATTCTTGGCTTCAATATGAGGTTTCATCCCTTTCATGCTTTCTAATTCGGAAGTCATGTTGGATAATTTATTTACTTTTTTCTTTTATTTCAATAATATTTGTCCCGTTTAGTTAGTGTCCGTTTCCTTACCGTTCCTTGGTAGTAGCAGTAGCCGTAGCCGTCGCAGTGGCAGTGGAGAAGCCCTTCTGTCAGCGATGACGTCAGCTGAGGAGGTTGGCCTATGCTGTTTTACAGCGCGAAATTTGTTTAATGAAGAAGGACGTCGGACATTTGTTTTTTTTTTTA
>CM042137.1:85865063-85953904 GCA_023376005.1 Doryteuthis pealeii
CTGTTTCTTCTTTTTCTCTGCCTACTTGTTGAAAAAAAATTTTTTTTCTTTTCTCTTTTTCAGGCACAAAAGGGTTTTTTTTTTTTTTTAGGTTTAAAACGTTTTTTTTTCTCTCTCTAGCAGACGTATCAAAATTGTTGTTTTCCGGACAGACAAATATTGATTCAACAGTTCGTGTATTTTTTTTTTTTTTTAACATAAAAAATTCAAGACAATTTTTGGTATTCCTTTTTTTGTTTTTTAGAATAACATTCAAAGAAAATTTTTTTTTCTTTTCAAATTTTTCAGGCACAAGAGGGAGTTGTTAGTTTCAAAGTTTGAGACAATATTAAATTTTTTTTTCAAAAACGTTTTTTGCTAGCAGACGTATTAATTTGTTTTCCGAACAGACAAAGATTTAATTATCTGTTTCTCAATGCAGACAATTTTGGGTAAATCGTTTTTCCTGACACAAAAGGGTTTTGTTTTTACACAATAGCTTGAGACAATATTAAAAATTTGTTTTTTAAACAAATTTTAAGACAATTTTCCAAGGTTTTTTTTTTTTTTTTTTTTTTTTTTTTTTTTAAACCGTAATCGTTTTTGGGTTTGCTTTCCGAACAAGAGTATTTTAAGGGCTCTTTAGTAAACCTCAAAAATTTTTTTTTTCGTCTAAACTGTTCTCGTCTTTCCTTTTAAGGATTATTCGCTCAGTAATACTGTATTTTTTTGCAGTATTTCGATGGTTCTGCTGATTCAGGGTTCTATGCTCTGTCCCCTATTGTCCGGACTTCCGGGTGGGCAGATAACCCAATTTCCAACACAACTTCGAACTTTCAAATCTCCTTACTACTTCTCACATCTCATTTCAAGTCTCATCCGAGATTTCACACGGGATTTCAATTTTTTTTTCTAAAAGCTGGTCAAACTTTATTGCTGGTTTGACCTCTCAACTGACTTCCAACATTGCTGAAAAAGCCAGATATTTCGTCTGGCTAATGGTCCTATCACACTTCTTGATCTTTATTTCTTTCTCCTCTATAGAATTTCTTTTTACTACTACACATATATACTTATCTATACATGTATACACATATCTAAATATATAGACATACATACACGTATACGCACACACCTATGATCCACACTGAATGCACATATATGTACCTATATGTGGCTAGTCTCCTACTACGTATTTATATAACTAACTATACAGTTAGAAATTCCAGTATTGGGGTAGAATTGCTTCTTCACTTTATAAATATAAATCAAATAGCTTTCTTTTCTCTTTCGCTTCTTTTTCTTACCGTCACCAGAATGGTTCGGTTTCGGGTCACCTTTTTTGCATTACTGATGGGTAAGGCTCTCCTTTGATGCACAGTAACACGAGTGGTTCTAGATGACGTCCACTTTGTATTACCACCAGATAAGCTCCTGGGGTTAATTAAGTTAATCCAGGATAAAATTCCTCCGGATAAGAAAGTGTTCAAGTTGTTTGTGAGCTGCATTTTTGTTTGATCACGTGAACACTTGGACCCTTTCCTGCGCTTTTGGAACAATTGGCTGTATCTTCAACAATCGTCAAACCGAAAAGACGCATTCCTGATCTCTGCAAAATAAAAACACTTTTTTTACTGCTTCTTCTTAACGAATAGTAAAAAAAAAGTTGTAAACGTTCCACATTAGTAAAGGAAAATATTCCAAAAAAGAAAAAATATTTTGAAATCAATTGAGCTAATTTCTTGCAACAGCAAAAAAAAAAAAAAATAAAATAAATAAATAAATCAAACAAAACATAAACAAATAAAAAAAATAAACGAAATAAACATTTTCGGCCTAATTCAGGTTTTACATTTGTCCAAGGGAGGCAACTTTTCTTCTCCCCACAAAAGAAAATCACATTATTATCAGATAGCTTCCTCGCTTCCTCGCTAGACGACCGTCGCTTCATCCAGATAATGGACGAAGAAATGAAACTAAACATTGAGAACAAGTGGGAAGCACCCCTACGCTTCCGATAAATCAGACAACACTTACCTAACAACCGACCACAAGCCGTTAGATGTTTCGATTCGTTGCGTCGGACCTTGATGAAGAGACCTATCGAGCGGAATAACTTCGATTTCATGTGAAAGCTGTTATAAAAAATAAAAAAAATACACGCAGAACTAGCACCCCCTCTGGATGACGGAGAGGAGTGTTGTTCCAATGTTCGGTGTCTATCATCCTCAGAAGATAGATCGATTCAGAGTAGTGTTCGATTTGAGCGCCAAACACAACGGAACGTCATTAAATGATGTCCTGCTTAAAGGCCCAGACTTCAACAACAGTTTATTAGGAGTCCTCATGAGGTCCAGACGCGAAAAATAGCAATAATAGCCGACGTGGAACAGATGTTCCACAGTTTTCTTGTCAGTTCCAAACACAAGAACTTTCTCAGATTTCTATGGTCCAAGGAAAATAATCCAGAGAATGCAGTCACCGAGTACAGAATGTTTGTACATGTGTTTGGGAATAGCCCTTCTCCAGCTGTAGCCATATACGGGCTACGTAAAGCAGCACAACATGGAGCCACCAACTTTGGCAGTAAGCAGCAGATACTGAGACAAAGCTTTTACTTGGACGATGGACTTACCTCCCTTACATCGGTCAGAAGCGCCGTGAACTTGCACGATGAAATGCGGAAGATGTTAGTCTTGTCAGGGATTCGTCTACATACTTCGTGTCCAACACCGAGGCCGTCGTGGGGCGTTTCTATATTCAGAACACGCAGCAGATTACATGGGCATGGAACTTGAACCACTTATACTATTTTCGAATAGTAGAATAAAGTTGGCAACCGTATGATCGAATAGTAAAATAAAATGTGGTAACCGTAGCGAGATCGAACGGCAAAACCCACAAACCTGTGATGAGCCAACAACGGTCCGTCGGTCGAAGAGACAGCGAGTGACATGTTGTGTGTGTGGGCGGAAGCAGAGAAGGTGAAATGTGACGAGTTCGAGGCGGGCACGAGACGAGTTGTGAGGGAGGTGAAAGTGTGAGTGTCCATGAGACCACGATTTGTAGTTTGCAAGTCTCGTGGCTGGCGAGACGAGAGTTGTGACGTGTCTCGGCCAGACCTAGTATAAAAGGAGACGGTTGGGCAGTGTCGAGGAGCGAATACGGCGGACTTAGTTTGTCAGAATTCTTCTCAGGGTTGCGAAACGTAAATTTGACGTGTTTCTTGTAGAATACAGGGGTGAAGCTTGGATGTTGGCAGTAGAGCTTATCTAGGCCAAGTGTTACGTTGTCTTTGGCAGATTCAAGCTATTTCGGCTTTTGTTTCATTATTTTCCATAATGACGGACAAGGCCTTCGACATTAGACTAATCCCAGAGTTCAGCGGAGCTGCGACCGATATGCCGATTGTAGAATGGATCGAAAATGTCGAATTGGTCTGCGAACTCTGTACCATGAACAAAGTCGAGCGTTTCTTGTTGATACGACTGCGAGGTGGTACTCTCGCCGTGTATCGCCATTTTCAGTATATGAATTTAATAAAATTTCAATACTTTAAAAATTTTGCTTATGTTATTATCTTCGGTGTACACCGGTACTTGTTCCCTTAGTGGAAAGGGGTCGAGTGTCACCGACACACATCAGCAGCAGCCTACCCTAACATTTTAGTCACGTGGTGTCCTTTGTAAAAGGCCCTCACAGTGGCTACTTCTTCATGAGTAGACCCGTTGAAGGCTTGCTAAAAATACCAAATTCAATGTTATTTTATTAATTTTCGATAGTGCTACACAGGTTTTTTTGTTTTTTAATAGCGCGTTTGGAAGTAAAAACAATCTTTTCAAGTGTTTTTAAGCATTGATTTTCAGTATATGAATTTAAGCAAAATTTTTAAAGTTAACCAAAATTTTCAAACTTGCAAACTATCAGGCATCATTAGGCTTGCTAAAAATACCAAATTCAATGTTATTTTATTAATTTTTAATATTGCTGCACGGGTTTCTTTTTTTTAATAGCGCGTTTGGAAGTAAAAACCCCGATTTGAAAAATTTCCCAAAACGTTCTCACCGTACCAACTATCAGGTAAGGTGGAATGTTCTTTAGTAAGATAAGTTTCGATTTTTATTTTATTTTAATTCTATCATTTTTTTGCATTTTTGCATCATTCTTTTTCTTTATTGGCAATGATACTACTACTACTTTTCATTGATGCTACCGCTGATAATAGTTCATATATTGTTTTTTTTCACTTTGAAATATAATATTAATTGATTGAATTCTACATTAAAAATTTCGGTTTCAAACAATCGCAAAATGTAAACATTAAAATGGTATATTCGCAGAGTCCGTCCCGGCACCCTGTCTCAAAAACCGCTAGCTGATGGCTGCTAAAAAAACCCTGCTACGATTAAAGTCCGTAGCCAAAGCGGTGTCACTTGAAAAAAACTAGGGTTAGGTTTAGGATTTAGGGTTAGGGTTATGGTTAGCGTTTGGGTTTGGGGTTTAGGGTTAGTTTCGTCGGAAAATAAATAAATAATATGGGCCGTTTTTTTTGGTCACCCTGTATACAGAAAAAGAAATTTAAAATTAAAGAATTATTCTAAATTCAAATATTGTATCTATTTAATTTTTTTGTATGTATTCTTATAAAGAATAAGTAACAATAGCGGAGTACTCCGAGGTTTGTGTGGAGTTAACCGCAAATGTGGCAGACAGGTTAAGAGTTAAAGAAGTAAAACGAACGACAAGATGTGAATAAAAGACTATATTAGATACAAAGAACTTGCAAACTTTAGTTTCGTTCGCGGTCAAGTATATAATATGTATATAATTGTCACTTAGCTGTTTATCCTGGGATATGGGGTATTAACCCCTTGCCACGGCCTTCTGATATAGTTCGGATATGGATGGACTTCTGTTTGCGTCCGACTCCGGTTCTGTGGTTCTGTTGAAGAATATTAGGAGCGACATTTTGTTCGGTCTGTTCCCTTTTGTTGCTGGTACAGAAGAGGCATGAGTCTGCATATTTGGCTTTGGCGCCAAAGTATGCTGGCTCATGATTGGTTGGTTTGAAACAGAGGCTCGCAGACAAGGGATAACCCCATACCCCAGAATTCTTAATAATATTTTTTATACAATATTTTTGATTAAATAAATACGATTTTGCTGTACATTAAAGAAAAGTATTTATTTTACATTATATCAATTTTTAAAAATCCCTGAAAAATAAAATAAAAATGTAGACAATAGGAAATTTTAATATAAAACTCTTTTGAAAATAATCTAACACTTAAAAAAAAAGAAAAAAGATACATATTTTTTCTTATTTACGAGATTTAAGTTTCAATGTTTAAGATGCCCTATTTCCAAAACCGATTTATTAGCGAATTATCTTTTTTTACATATGTTCCGTCATTAAATTGTCTTTCGAAAAATGTAAAATTTATTTATGTACAAAAAAAAAAAGATCTTGGTACGGGGGATCAATGCACGAAACAAAAACTAACGAAAAAAATTATTAGTTTTTTCAATTTAGTAAACATTTATTTACAATAAAAGTTCGTATTTTATTACTTCATATACCGAAAGTTTTATTAAAATCGGATAGTTAGTTTATTTTATATGATTTTTAGAAGAATTTTCTGTGATCACCCTTTTATAGAGCCAGCGATATTTTGCACATAACTATATATATATATATATATATATATATATATATATATATATATATTAGGTATACCCAAAATGGTCCTAAAATGCGTTTTTGACAAAATGACTTTAGCCACCCCCTACAGAAAATAATTTACTAAAATCAGGAAATTATCGGATTTTAATGAAATTTTCAGTGTTTATTTATCAATGAATGATCTTTATAATGCATTATTTATTTTATTTCAAATCTTTCTCATTTTTTTCTGGTCACTTAACTTTGACCCCCTCCCCCTTATGTTGGGGTGTAACATTTTTTCGAGTTGTTCTTATACTGTGCTAATTACACTATAAATAAAGAGATAAAAGACCGAAGTTATGAATAGAAAAACAATTTTACGGTGGCTTTCTATGAGAAAATAAGTACCGAAAATCGAAAAATGTAATGTAAAAAAATGATAGATAATTATAGTAATTTTTCTGACTCGGCCGTTGAATTTTTTATTTTCTGGCAAAAACTGTTAATGGACGAATTCCACAACTCAAATTTTTGCATAGCGTCTGTGCCGAATAAATTGTTTGTATTTTTTAGAACAAACATTTTTAATTTCTGGGTTTGCCCTTTTAAAGTTACGTTGGTGATAATTTCACCTTCGAATTCGATTTTTCCCCCGTGACAGATCTGGCTATTTTTTTCGTTCTTAACATCGTCGGTTTACCTAGCTTTTTCCAAGTATAAGCGTTGATAATCGTTAAGTCCGACCCAGAATCTAATTGGAGTTTTACGTTTCTGCCTAAAATTTGTACCAGTACATATTTTTTTATGTTACGGCCATCTTGCTCGACTGACTTTGTCGTTTTTATGCTGCTTTTTTCGGATTTCTTTTTCCTACACGGTCACAATTTAGGCATTTCTTGTACCGGTACCAATGAAGGGATCCACATCCAGATCAAGGATTAGGGGGCAAATCGTCGTGTATCTTCTTAGGTGAAGATGGAGTAACTTGTTTTTGTTTTTTTTTTTGGGGGGGGGTCTGAATTTGTTTCTATTATCACGCAATTTTCTAATGGGCCCTACAGCAGACTGTTCGATATTTTTTGAGTCTTGTTTTAAACTGACAAACCTTTGAGGGTCTTCTGCCAATTGTTGCAGAGTCAAGGTGGGTTCGTTTTCCAGCTTATTTAATACCCTTCGTCTAATTTCAGCGTCTTTCGCTGATACTAATCCCTGGCAATAAATTAGACATTTAAAATTGTCAGAGCTTAATTCAGGCAGCTTAAAATCCTCACAGTGTTTATTAACTATGGATGCAAAGGTTGTATAATCCTCGTTTTCCAAATTATCTCCTTTTCTGAAAAGGGATTTTACCTTGTGAGTTGTGAACGATTTCAACGCATTTCACAAGTTACTCGAATTCATTCATTGAAGGAAGACTTTATTTCAAAAGGTACGTTGTTCTTTTATTTATTTTATTTATATTCCTTTAAAAAATAGAAAACTTGAAATTAATACTTAGGTATTAATTAAAAGAAAGCATTTTAAATAATTGAACACTGAAATAAAACTGAATGTTCTTAAAAATATATTTTACGCGAGTATTTTTATTTTAAATATTGTTAGACTAACACTAACTAGTAAACATTTTTGTAATGATGTTACAAAACAAAAAAACAAACAAATGACACTTAAAGTTTTGTTAGACACGTGAAATTTTGGCAGTTTTCATGTAAATTTTCATTCGCAGTAACAGGAATTATTGGCAAATGAATTTTCTTTTTGATTATGAAATTATCCGCTATTGAAATTTTTAATTAAAATAAGTTTATAGTAAAATTTACGGTAATTTATGAGAAAGACCATCCCGGTTTCCTGCCTCATATCTTGCTAGCCGGTGACTGTTAAAATAACAACCCCAGCTACGTCGTCGCGGCGGTGTTACTTGAAAGAAAACAAAAAAACAATCCAACAAGTTAAGCGATATTTTAACCCACATCCACTATTTTCGACAAGTAAATGTATTTGGGGGGGGGCTTCTTTATTTTGTCGTAATTCGTTTTTTTGTTGTCGTAATTCTTATTTATTTATCATAATTTGTCGTAATTCTTGTTTATTTATATAAATTTGTCGTAATTCTTGTTTAGATAGTTTTGAATAGACTGAGATATATAGATAGATAGATAGATATTTTCGATAAGTAAATGTATTGGGGGTGCTATTTTGTCGTAATTCTTGTTTATTTAAACTAAAAACAAGACATTAAACAAAGTAATATAGATAAATATGAACAAATTGAGATAGATAGATTGATAGATATATATGAAGATGGATAGATGGATAGTTTTGAATAGACTGAGATAGATAGATAGATTGATAGATAGAATTACAACAAATTACGACAAATAAATAAGAATTACGACAAAAAAAAAAAAATAAGAATTAGTTGTCGAAAATATAGTGGATGTGGGGTAAAATATCGCATTAACTTTTCAGGAAGACCGCACTAAGTTGGTTGTTTTCTTTCAAGTAATACCACCGCGATGACGTAGCTGGGGTTGTTATTTTAACAGTCACCGGCTAGCAAGATTTGAGGCAAGAGACCGGGACGGTCTTTCTCATAAATTACCACATTTACATAGCGAATAATTTCATTTTTTAAATTTTTTTTTATAAAGTTTCCTAATATCAGTCATTCTGTAATTGGTCAGTGTCTGGATTTTTTCCGGTGCTAAAACCATAATTTTTATTTGAAATATTAAATAAATATCAATTTACAATTTTAATTTAGGCCGTATTTTTTTTTTTTTTTTTTTTCGGATTAAATCGAACTCGGACCTAATTTCCACCATCGTATTGTCACCCCGCCGAAAGAAAAAAAATTCCCAAAATCAGGGAATTAAACAAATTAAAGGAAATTTTCAGTTCTGATACATTAATGAATAAAAGTTATAATGGACCAGTTATTTTATTTAATAACTTTTACAGTTTTTCAGGTCTGTTAACTTGGAATCACACATCTTTGAGGCATAAAACACAGATTCTGAAAGGTACATGATTCCAAGTAAAAGTATTTAAATAAAATAACTGATGCATTGTATTTTGTATTCATTAATATATCAACACTAAAAATGTCATTAAATTCGGTTAATTACTTGACTTTTGGTATTTTTTTTTCTTTCGGCGGGGTGACATACAATAGTTGAATATAGGTATGTAATGGTTAATAAAATGGCGGTTGCCGATTGTTTTAAAAGGCGGGGGGGGGGTAAGAATTCCAAAAATTCAGTAACGGAACCAACAGACGCTGAATTCAAAAATCGAGCGCCACAAAAAAAAACGGGAATTCAGAAGAGTTTTGAGCTACAGGCAAGTAGTCGTCACGCAACAAGTCAGCTCCATTATCGGAAAATGAAAGAAGATAAAATATGAACAATTAATACCACAATATAAAAGAAACGACTTTGCCCGGTATGCTGTTCTACATTTCTATAACTTTATTTAATACAGATTGTTTATTTTAATACGACTTCGTTATTTTTCCATTGTGTTGAGTCTTGTTTAAAGTTAGTAAGATGTGTACAACCTATATATAAAATATATATAACACACAACTTACTACAGGTCCATTAAGTTCGATTTAACTTGTTTTCAAGTCGCGTGTTTAAATTTTCACTTTCCCTTCGCGTGGCTGGATTTTAAAAAATATGTTTTTAAGAGAAGGTTTCTCCTTGGCAAATGAAAAAATTTATTTTTGGTTAAAATTCTTATTTTTATAAAAATTTAAAATTAAAAGAAAATTGTCAAAAAATAAATCTTTATTAAACTTTATTTTTTATCATAATTGACGCAATACTTTTAAAATTCACTTTTAAATGTTTCGGTGATAAATGAAAGAATTCAATGTTTATCTTTTACTTTGAAATACCCGGATATATACGAGATAGAATCTTTTGGTGCTTCCATATGTAAACTGTTCGATTATATCTAAAAAAGAAAAAAAAAAAGAAAAAAAGAAGAAGAGCTCTCGTCTCTTGGAATATGCAGTATCTAAAAAATAGTCAATTAAATGTTTTTATCATATTTTTGTTCAATCTTTTCCTCTTACAATAGTATAAATTTTGATAAAATGTAATTTAAAATCTGAAAGTCTTTTTCAACTGTTTTCTTTGATATAGTCGCTCAATAGGACTACACTGAATAGTTTCAGTTTTGTAAAATATTTCGATATGTTTTTTTCCGGTATGAAGATAAAACTAAAAAAAAAAAAAAAATCAGTTTTTCGTTTAAACCGTCCATATCGAGTGTTTTTTAAATTTCTTAATTTTAAAACAATTACCAAAAATCAGGGAATTGTCCAATTTTAATGAAATGTTCACCAAATTATTTTTCAATGATTTAATTTTATAGCGATTAGCTTATTTTATTAAAGGAACTTGAAAAAATATTTTTCTTATCCATCCAGAATTGATCATTTGAAAAAAAAAATTCCCTCCCTAATTAAGAGCATATCCTGAAGAATATATAGAAAAATATAAAAAAAATATAAATTCAGTACCCTAAAAAAGTTATTTTAAAATTTAAAAGTTATTTTCTTAAAACTCAAAAAATAAATCATGTAGCATGTTTCTTCTTTTCATAGTTTTAAAAAGTATATTAAATGATTTTTTTAAAGTTAGTCATAGATAGTGACAGGCATTTAAAATTGACCTTGAAATTTTTAAGAAAGTAAAAACTATCTTCAAAATTTCAAGGTCATTTTTAAATGCCTGTCACTATTATGACTAACTTTAAAACAAGATAGACATCAACATAATCTACCTAAAAATGCAAGTTAAAAAATCATATGCTGCATATTTTCCGAGATTTTTATATATAAGATATAAACTTTTAAAAAAATCTTCAATTTCAGCTATGGAGGACAAAACGGGCCGAATTCTCTCAGTTTCTAAATAAATACGTCAATTGCGATAGAGAAAAGTCTTTTTGTTTACGCTTCTAAGAAAAAATATTTTTTATTGTATAAAAAACCCCAATGTTTATCTTTTACTTCGAAATACCCTAATGTGAAAACATAAATGATAGTAAAAAATAGGGTTTAAGGTCTCCATAGTATTTCACTCAGCGGCGAAAGAAAAATTTCAATCTAAGGGAGATAAGTCTTGTAAACAAAACAGGACTTATGTCCCTTGGTAAACATGTCTGTCTGTGTCTCTCTCTCATATGCTACATAGAATCTTATTTAATTAGTATTTGATCATTTTATGATTTATCTACTTTCTTGAAGGTGGAAGGTACAGCATAAATGGAACTATTTCATTTTGACTGTTCTTAATTCTTACATTTTGGCAATTCCTTTTCTATTTTTTTTTCCATATCATAAATATATCATGGTACTTTGACTAACGAGTTCGATTGGTTTTGCTTGTAACTATTCCCTTGTATTTCAAATCCATTCTTTCGAAATGCCATTAATTTGTTATAAAAATTCAATGGTAAGAAGAAAAATAACATACAGACAAAGCAAGATATTTCCTCGGATTTTATCAAAATTCATTTGGATTTGTTTTGGATTTTCTTCTCTTTTAATTGTTTTCTTTTGAGAAAACAAGTCAGTTAAAAATAACAGACATCAAGAATGATTAAAAAGTAAAAAACAAACAATCGTTCAGGGCTCCCACTCATTTTAGGAAATCATTTTCCCGGACATTTTAAAAATTTTCTAGGACATCACATGTTCACGGCAATTTCATAATTTACGTCTGATATCAACACATTTAGCCAATTTTATTCTTACTTTTTTATGATGCAGGGTTAATGAAGTATCTTGGGGTTTTTTAAAGTAAAACCCCTGTTTATGAGATATCTATACTTACCTGTATAACTAATGCAATCTACTCTCGCGCTACTTAAAACCATCCGAGCAAAATTATTTATTTATTTATTTATTTTTTAAATTCTCCAAAATTAACTCCCTTCACCTCCACGACCTCTCATCGAAGACATATAATCACTTTTTTTACGAGGACCTCTTTAGCACCTTTCTCAACCAGGAACTTTAGAGGGGAGGAGGGAGGGCATATACAGGTAAGTATAGATATCTCATAAACAGGGGTTTTACTTTAAAAACCCTCAGTTTATATCAATATCTATACTTACCTGTATAACTAATGCAAGAAACAGAATTTGTAGCAGAATTCCAGGAGGTGGGAAAAACAAAGTAAAGGAACATACTCCCTTATTCTTCACCAAACCGGCTGTCTCTAATATGGAAGATCTTGCAAAGTTTCCTTCACTCCCAGCAACATCCCTTAAATAAAAGGATGCAAAGGTGTCCTCTGAAGACCAATGAGCTGCCTGTAGGATGTCTCTCAGTGAAGCTCCGTTAAACAAGGCCCACGATGAAGCCAATCTTCTAGTATCATGGGCCCTAATGTCCTCAGAATGTGGCTGACCAGCTGCCTCATAAATATATCTAATGGTGGAAACAATCCTCCTGGAAATTGTACTATTAGCTGCTGGCCTATTTTGGTTCTTCTTATACGTAATGAAGAGTGCCTCATTATCCTGTCGCAACATCTCCGTTCTTTTCAAATACATTTTTAAACAACGACAAGGACACAGAAGGATGTCCTCAGCGTCATCTGTAAATCCTTTGAAATCTGGAATAAACCAATATGACCAGGCTTTCTTCAACCACTGAGTCTTGGCTAAAAAATTCAAATTGGGTAAAAGACGTATACCCGCAGCTTCAAACCTAAGGTTCGACTCCTTGATAGATAAAGCATTTAGTTCACCTACTCTAGCAGCCGAAGCTAAGGCAACTAGGAAAACTGTCTTCCAAGATAAAAACTTTAACTCTGCGGAATCTAATGGTTCAAAGGGATGCTTAGTGAGAGCCTTTAGAACAAAAGGCAAGTCCCAGTTAGGGAGAAGTGGTCTTACTGAAGGATTTGAATTAAAAATTCCTTTAACCAGATTTGATAGCAGACTCTCTGAATTTATAGAACTCTTCTCCCAACCGTTGTGAATAGCTGCTAACGCTGTTCTATATCTGTTGTCGAGCCTCGTACATTCTCCTGGTGGAAGGCCTATTTTTGATGTAACTCTGAGCCTTTCCAGAAAGAGATTCCTTAGATGGGGTAAGCTGGATATTTTCCACACAACAAGCTTCAAACTTTCTGGATCTGAAAGTACTATCTGGCCCCGCCTCTGAGTTAGCATCTTTGGTGTTATTGGTAACTCTCTTGGGAAGTCTATCAGCATGTCCAAAAGGACTGGATACCACGACTGCCGTGGAGCTTGTGGGGCTACCAGAAGAAGAATGCATCCTTCCTGTGACACCTTCTGAAGGACCCGATGAATCAATATTGGGGGAGGAAATGCGTAGGCATACATCCCTGTCCAATCTATGCTCAGAGCATCTGAGGCATATGCAGCATCGACCGGATAAGGGGAGCAAAACACTCCCAACTTTCTGTTTTCCGGAGTAGCGAAAAGGTCTATGTTCGGATGCCCGAACCTCAGAAAAATCAAGTCCACTATCCTCCGTTCCAGGCTCCATTCTGTCAACCGAGCTCCCACTCGGCCCCTCGATAGACGGTCCGCCAAAACATTCTTCTTTCCTGGAATGTGAGCAGCATAAAGGGAAATGTTGTGCTCTGCTGCCCAATGGAACACCTTCCACGCCAACAGACAAAGATGAAGGGATCTCGTACCCCCTTCTTTGTTGATGTAAGCTACAACTGTGGAATTGTCGCACCTTAACAGAACTCTCTTCCCACTGACATGAGGTAGCAGTTGAACAAGAGCTAGCTGGACTGCTTTTAGCTCCAGCCAATTGATGTGGTTCTTTACTTGGAGATCGTCCCAAACTCCTGCCACCTGATGAAAGTTCAAGTGAGCTCCCCAGCCCCTTTCTGAGGCATCTGTCCAAAGAACTAGAGGCTCTGCATGATGAAGCTGTACCCCTTTGAAAAAAATCTCCCTCCTTGTCCACCATACAAGGTGACTTGCTAAGAAACTGTTTATGGGGATCATCTTCTTGATATTGTCCGTCCGAGGGACCCACCATGACTGAAGGTAGAACTGGATAGGCCTCATGTGCAACCGGGCCCAGGGGATCAGATCTATACAAGCCGCCATAAGACCTAGAAGTCTGAGAAACCTGTGAGCTTGGCAGAACCTTGCCTCCAAGATACAATTTATTTGTAGTACCAGATTCTGGAATCTCTCCTCTGAAGGATAAATTATTCCTTCTTTCAAACTGAAGAGAGCCCCTAGATAATTTGCCTTTTGAGATGGAATCAGTTGAGATTTTTGGTAGTTTAGGAACAATCCCAAATCCCGGAGAAGGTCCCGCATTAATTTTTCTTGTCGATTGAGAATGTGTTGATCCTGATTTCTGATTAACCAGTCGTCCAGGTACATGAAAATATGTATTTGACGGGACCTGAGAAATCCCCCCAGTGCTGACATCATTTTTGTGAACACTCTGGGGGCTATTGCAAGACCAAAGGGCATAGCTTTGAATTGGTAGTGCCTCCCCTGAAAATGAAACCGCAGAAACTGCCGGTGGCCTGGGAAAATGGGAACATGGGAACATGGAAGTAAGCATCCTTTAGGTCCACCGTTATTATCCAATCGCCTTTCCTCAAGGCCCGACGAGTAGTCCTGAAAGTTTCCATCTTGAAATGGGGAACCACCAGATGGGAATTTATCCCTCTCAAATTTAGAATGGGACGGAACCCTCCGTCCTTCTTTGGAACTAAAAAGAAGGTGCTATAACACCCCTGACCTTCCTGGCTTCTGGGGACTAACTCTATTGCTTGTTTTCCTAACAAGTCTCTTATTTCTTCTGAAATAACGTCTCTCTGGTAAGACGAACTGAATGCGGTCTTTTTTACACCGCTTCGCCTCGGTGCTGAAGCAAACTGAAGTTTTAGCCCTTCCCGGACTATGTTCAAAATCCAGCGGTCGGAAGTAAACTTCTTCCAACCCTGTAAAAATCCTGCTAGTCGTCCCCCGACCGGCTCGGATTGAGGAAATACACAGCTTATTGTCGTTTGGGACGAAACCCCAACGACTTCTGAAACCTGGATTTCTGAAACCCCGACTGCTCCTTTGTCCAGGTCGAAGCACTTTGTCCTCTCCCCTGTTTAAAGTTGGAGCCTTCCTGCTTCAGCCTTTTCTGCCCAAAACCCGAAGAGTTAGCGTAATTCGTTTTCTTAGGGCTCTCCAACTTCCGCTTCGCTCCCAAAAAATTATTCCGGACGTGCTGTGTCTCCCTAGCATTTCTAAGGTTCTCTGCACTGCTATGCAAAACCTCGAAAAATCTTCCAGAAAACAGTTTGGGACCTACAGTAGGTAGGCGTGAAAGTTTATTTTCTGTGGCTTTATTTTTTAAAAGCCATGTCCCTTAAATAAAGACTGCGCCTTGATGACACAGAACCCAAAATAATTCTGGACGTGACATCGGCCATAGATTGAAATAATTGGGATAGGGCCTGCAGGGCTTCTTGTCTATCTGCCACTGAACCCGACGCGTCAGTATAAGAAGTAATTAATGAGCCATATGATATTTGCCTAAGCAAAAGTCGAGCACTCGAATCCAGCTTCTTAAGGCACAAATTAGCAGAATCCGCAGATTTGCTAGAAAATCTATACTGAGCGCCGCGAATAAAGTCTTTTCCGCTAGAAGGCGCCATAATACCCTCTTCGATGTTCTCGTCAAGACGGGGGGGGGGCAGAACTGGGTAAAGTGGTCATTAACCACCATATATTTCTGATCCTCTGAGGATCGAAAACATTTTATTTTCCCCCTAGTCTGATATTCAGAATCGACCTCTTCCAGTGCTCTAATAACGGACCCATCTAATGGCAGACTAATAGCCTCCTTAACTCTCGAAGCCAACAGGTGATCCGCTATATATGATTTGAAATCAGAGTCTTTGTTCCTCTCAATACAAGGAATATCTAGTTTCGAAGCGACCTTCGAAATAAAGGCATTCCACTCCACATTACGAGTTTTAATCTCGCTTTCCAAAATCTGCTCGCTATCAGCTTCAGAGCAATGACTGAAAATCTCAGCCTCCCCCTCCGAATCAGAGAAATCATTATTATACCTGGGTGGGTCAGGACCATCAATGGCGTCGGACTTTCCCGCCAATGGCTCCTTCTTACGAGCCTCTCTCACTTGGCTCTCGTGTAAATTAAACATAAGTTTAATTCTATTATCTATCAAGCTGTTTAAATTCTTACATCCTTCTACATCAGGCAGGAACCTGGAAGGGTAAGCGTTTTTAGGGTCTCCTCCCTGTTTTTCCAAAACTGATTCGAATGGGGCTCTTTTTATTTTCTGCTTTTCCAATGGTGACGGAAGCTGGAACTTCGTCAGAAAAGTCTTATTTGAACTTTCGTGATTGTAGTAACAATCCAGTTCATTTTCTCTCAGAGGAGAATGGACGTCAAATTCTCCGGCATTCTGATCCACAGAAACATCTGAAAAAAGCTGTAGCTTTGCTTCTGTAACTTTCTCCATTATTTATATAACACTTTTTTTTTTTTTTTTTTTTAAGAAATTCAAAATCCAAAAGAAAAACGACTTCAGTTTATTAACTGAATAAAAGGAGAAAAAAAAAAGGCCAAAAATACTGACTCACCAATTCTTTCCTTAATATTATTTCTCACTTCTCTCGGTATGGTTAAATCTTTTTAGCAGTAATCAAGTAGTAAGAAATTTCAAACCTCTCACTACAGATCCGAGTAAAAAAGTGATTATATGTCTTCTTGGATGAGAGGTCGTGGAGGTGAAGGGAGTTAATTTTGGAGAATTTAAAAAATAAATAAATAAATAAATAATTTTGCTCGGATGGTTTTAAGTAGCGCGAGAGTAGATTGCATTAGTTATACAGGTAAGTATAGATATTGATATAAACTGTTAACATTACCAATATTTTCCAGGAGAGAGTGGTGGTAGCGGTGGTGGTGGTGGGGTTGCTATTTACATAGTAAAAAGGACAGTTATTTTTTAACTGATATGAAATTGACATTTGATGAAAACAAAAACAACCAAAAAAAAAACGAAACTTTTGTTGAAGTGACATATGCTTGAAGCCTTACTTAGGGGTCTGGGGGTGAGGACAAACATTTGTCTTTAAAAAAAACCCCCAAAAAACTCACTTTTGATAGCTTTCAAAAATGTTTAATAAAAACTTTTTTTTAAATGAACATTAGTTTTACTAGCAAATATATGCACCCTCCGGGTGCAAGTATTTAAGTTTTGATATAATAAAATATCATGTTAAATTAGAAAGGCTAATGAAACTGAATAAGAATCCAGATAAAAAGATTTGGAACAGAGGGAGGTATGATTGAAAAATAGAATAACTTTGAAACTAACTCTTCCATCATTTTCCATTACTCCTGTCTTTCATTGGTAAATTTTCCTAATTTAACTATTTAGTTAAAATAGGAAGTAAACAATAAAATTACTGTTATTTCTTCTTGTTAATGGATTTCTCTTAAGATTTATCCCCGAGATTTTTGCTCATATTCAATAAGATCAAACCAAACAATTAGAAATCAATAATACTAAGCATATTTTTTTTAATCAAATTTTTAAGATCAATATGCAAATTAGCCTTCCCGTTCACACTGTAACCCGCTATTTTGTTGTATATATAAATACAATTGCATGTTATTAGTATATGGATGTGGCCAACAGTCTTAATGCTGTAAAACAATTTTACTAATAATTGAGGTTTAAATAAAAATAAATCATGCAGAATGTCATGTAAATAACTAAGGGAATTGTGACTTGAATAGTAATATAGTTTCGGTTACAGACAGACTAACCACAATCTCCATTATAATAAGATGTAATTCTTAAATATTAGTATTACGTTAATGCGTATTGTTTTTTGTTTGTTTGTTTAATGGATCATTTTCAATCAAAATTTTGCACGCGCGCTATTCTATACATTCAAGTACAAAATATTCTTTGATTTTCAGTAACTATTTTACACAAGTGCTATTTAAAAAAGAAAAGAAAAAAAAAGAAGGATTTTAGCTCACTTCTTCAAATAAAAATAACGCATTTTAGGCGAAATTTCTTCTAAATAATAGTATTTGTAATGACAAAATTAAAATTATGTCAATTCAGTTGTGGAGATGTTTTTATTTTGAATTTCTGTGAAAATTATTTGACTGACTTACAGACAAAATATTTCTTTAAGTCTTGCTAAAATATTAAATCATTTTATTCAATTAAACACTACTATCAAGAAAACGTTAAAGTTACATCTTCTGAATTTTACGAACTTTTACGTCTTGTAAAACGGAATTTTTTTTTTAAAACCTTCGACTCTTAACAATCTTTAAAGTAGTCTGAACAAGACAAGAATTATTCAGTAAGTGTCACGTAAAAATAAATCAAAATATGCTACATGATGAAAAAATAAATCAAAATATGCTACATGATGAAAACAAAATATGCTACATGATGAAAACCAGACCTCATTCGGTGAAATCATCAAGTACGTACTCAGTCAGAAGCATTTTTAATGTTTAATGAATATTCATGAATAATTTGAGAAATCTTGCGTAGATTCGGTGAGCGTTAAAAACAAAAACAAAAAATACTGTCCTTGTTATTTTACTAGTTATATTTGTTTACTGTAATGATAACATTAATTTTGTCTCGGATAATTCAAATTTTCCAGGACAAAATTACGAAAATTTGTTGCAGATTAACTATTGTTTCAATTCTTTTAGCGCGAAAAAAATTGAAAAAGACAAAGGAATTGAGAAACAAAGGATGTTCCAGACAGAAGTCTGGATAGAAGAAAGAAGAAAAGTGATAAACATCTAAGGCTTGCTGCTTGACCGGGTCAAACAAACTTTCTTGAAAAATAACAAAAGAAGGAGCCAAAGAAGAACAGAACTAGAAGGTTCCACTAGAGAACAATGAAATGTGGGCGGGTTAAGCAGTGAGAGTCAGAGTCAGGACAGTCAGAGGGAGACAGCCAATGGGAACGTGCGTGACCTGCCCAGTTGCGCACCATCGCTGCCAGCGGGCAGTGAGGTTCATCCCCCACCTTCCACCTCACCAACGCATTATCAACCCTTGGGCAGATTCCCATTGTCAAGCTCGTCACCCACACGCACCACGAGGGAATTAAAGAAATAAAAGTTCAAAGTCCCACTACATACAGCATGTCTTGTGTCTTCGTTAAGCGATGCCTACATATATCGTCTAAGGGTTAGAGACAATACCCGCAGTATACCAGCAACGTATATGATTCAGAGTAGCGAAGAAGGCGCTACGCAACAAATTTTCCAGGATTTTTTACAAAAACCTCCCGTTTTTCCAGTACTGGAAAATGAAAATTTTATTTTCCAGGACGCGTGGGAACCCTGACTATAGATTTTATATGCCCGATAGAGGGGGTGATTAGTGATTGCTAAAGTGAGCAATCACTTCGTAGATTTAGGGAGTGTCGGTGTTTTTTGGTTGCCGGTGTAGCATTAGTCTTAATGTTTATTTATATTTTTTTTCCTTTTTGAGATTTTCTTACAAATTGATGGGGGGGGGGGGGGGGGGTCACATATGTGACAATGCATGAATCTTATAATTCATTAGTTATTTTATTTAAAAACTTTTCTTTTTTTTTTTTCAGGTCACTTAATTTTGACCTCTTATTTTCGGGGTATAAAATATCAGTGGGGATATATACTTTCGAAAAACTAATTACAGTATGAATAAAAATATAAAAAACAAAAGGTGTGAAAATAATTTTTTTTTTTTAATAAATAAGTACCGAAAATATGGAAAATAAAAAAATAAAAAAAAAATGGGGGAAATTTTTTTTTTTACTCTATTGTATATGAATCTTTTCAGTTATCAGTGAAAAATTATACATCAATATTTGTTCAGTCTAAAAGGGTGGGGGCTTAACTTTTCAATTGAGTTTTCTGCAAAAATCATTAGATATCAAAATTAAGGTAGGCTTGTTATTGAAATTAAGATTTACTTTTAGAATCTAAAAATATGAAATTTAAAACTTAAAATTAAGTATTTCATATTTCAATTGAATTTTATCTATTAATTAGGTATATAAATTGTTGTGAGAGATGCTACTATGCATGAATGTAGCAGTAATATCTATTTGTTTAAAATTTTGATTTATTTTCATTGAATCACTTTGATTGAAATGATTTAATAATTTTAAAGAAATAAATTGTTGATTAATAAGTTAACACTGAAAATTTTATTAAAATCAGATAATTCCCTGATTTTTGGTAATTTTTTTCTTTATCAATTTACACCTCCGTAGTTTGCCACTCAATTGTTTAGTAAATAAAACCGACATGAATTTTTTTAGAATATTTAATTTTTCTACATGTTGGAACAACAAAAAAAAGATCTTTCATTTAAATTAATATCAAAAAGTTAATCATTTTTCTGTACATAGAAATACATCAATCACACTAAGAAGAAACTATTATAAATTTAAAAAAAAACTTTTAATAACGTTTTTTTTACAATGTGAGGGAGGTAAGTCTGTCATTTTCTGTAAAATTTTGAGGCTAATGTTTAAAATGATACTTAGTATATACATTTTTTATAACAAAATTAATAGAGCAGGAAAAGCCCTTAATGACAAAGATTCAACTAATTTCAACAATGAATATATTTACAAAATTAGAACAAAATATAAGCAAATAAATTTTACTATTACAAGAAAACCATGTCTGATTTTGAACATATGAAAAACTGATAGTGAATATGAGGAGAGCCTTCAGTTAAAAATAATTGACAGGGGGTGGCCTAAAATCTATATCAGCCAGACAGCGAAGGAGTCTATCCCCTTTTCTCTAGCACTAGACCAAGGAGATTGTTTTTGCGTCCGAGGTGGGGTGCCACACCTACCATCAGCTCTTTACTTTACCGCACAGATCCCTGTGCTACTCATACGTTGAGTTGACGAGGGCCGGTATCAAACTAGGAACCTTGTGGTTTCTAGCTGAACACTCTACCGACTGAGCTAACCCGGCCCTATAGTATATGCATAAATAGATCAAAAATGCGTGTAATTCACAAGAATTTTATATATTCAACAAAATAAATAACTGGTGACTATAAGAGTATATAACATAATTATTTCCCCAGGAGTTTATATATAATGGAGATTCAATCTCTTTTTGTCTGTAACTGTCACTGCTTACATGACAGTAACTTCAGGAATATATGCAAATGTAGTAATGAGCAATCTATAGTCAATATCAATATCTCAGGACTTTAATGTACAAAAGATGGTCTAATGTGTCATTTAAAACAAGTTTCAATAAATACATGACCAATATTATTGATTCATATGTATATTTTTTTCACTTTGATATATATTTAAACTTATTTAGCATTTAGAGTTTTACAAAAAAATATTTAGAAACATTAAATTTTCATATATTCTCCTTTGACATTAAATTTGAAAAGGTTTGTGTATTTAAATGTATCCTGTTACATAACTGTCTGCGCATGCCCGAAAATAAGGTTTGTTTATATTTTGTTATGAAAAAGAAAAAGAAAAAAACAGTTTTGGATGTTGATAAAATAAAGATAAAATTTAACAGAAATATATCTTTTTATACACTAAAATTAACATATTCGTTCAATTCTAATAAAATTTGTAGAATTATTTAAAAAATTGTATTCATTAAAAAAAAAAAAAAAAAAAAAAAAAAAATTTTTAAATGTCATCTGTGAGACCTCAGGACCTCCAATTTGATGTGTAAAATTCCTCCCCCCTATATTTAACATAATGAAACTTTAATAAATGTTAATATTATCGTCCATTTAATGACACAGGGTCTCCACAAAGTCCATATGCACTTTAAAGTTATAAATTATTTTAAGCACACTGACTTTATAGACACCATGTACAATAAAATTGTCTGGCCTCCTGTTTTAGCTTAACCATGATCAATATTAATGGGTTATTTTTTCATTAGCAAATCAATTTTAAACCCTCACCCAATATTTTAAATAAATGTTGTTTTGTTGTTTTTTTTTAATTAGTACAAATTTCAGATATTTACTGTGCTGTGTTTCTTGCTTTTTTTATCGGCAAATATATGTAGATATTTTACAATGACCACCCCTCATTTTATATCTGCATCATATTTTATATACTATTGTATATTAATAACCATGTTCAATTTTTGGGGTATAAAGGAGATAAATGCATATCCCAAGAGGTGATGACTCATTATTTGTCCCTTGCTGCTGAGTCCACACCTATGGTGGACAGACATTGAAATCTTTTTACTATCTTGTATGTTTTCACATCCGGGTATTTCGAAGTAAAAGATGAATATTAGATTTTCTTTCCAATATCTTTAAAAAATAATTTTTCTTGAAAGTGTAGCGAAAAAGACTTTTCTCCGAGATTGAGATATTTATTTAGACTGGGTGAGAATTCAACCTGCTTTGTCATCCATAGTTGAAATTGATGATTAATTTTTTTTTTTAAAATCTCAGAAAATATGCAGCATATCATCACATATTTTTTAACTTAAATTTTTTCAAAGATAAAATTTAGGGCTATCTTTTGTTAAATTTTCAAGTTAGTCATGGATATTGACAGTAAAATTGACCTTGAAATTTTTAAGGTAGTAAAAAACTCAATTTAACTTGGAGAAAATTATTTTTTTTTGCATCAATTTAAAGAAAAATATATTTTTTTAAACTACAAAAAAAAAAAAAAAAAACATGCTACATTTATTTTTTGAGTTTTAAGAAAATAACTTAAATTTTAAAATCACTTTTTTAGGGTATTGAATTTTTCTATATTTGTTTTTTTTATTTTTCTATATATTCTTCAGGATATGATCTTTCAAAAAATGTAAAAATTAGGGATCGGGAATTTTCTTTCTTCAAATGGCCACCCATTCTGAATTGATTAAAAAAGAAATTTTTTTTTCAAGTTTCTTCAAAAAAATAAGCTAATCGTTATAGAATTAAGTTGTTGGAAAATTATTTGGTTAAAATTTCATTAAAATTGGACAATTTCCTGATTTCTGGTAATTGTTTTAAAACTAAGAAATTAAAAAAAAACTATTATCTCCCTTGGCAGCCCTTGAACATCCCCATATATTAAAATTATATTTTCAAGTTGAAATAATAGATAAGGAAGGACATGGAAAACAAGACGTCTTAAAGAAGCAGCTAATATGTTGGGCTGTAGTGACCTACTGAGTAGACTGAATACAGAGATGAATATGATATCGGAACCAATCATTAAAAAGCTAAATCAAATTGTTTTTTTTAAAGTAGATTATTTTAAAAACAAAAATATTGAAAAAGACTGAAAGATTTTATGCCTTGAGGGTAGGGGGTGTTGGATATTGTGTTTTGTAGAAATTCAATTGAAATTTGTACAAATTCATTAAAAAAAAAAAAAAACAAAAACAAAAAACATTTTTAAAAAATGGGGTGGGTTGTAAAATATATAAATTGATGTGCCAATAAAAAGCGGGGGGGGGGGGTAGGTGTGTAATAATATCTACATATATTCGTCGATAAAAAGCAAAAAAAAAAAAAAAAAAAACATCACAGTACATATTTGATAGGTACCACCAATTTGTGTGCACATTTTCATTTTAAAAACAAATTAAAATTAATTAAATCGATTATTTAAGGTCAAGTTTTTGTTTAATTTGAAAAGTATGATAAGCATCAGAAAAAAATGTTTAATACATTTTAAACAATTAAATTCAGCTAAAATTTTTTTTATCAAAATGGGCCCTTTGTGTGAAAGAGTTACGGACTAAAAATCCCCACATCATTTAAGATTTTAAGACTTATAATAGTTTCTTCTTAGAAATTAATAATAGAAAAAAGTTAAATACACTATGTACAGAAAAACGTTTAACTTTTTGATATTAATTAAATGAAATATTTTTTTTTGTTCAAAACACACAGAAAACTAAAGAGTCCCCCAAAAATCCGACGTTTTTGTTTACAAAAAGTTACCAAGAAATATGTTAAATGCAGAAAAAAAAATTGCCAAAAATCAGAGAATTATCTGATTTTAATAAAATTTTCAGTGTTGACTTATTAATCAACAAATTCTTTTAAATTACTGAATCATTTCAATCAAACTGATTCAATGGAAATAAATTGAAATTCTTTAAAATAAATGCCACCTATATGCCCTTTGAAAACAACAATCCTATAACACTGTAGTAGTGTTATGGACTGATTGGCGATATCTGATTAGATACTTAAAAATAACAATTGAGTCTAGAGTTGTACAAGTGACTGATATCAGAATACCAGTCAATTGGGGGAAGGGTAATGTCAACACAGGATAAGAAATTAATTACTCTAACAAAGAAATTCTAATGGCTAAAAGTCGGTTGATGGTTGATATAACACAAATGACTTTTTTTTTATACAAATGTTTTCATGTAAATATATATTATCATTCTTGTAAAATCAACACAAGATAAGAAATAATTTTGAACAAAAGAAATCCTAATGGCAGAAATAGGTTGATATAAGGCAAAAGCCTGTTTCATACAAATGTTATCATTTACATGAAGACTACAAAAGATAGGAACCAAGCTAAAAATTTGGTTGATATAAAAACAAATGACTGGTTTATATGACTGCTGACATCTTCATGTCTCGAACAAAAACAGTTTAAAGATTAAATCTTTAAAATGTTGATTAGTTAAGAATAACAATTTGTCCGGGTGGTCTTAGGCCAATTTCTGGGAATTATCATAGCAACTGACAGATAAGTCTGGCACAAGACCATTTATACAATAATAAAAATATTATCAGGTGCCTCACCAATCAGGAAACTGGGGTGGAGACTTGTTGATGTGTAACCCAAGGCCATGAATTCGATTGGCCGTCCAATCAAATGCAACCGCGTGGGTGGGTTTTTGTACACCTCCTGATGTTTACACTGTAGGGCCATTGGTCCGGCATTTCTATTGGCTGGCCAATCAGAACCCTGGATTCAGGGGTTTGGAACCCATAAAAGAGGACCCAAAAGGGTTCCAGGCAGATTGGAGAGCTGGTTCTTGACCAGAGTGGAGAGCTGGTCCTTGACCAGATCGGATAACTGCTTCCCTAGCAGATTGATAGCTCCGTCTCAGAGCCCTTGTCACCGTCTTTGCTTTGTCATCTTGTTACTCAAAGTCCTGAATTTGAATCAGAACCCAACATATATCGCCAGTCAGTCCACAAAATTCTGACTCAACTTCAACTTGATACTCCTTTGTGGTTGTACATGATTTTTAATCACTGTATAATTAATAAAGGTCTTTTATTGTTAATGCGTTCGTATTAATTGTGGAACAACATTGGTGAATTTGGTCACTTTCAGGTACAGCCTGGAACAAGCACTTCAACTTTCCTGTGGGTCAAAGAGCACCCAACGTGTTAGATTCGGCGCCACCACAGCATAGTATTACATTTAGTCCTGTGACCAGATCATAGTATTACATTTGGCCCCGTGACCAGATCATAGTATTACATTTGTTGCCGCGACCACCATAGTGCTACATTTGGCCCCGTGACCAGATCATAGTATTACATTTGGCACCCCGACCAACATCGTATTACAATCTATATACCTAATTAATAGATAAAATTAATTTAAAATATGAAATGCCTAAATTTAAGTTTTAAATTTCATAATTTTAGATTCTAAAAACAAATATCTATTTAATAACAAGCCCACTTTAGAATTGTTATCTAATAATTTTTGGAAAAAACTCAATTGAAAAGTTAGGCCCCCACCCTTTTTAACAAAACAAATATCGATGTACAATTTTTTCACTGATAATTTAAAAGATTATATATATAAACAAAAGAGTAAAAAAATTTTTTTTAATCCACAAACAGTCCACAAAATGAACAAAGAAAATGCCATTTCTACTATGGCCAAAATATATTTTTTAAAATTTATTTTTAATACAGAAATGGATGGGAGGAGTACACAAAATCTGGCTTAAAAAAATCCTTTCTTTCTAAGGAACATAGCCAAATAACATTCATGAATTGATAACTAGCTTTTATATTCACTTTTACTTTCACTTTGTTCTGCTGATCCTCTTTTCATAGTTTTTGGCTATACAAGAATGCAAAATTCAGCCATGGAAATCTTCAGCCTGCAAGAGGAGGCAGAGACAGTATCTAATTGGATACTGACACAAAAATTAGATTTAAAGTCAAAATGATAGTTTATTAACTTAAATGCCAAATGAAATGGCAGGCAATTATAACCGACTGGAGGCATAATCCTCTGGGAAAGAAAATTCATATCTTCCATTTCCAACAATTTTTGGCAAAGTACCGGCATTGGGAATAACATTCCAAGACAAAGCCAAAGACACATTTTTGTTGCCCCTGGAGATAAAAAAAAAAAAAAATTATTACAATTCATAAGAGAAAATTGCAAAAAAAGAAGAATGAGTATGCAATTAAAATTTAATAACAGTAGAGAGGATTAGGCAATGAAAATATAGAAATGAGGGCATAGGGTGAATGATATAAGATGATTATTATACACTGATGTACTCAGATTAGTGGAAAGGCAGGAATCCATCTCTTCTCTCCCCAGCTAAGAGTAAATAATAGGGCATCTCTACCTTTGGTAAGGCAACCAGTCTCAGAGAAGGAAAACTCTAAATTCAAACCAATAGTACTCCAATAAAAATTGACCTTGTGCCACATCCAGACTGTGGTAGAGGGATTTGGTAAATATAGACTATGATAATGACCAATGTTTTACCCCCTTTCAAGTGCCTATCTTTGTAACCTTCTAGGGATTTTGAACTGAACCCTTTATTTAATCAACAGAGGTAGATTGTTCTCATTTCACTATACATGCTTAAAAGATGTGTTATTTTCCCTTAGTTAATTCATCCAATTGAAATCCCATCGTCTGGTATGAGAACAATGTACATTCATAGACAGAATAAGGGTTCAGAAATATGACAGATATCTGAAGCAGACTGGAGGGTACAAGCTGAATGCTGTGATGATAATAAAAAGCCAAATGATGACACTAAGTACATCAGTGTATAATAATGACAAAAGATCAAAGAACCAAGTCATATGTGTTGTGGGATATAAAAGCAATTAGAAAAAATTTAAAACAGAAATGAAATGAAGGTGTTGAGAAAGAGACTAAAACCTTTTAAAGTGATGATCGGAAAGATTATGTTGATTGCTAAGATTGTATAATTTATTCAAAAATAACTTTTTTTTGAGAGAGAGAGGGGAGATAAAAATGTTTCTTTTTTATATTTTGAATTTAGCAAAATTGTGAGATTTGAGTATGTTAGAAGTCAATGATCCAGGGGAATTTAAAAAAAACTAATTCTGTTAAATTATTTAGAACAAGTGTCTCAAACTCAAGGAAATGAAAGTCTTGGAGAAGAGGTGCATTGGATCAACAGTGAGTTTGGGAGGAGGGAGGGTCTAATTTTCACCATTTCCAATTTAAAGCTACAATGCGGCTAATAAACCGCTCATATCTTTTATTAATTAAAATGAACATGCATGTGTCAGTAAATGTCTGGGAGTATGTGAACTAATACAAAAATAAAATGTGGATAAAACTAGTATAATAAACTTAATTAAATGCTCAAGTTGGTTATGAAAATGGTTCTACAATGGAATGAAGATAGATAATCTGCAGATTATGTTTGATTTAAAATAAATTCCAGCAGGAATTCATGACATTCTTCTGATATTAATATCCAATGACATGCTCAAAGCTATGGATATCTGCAATACCTAACTGTTTAAAAACAGCATCCAATTAATATGAGACGCTAAAATCCTATATTTTAATGGAATATTTTACTTTATCTATTAAATATATTTTTTGTCTATAATGTTAAATTTTTAATGACAAGAGAATCATAACTTTGAAGACAATTACCAACAAGAGGTCATCATAGGAAAGACTACTGGGGAAGGAAACCAATAGCATATGCATCTATAACAATATACATATTTTGAAAAGAGAATGTGATCTACTAACCGTAGTCCATTGCCAAGATCCCAAAAATGATATTTGGTATTCATACTCCGGTAATCCAAAATTGCATTTTCACCACGACGAATTATTTTATCCCAGATTACAACTTGATTTATTTTCTATTATGAAAAGACAAACAAAAATGAATTAGTCTTACACCTATTAATAAAGATCATTTTAAAAATTATTTTTTATACATAGTAATTGCTTTTATTTGTTTTTAACTCCTTTATCTTTCATTTTATCACAATAGTAAGGTTGTTTTACATTTCACAACTGTTAAGCAAATAGCATGGACCAGAAAACCACTAACAATGGTTGTATCATCTAAACAAATTTTAAAGTCTGGTTTATGAATTTAATGGTTTAAATCTGAAATAGTACAGCATATAAAATAATAAACATACTTTATATACTTATGTATGGGTAAGGTTTCTCATACTTGTGTATAAATTGACAAATGATTTATGATCACAAAATTAATTTATGGAATTAATTTTTCATGCCAAAAGTTGCTCTTCATCATAAAGTCATGCTGATAGCACGAATTCCCATGACATTCTCTTGAGATTCATCCGTATCAGTCATCACTCTTGGCAAGTCTCCTAGATGGTATCCAGTGTCCACATGATGAATGTAACTTTTTGCTAGTTGGTTTGCACTGGTATGTCCTTTTGTAGGAGTCCATAGGAGAATATTGCTTACAAGTTTGTTCTTAAATCTCCAGCAGTGCTTAGCAAGCCTTGCTCATCTTATTTGGATGGTTTGTGAGATGAGGTAAGTGGCTATACAGCTGTTGTTTTGTAGTGTTGCTTCCAAGATTTGTGTAGTTCTGATCTAGATTTTCTCCAGGTTTCATTAGAGTTCAATTGGTGCAACCATATAGTAGTAGACACATCTACAACTTGGAAGATTTCTAATTTTATTTTTATCAGAGATCAGATTTCCATTAGTATTATTCAGACTATTGTCCCAATCTTCATTGTTATTTGTACAAATAACAATGAAGATGGGGACAATAGTCCGAATAACACTAATAATACTAATCTTCAAGCCTCATCTCAAACATTCAGAGAAACATATTTCCATATTATTGATAACCTGTCAATAGCAGTCTGTCTTTCCTATACATATGTTGACATTGTTTTCAGTAGATGGGATATTGCTACTGAGGTATATGAACTGGTCCACTAATTTCAGAGGCTTGCCATCTAATGAGGACATGGAACCATCTTGATTAAAAGACAAGGACTCTGTTTCATCTGAGTTTACATAGAGACAGATGCCTCTTGCTGCTTTCTCCAGGCTATGCAGCTGAGATTCACTTTGAGCAGGTGAATTATCAAGAAGTGCTAGATCATCTGCATAGTATGCATCAAAAAATTTCTGCTGGATTTTCCCCATGATGCTTGAATTTCAACTTTAAAAAATATATTGCATGGTACTATTTACCAAAAATTCACATCTAGACAAGTATATAAAAGTAAAGTCGACAGGGTGGCCTAAAGTCGGTATCAGCCAGACAGCGAGGTAGTCTATCCTTTTTTCGCAAAACCAAGGAGATTGTTTTTGCATCTGAAGTGGAGTGCCACACCTAATATCAGCTCCTTACTTTACCGCGCAGATCCCTGTGCTACTCATACACTGAGTTGGCGAGGGCCAGTATTGAACCAGGAACCTTGCAATTCCTAGGCAAGTGCTCTACTGACTGAACTAAACTGGCCCCATAGACAAGTATATACAGTATGTAAATTGAGAATTAAACCCAGTTCCAGTGCATTTTACCAGAAAATGTTTCTTTATCAGTTTAAATATCAATTGATTTATCAAGTTCAAAAAAGTAAAAGACCAATTACTTAAATAAAATACAGTAACAAAATTTTCCTAAAAGTCATGAAAATCTACATATAGTTTTTCGGTTTTTATATACTTACATGTTCTGCAGTTTCATATTCAGCTGTCAAATACAAAAATAGGAGTTTCACATTCCAATTGAATAATCTAGTGATATTTGATTGTCATTAAGGAAAAAGTTTGTAGCAATGAGCAAAATGAGACATTTTAGAATAAAAAGATATGTATATATTTTGATGTGGTAAAAATAAAATTAAATAATCACATACTCAATTGGGCACTTTTCTAAAAGCACCTAAAATTCAATTTACAAATGTCATCTTTAATAAGAAAACTGTTTAACCATTTTTTTAAATTATTATTAAATCTGTCTTTAGATTTGTTTTCTATACTAAGAAAAACTGTTTAAACTATATTTTAAATACGCAGTAAAAATAAATCTAAAATCTAATTTATTAATAATTATTACAGTGAGATTATATGAAATATAATATCACTGTAATTAATTACAGAAATGTAGATTGACTTAATTCCAATCCTACTCAAAATATAAAATGTTGAAACAATTTAAATTCTTTATATACCCTCCCACCTTTTTCACACAGACACTAATGCCAAAGAAAAAAGGATGGGGGCAGGATTAGAAATTTAATTTATAAATATCCTGCCAATCACCAATTATTTTGATGTTTTTGACATTAGCATTTTACAATATCAAAGAGAAACAATTATTGCCTCCCAGCTCAGTGATTGACAATGATAATTTAGATACAAGTTCAAATTTCTAACTTAATACATTGAGCTACCTAGTTTCAAACAAGACACCAAATTTGTTAGGTGTTATAAACACAAATTTAAAATAACAAATAGGAATAACCAATTCCATTTAACCAAATATTTGCTTTACAAGAAATATAATTAAAATAAACAGGTTAATGTTTATCATTAAATAAGTCAATCAAAATTAGTATTTTATTTTATCTTTAATTTTTAGTTACTTTTTATCATTTTAATAATCACAACTTACTTTTAAGTTCTCTATAAACGTGAGGAGCAGTACAAAATGGAAATAAAAGCTAAGCTCTTGTTGAGATTTGAACTCTCATCCTCTTTGCTTCAAATTAAATGCACTAGTTTCCCTACTTACAAAAATGCACTGGTTTGCAAAAGTAGAAATAAAACTTATAAAAAATAAATTAAAGATACTATTAATATTACAAGTGTAAATCATCAAGTCATGCTGATAGTACAGATTTCCATGACACACTCTCACCATCTGTCTCTATAGGCTATCACTCTTAGGTCTGGTCCTCTAAATGGCATCCAGTATCTGCACAGAGCTGATGAATGTAAGTTTTTGCTGGTTGACCAACAGTTGGGTGTCCATGTGTAGGAGTCCACAGGAGAATGTTGTTTATGAGTTTGTCCATTTCTCCAGCAGAGCCCAGCATGTCTTGCTTTGTAATTAATGATGTGTGAGTTTGTGTAAATAACAATACCATGGCAATGAGAGACATCAAGAAACAGAATATAAGAAGTTTATAGGTTCAATTTGGGCTCTTCATAAAACAGTTGATATACAATCAAGTTTTTCTCAAACAAAGGAATGTTACTTCAAATATCACAGAGTATTCTTTATTATTTCTGATCATATGCTGTGATTGTGATGAAAAGAAAAAAAAGAAAAAGAAAAAAAGCAATTAAAGATGAAATACTCATCAAAATTAATAAGGATTGACAATGCTTTATCTAAAAATAAAATTTAAAAAAAAAAAAAAAAAAAAGTCAATTACTATATTCTTTATTTTTTGATGAAGATTTTCAATCATTAATTTTTAACTTTTTCTTTATGATAATTTTGGTTACATTTTTAATTGCAACTCACTCAGGTTATTATGTGACACTATAGATGTTTGGGGGTTAATCTTAACAAGAAAAACTAAAATTCTAAAATGGCATGGAATTTTGGAAATAAATGTTTTTCTGATTTTTTAACAAGTAGTGTATAATTTAATAAACCTGCTTGGTAATTGAGATACTGGCCGTAGGAAAGCCATATGCCCTTTTGATGAATGGACTGTCAAAAGAATTGAAAGAAAGTATACATTGGAAACTTTTGGGTTTAAATAATTCTAAATTCAACAAGTTAAATTTTGAGCTAGCTTAAATGCTGAGAAAGATCAGCAGTTTCCCATGCAGCATGTCTCCCCTATTCAAGCCACTAATATCTTCTAAGGGAAAGGCAAGAGTCACCAGAATAAGATTAAAGACAATGTTGGACTGCATTATTTAAATGAAAACTTATTTAACTTGTCAAAGATTGATGCATTGTTCAAGCTTTTAGAAACAATCTTTCTAATAATATAAAAATCTTTCATGAACTGAGAAATTGTATTTACCACGTATCCCATGTTGTATGGATTAGGCACAAGGCCCTATTAATGTGGGAACAGCCACGAACTGAAGCTCATGGGAGGTGGGTGCAAAAAATGCGTTGATCGCATCGGGATCAACGGAGCGCCTCAGGCACCAGACAATAAACCCAGCCCTGCTCCTTTAAATAGAGGGGGCAGGTGTTGCCTGGGAGTATTGTCAACATTAATGTAGATCAAGATTATCTCATTCTTGGCCCGGGGATTCCCGATAAACAGGAAGTGCAAATTTGGCATCTGGTAAATTTCATGTTAATACAAAGGGAGCTTTATGCTCGCCCGAAGACAAGTGATTAATGGCCCTTCGATTTGGCAAATCCCTTACCTATGCAATTTCGATGAGTGGACGATGGTTGACACCCATAAGAGTGGTGGTCATAATAGGTATTAAGAGAGGAGGAGGAGGAAAGTTTTCCTCCCGGTATCCTTATTGTAGGTAACGGTATGAGAAAGCGACTTAAGATTTTTGGCAACGTTGCATTTTTCTAAGTTTGGAAATTTTAAATTCCAAACAAAGGAATGATAAAATGCAATTCGATTTGAAACTGACATTTGGAAGAGACTTCTTCCCCCATCTGACCCTACCCTGTGTTTGGGTGATTATTACTTAAGCGAGCTGATTTTGAAGCTCGGGGCACTTTGTCGGGGAACCTTGTTGCCGAGAGACACCAACACAGCAGCCAGAACTACCAACTCCTGTCCTTGAACCAGTCTAGTGTCACTTCCCTCCCTTGAACATTTTCGCGTCGACCTCGAATTGTACAGACTTCTGCTATATATAAAAGCATTTTGAACTTTGAGAAATCGTTTGGAATTCATTCATATAACCCTTTGATTCCAGCTATCGACTGTGCCTTTTTCCTTTCAGCAGCAAACTTTCACCTTCCTCACTACTAAAATTACACAGCATGGGGTTGGGGAGGTGCATTGTCACATCCCTGAGAAGAATCCATCCGTTTGTTGTCCGCGTTGTCAGACTGCCTGAGGTGAAACAGTTCGGTGGTTTTTCATCGATTGGTGTGCAAACACTGATTAATTGATTGGAGATCCCTTTCCTAAGAGGCCTCCGGGCAAAGGCTTATATTTGGTGCCGTGACCAGGATTTGACCATGTTAAACCACAGTGGGTCGAACTTTGATGAACTTTGACACTAGTCTGGTTGGACCAACTTTGACACAGAAACCAACAACAACTTCTCCGAGGTAGACTTCTCCTAGGAACCAAGACCAAGCAAACAGTGCAATAGGTAGGACACTTTTTGATTGGCTTCTTTTCTGTTACACGACTGTCAAGACATTTTTGTTGTATTGTTATATTGATAATAGATACGTTATTTTGATTATTGTTGGTAATAATGGCTAATATTCAAGATCCCGAGACCACAAGTTTAGTGGTGGATGAGATGGAAGAGGTCACTAGAGAATTCAGAAATCTAATGGGGGGGGGGATGAAGATACCTCCTTATAGGGGTGAGGCCCTAGATTTACATGAATGGCTACAAACGATACAAAAGAAATGTCTGATTTACGGGTTGGTGGACCGCGAGTTGGTGATGTTAGCATACGATGCTAACCGGTGTCAAGATACATTGAGTCTCTGTACACAGAGAACCCAGGAATCAACTGGGAAGATTCAAAATGATCCCTAGAGGATAACTATGCTGGAGAACCGTCAGAAGTCAAAGCAATGCGCAATTTGGGCTAGACGGTCCAACACGAGACCGAATCTCTTGCCGAGCTTGGTGAGCGAAATGAGGTTGGCCTTGATTGCATTTCTGAATAAAGTAACGAGAACCAATGTTGTAATGAAGGCCCAAATGGCCGATTTCTTCGTAAACGCGTTTAGAAATGAGATCAAGAGGGATGTTCTCCGAATAAGGCCGAAAACAGTAGCTGATGCTGTATTAGCTGCAAGCACTACTAAATTTGAACTACTAAGGATGGAATTACACAAATGCCAGTTTAGGGCGGGAGTTCGGAGAGGCAATATTAAAAGTAACCAGGCCCCAAAAACTGTTAGAAGGCAAAACAAAAGGGAAGGGAGGTGCGAAGATTGGGCTAGAGAAGCCGACCCAAAAGGCAAAATTTGGTACATAAAACATGGATGGCGGGACCCTTCCCCAAAAAGAGATATTATGAATAAACTGGCATTCCTATGCTAGAATTGCAAAGAAGAGGGCCATAGTTCAAGGGAGTGCCCCTCGAAAAGAAGAGATAGGCTCCCTAGGATGGAGAGACCCCAGAACTAGAAAACAAGAAGCTCCAAATTCTGGACGTTTGAGTCCAGGAAATGTACTGTAGCAATGACACTTGAAAGAATTCTTGCTTTATTTTATAAGTGAAATCAGATTTCCATATAATCTATAATCTGTCTATAGCAGTCCATGCCTTTCCTAAGCATATATTGACATCACTTTTTGAAGATGAGATATTACTACCTAGGTAAGTAAACTAGGTCTAATTTCAGAGGCTTGCCATTCAGTGTGGAGATATCTCTTGTTTAAAACACATGAACTCTCATCTGAGTTCACATTCCCTCAACTTGGCTGCACAAACAGCATTAGCTGTAAATGCAGCGGCATGCTCATTGAGTTCCCTGTAATCCATGACTAGACGCACTTTGTTCTTGTTGTGCTGAATCACGGCCATTTGGGGAATCAGTCCTTTAGGTGGACCAAGTCTCTCTTTGGATCAGGGTAGCAGCCAGCCTTTCTGTATCCAACTCTGAAGTTTGGCCTTGTAGCTCCTTCTGACATGTTTGAGAACTCAGTACTCCGGTATTTTATTGTGCAGGAGCTCTGGCGCTTGTCCCCCAGACCATTTTAATATAGCAATCCAATGATTCTCCCTTTGATTGTACTCCACACAGAAATCTGATTCAAGATGAATTGCTGCGAACATGGTCGCCTTCCTTCTACCAAAGCTTACTGCTCCAGTTGGCGTCATTCCCCAAGTACAAGGTTAAACCCCAGCAACCTCCTGTGTACGACCAGAGCATCAACAAGTACTGGCTCAGTGCAGTTTATACAACTGAATTCAGCTTCGCCCACAGCACTTCAATGTTTTTCCATCAGCTGTTAGCACTCTCAAATCTCCACACCTCCAGGTGTAGCACACAAATCTGCTGACCAACGTCTGCATACATCCAGTGTCCACTAAGGCTGTACATTTTTTCCATTATCAAATATGTCAGTCATTGGCAGCGCCTCATTTTCCATTTCCCTGGGGAGTAAGCTGATGCTGATTACTTCTCCCACAAAGCGTTTTCCCTGAAATTCTGAGTCTCTTTGCACCGGAAATATCGCACCGTCCAAGACAACTGGCACTGGCATGGTTATTCAGGGGTTGCATCTGAGTGTCCCTGTAAGATATTCCTAGACAAATGGTTGGATCCAGAGCACAAGGACAGGTTGAGTGGCAGCAGCAATCTCTTCAGTGTCAGTCATGATTGCCCATACCTGGCCCACAAGTTCACCCATTGTCATGGTATCCATTTGTGATGACGCTCATAGCAACCGTCTTACATGCTGCGGCAGTCTGGAAACGAATACACAGGCCATTCGTTGATCTCCGACATGCTGCTCAAGTCGTTGCAGATCTGCCAGATATTCACTTGCCGTCTCTGCCAAAGTCACCACGCTACAAAGCGATTGTATGCGCTAAACGAATCAGGGGCATAACTGCCTGTTTTATGTGCTGCAAACTTGCTTTCTGCTCCTTGATGAATTGCTGGTATACGACAAGATCAACACCTTGCAGGTGCAACAAGAGTATCATCTTGACAACCGTTCACCTGCAAAGGTTAAAAATTATCTCAACACGCTAAATCCACTGGATAACAGGTTCGTCTGTAGCAGCACCACCAAACTCCAGAATTAACTGTTAGTCGAACATTTTGTCCATGATGTATTAGCCGAAATAGCTTGAATTGGAAATTTCAAAGTAATACGTCTCAAACACAAACTGACTCCAACACGCCTTAAACACAAAGTTTGAATGCCTTCTTTTCCCAATAGGTCACTTTTTATTGAGCTAGCACCTCACCTATGCAAATTACTGAGGGTCATAAAACTGCCCGCTCAGCTCATGTGCAGCAACGGAATGACAGATGGTGGCTGTGATGATACAAACTAAACATCAAGGACGCTTGAAGTCAGGTAAGTTTGGACCCACTTCACTACAGATCGCTTAATGATTAGGGAGGCCACATGTTTTTTTGATTTTTTTTAATGCAGACTTTGACCTCTCCATTTTACTTCCACAGCTCCTTTTGCTACATGAGTAGGAATTGATAGAGAGCTTCAAATTTGCACTTTTCTATTCTGTCATGAAGTGGATGCTTAATCATTGATTCGACATGCCCTTTGATAGTGGCCAGAATATTTGGTTATCTGCCGATTTCAAATATGGAAACATTTTTCTTCTGTATACTCTAGTTTTCATGCAAATTGAGGTATTACATTTTATCCATTTGTGACTAAATACATTACTTACACATTTATGGTATCAATAGTTATATCTAATTTTGTTTATTTTATTTCTGTCAGATTTGATCATGGCTATAAGGAGACATCAATGTGTGAACAACCCTGGCACTAGAGATGGGCAGTTTAACCGAAAAACCGTGATTTTTCATTTTCATACCATGAAACCGCAATGAAATATTTTACAAAACTGAAACCGTTTGGTGTAATGCTATTACTACTGAGCAAACTATATAAAAGAAAACACAGTTGAAAAAACTTTCAGATTTATACTATTGTAAGAGGAAAAGATTGAACAAAAATTATAAAAATTGATTATTTTTTTTTTAGAAAATAAATGTGAAATCTATTTGTTTACAAAATAAATGGGAAGAAAAGAACATACGAAAGATATAACACTTAAGAAATCTATTTCATATTCTAGAATGTTTTCAAATAAAAAAGGTGGTGGGGTAAGACGATGTCCTAAGTTAAATGTTTAAAGATACTTTTTGTAGTAAATAAGTAAGTAAGCAAGACGGAATCTGTTTTGGTTTTTCCGCAGAAATCGATCTACAACTTTTCAGATCCTGACTATTAAACCAACCAAAGCTGAATGCCCTTGTGCATAATTTGGGTCTCTTCAAAAATGCAGCAGAGATTTTAGCATGTAGGTTGCTCTATTGAAAAAAAAACAAAAAAAAAACACAAAAAAAAACCACAAAAGATTCATACTTCCAAAATCAGGAATCTTTTAAAGAAGAGAATAAGTTTGTTTATTGTCATAATATCTCAGATCTTCTCAAGAATTAGAAACTCCATTGTATAATCCAAATTATTGGAGATAATTATAAGTGTGGCCAAAGTGTGTTTTACTACATAATAGCAATGTCTATGCATAATGATATTAAGACTGTGATAGATCTACCACAAGCACAAACTGGAGAATTTGTGTGGACCTCAAAATGGTGAACTTCCTCCTTGGTCAACAATGAGGATCTACAAAGTAATGCAGCTTTATTTGCAAGTGGGAGCAAGAGACAAGCAGTGGTACCAGAAAGAGTGGCCTTAACATGAGACTCTGGAAGTTGGTATGCCAAATATTGTCAATAATCCAATCATCAGTCAAGAAAAAAAAATCATATTTTCTCCTCTGCACATCAAGCTGGGTTTGATGAAACAGTTTGTCAGAGCATTAAATACTGATGGTGAATGCTTCTAATACCTAGTCTCGGTTCTCCCTGCTTTGTCATTCAAGATCAAGGCAGGTGTGTTTGATAGACCACTGATTCGCACACTTGTACATGTTCAAGACTTTGTCAGAAAGATGAATGATAAGGAAAGAGGGTCATGGTTTTCATTTGTGTTGGTAATGGAAAATTTTCTCAGTAATAAAAAGGCCAACATCTATGAAACCTTTGTAAGAAATTTGTTGTTAGCTTTTCATGACCTAGGATGCAACAGTGTCAAACTTGATTTTCTATACAGTCATCTTGATAGAAGTTGGACACAGTAAGTGAGGAGCAAGGTGAGTAGTTCCATCAAGACCTCAAGACCATGGAGGAGTACTACCAAGGGAGATGGGACAAACATGATGGCAGACCATTGCTGGAACATTCAACAAGATTGCCCTGAGACAGTCCACAAACAAAATAACTACAAGCACAAATTCCTGCATGATTAAACTATAATTGAGCTTTGTATCTTCATAGCAACTAATATCTTACCTAATAATGAGTTTCATATAAATTCTATCCTTTGTATTGATGAACATATTTCAAATTGTGTTACAAAAAAATAAAATTAGACTACATAACATTTTCTTTTTTTATTCATCAGCTAATTTAATGAGAGTTCAATCACATGGTTCTTCTGGTAGATGACAATGACACAAAGATAAAAATTTTGATATTTTGAAATACCTTGATAGCAAAAAATGAGAGCATTCAGGAAAAAAATAACTTCATATCTGAAATTCGTACATTAAAAATATATAATAACAGTGGTTGATATCAATGGAACAAACATTTTGTTATCAATAAATTTGTTAGATACATCAATATACATTGTTCCACTTGAGTAAAATGTATTAAAAAAAAAAAAAAAAAAAAAAAAAAAAAAAAGAAGAAAAAAAATCATTTTCAACTTGCATACAAAGCAGAGATACAGGCAAAGAAACAAGTGAGTGCAAGATAATATTTCCTTTTTGCTCAGACATTTTTTTATATATTTTTATAACCAAAAAGGATATCAGAATTCAAGTCAAATACAAAATATCCAAGGTCACATCTTTCTCTATCAGCTTGATAATCACGCAAGTTTTTTTCTGAAAAAGTAAAAAATAAAAAGGCATGAGAAAAATTTGCAGAAAATTTTAAATCAAAAGGTTTGAAAATTTCTATAAAATTTAAAAAAAAAAAATAAAATGAGACATTTTTAAAAAATTGAAAAAATTGTGATCAAAATTTTTTTTGTGCAATTATAAAACCTATTTTTAATATAAAAAATCTCAATTTTGATCACAAAGTTATAACGGAGGGTTGGAAATAGTATTATCTAAGCACTTTTTTCCTTTTTTTTTTATATTTATTTATTTATTTTTTTATTAGCAGTGCATTAAAATGTAGACATTGGTATTTTTTTTCATCTGAAAAATGCTTATAAAATCACTATAAACCCATAAAATTCTGTCAAACCATACATCAAATGAAAGGAAATTGATTTTTGACAAGTTTAGCAAGGTAGCTTATATGTGTATATTGTTTTTATAACTTTTTATCAATGAGAAAGGAGAAATAGAGGAGATTGTTGGAACACACATTTTTTTGCATGTAATTCACTCGCACAAGAGGGTGTTTGTATTAGCAATAACAGCTCATTTTGTAAAATCGTTGGACATTTTTCACCATAATTGGTTCAAATTGCAATTCCTCGTAAACAAAAACATAAAATATGACATTTTTTTTTTAGAAGTGGAGATCCCTTGTGTTAAGTAGAGGCGGATCCTTAGTGTTGGGTAAATTCTTTGGTTCTTCCTTGGTATCCCTTAGTGTTGGGTAGATTCCTTTGTAGCATTCCCAGTTGATTTTTTTTATTTGAGGTTATTGTTGTTTAATCACATTAAGTATATAGAGCTGTGTAAATGGAGTTCAGAACTGTTTGAATTATGCAAATATCCCCAGTGGTTCAAAAGTTATGAAAATTTAAAGCCCCGAAATTGGGGCTACAAATGTGGACATGATTTGTTTCACAAATATGTCAAATCACAGACCATTAAAAAAAAAGAAATTCAGTGATTTCTTCACAGTTTCTTTATTTTTGGAGCTATTTTGATAAAATTTGGTATTCTAATATAAAATTGTATGTTCTTTCTGATTATGCACTCAAATTGTATGTATCTCTATGCTTTAACCCATTATTTAGAGAATAAGAGATACAGATAGCAGTGTTTTTTTTTTTGTTATTTTTAAAGTTTAACACCCAATTATTCAACATTTTCATTATAATACTGCATGTATATACATGTATAGTATTAAGTCAAATAAATAACATCACTTTGAAGAAAAATAAAACATTTATTGCAAAAACACAGACATAAAATGAGGGTTCAGTTTATTTTATGGTAGGAATTTACAAGGAAAAAGTTAACAGGGTTCCCACTCATTTTAGGAAACCATTTTCCAGGACGTTTCCAGGACATTTTTAAAATTTTCCAGGACAGCACTTATTCGTGGCAATTTTATAATTTACTATTATGTCTAATATTGACACATTAAGCCAGTTTTATTCTTACTTTTCTATGATGCCAGGTTAATGAAGTATCTTGAGTTCATTATAGATGATGACTACATCTATCAATTAATTATAGAGGGTGTCCATAAAGTCAGTGTGCACTTTAAAGTTATAAATTCATTAAAGTGCAAACAGATTTTATGGACAAAATGTACTATAAAATTGTCAGGCCTCCTGTTTTTGCTTAGCCATGATCACCATTGCTGTTTTTTAATTGGCAAATCAATTTAGATAATTTACCCCTCTCCCTCCATGTTTAAAATAATTTTTTTTTTATTGAGTTTGTACAAGTTTCAATAAACTCAAATTTCAAATATCTACCATACGGTGTTTCTCACTTTTTATCGACAAATATATGGAAATATTTCCCAATGCCCCTTCACTTTATATCTATATTATATTTTATATACTATTATATATTATTGTTATATTTCAAAGTTAAAATATTAGATAGTGAAGCACATTGGAAAAGAAAACATCTCAAAGAAGCATATGTTTGACTGTAGTGACCTAGTATAGAGATGAACACAATATAGGAACCAATTATTAAAAAGACTAAATCAAATTGTTTTTAAAGTTAATTACTTTGAAAATAAAAATTTCGAAAAAGACTGATGGCAAATTTTATGCCTTAAGTTGCACAGGAAATGCCAATAACCTTTTTCTAAATGATCATGATTCTTCTAGTGACACATGTCAGAATGATAGGCATGCAAAAACAATGGTCATTGTTTTTGATTGAGATCTTTGAAGGTTCTTCAACGCCTATTTGATCAACTGTCAAACTGTTAAAAATAATTTCCCAGGTTGGATCATTACTATACTTGGATACAAAGCGAACACCTGAGGAAAGCTGGAGGATATAACAGCTGAAACATTATATGTATATACATACAATAAAGATGAGGACAACAATCCGAAAAATCAAAATTATTCCTATCAAACCTCATCTCAAAAATATAGCTCATGTTTATTTATGTTGTCATATTAGGCAGATGGGGGAGGGGATTGTGTTTTGTACAAATTCATAAAAACAAAATGTTTTAAACAGAACGGGTTGTTTGATTTTGTTTGGTTTGTTTTGTTTTACAGCATATCAACCTCAGTGGGTCATTTAATGCTGACAAACTTTTGAAATAAAGTAATTCTTAATGGATAATCAATTTTTTTTATATATACATTTTCTATTCAACCCATAGATGGGACCATAACAGGTACTACCACTCCGGTAAAGAGTGGACTAGGAAGCAATGGTGATGAAGGGGTGCTCCACATTCCCCAGACCTCCAGAACTGGAACCTCACCATCAGATGTCATTCCTGTCACCTTCAGCCACCACCACCTAGCACATATTATAAGAAGGGTTGATCATGGATTGATCGGAGGGGCTCTCTCTGACCGCCCATCTAAACTAAGTAATGGTCTAAGCTAGGTATACCCAATTTGTTAAAAAGTCCATGTTTTTACAATACAAATATACCCCCCCTTCCAAAAAATAAAGATGCTACTCAGGTAGAAAATAAGTATCGAAAATCAGAAAATAAAATCAAAATACCACCCTGTCGGATGGGGCGTTAGAATGCACAGAATGCACCTCTGCAGAGGGGTAAGACTCCCCCAATGGGGCCACCTGTTGGCCGTGGGTGGCGACCCGTGATGCTTAAGGATAGAGCCCAGGTGGATGAGCAGTTCATGACATGCAATACTTCACTTTGGCCCTATCTTGGGCTAGACGGGCGGTCGGAGAGGCCCCTCCGATCAATCGGCTGATCACGTCAAGCCCTAGCACCTATATGATTTTCCCAACCCTATTGCCCTTATGGCAAGCCCCAACCCCTTTTTATCATATGGGTGCTAGAAGGCAGTGGCTGCGGGTCTACATATCCTGGGAATGACGTTAAACTCTATCTGATGGTGAGGTTCCAGTTTTGGAGGTTTGGGGAATGTGGAGCGACCCTTCATCACCATTGCTCCCTGGTCCACTCTGACCCGGAGTAGTAGTACCTGTTAGGGTCCCATCTATGGGTTAAATAGAAAAATGTATTTATAAAAAAATTGTATTATCCATTAAGAATTGATTTATTTCAAAACTTTATCGGCATTAAATGACCCACTGAGGTTGATATGCCGTAAAACAAAACAAACCAAACCAAAATAAAAATAAAAAATAAAAAATAATTTTTGGATATTTAAAAAATTTTTTTTTTTTTTTTACTCATTTCGATAATTATTTAATCTTTATTTAATTATTTATCTTATAAAAGAAAAAAGTATACATCAATATTTGCTCTGTTTAAAGCGGGGGGGGGGGGCGCTAATTTTCAATAGAGTTTGTGACAAAAAATTATTAGAGATTGATACTAAAGTAAAGTAGTTATTAAAAAAATATGTTTTTAGAATATAATAATATGACATTTTAAACTTAACATCATGATACTCATATCTTAAATGAATTTTATATATTAATTTATCATAGCAGAAATACCTAATTAAATCAAAAAGTTTTAAAATAAAATAACTGATGCATTATAAAATCCATTCATTGATAAATCAATACTGAAAATTTCATTAAAATCAGATAATTCCCAGATTTTTGGTAATTTTTTTTTTTCAATCTAGTGTTAAATTCATTTTGTAAACACGGATTTTACGGCAACTCCAGTGGCCATATTAAGTCATATTTGATAAAAATTGACCGAAAAAAATAGTTTTAAATGTATTAAAAATAAATTACATGTGTAATATTATTTTGCTTTTTGTACTGATGCTCATTATGTTACTACCTTTCGACTGAAACAAAAATTTGACCATAAATAATCAATTTAATTTTAATTAGTTTTTAAAATGAAAAGTAGACAAAAAAATAGGTATCCTTAGTCTAAGCAGAGTGTTGCATGTCATGGACTGCTCATCCACAAAGATTCCATCCTTAAGCATTATGGGCGACCACACTATGGCCAACAGGTGGCCCAATTGCAGTCGGTGTATTCTAAAGACCCAGACGACAGGGCTAAGAGCGGGTTATAAAATATCTAAATTGATGTGCCAATATAAAGCTGGGGGGGGGGGCATAATTGTACAATATCTACATATATTTGCCGATAAAAAGTGAAAAATACAGCACGTACATATTTGAAATTTGAATTTGTTTTGTAAAAATTCATGGTAAAAAAAAATATACCTGGGTAGGGGGTAAAATATCTAAATTGATTTGGCGATGAAAAGTGAGGTTGGGGTGGGGCATTGTAAAATATCTCCATTAATTTGCTGATAAAATGTGAAAAACATGACTTGGAAAATATCTATATTTGGCTAGAATTATGTCTTATGCCAGCAATTAAAAACAGCGTAAATTAGGGCAGGAATCCGGGATGACAAAACGTTAAAATGACCAATAGTACTATTCGCAGAGTTCCGTCCTGGCCTCCTGCCTTAAAAAAACGCTAGGCGGTGATAGGTGAAAAAACAAACCCACCTATGAATGAAGTCCCTAGCTGAAGTGGTGCCTGCTGTATATGAAAAAATAATTTGTCAATTGAAGGCGTTTTTATGGATTTAAAAAAAAAATTTTTTTAGTTTGAAGGTTAAAAGTAAGCTGTATTTTTAAAAAGGTTAAAATATTTACATTTACTTGTCGAAAAAAGACTGGAGGTGATAAAATATCGCTGTTTTTTGTGTTTTTTTTTTTTTTTTTTAAATTCTTGTCTTATTCAGTGACGTATAAAAATAAATCAAAATATTGCTACATGATGAAAGCAAAACTTCAAAATAGCCAATCAGAAGCATTTTTACTGTTTAATGAATATTTATGACCAGTTTGGGAAATATTGGGTAGGTTCATTGAGCAAAAACAAAACAAAAAAATAAAAAAGCGTCCTTGTTATTTTACTAGTTATATTTGTTAACGGTAACAATAACATTAATTTTGTCTCAGATAATTCAGATTTTCCAGGACAAAAAACCGAAAATTTTCCAGGATTTTGAAAAAATACCCCCATCGTTTCAAGGTTTTCCAGTACTGGAAAACAAAATTTTTTTTTTCCAGGTTTTCAAGGTTTTCCAGGACGAGTGGGAACCCTGAGTTAAGGATTACTGACTTTAAAACATAGCTAAAAAAAGTTCAGAAAAAAAAAAAAAAAAAAAAAAAGTAATTTCGTTGTTGCGGAAATTTCCATAAAATACGATAATTATCAAATTTTTTTACGTGTGAATATTAAAATTCTCATGCTAAAAATTAATGTTAAATAAATATTGGGTAAAACTTGCAAATCATACTCAAAATCTCATGATATTACGGCTAAATTCTCATAAAACCCCATTATATTACAGGGTGACACAGAAAGAAAAAAAACAGAACCCAAATTATTTATTATTTTCCCATTAAACTAACCCTACCACCCCCCCTAGTTAAATTAGTTTTCTTACAAAATTTGTGGGTTCTGTTTTTCCTGGGTCATAGTTTGTTTTGAAATGTACGATGCACGATTGAAAAGTACATTGTACATTTACAAATTTTGCACAGGTTGATTTTTCAAACGTAAATATATGTATACACATATATAATATTAATTTAAATATGTAACATCACTTTGTATTTAAAAATACATTTCTAAATGCTTATGTTGAATTACATAAAAGAAATAGATTATCTATTTACATGTTTTCACAAACTGTGTGTGCTTTTGTTTACATTTCTTGTAATTTCAAGTTTTTTTTTCCAAAATTGAAACGGACGTAAAAAATAATTCAATTGTTAAAAACACATAAAAGTTAAATATTTAGAAAGATTCTTATTTTATTTTCAACGGTATAAACATTTTAAAATTGAGAAATAAGCAATAAATTTAAACTTTATTATCTGCATAACATAAACAATGCCTCGCTGTTTAACGTAAACTTTACGTTACGCGCTATAGTATGCCTGTCGGACAAATAAATTCGAGTTTTTTTTTCTTTAAAATACAAATTTTTGAAGCAAATCCTGAAGCGGATAGCAATATTTACATTTTACACATCATATATCAAAATAATTCTGAAACTTTCTAATTTTACAGACAAAGTGCTTCTTTTTTGCTAATCAAACTCTTTTTGAACAAATAGTCTTGGAGTTTGCACTATCATAATTTTACTTCCACAGGTCCTAGAAACAAACAAAAAAGCTTCCTTTTGTACTTCCAGGTGTCTTCTAATTGAATGCAAAATTTCAAGAATATTGATAAATATTAGCCACCTAGAATTTCCAAAGAAATGTAGAGTGTAAAATGTATTCTCGGAAAAAAATTCCTATCACGCATTTTCAGTTGTTTGAAGCAAAATACGTTTTTAACTCGCTGTAAAAAATTATTCAATTAATAAAAACACATACAAATTACATATTTAGAGAGATTATTTTCTTTTCTTTCCAACTATATAAATATTTTAAAGATTGAACCATAAATATACGAGAAATTGTAATTTTAAATCAATAAGGTCCGATTTGTGACGTCAGTTGATAGGGTGTTTTTACATCTGAAAGTCATGTAAATTCAAGTTTTTTCTTCAAAATCCAAAGTTTCGGAGCAAATCCCGAAGCACTTAGCAATCTTTAAATTTTACAAATTATATATCAAAATAATTCTAAAACTTTCTAATATCACGGACATAGGGCTTTTTTTCTGCTTCTCTAATATTTTTTAAACAAATAGCCTTGAAACTTGCCCTCTCATATTTTCATTTCCACGCGTCCTAGAAACAAAACAAAAAAGACCACGTCTGTACTTCCAGGTGTCTTCTATTTGAGTGCAAAATTTCAAGAATATTGATAAAGATTAGCCACTTTGATTTTGAAAAACAACAGCGTGTAAAATTTATAAAAAAAAAAAAAAAAAAAAAAAAAAAAAAAGTCATTTTTGTTTTCAGCTGTTCGACCGAAAATACGGTTTTAACTCGCTGTAAAAAATAATTCAATTGATGAAAACCAATAAAAATGACATATTTAGACAGATTACTCTATTCTCTCTCCAACCATATAATTTTTTTTAAGATTGGTTAAGAAATACTTGAGAAATTGCAAATTTAACTGATTAAGGTCGCAAATTTGAAAATGTCAGCGTTTTTCAGCTAAATGCTTGTAATGCTAGCAAAGTCCTTGGTTGCAGGTTCGTTCGTCAATGTAGAATATATGCAAATGAACATCTTTCAAGATCGGTGATTAAATAATCAACTAACCACATATTCAAGCTGTTGATTGGCTGGCTTTAATCCACGCGCCCATGCAGAGTCTATAAGTTTAAGTGATGGATTCCAGCACACCTTATATGCCAAAATAATAAATTAAAAAAAAGAAAGGAAATGTGAGGTTCCATCTGTATTCCCATTCAAATATGTCTCAGGCACCGGCAATAAACCCGGCCCTTACCACTTCTAGTTAGGGGAAAAGCCCCTAGGGACCACAGAATTGATTTTAGCTTGCCTATCTGTCTCAAAGCCCTTGAGCCAGGTAATGGTGTGTAGTGGATGCAGTCTGTCTCCCCAATGAAAATGACATAAGATCATTTGTGCTCTGCATATTGCAAAACTGCAACATTCTCAAGGTTGGAATATACATAAGAGCTTTGAGAATTAGAATAAAATGAGCTTGGGTACAGTCAGTCATAAAACTAGTTTTCATGGAGTTAGTGACAGGCGTTCGTTGACGAAAAAATTAGGATTACCTTTCAGTGGCAGGTATTAGCTAACAAAGCATTGTTATCTTCCAAGCTATTTCAGGATATAAAGACAGACAAATTTGACCAAAAGCTGATACCAGAGTTTAGTGGCATGGATCCCAGTCAATACATTGTTGAATGGATAGAGAAGGCTGTGCTAGTGTGTCGGCTGTGCTCGGTGAAGAGAATAGAATGTGTAGTCCCAATGAGTTTGGTAGATGGGGTGTTTGCCCTTTACCAACAACTAAGCAAAGACAAAAAAAGGGGATTATGATTCCTTAAAAGATGTGCTTTTAACACCATTCCATGTCAAAACACCAGCAAAAAGTTGAAATCGGCACTCACCGACACCGAATTACCTGAAATTTGGCACAAATGTTCCTCTTCATGAGTTAGGAAAGTGAGCCAAATCATTTTGTCTTAAACATTACCGTTCCGATATTAGAGGGGGGTGGATATAATTTTCCTATTTTGCCTCAAATTAAGGTCGTGCAGTGTCACAAAATCTCAATGTTTTCTTTAATTTAAAAAAAAAATACTTTCATACCAAATTTCAGAAATATTGAATGTATGTAAGGCAAATAAGGACTGTAGAATCCAAATATCCAACTATTTTAACCCTATACCTGAGAGAAAATTTTATTTTGACCACCCAAATGCATGACTCCAAAAATCAACAACTTTTCACCTATGTAGCTTACGGTCAGTCTATCGAAAATGTGTCCTCTTCAATTTTCATGATATTTTTTTCTTAACATCTACTATGTATGCCTAAGTTCATCAAAGAATTTTGTGTGGGAGCAAAGTCTACTTTAGAAGATATGAACCTGCCAAGTTCAGAATTTTTTTTCCCATGTACTTGCAGGATTTCAGTGAAAGATTATAATTAAAGACAATACTAGTATTTCTGATCCAATCTTAGAAATATTTGTATGGTTGGAAAGAAAAGAAAATAATCTTTCTAAATATGTAATTTTTATGTGTTTGTATCCATTGAATTATTTTTTACAGCAAGTTAAAACGGTATTTTGTCTTTGAACAGGTGAAAATGCCTTATATGATTTTTTTCCGTATCTGAATACTAATGCATTACATTATTTGTAAAATCAAAGTGGTTAATCTTTGTCAATATTCTTGAAATTTTACACTTAAATAGGAGACACTTTTACCTAAAAGTGGAAACTTTCTTTTCTGACCTTTGGGAGTGAAACAATAGACCAAAGTTGAAAGAAATTTCTTCAAAAAATATAAGATAAGCAAAAAAAAAAGCACTATATGCCTAATAGGATTATTTTCATATAAAATATGTGAAATAAAAACGATTGTATACCATCTGGGATTTGCTTTGAAACTTTGAATTTTGAAGAAAAAAAAAAAATCAAATTTACTTGTCCTTTGAACATAAACAACTCTCAGCTAGGCGTCGTTTATCCAGACCATACCAGTTTAAATAGTAATTCATCGCTTATTTCTGGTCCAATTTTTAAAATATCTATAAAGAAAATAAAATAACCTTTCTAAATATGGAACTTTTATGTGTTTTTAACCATTGAATTATTTTTTATGCCGAGTTAAAATAGTATTATTTTTTACAGCAAGTTATTTGTTTATTATTACACATAAACAAAGCTGCACACGGACAAGCTTTGTTAAATAAAATTATATCAAGAGTTATTCTATTTCTTGTATGTAATAAAACATAGCAGGTATTTTAAGTCCAAAGTGATGTTATTTATATAAATTAATACTATATGTGTGTATATATGCCGTATTAAAATGAAAATGTTGAATAATCTTACGGTAAACTTTAAAAAAAAAATCTTGATATCCCTTCTGATAGCACTCCCAATTGAATTTTTTTTATTTAAGGTTATTGTTATTTAATCACATTAATTATATAGAGCTTTGTAAATAGAGTTCAGAACTGTTTGAAGTATGCAAATATCCCCAGTGGTTCAAAAGTTATGAGAATTTAAAGCCCCGAAATTGGGGCTACAAAAGTAGACATAATTTTGTTTAAAAAAAAAAAAAAAAAAAAAGTCAAATCACGGACCATTTCAATACAAGAAATTTAGTAATTTCTTCACCATTTCTTTATTTTTGGAGTAATTTTGATAAAACTTTGCATTCTTATGTAAAATTGTATGTTCTTTCTGATTCTGCACTTAAATTTTATGTATCTCCATGCTAGAACCCATTATTTGGAGAATAAAAAGTAGGGTTATCAAAATTTTGTTTTTTTAAAGTTTACCACAAGATTATTCAACATTTTCATTTTAATACGGCATATATATATATATATATATATATATATATAGTACTAGCTAAAGTACCCGGTCCATAACCGGACTAAAAAAAATTAGGAACACCAGAGTGAGTGGGGAGAAAAGACGAAAATAATTTTATCAAATCAAAAAATGTTTTTAAATAAAAAAATTAAAAAAAATAATTAAAAAAAATAATAAAAAAAATAAATCGCTGATTTAAATTTCAAGACACCACTAATAGGAATGAATTAAAGTAACTTCTAAAGTTTAAAAAAAAAATTAAATGAGTAAAAGAAATATCTAGATAAGTATATTAGTCGAAAGACCATTTTAGTAAAAAAAAAAGGTAAGTGGTAACTTAATTTTTTTAAAAAATCTGTCTATTCATTTATTATTTAATAAAGAATATAATTCTATAACACATTTATTATTCAAGTTACATACATCAGAATCACGTTTATTTTATCTTTGTTTAGTGTTTAAACACTAAACAAACATAAAGCTTAACTTAACATTTTGTATATAAACACTGTTTAAACAATGTTAAGTGTTACTAATAAAAAAAATAAAAAATGTAAAGATAAACTTTTGACAACTATATGTATGTATTTATTTAGATATTTCTTTATTCTTTTACTGTTTGTTTACTTATTTACGAAATGTAAGTTAAGTTTCTTCAAATAAGTTATATAACTTAACTACCTTGTATTTTTAACTCATGTCGAGATTTTTGTAAAAGGCTTTTTTCTAAAACTCTTTTGTACATATGAAAAAAATTAAATACTGATTATTTTTTTTAGTCCAATCATGGACCGGGTACGTTTGCTAGTTAATAATAAAAACAAAGTAGATTTATTATTAATCGTTAAATTAAATGTTTTCATTTATTATTGTTATTTACTTTGCTGTAAAAAATAATTCAATCGTTAAAACCACATACAAATTACATATTTAGAAAGATTATTTTCTTTTCTTTCTAACCAAATAAATATTTCTAAGATTAGACCAGTGATATGCGAGAAATTCTGAGCAGAAACGATTAGGGCATTTTGTCAACTTCAAATTACCAGCAGAGGTGCCATTTTACTGTTGATCCAGGCAGCAGCTGCTATGCCATGATTATCGCAAATTGTTTTGTTTAATTAATTCATTAATTAATTATATCCCTTAATCAGTAAAAATCAATAACCAAATTTGGCATGTTTCTTAGAAGGATATTAATGTGTATGCAAGATTTTGAATCTAAGTGACCTCCCGTTTTGGACTTATATGTCGACACGTACATACCAAACTTCCTTATATATATATACTAGCTAAAGTACCCGGTCCAAGACCGGACTAAAATGAAATTTGGATCACCAGGGAGTGAGAGAGAAAGTGGAAGACAGTAGTTAGAGAGGGGGTAAGAGGAAAATAATTCTTGAAACTAAAATCATTGAGAATTTGTATATTTCAGGATTTGTATTTTCTGTTTTATAGTTTAAAATTATTTCATATTATTATACAACAAATTGAAAGTATTCGTTTGTATATTTGTTTGTTATTGTTTTAAATTTTTTGTACATGACAATAATTCACATTTAGTTCTTAATTGCATGTTGAGTTTAAAAAGAAGCTGAGAATCGAAAATTTAAATTCTTCGTATTGCAATATCTATTTTTGCTAAAACCTAAGATAGTATTATAGGGACCACCAATTGATCAGTTTAGGCCATCTTGAATAAAACGGAAATATTTTGTTATTTATAATTAATTGATTTTTCATAGAATTTAAAAAAACTCTTATCGTAACTTGTTTTTAGCTACGTTAATTTTCAGTTGATTTAACAGTGCAAAAATGAAAACATTGTTTTTCAATCATAATTTTCATTATTTCCGTAAGCTGAAAAAAAGTTAAAGAATCATCAGGAGTTTATTTAATGTTTTTTCTTTCAAATGGAAAAAAATTTTTCAAGAAAATATTAATTTTTCTGCAAAGTTTCATAGTGTTAAATATGGGGGGGGGGGGGGTAAATTTCACAGGGTAAAATTGGTGGTACCTAGTATTTTAAAAACATTGTTTAAAAACGTTTTGGTGGACCTGGTTATCTGGACCCCCCCCCCCATCTATTTTTTTTCCCTTCAGTTGATTATTATCGATTACACACCAATCAGATTGAAAAAGAAAATTCTTAAAAGTTCTTTATTATTTGAGTATTCACGGGTGCTCATTTCCTCGTATAAGTTTATAGTAAATTGATCCCCCATATCGGAACCGCTTGAACGGAACCCAAATTATTTATTTATTTTCCCATTAAACTACCCCCCCCCTAACCCTAACCCCTACCCCCCCCCCCCTAGTTAAAATTAAGTTTTATTACAAAATTTATACTAATTACAAAACATCAATTTTCATAAAAGTTCAAATGTCACCTATGAAATCTCTATTTAAACATGCCAATTTTTCAGAACTGAAAAGTTGCACTATAAACTCAGCAATGTTTATTGACTTCACAATAAAGAGTAAAATCATAAAACTTAAAATTTAATTTGTAAGGCAAATTCTGAGGAATATTTTAAATTGTATTTTGAATAATAATTTAAATGTTGGTTGTTAGTTGTTTTGTTTTATCAACTTTTCGGGTAATTTACTAATGAATCATGTCATTTTGATAAACAAAGCGCTTACAATTTTTCGTACTTACATATAATTTTTTTTTTAAATGTTCCAATAACTGGATATTGTCAGATAAACTTGAAATAAATTTCGTCTTACAAATAATTGACTACTTATCTCCAGTCGGGCCTTCGACTAAAGATAAAACACCGGATTTTTAGTAACCTTTGTTTTTGTTTGTTTTTTTTTTATCGTGGTTTGAGAAAATAATTAGTTAACGAACCAAAAGAAAAACAGTTTCTAAGGAAATTCGTCAATCTTATTGTTATTTTTAACCCTTTAAAACTCTAACAATAAAAATTAAATAAATAAATTAAAGAATTAAAAGTCATTTTATTCGAATGAAAATCTTAGTTTAATTTATACAAATATGTAACCGTACTTACGACGTAAACTGATTTTCATGATACTGTTATTTACGGATTAAAATATTTTTTTAATAATGTAACCGTAAAGCGTGCATTTTGATTTTCTACAATTTTTATGCATTACAAAAATTAAAATTAAAATGAGTGTACTGTACAATTTAAGAATATGGACAAACTCGCTGTAAAAAACAATTTAATCTATAAAAACACATACAAATTACATATTCAGAAAGACTAAGAGATTCCGAACTGCCGTATTCGTATTATCGCCTATACGTAGTATTTTTTTTTTTTAACTCGCTGTAAAAAAAAAAAAATCTATAAAAACACATACAAATTACATATTCAGAAAGACTATTTCATCTTATTACTAAAGATATAAATATTTTAAAGATTAAAATCCTAAATAGGTAAGAGATTCCGATCTGACTGTTATAGACTGCACTGCTTGTATCGCAATAATCATAGGCAGTGTGGCTATCCGAAGCCATTTTTTAATTTTTTAACTCGCTGTAAAAAATGATTCAATTAATAAAAACTCACACAAATTACATATTTTGAAAGAGTATTTTCTTATCTTTCTAACGATATAAAAATTATTAAAGACTGGACCATAAATAGGCCATAAATTCGGAACTGAACGGCTTAGACTGCAAAATTAATTCATTAAAATCAAAACTTCGCTGCTGTTATCGCTTTAACAATAAGCAGGCAGAGACAATATTTTATTATCAGGAGGGGCTGATATACGGACAGTTCCGCAAATTGGGTGATTTTGGATTAATTAATCGATTAAATCCCTTAATCAATAAAAATCAATAACCAAATTTGGAATTTTTCTTAGTTAGAACGATATCAATGTGTATGCAAGATTTTGAATCTGAGTGACCTCCCGTTTTTTTGTTTTACGTCGACACGTACATACCAAAATCTCTGTTTTATAGATTAGATATATATATACTAGCTAAAGTACCCGGTCCATGACCGGACTAACAAAAAATAGGAACACTAAAGAGTAAATGAGGAGAAAATAAGAGATAGGTATACCCAATTTTAGTTCTTTTTTGAATATCTCATAAAATAAAATAGGAGATGGGGGATAGACCTTGTAAAAAAATATTTCCCCTAATATATTTGTGAAAATCGGACCATTAATTGAGTTTTCATAGTATATTTATAATAATCCTCTTGTCGTAAGTTGTTTTTGGCTAAGATAAATTTCAGTTGATTTAACGGTGCAAAAATTAAAACATTGTTTTTCCAATCATAATTTTCATTATTTCCGTCAGCTGAAAATTTTTTTAAAAATCATCAGGAGTTTGTTTAATGTTTCTTCTTTTGAATGGAAAATTTTTTAAAAGATAATACTAATTTTTATGCAAGTATCATTGTGTTAAATTTCACAGGGAAAATTGGTGGTAACTAATAAGAGTTAATTATTTATCAAATTTAAAAAAAAAAAATTTTTTAATTAAAAAAAAAAAAAAAAAAAAAAAAAAAAAAAAAAAAAAATCGCTGAGATTTGTCTAATGAATAAACGGTCGAAATAAATGTTATATTTGAGACGACACTAATATGAAGGAATTAAAGTAACTTCTAAAGTTTTAAAAAAATGTTAATAATTGATTAAAAGAAATCTCGAGATAAGGGCTGAACTTGAAAAACAGTCGGAAAATTAGGGTACCCAGAAAAAACAGAACCCAAATTATTTATTCATTTTCCCATTAAACTAACCCTAAACCCTTACCCTAACCCAAGTTAAAATTAACAGTTTTATTACAAAATGCGTGGGTTCTGTTTTTTCTGGGCCACCCTATTTTTTCGACTGTTTTTTAAGTTCAGCTGTGTAAAAAATCTGCCTATTTATTTATCATTAGAATTATGATAAATCAATTAACAAATTTTCTTATTCAAGTTACGTACATTAGAATCATTTTTATTTTATGTTTGTTTAGTGTGTTTAATAAACACGAAAGAAACAGCTTAACTTAACATTTCAAACAAACTTCTTCATATAATTTATTCAACTACATTGTATTTTTATTTTTAAAATTTTGTTATTGTTATTTACAACTATATTGTTTACTTATTTAACGAAATAATTAGTTATATAATTTAACTACCTATTTTTGTAAAAGGCCTTTTTTTTCTAAAACTCTTTTATATATATATATATATATATATATATATATATATATATATATATATATATATGTATATAGTATATAGTTTAATTCCGAGCTGAACGAAAATTTATTCACTAAAATTGAATTTTTATTGCTGGTAATTGCTTTAACAAAAAGTCAGGCAGCAGACAATATTTTATCAGCAGCAGGAGTTGGTATACGGACAGTTTCGCAAATTGGGTGATTTTGGCTTAATTATATCCCTTAATCAGTAAAAACCAATAACCAAATTTGGCGTGTTTCTTAGTTAGAAGGATATTAATATGTATGCAAGATTTTGAATCAGAGTGACCCCCTGTTTTGAACTTATACGTTGACATGTACATACCAAAAACTTAGTCTTATATATATATATATATATATATATATATATATCAATAAAGGAAGGAAGAACTCAATACAGTAATCCCACTATAAATTTATTTCGATGAAAATTGGGGCCCATATAAATCTAAGTTGATTTAAACCGGCTCCCCAAATTTTCGTCTCATCAGATGGGTCTCAATTCACTTATGGACAAGCATATCACAAAAAAACCCAAAGAGCTGAATATATATAAATTCAAACAAAAACAAAAAATAATAAAAAATATATATATATATTTTTAACAGTGTAGGATTGTAACCATAGAAACAGGAAGTGAATGAAAAAAAGAGATACATCTCAAGGTTGATTCCTAGGTTGTCCAGACAGACAAAAAAGTGACATGACAGAAAAAACAGAGTAGTATATTAAAATATAAATAGACAAGTAAAATTATTTCATTTTTTAAATTTAAACATTAGAGTATAATGATGTATAAAAGAAAATACTAGTTAAGATATAAATAATAAAATAAATTAATAGTACGATAATAAAAATTAAAATTAAAAAATAATACTAACAATAAAAATAATACTCAGAAGAGTCCTGGAGACCTGAAGAGACTTGCTGTCACTCGGACTCCAGTGAAAGACCATCAGCTAACACTGATGTGAAAACTCAAAAGGAGTAATAATAAAAAATGAAATAATTTGAAAAAATATATAAATTGAAAATAATCATAATGATAAAATAAATTAATAATAAATAATAATAATAATATTAAGGTAATAATAATAATAATAATAATAATAAGATAATGTAAAGATAATAATAATAAAAATATTAATAATAGTAATAATAATAGGATAAATTAATTAAAATAATAATATAATAATTTGAAAAAATATATAAATTACAAACAATCATAATAATAATAAAATAAATTAAAATTAATAATAATAATAATAATAATAATATTGAGATAAAGTAAAGATAATAATAATAAAAATAATAATAATAGTAATAATAATAGGATAAATTAATTAAAATAATAATAATATTAAAAATATTATTAATAATAATAATAATAAAATGAGATAAGGATATTAAAAATAAGAAAAAGTAAATAATGATAATAATAATATTAAGGTAAAGTAAATAATAATAGTAATAATAATGAAAAAATAAGATAGGGTAAAAAATAATAAATTATAATAAAAATAATAAGATAGGGTAAAAAATAAATAAAAATAAGAAAAATAAATAAATTGAAAATAATAATAATAATAATAAAAATAATGATAATATTAAGATAAAGCAAAGATAATAATAATAATAAAATAATAATAGGATAAATTAATAAAAATATTATTAATAATAATAATAATAAAATGAGATAAGGTAAATAATAATAATAATAATATTAAAAATAAGAAAAAGTAAATAATGATAATAATAATATTAAGGTAAAGTAAATAATAATAGTAATAATAATGAAAAAATATAAGATAGGATAAAAAATAATAAATTATAATAAAAATAATAAGATAGGGTAAAAAAATATATGATAAGAAAATAATAATAATAATAATAATAATAATAAAGTAAATTAAAAATAAAAATCCTAATAATAAAATTAAAAATAGAAATAGATTAAAGATAATAATAATAATAATAAATAATAATAATATAAAAAAAAAAATTTAAAATATATATATATATATATATATATATATATATATATATATATATGATATTAATGATAAAATAAAATAAATTAAAGATAATAAAATAATAATCAAGATAATTAGATGAATTAAATTACAGTAACAGGTTTCAAATAATACATTTTGAACAAGAAACCATTCCTCAGAACACCACAACTCTAATCATTAACTTCGAGTCCTATAGGATTATACTAATTTGAATTTGTTTTTATGTCTACATTTAAAAATCAATTGGTTTCTTTTATTGAGTAATTGGCCAGTGGGTCTATATTTCAGGATACATATCTTCTCATCCAGACAGAGGTTACACCTACCTTAAAGGTAGGGGTGGAAGATTGCTTAATAAATTCCCATTTTATGGTAGGGGTTAAGCCTCTGTCTTTCAGATTCCAATAGTAGCTTGATAGTGCAGTCTGATTTTTGATTTTGTGGTTAGAGAAAGAATGGGTATGGAGTCCGAGTGACAGCAAGTCTCTTCAGGTCTCCAGGACTCTTCCGAGTATTATTTTTATTGTTAGTATTATTATTTTTAATTGATTTTTATTTCTATTATTGATTTTTTAATTTTAATTTTTATTATCGTAATATTAATTTATTTTATTATTTATATCTTAACTAGTATTTTCTTTTATACATCATTATACTCTAATGTTTAAATTTAAAATCTTTTTATCTTACTTGTCTATTTATATTTTAATATACTACTGTTTTTTCTGTCATGTCACTTTTTTGTCTGTCTGGACAACCTAGGAATCAACCTTGAGATGTATCTCTTTTTTTCATTCACTTCCTGTTTCTATGGTTACAATCCTACACTGTTAAAAATATATATATATATTTTTTGTTTTTGTTTGAATTTATATATATTTAGCTCTTTGGGGTTTTTTGTGATATGCTTGTCCATAAGTGAATTAAGACCCATCTGATGAGACGAAAATTTGGGGAGCCGGTTTAAATCAACTTAGATTTATATGGGCCCCAATTTTCGTCGAAATAAATTTATAATGGGATTACTGTATTGAGTTCTTCCTTCCTTTATTGATAAATATTGCTCTGTATATAATCTAAAAGATTATTTTACATTGAGCTCTCTTCAGTGATTTAAAGATTCGCTGTATTTATACATACTGGATCATCAATATTAGTACAGTGGATCTTAGAAATCACATATAGAATCATCCCTTACCACCAAGTTTGGATAAATCTCTTTATATATATATATATATATATATATATATATATATATATATATATAGATAGATAGATCAATTTATATAAATAACATCACTTTTGGACTTTAAAATACCTTTTTAAATACCTGCTATCTTGTATTACATACAAGAAATAGAATAACTCTATATAATTTTATTTAACAAAACCTGTCCTGCGTGTGCAGCTTTGTTTATGTGTGTGTAATAATACCACTTAACTCGCCATAAAAAATAATTCAATGGTTAAAAACAAAAACGTTACATATTTAGAAAGATTATTTTCCTTTCTTTCCAACTATATAAATATTTAAAAAATTGGACCAGAAATAAGCGATAAATTACTAATTTAAAATGGTATGGTCCAGTTTGCTGAGAGTTGTTTATGTTATGGAAGACAAGTAAATTTGATCTATTGTATTTTCGCTTCCAAAGGTTGGAAAAGAAAAAAAAAACAAGTTTCTGCTTGTAGTTAAAAGTGTCTCCTATTTAAGTGTAAAATTTCAAGAATATTGATCAAGATTAACCACTTTGATTTTACAAAAAAAATAACATGGAAAATTCAACTTGTAAAAAAAATTGTATCACACGTTTTTCGGCCCTTTAAAAGACAAAATACTATTTTAGCTCACTGTAAAAAAAATTCAATGGATAAGAACACACAAGAATTACATATTTAGAAAGATTATGTCATTTTCTTTCCAACCATAGAAAATTTTTTTAAATTGGACCCAAAATACGCTAGTAATTACTTTTTTTTAAGTCGATAAGGCCAGAATTACGAAAATCGAGTAAATTTTACGGTTTTCTTTTCAAAATTAAAATTTTAAGCAAAATCCCTGGCGGAATACAATCATTTTTATTTCACACATTATATATGAAAATAATTCTGAGTGTCTTTTATTACTGGTATAGTGCTTTGTTTTTCCTTCTCTTATATTTTTTAAAGAAATTGACTTCAAATTTGCTCTATTGTATTTTCACTTCCACAGGGCCTAGAAACAAAAAAAAAACGGGTCCTGTTTATACTTCCAGGTGTCTTCTAATTGAGCGTAAAATTTCAAGAATATTGATAAAGATTAGCACAATGATTTTGAAAAACAAAGTAGCATGTAAAAATTAGTCTAAATTTTTTTTTTTAAATGTCATATTTTATGTTTATTCAATGGATAAAAACACATAAAAATTACATATTTATAAAGATTATTTTATTTTCATTCCAACCATATAAATATTTTAAAGATTGGATCAGAAATGCTCAAGAAATTGCGATTTTAACCAGTTAAGGGGAAAAATTGTTTATGTCCAACAATTTTACGAAATGAGCTGTTATTGCTACTTCTTATTTCCCAAATAATGGGTTCTAGCATGGAGATACATAAAATTTAAGTGCAGAATCAGAAAGAACATACAATTTTACATAAGAATGCAAAGTTTTATCAAAATTACTCCAAAAATAAAGAAATGGTGAAGAAATTACTAAATTTCTTGTATTGAAATGGTCCGTGATTTGACTTTTTTTTCTTTTTTTTTTTTTTTTTTAAACAAAATTATGTCTACTTTTGTAGCCCCAATTTCGGGGCTTTAAATTCTCATAACTTTTGAACCACTGGGGATATTTGCATACTTCAAACAGTTCTAAACTCCATTTACAAAGCTCTATATAACTAACATGATTAAATAACAATTACCTCAAATAAATAAAATCAACTGGGAATGCTATATGTAGAGCAGTTTAATATGATGGCATGATAAAAGTTGCTATTATTCTCACAACATTCATGTATTTTTGTCATGTCTTTTATAACTTTATACCTTACAATTATTATATAAAATAGAAACTTAAAAGATCCACTATTAGTAACCAGTAGATATTTAGAGGAGTGTTCAAAATATAATGGTAGCTTATATTAAAATCATCATCCCTACATTTGTTCCTAGCAGAGTTCATATTTGTTTGCTTTTGATCCATTGATAACAAAAAAAAAAAATGCTACAACAATATCTTGTAATGTTATTACTGACATATCTCTACCCAATTTTCTCTGGTTGTGTCATTTTGATATTAAAAAAAAAAAAAGTTGAAAATCAACCTACCCTAATCCACAGTCCCAGGAACAAGTTTTCATCAATTTATTCCACTCATCAGAGATAAAACAGCCATGAAACGATGTAGTGAAGATGAAAACTATGACCTAGTATATGACTTCTCTATTGGAACTGAAGAAAAACCAGTAAAATTTGTTGTTTCAGGATATGTTTGTATATAGGTATAACCTGTCGGTCGCTACTCACAGAATTTCCGAAAGATCGGATTTTCTGCATCAACCAAGGATTGCAGGGTCTCTATATTTGCTGAAAGTCTATCCGAATGCCCACATTGTGTTTAGATCTCAAACGACTAGAAATCTGCTATAGAAACTGATTTCCAAGGCTAACGGCGGCCTAGTGGTCACATAAAAAAACAACTTTTTCTTCTTCAAATTCAACAACATTTATATTCAAATAACAAAAGAATACAAACAATTATTTCTCAAGACTGTGGGAGTGATGGATACGTAATTAATAACTTTTGGTCTTCTGCAAAGTATTGTGCAAAACAGTTTGTAAAGTTGACTAAGTTTTCAAATGGTCTTAGCTGAAGTCATTTTCTCTCGGCTCTCAGTATTTTGCGTTAATCTTTTCTACTAGCCCAGTCAGCTCATGTGATTCTCAAGCAATCACAACTTCATCTCTGCTGTATCTCAGCTTCATCTGCCCGTTCGGCCTCATCTGATTTTTCGTCAGGAACGTCTCAGTTAAATAATATTTCAATCGGAACACTTGTATTTCTGGCTGATGTGGAGGCATTAGAAATTTTCTCTGCACCTCCCACTTTGGTAGGGTAGCCGCCCTCCTTTAGTTCTAACCAGGCAATCGAATTCACTTTCGCCCAAATCGACAGGGGCTTCAATTCTTCCGAGGTTCTTAAGTGTTTCCCAACAAAATGTGTGGTCTTAAATACATTTAGGTTTAATTCGTTTCTATTAGATTTTCAACAAAGAGTTTATCTCTTTTCTTAAGTGGAAAAGGAAAACAATAAAACAAAAGAAGTTATCTTTTTCCTAAGTGGAAAAGGAAAAATAATGAAAATATTCTTTCCAAGGGCCCAAGACAAGTCAGCTGACCATGTTTATCGTGTTCCGCGCCCCTCGTCTGGTCACATCAAAGTCTTTGTCTCAATCGCCACGGATTCTCGCTTCTGGGAGTTCCTCTAACCCACTTCCGATATGGTCAGCCTTATCATGGCTACCATTTGTTTTGATTCTCCAACCGAAGCCACTCGGCGAATTACATTTCCGTTTTTTCTTTCTTTCTTTCTTTTTCTAATTTCAAAACCTGAATCAGGTCACAGCAGGTGCAACAATAAAATTTGGATTGGCATGGTCCTAGAAATTGATACAGAGAATAAGGACTTGCTGATTAAGTTTATGCACCCAGCTCTTCCATCACATTCATTTTACTGGAAAGAGGATTTTAAGTGCCATTAACAAATATTCTGTGCACTGTTGATGTCTCTACAACACCAAATGGTAGAGTTTATCATCTGTCCAAAATGGATAAATTATCTGTACAAAAAATTATATCCAAAACAATTTATTCTATATACACAACAAAATTTAGTGCTCAGTGTAGCTTAAAATGTAATGTTTTAAAGACTCTTATAATATTGATTTTTATTATAATTCTTCTAAATAAAAAAATCAAATTTTTTTGTTTCATGAAAATGATTTTGACAAAATAGTAAAAAATATAAAAATGAAATTAAAAAAAACAACAAAAAAGACAAAGAATTTCTTTCAACTTCATGTTTAGTGCCATCTACAAATATTCTATGCACTGTTGATTATAATGCCTGAGGCAATGCTTATCAGTTGTTAAAGACAATCTATCTGAACAAAAAGCAATATCTGCAAAATATATTTAAATTGTTTAGTTTTTTAAAATTAATGTAATATAATGACTGGTAAAGCAATATCTCCAAAATATATTTAAATTGTTTAGTTTTTTTTAAATTAATGTAATATAATGACTGGTAGCCATTGGTTTTTGAGGGGTTAAATCTTAAAGTTTTGTAAGTGAAAAATAATAGCAGAATTTTTATTCAGGCGCATTTCGAAAAAAGAAATCTAAAATATTAATTCTCACAAATTATGAAAAATATCTAAAGTACTTCACATGAGTTATGAAAAATAATCGAAAATGCAATTTCCCATGTTTAGAAAGAACTAAGAGTGCGAAAGATAATGAAAATAAGTTAAACCGATTGTTATGACCGAAGGTTGATCCGGGGTTGAAAAGGGGGCGGAGATGAAGCTCCAAATTAGGAGAGGGACTATTTTTGTGAGGACTACTTCTGAGTGAGGCGGTTAGAATGATCGATTTACATTGTGGAAGAATTTAATGTTACTTAAGCAAAGCATTTTGTGAAGTTTAGTTAGTTCCAGAAAGTTTTTGCGGTGTGAGTTCCAGGAAAAATTTGCAGAGAAACAGTCCTTGAATGAGAAGCTGGCGGTTCTCTGAGATTGAGATCCTAAGTCCAAAGTTCAGTGATAGAAAGAGATCTTCCATAGAGTGTATTAGCTGACGAGAACAGAACTTAAGTCATTGTCACTAAGTTGAGAATTCCCTCGTGAGACCCTGAATAGAATTTACCAAACCAAATATCTCCAGTCACTAATACGAAATTGCATCACTTCAGAACTCAACCGGGATGGGAAATTATATACTCTATCTTTACTTTTGTTATATATAAAATTGTATATACAATTTAACTACCTGTCCATATTATTTGCAATGGAACTGATTTTGTTGTGAGACCACTTTAACCCTCTGGCAGCTCAACTCAGTCCGGACCATCTACCTGAGGTCAAAAACACAACGTGGAGGGTGGGTTGTAGGTTGAAACCCAAAAAGAGCACTATATCATTAATTTGAAAGATGAAACATTTAAAAAAGAAAACTGATTTTGAAAAAAAAATTTCAACTTACAGAAATAATGAAAATTATGAACAAAAACAATGTTTACATTTTTGCACTATTAAATCAATTGAATTTTAACATAGCCAAATACAAGTTATGCCTACAGACTTTTAAAATTCTATAAAAATCAAATTTTCACAAAAAATTGATACCTATTCACCTTTAGATGGATTTATGTTTAAAATAGGTTTTTCCTAAATATATTAGGGGAAATGTTTTTTTTTTTTCATTTTATGAATTCTGAACAAAATATATTTTGACCATATGACTTAAATTTTTCTATAAAGAATAATTATTAGCATTCCCAGTTGATTTTTTTATTTGAGGTTATTGTTGTTTAATCACAGTTATATAGAGCTGTGTAAATGGAGTTCAGAACCGTTTGAATTATGTAAATATCCCCAGTGGTGCAAAAGTTATGAGAATTTAAAGCCCCGAAATTGGGGGTACAAATGTGGACATGATTTTGTTTAAAAAATGTCAAATCACGGACTATTAAAAAAAAAGAAATTCAGTGATTTCTTCACCATTTCTTTATTTTTGAAGCAATTTTGATAGAATTTGGTATTCTTATGTAAAATGGTATGTTCTTTCTGATTATGCACTCAAATTGTATGTATCTCTATGCTTTAACCCATTATTTAGAGAATAAGAGATACAGATAGCAGCGATTTTGGGGTTTTAAAAGTTTAACACCCAATTATTCAACATTTTCATTATAATACTGCATGTATATACATGTATAGTATTAAGTCAAATAAATAACAACACTTTGAAGAAAAATAAAACATTTATTGCAAAAACACAGACATAAAATGAGGGTTCAGTTTATTTTATGGTACGAATTTACAAGGAAAAAGTTAAGGATTACTGACTTTAAAACATAGCTAAAAAAAGTTCAGAAAAAAAAAAATAGTAATTTCGTTGTTGCAGAAATTTCCATAAAATACGATAATTATCAAATTTTTTTACGTGTGAATATTAAAATTCTCATGCCAAAAATTAATGTTAAATATTGGGTAATACTTGCAAATCATACTCAAAATCCCATGATATTATGGCTAAATTCTGATCAAAATCCCATTATATTACAGGGTGACACAGAAAAAAAAAAACAGAACCCAAATTATTTATTTTCCCATTAAACTAACCCTAAACCCCCCTAGTTAAAATTAATAGTTTTCTTACAAAATTTGTGGGTTCTGTTTTTCCTGGGTTATAGTTTGTTTTGAAATGTACGATTGAAAAGTACATTGTACGTTTACAAATTTTGCACAGGTTGATTTTTCAAACGTAAATATATGTATAGTGTATACATATCTATATATAATGGAGATAGACTGCATTTTTGTCTGAAGCCGTAACTACGTCACGGCTGACGTCACATATTCCAAACTAAATTCTAGCGTTTATCAATGAGAACCTAATTTGTAATCAATTTATGTTATACATAATATTAAAGGAACAAATTGCTTTATATACAAGTATTAAGATGCGTTTGTAATATTTGCTGGTTTGTAATATTTGCATAGCCAATTTTCAACGAATCTTTTAATAAATGCATGTTTAGTTCTAAACAGTTTCTAATTGATATTTTAATTTTTATTTGTATTTATAATTATTTCATATATAAAGTTTTGCGAGAAATTAATTTAAAAATAAAGATACAGCTACTAATTTAAATCTTACGTTAAATTATTAGTTATGGTCTTTTGTCCGTGACTACTCCCGTTTTCGTTGCGGTAAAAAAAAAAAAATTTTTAAAGTTTTAATAGAGTTAATTTTTAATGAAAAAATTTATAGATAAAATTTATTTTTAATTTTCGCGGCACCTTCACAAATATAACAAGTATTTTTATTTCAAATTATTTTATTTCTATTAGGAATTTTTAAAAATTATAGATAAAATTTATAGATAAAATTTTTTTTTTATTTTCGCGGCACCTTCACAAATATAACAAGTATTTTTTATTTCAAATTTTATTATTCCTATTAGGAATTTTAAAAAAATGTTTACATTTATTTTTAATTCAAAATTTGTTTACGGTTATTCCATATAACTAATATTAAAATTAAAATAACAACCAGTTCTGAGCGATGCTTTTCCGCTAAATATGATGACCGTGATTTATTTAGAAATTAAGAAATATCTTTTAATTTTAATTTGTCATAAATTCCCTTACAGAAACAGACGAAAAAAAAAAAAAAAAAAAAAAAAAAAAATGATTTTACGTGTTTGTTTTTTTTAACACTTAGCGCTTCTTTCTTAAACTAAAAATTAATCTTTATTTTTTATCATAATTGACGCAATACTTTTAAAATTCATTATTCAACAATGTTTAACCGAAGTTTGGTTTGTATAAACAAAAGCGGTGATAAAAAAAAAAGTCCCCTACCTAATCGATTTAGGTAGGGGACTTTTTAAATACAATAAAAAATGATACAAACACCATGAAAAAATTTATAGATAAAATTTATTTTTAATTTTCGCGGCACCTTCACAAATATAACAAGTATTTTTTATTTCAAATTTTATTATTCCTATTAGGAATTAAAAAAAGATGTTTACTTTTATTTCATATTACTAATGTTATTTTTCATCATTTATTTAAATTAATTGTAGCGAGAAATTAATAGTATTTTGTTCAATGTTTAAACAATGTTTAAACAATACACATTCATCAATAAGAGGATTACTATTCTGTATTAGATGATTGAAAATAGCATTTTACTTCGAGTTTATATAAATTTTGTTTTGTTTTTAAAAATTAAATAAATAAAATTATTCGTCGGACTTGAGCATCTGAAACCCCCCATCTAAAATGTTTTAAATTTTTTTTCTTTTTCTTCAATGGATTATTATCGATTACACACCAATCTATCAGATTGTAAAAAAAAAAATTCAAAAAAGTTATTTATTTTTCGAGTTTTCTGGGTTGCTCAGTTCCCCGTATAAGTTTATTGTAAATCGATCCCCCATATCGGAACCGCTAAAAAATTTTTTTTTTTTTTTTCCTTCCATGGATTGTTATCGATTACACACCAATCTATCAGATTGTAAAAAAACAAAAAAGCGCCTGATTCAAAAATAAAGAACTTTTTAGTTCTTTATTTTTTGAGTTTTCAGGGGTGCTCATTTCCCCGTATAAGTATATAGTAAATCGCTCCCCCTATATCGGAACCGCTCTACCTTAACAGTTGGGCTGAATTTGCACAAAGGTGTCAAAATTAAGGTGACATTGAAAAAAACAGAACCCACAAATTTTGTTATAAAACTGTTAATTGTAACTAGGGGGGTTTAGGGTTAGGATTTGAGGTTAGGGTTGGTGTTGGGGTTTAAGGTTAGTTTAATGGGAAAATAAATAAATAATTTGGGTTCTGTTTTTTCTGGGCCACCCTAACTTTGACACGTTTGCGCCAGTTTCCTTTCGAGCGGTTCTGATATGGGGCAGCGATTTACTATAAACTTATATGTCGGCATGAGCACCCCTGAAAACTCAAAAAATAAAGAAAATTTAAGAATTTTTTTAAAAACCTGATAGATTGGTGTGTAATCGATAATAATCCATTGAAGGAAAACAAAAAAATAAATAAATGAATAAATTTTGTAGCGGTTCTGATATGGGGGATCGATTTACGATAAACTTATACGGGGAACTGAGCACCACGAAAAATAAATAACTTTTTTGAATTTTTTGTTCTTTTACAATCTGATAGATTGGTATGCAATTGATAATAATCCATTAAAAGAAAGAAGAAAAAAATTAAAAACAAAAATTTTAGATGGGGGGTTTCCAGATGCTCAGGTCTGCCAATTATTCAATTTAATGCTTACTTTAATGGATATAAAATTTATTAAATCTCTAAGAAAATGAATTAAGAGTGTAACAACATATATTATATTCATTAATTTATTGTACAAACATTTTTACATAAACTAGCAAAAAATGCCATCTGGGCGGTTATAAAAATTAATTTTTGAAAGATATTGTCTGAGTTAAAATTTCCATATAAGAGGGTTTGTATTATCGGTAAAATCATCAAATTTATTAAAGGAGTAAAGAAAAATGAAACCATTTGAAATGGAAACTTACTTCTGTCCCCCTCAAATCAAAATGTTGCATGCATCTATTGATTATTAATTAAATAATATTTTTATCAATGACAGTGTTTTGATGTAAGCAGTGACGTAGTTTTAGTTGATACTGAATCTATTATCAAAAGATTTTATTTATTGAAAAAACTTTACAAAATTCATATTTTTACATAAGTGTACCAAACAAAATTTAGTTGAAAATAAATCTATAAATTAGATATTTTTATTTACACCAATTAAAAAAAAATTAATATTAAATATTATTTAGCATTTAAAAATTGATTTAAGTATCATTACTCTATTTTATTTTATGTAATATTTATTTACACTAAAACTAAATGTTTGTTAAATGTAAAATAAATAAGGTGAATATTTATTGTTTTATTTCAAAGATTTTAGAAATAATCAAAACAATAAAAAATCATTTTGTATAGTTGATTGTTTTATTCATTGATAAACCAAATTTAATTTTATTATTGAATATTATTTCAGGAAAAACTTTGGTGTAGAAAGTTAACTTTCCTAATTTCTATTTCAAATTGTTTATTTTTTACTCCTTTAATGAATTTGATGATTTTAATTAATAAAATCATTAAATGTTGAATGTCCTTTTAAAGTTTTTGGCATATTTTGGTATTGTTGTTTTTTATTACTTGATTTGATTTATTAATTTTACATCAACATAGTTTTAGTTACAGACAAATTGATACTGAATCTCTTATCAAAAGATTTTATTTATTGAAGAAAATCTTTTAAGAATTTATATTTTACAGAATTTTACCAAATAAAATTTAGTTGAAAATAAATCTACAAATTAGATATTTTTATTTACTCCGATTAAAAAAAAATTAATATTAAATATTATTTAGCATTTAAAAATTGATTTAAGTATCATTACTCTATTTTATTTTATGTAATATTTATTTACACTAAAACTAAATGTTTGTTAAATGTAAAATAAATAAGGTGAATGTTTATTTTTTTTTTATTTCAACATTTTTAGAAATAATCAAAATAAAAAATCATTTTGTATAGTTGATTGTTTTATTCATTGATAAACCAAATTTAATTTTATCATTAATATTATTTCAGGAAAAACTTTCGTGTAGAAAGTTAACTTTCCTAATTTCTATTTCAAATTGTTTATTTTTTACTCCTCTAATGAATTCAATGATTTTAATTACTAAAATCATTAAATGTTGAATATCCTTTTAAAGTTTTTGGCATATTTTGGCATTGTTGTTTTTTATTTCTTCAATTCATTTATTAATTTTACTTGGATACTACCCCTCTGACATTGAATTTTAAATCCCACTCGGCTCAGGCTATATTTTCAAAATTTTATTTTTACACCGCCCGAAGGGCGGTTTTGTTATGCTAGTATATATAATATTAATTTAAATATGTAACATCACTTTGAATGTAAAAATACATTTCTAAATGCTTATGTTGAAAAGAAAAAATAGATTATCTATTCTATTTACATGTTTTCACACAAACCTGGTTTGTTTACATTTCTCGTAATTTCAAGTTTTTTTTTTTCCCAAAATTGAAACGGACGTAAAAAATAATTCAATTATTAAAAACACATAAAAGTCAAATATTTAGAAAGATTGTTATTTTATTTCAAAATATATTATAAAATTTAATATATTAAATATTTTAAAAATTGGACTAGAAATAAGCGAATTTAAACTTTGTGTGCATAAACAATTCTTAGCTGAGGAAACATGCTTGCTTAGATGAGGAAACATGCCTGCTTAGCTGAGGAGTCGTACGCCTGTCGGACAAATAAATTTGAGATTTTTTTTCAAAATACAAATTTTTGAATAAAAAGCCGAAGCATCTAACAATCTTTACATTTTACATATCATATATCAAAATAATTCTGTAACTTTGTATTTCTACACACAGAGTGCATCTTTTTCGCTAATCATCCTCATTTTGAACAAATAGTTTTGTAGTTTGCACTATTGTATTTTTACTTCCACAGGTCCTAGAAACAAAAAAAAAAAGCTCCCTTTTGTACTTCCAGGTTTCTTCTAATTGAATGCAAAATTTCAAGAATATTGATAAAGATTAGCCACTTTTTCCAAAGAAATGTAGAGTGTAAAATGTATTCACAGAAAAAAATTCCTATCACGCATTTTCGTTTTTTTAAGCAAAATACGTTTTTAAAAACACATACAAATTACATATTTAGAGAGATTGTTTTATTTTATTTTCAACCATATAAATATTTTTAAGATTGAACAATAAATATACGAGAAATTGTGATTTTAAATCAATAAGTCAGATTTATGACGTCAGTTGACAGGGTGTTTTTACATTCGAAAGTAACGTAAATTCGAGGTTTTTTTTTCAAAATCAAAACTTTCGGATCAAATCCCGAAGCACTTGGCAGTCTTTAAATTTCACAAATTTTATAGGAAAATAATTTTGAAAGTCTCTAAAATTACAGACCATGTGCATCTTTTTTGCGTCTTTCATATTTTTTAAACAAATAACCTTTGAATTTGCCCTCCCATATTTTGTTTCCACGGATCCTAGAAACAAAAAACAAAAAAAAAAAACGTTTGTACTTCCAGGTGTCTTCTATTTGAGTGCAAAATTTCAAGAATATTGATAAAGATTAGCCACTTTGATTTTGAAAAACAAAACAGCGTGTAAAATTTATCCTAAAAAAAAAAACAAAAAAAAAAGGTCATTTTTGTTTTCAGCTGTTCGACCGAAAATACAGTTTTAACTCTCTGTAAAAAATAATTCAATTGATGAAAACCGATAAAAGTTACATATTTAGAAAGATTACTCTATTCTCTTTCCAACCATATAAATCTTTTTAAGATTAGTTAAGAAGTACTCGAGAAATTGCAAATTGAAATGATAAAGGTCGCAAATTTGAAAATGTCTGCGTTTTTCAGCTAAATGCTTGTAATGCTATAATTATATCAGAAACTTTTAGAAATTTTTACAGATTCTTTTTTAAGTAAAAATTCCATGAATTCTGAAATAAAAAGTGCTAAAAAATGTCAATATTATACTTGGAGAACTTTTTACTTGCCTTTTTAATTAACATACTATATTCTACTGAATTGCCAAGGGAAAAAAATTTCAAAGAAATTAATTAAGAGATTTTAATAACTTTATCAGGGTTCCCACTCATTTTAGGAAACCATTTTCCAGGACGTTTCCAGGACATTTTTAAAATTTTCCAGGACAGCATTTATTCGCGGCAATTTTATAATTTACTATTATGTATAATATTGACATATTAAGCCAGTTTTATTCTTACTTTTCTATGATGCCGGGTTAATAAAGTATCTTGAGTTCATTATAGATGATGACTACATCTATCAATTAATTATAGAGGGTGTCCATAAAGTCAGTGTGCACTTTAAAGTTATAAATTCATTAAAGTGCAAACAGATTTTATGGACAAAATGTACTATAAAATTGTCAGGCCTCCTGTTTTTGCTTAGCCATGATCACCATTGCTGTTTTTAAATTGGCAAATCAATTTAGATATTTCACTCCTCTCCCTCCATGTTTAAAAGATTTTTTTATTTTATTGAATTTGTACAAATTTCAATAAACTCAAATTTCAAATATTTACCATACTGTGTTTCTCACTTTTTATCGACAAATATATGGAGATATTTCCCAATGCCCCTTCACTTTATATCTATATTATATTATCTCTTACTTAGGTGGAACCACGGACAATCTAATAATGTCGACGTCGGCTCTTCTAACACCACTCTGCAGTTATGTATTTAATCTGGAGCAGACGGGCCGCAGCTTATCTTCGTCTATGTCCCATCTCCCGCCCTGGATGTGATTTCCCGAAACCTGTCGACAAGATCGAACTCGGCCATTAGTCTGCGCAGCTGTTCTCACACCTCGCCATCCCCCTTCTAGCTCCCCGTCCCGTCCCAGTCTATTTGGGATCAAGGGATCCGCATTTCCAACTCTCCCATTTTAAACTATCGTCCGAATACGTCATGTACCGACCCAAAACTGCCGAAAAGGATTTCCTCTCAACGGCCCGCAATTTAAGGCGCATAACGCCGGATCACTCAGGAAACTTATTGCTGGATACGGCATACTCGGGCCAAAATCAGCCTGCACCTGCGCCCAGCCATAAACCAACGTCAGTCCACCGCCCCAGACTTGTTTTTAACTAGCCAGTGGACACACATTCGACTTGCATGAATATCACCGAATGCCTGAATAGACCTCCATAGAAAATGATTTACCACCCAGCACCCGGCCATCCACGGCTTGAAAACGAACATCGCGTTTCCCTTGCACGCGGCGACAAATCCCACGCCAAAAGACCCTAGCGCATTGGCAAGGGGTCCTTAAAGCCCCTCACGCATTACCCCATTATACTGGCAGAAGGAGGGAGTCCCATTATTGCTTACCTTTTTTCCAGGTGTCACCTACTGGCAGGGGAAGTCCTCTCGAGTAAGGATTGCCGGGACGGTTTGGCCCAAGACTATTCCCATTGCCCAATTTTCATTTGTAATGGTGGTCAGTCCTGGGCGGATTTTACCGCGAACATCCGTGGGAGACACTTATTTTATAGGCCCCCGACCCCCCCTGTAAAAGGAAGGGTGCCATAAAAAAGCGGGGAACTTCTCCCTTTACAGGTTTAGGTTCTTCATAGTTTTTCCGCTCTTGGGATGCACCCTGTTGACCAACTTCAGCCCAGAAAGGCCTTTTTCGGCCGCTTCGATTTCATTTCCGCCACACACACCGCCAGCATGGTCACTGGCCTTCCCGGACCGAAACGTTGGTTACTAGGGGTTGCATTCCTTAAAGTTTAATGGTTGTCTTGTAGATTTCCCATCCACGGAGTGGCAATTTGCAAGGGTGGAGCCCACGCTCTTTTTTTGTTGGCAGTCAGCAACTGGTCTACTCTGCTTGGCTCCCACTCTGCATAGGTTTTCCGGAAAACAAATTCCCGCCTTCCTACGCCCGTGGATGGTGTCTGTTTTTCTGAGGAGATTCTGATCTTGCTTGAGAAAATGGAGGGAGATGTGAGATTCCTCTCCTTTTCCGTGGAATTGTGGTTTGCAGAGGGGGTATTTAGGGTTGTATTTTTTCAGGGGGCTGGGATAAGATAGGGAGTATGGCGTAGTTTTTTTCGTTGTTTTGTGTGTATGTGGTTGGGACTCTGCCACGTGTTTGTATCTGGGGTTCAATGGTCTGGGCCTCTTTTCCTTTTCGGCTGACCGGCTATTTTTACGGATCAGGCCTTTCCCCCTCAAAACCTCTTAGATGCCGGTTTTCACCAGCTGCACCGAGCATCTACCAAGTTTACCATTGATTATAGATATTTCATTAGCCAATGGAGGGCGCTTGCTGGGGGGTTTCTGCTGGCGAAGCCTTTGGGGAAGGCTCTGTGTGGTTCAACCAAGGCTTTTCCGGAGGGGCGCCCTCTGACTTGTGTTTTGGTGAGAGAGTCAGGAAGTGGTTGAGGCGTGGAGATTTTTCTCCCTTTTTTTTTTTTTCCCCAAAACAAAACCCCCTTCAAAGGGGGGGTTCACCAGCACCCTTCTCCCACCTTTTGGGTCATATTTTGTTGTTCTCTGGTGGTTAGTTTCTTGACGCGTTTCGCTCCCAATGTTGGTTGCTGCTTTTTACTTGGAGCCGCTGCAGGAGCCCTGCTGTTCGGAGTGGGCAGTGCTGTTGCTGTATGCCCCTTGTTGCCGCAACTCAGCATTGAGGCTTGAACGGCCTCTACCACAACCGAGATGTGTTGCTCCGGAATTGTGTAGGGCCCATGAGGGGATTGTTTAATAAATTTCTTCCCTTTTTTAGGATTCATCAGGAAGATTGAATTGGGCCATTTCTAAACACCCCTCCTCTTATTTGTTGTACTCTGGCACCGTCCAAGTAATCTGCTGAGTTCGACATCAAGGACACTTCAGCTGATAATGCTGGGGGGACGTTATTACCATAGGTCACCCGGAGTTCTCCTTTTGCCTCGTATTTCGGCTGGGAGCTTGTGGGTTTTGTGGTAGGAGGCTCTGGCCCAAAAAACCTTCACATGCACTCGGCCATAGGGGAGTTACGACGTCCCCACGTGGACGAAAGCTTCCTCCTGCACAGGTTTACGCTGGAAACTTTTATTTGCCCAGTTTAAGGGGCGTTCCCATTTACGTCATTCCTTTCTTGAGGCGGTTAAGGCATTTTCTCGAAAGCCACCTCTGTCGTTTAAAAAGAGAGATCCCGCGCTCCAAATCCTCCACTTTTTGCTTTGGGGAAGGGGTATGATGGACTGTTCCCTTCCACCCAGGGTGTTTTATTCTTATTGGTCTTTTAATTGGACTTTGGGAGTTCTGGGGACCCCTGTTCTTTGGAAATTCCTCTTTTCTTTGAGGCGGTTCTCCTTTGGCTCTTCTTTGCCGGTTCAGGGGCTTGTTGCTGTTGGGATTTTTTTTCTCATCGCAAACAGTTCTTGCAAGAGAAACTTTTGGGAGAGCTGTCCAGGCCCGTACTGCTTTTTAGACAGTAACCGGCAATTCGGGCCACTTTAGGTGTCTGGGCCTTCTTCCTTCCCCTTTCTTCTTTCCTTCAAGGGGGCTATTTTCTTGGGGTGTTGCCCCACCCGGGTTATTGGGCTGCCACTGGTACCTTCTTTGATTGTTTAGTTGTGAGGTGGGTGCGGCCTCTGTTTTCTGGCTGAGGCCCAAGCATCACACTCACCCCCCGTTTAATTACTGTCTCCGTTGTCTGGGGTTTTGTTGGAAACATTGGTTGGGGTCCCTGACGGTGTCCCCGTATTTTTTTTTTCCAAAAGCAAACGCGTCTCCCAGTTGAGAGGACGCAAGATTTCAAGGAAGAGGGCCCAGCTTGAAAGCTCTTACTCCCAAGGTACCCGCTATGGACGGCGTCACGTCCCGGCCCAAGAAGGGGGCCAGAAACCCCCGTCCAAATCGAGGAAGGGAGCAACACCGTACCGGCCCAGGGCAGGGCCAGCGCCGTCCCCCCGAACAGGCGTAAGACAACATACGGGGACACGTCAGGGGGCACCAACCATTGTCCAACCAAAACCCCAGACAAACGGAGGGACAGTAATTAAACGTCGGGGCAGGTGGGGTGTGCAGCTGGCTCAGCCAGCAACCAGAGGCCGCACCCCACCTCACAACTAACAATCAGAAAGGGTACCCCAGTGCCAGGCCCTTAACGGGTGGAACGGGGGCAACCACCCCGGGAAGAAAATTCAGCCCCTTGAAGGGGAAAAGAAGAAAGGAAGGAAGGCCAGCACCCCAAGTGCCGAATTGCCCGGTACTTTCTACAAAAACAGTACGGGCTCCTGGCCAGCTCTCCCAAGTTCTTCTGCCAAAGAACTGTCCTGAGAAAAAAGAAATCCCAACCAGCAACAAAGCCCCTGAAAACCGGGCAAAGAAGAGCCCAAGGGAGGACCGGCCTCCAGAAGAAGGGAATTTCAAAGAAACAGGGTCCAAGAACTCCAAAAAGGTTCCAATTTAGACCCAATAAAGTCTTAAACACCTGGTGGGAAAAGGAACAGTCATTCAAAACCCCTTCCCCAAGGCATGTGGAGGGGGATTTGGAGCCGCCGGATCCTCTCTTTTTTATAACGGTACAGAGGGTGGGCTTCGAGGGAAAGCTTACCCGGCCTCAGGAAAGAGAGGGGAACCGTATTGGACGCCCTACTGGGCAAAATAAAAGTTCCAGCTCAACACCCCTGTGCAGGAGGAGCTTTCGTCACGTGGGGACGTCGCTACTTCCCTAGTGAGGCGAGGCATGAGGTTTGGGACCAAGAGGGCCTCTACCACAAAAAACCACCCAAGCTCCAGCGAAATTAACCGAGGCAAAAGGGAAGAACTCGGGTGCTTCTGTATATAACGGTCCCCCCGCGGGCATTATCAGCTAGGTTGATTGATCGATAACTTCAGCCCAAATTACTTTGGACCGTGCCATTTTGTACAACACATAGACAGAGGGGTGTTAAAATGGGACCCAATTCCATCTGTTTCCTGATGGAAATCTTAAAAAAGGGGAAGAATTTATTAAACATCCCTCATGGCTAACACATTCCGGGGAAAAGGGCAACACATTCCTCGGTTTGTGGTAGAGGGGCCGTAAAGCCCAATGCTGAGTGCCCGGCAACAGGGGGCATTACCCAGCAACAGACTGCCCACTCGAACAGGCAGGGGCTCCCTTGCAGCGGGCTTCAGGTAAGAGCAGCACCAAAATTGGGAGCAGAACCAGCTCAAGAACTTACACCAGACAACAAATTACCAAAGGGGGAGAGGGGTGCGTTCTGAGGTGAAAACAGAAAAGAGAAAAATCTCCCACGCCATCAACCACTTCTGACTCTCCCACCAAAACACAAGTTCAGAGGCGCCTCGGAAAAGCCTGTTGAAACCAACACAAGAAGCCTTCCCCAAAGGGCTTCGGCCCAGCAAGAAAACACCCCCAGCAAGCCGGCTTCCATTGGCTACTGAAATATCTATTTACCAATGGAAAAACTTGTTAGAGGCTCGGGATTGCAAGCTGGGGTGAAAACGGGCATCTAAGAGGTTGATGGGGAAAAGGGCTGGAACCTTAAAATAGCGGTCAGGCCGGAAAGGAAAGAAGGCCAGACCCATTGACCCCAGACACAAAAACCCCGGTGCCAGAGGATCCACCACATTACACACAACCAACGAAAAAACTACCCAAACTCCCTAACCCTTAATCCCAGCCCCGTGAAAAATCACCAAACCCCTAAAAAATACCCCCTCTCAACCCACAATCCAACGACAAGTAGAGCATCTCCATCTCCATCTCCATCTCCTCAACAAGATCCAAAGATCTCCTTTCAGGGAGAAACCAGACCCATCCACGGGGTAGCGGAATCGGGGGATTCTGTTTCCGCGAAAACCTATGCATGAGTCGGAGGCCAGAGAAAGCAGATTAGGAACAGGTTGGCTGAACTGCTTCACAAAAAACAAGAGCGGTGGGCTCCACTCTTTGGACAATTGCACTTCGTTCGGAGGGGAATCTACAAACAACCCATTAAACTTAAGATGCACTCCTTAAGTTAAACCACGTTCGTTCGGGAGGGCCAACGTGACCCATGGCTGGCGGTGTGATGTGGGCGCATTGATCGAAGCGGCGAAAAGGCTTTCTGGGCATGACGTGGTTCAAACAGCGGTGCCAATCAAGAGCGGAAACTATGAGACCTAATGTAAAGGGAGGTTCCTCCGCTCTTTTATGCCACCCCTGTCCTTTTTACAGGGCTATTTAAAAATAAAGTTTCTTCCCCACGATGTCGGCGGCATCGCCCCAGGGACTTTGACCACCATTACAAATGAATTGGGCAAGGATTAGTCTTGGGGCCCAAACCGGTCGGCATACCTTACTTCAGGAGGAAACTTTCCCTTTGCCAGTGGTGGACACTGAAATAACGGTAAGCCCATAATGACTCCTTTTTCTTGCAGTATAAATGCGGAGGGGCTTAAGGGAACCCTTCAAACGCCCTAAAGGGGGTTCTCTTGGCGGTGGATGTCGCCCGCTGTGCAGGAAAACGCATTTCGTTTCAAGGCGGTGGATGGCCGGGTGCTGGGCGGTAATCATTTCTTATTGATGGTCTATTCAAGGAGCATTCGGTGATTCATGGCAGTCGATGTGTGTCACTGCTAGTAAAAAGCAGTCTGGGGCGGTGACTGACCGTTGTTTTTGCTATTGGCGAGGTGGCAGGGCTTGTTTGGAGAACACGATATTGCCGTATTCAAGCAATTTAAGTTTCTGGAGTGGATCGCGGTTTATGCGCCTAATTGCGCCGTTTGAAGAGGAAATCCTTTTTTCGGCAGTTTTGGGTCGTACTGACCGTATTCGGGACGGATAGTTTAAATGGAGATTGGAATGCGATCCTTGATTCCCAAATTAGACTGGAACGGACGGGAGCTTAGAGGGCGATGGCGAGGTGGAGAACGCCTGCGCGAAACCTTATGGCCGCGAAGTTCGATTTCTGGTCGGACAGGGGGGGTTTCCGGGAATTCACTCCAGCGCGGGAGATGTCTGGACATAGGACGAATAGCTCGCTCTGCTCCAATAACAACTTGGACAGAGTGTTTAGAAGAAGCCGGACGTCGAACATTTTAGATCTGTTCCGTAGTTCCACTCTAATGCGAGGAGTGGACCTAAATTGCTTTACTTGTCACTTTCTTCGCTTAAGCGATAGGCCTAGGCTGGGTCTTCTAACTGGAAAAGTTAATACCTCAAGTTGCTGGGGGTACGTGACTACCGTGAGAGCGGCTGGTTTTACTTTAAGCGGGCTTTAGCTGGGGGGCGGTTATTGGGAAATAAGATTGTGGGGCTGGTCTTAAGTTTAGGATTAGGGACTTCACTATCCAAATCATTGGCACATACGGCCATCTGCCCTAGATAAGGCAGCGAAAGTTGAAGGCCATAGACAAATAGAATTTCCCCGCGGGCCATGTAGATCTAGCTAGAGGGGACCTTGAGGCGCCAGGCTAGCGAAACGCTATCATGTTGTTTTTAGTTAGATCTGGCTTTGATTAGGACAGGAGTTGTTCCAAACGAAAGCTGGTAGAAATTGGAACGCAGGTTTGCGGCCAGGAAGAATTTAGAAGGTTCCCGGAACGGTACATTCGAAATGTTTGCGTTTGCTTAACCCCCGACGGGGCAGACGCCTTTGTTGCGGGAAGCCTTTCGGCGCAATTATTACAGAGAACGATTTTACCCCCGGTTGCCGAACCTCCCAGGTGCAGGAGTTTTCACCAACTATCTTAGCCGACATTTCCCGCATTAGGCAGGCCGAAGCCGACTGGTTATGGGGAGGAATGCAGACTCTGAAGGTCCCCGTAATTTGCGGTTGAAGGCACGGCCTGTCTCAACAAGCGCTCCAGGACTGGGACGGTCATTACCCTACGAATGTTACCTTGTGGTTGTCGGCACATTTTTTGTCCCTATTTTTTCTGAAGGATGTGTTCAACCAATTTGGTCTGCCTTGGGGAGCAATCCCAAAAGCCGTTATTACCAAGGGTGTGATCAATTGCTGAAGAAAGGTGGCAGGAATGTTTTGGGAGGGCTTAAATGATTTAACAGGCCCCCATCGACTCTGCTTAAAAACACAGATTATTAAACGATTTGGCCCGGGTTCTTTAGCGAACGGTGGCGGCTTGTTAGATCTCCGTTGATTCTGTCGGACTGGAAAGAGAACCTACGCGTGAATGAAGATACCCGATCCAAAATAATTTGGGCATTTGTTCGCATGTTCTCCTAGAGGGGTTAAAGACAAAATGTCGCGCGCTGCTCAATTCTGATCGTCCAGGGCATTTGACAGGGGTGACCACGGTTCCTGGCAGTCTGTTTTGGAGACGCGATTCAAATCGGACAGTTCCGCAATGGATCAAAGATGCTGTACAATCCCCTACTGGCAGTGGTACAAGTTCAATGGGAAAGCTGCTCGACTGTCTTTCCGATTGAGTTGAATCTTGCGACAGGGTGCCCCCATGCCCTCTCTCTATGTCTCGTTGACCCCTGCCTCCGTAGGCTTAAAGTCGAGGAGGCATGTCCGGTCCTGCGCGGAATTGTCTGTTCGTGAACCCCGTGAAAGCCAAGGTACCGCGTACGCCGATATACCTCCGTTTCGGACATAGACAGCAATTAACGAATGCCTCTTGCAAGTACGAACGATATCACTAGGAGCAAAGATCAATTAGACAAGAGCGAATGGTCTGCGGTTGGGAAGCCTGGGCAGGATCCGATACCCTGCGGTCCTTCCGCTGGAGTGACGGTCCCCATAAAAAATCACTGGTGTACGGTTAGGTCGAGAAAATTGGTCGGAAGTACAGGCAAAGTTGAAGCTCGGATCCGGAAAATGGTTTACCAAGGAGCGTTGTCCTTAAAGGCAGGGCGGCACGGTTGGCTACTTACATCTCCCCCAGAATCCTTTCCGGTTGTCTGTACTTCCTCTGCCCTACGACTGGGATGTGGCATTAGAACGGGCCTTTCCGCATTTTGTCGGAGGGGTCGCGGCAATGTACGTAGCAGGTTTGTTTCCAGCGACCTTGTAATGGAGGTTTAGGGATTGCCGAACTTGCGCGGCTCGTCGAGACGCTGATACGCTTGGCATTTCGAATCGATGTTGCACACCGAAACCGCACACCGAAACGCTTGGTCGGTTGCGAATCTGGGCATCTTCCCGCGACTTGAAGCTACGGTCCTGTAAAATTCGACGGAAAAAGCCGGTTCTGTTCGAGATGTCGTGAAGCCCTTCGAAGACTACCTCGAGTCTATGAACGTTCATGGCCTCGGGGGGCATTGTACTCGGGCATTAGTGCGAGGGTCCGTCTCGATCCGCTCGATTGGAGCGGCACGGCTCGTCGTTGGAGAAAGTTCCGCAAAGTGGAATTGGGCACCAAGTGCCTGGGGCGTTCATGATCAATCCGAGTTCTCCTACCTGGCGACTTGCTCGGAATGCGTGCCCGCTCGCAAGCGTGCAATTACAAGGCGAACTCTGCTGACTTGCCATTTTTGGCACCCGTTGCTACAGTGGCTTAGAAAACTGTTGAGCACGCCTATCTATCCACTGTGACAGGGGTTCGTTCGATTTGGGAGTACGTGACGAGGTTTACGGCCCGCTATCGTTAACCCATCATGGTTGCTGTCGACGTGGTTACGTCGTGGATAATGTCAGTCCGCCGTTCGCCGCGGAGAAAAACGAAAGGTGTTTTCGCTATCTAGCCGTAGCTAGAATGGTTGATATGTCGACTGCGAAAACAGGATTTGCCATGAGGACGAGAATTCTTTGTAAGGATTCTGATCTGTTATTCAAGCATCAGCTTTTTAAAATAAAAGATTAGGTGCGATAAGGAGGATGCTCGACACCATGCATTCAACAGAGGTGGATAAAATGCTGCAAGCTTGTGCTGTGAGAGCCGGGGCAGGAAGTAGAAACATTTGTTGCCGCCCATCATGGCCAGCACTGACGGGGATCCTGTTCGGGACCCCATTCCCTTAGATAGAACAAACAAAGTCTTTAAAATAAAACAAAGAAAAACAGAAAAAGCCAAAAAACCTGCATACACCATAGACCTTTTTAGTTAGGAGGCTGAATGATCATCAAAACCCATTTTTTCTCGGTAGGACATATCAGGCCCCAATCCCAAGTTTTTTTTTTATAAAACCACCGAGTCACCTTAATGTTTCTGGAAAGTCAACTTTTCTAGTTAATCCAACCCGCGCCGGCCTATAGGGAACCCCAAATTTTTTACCGACAACCATAAGGACACCCACTCCCATATTAGAGGGCACTGACCGGCTTGCTTATCAACAATTAAGTTGAAAGACAGTCTGGCAGGCGTACCATACTAGCTAGGAAGGCAGCCAATCGGTTAGGTAACTCTCCGGAGCCTCAACAATTTGTATGTTTGTTTTACATGGCTTTTTCCATTTCTGGTGTGTTGTGTGATTCTTTATTTTCCCCACCGCCCAATACGATTATCCAATACATCAACCAACATTGGCGGAAATTTTAAAGTAGGATAGATGCATAGGAGCGAATGAGTGTATCTTTGGTGAGGAGCAGCTGCACAAGGAGAGAATGCAGATTTTCATTTATTTTTGAACATGAATCGGTGTGGAGTGAACCTAGCTAGATAGATCCAGTGTCGTTGTTCATGACCAACGTTTTATACCCCTTCCCGCCCCAACCCTTCACTCCTCGGCTTCGATACTTACTCAGTGCGCCCTCTCACCTCTCGCACACGATGTAATCCATTTCCGACTAAATTAAACAAGTTTCGTTGTCTGGAATGATGCCACGAGTGCAAAATAAAGAGACCGATGCAGTAGGATATTTTGTTTGTCCCCCGAGACGAGCGGGCGGACAAAGAACATGAATTTTGTGCGATTTGGAGTTTCCGTGATACCAGATCCGCCCTGGAGTGTAGCCTGTCAGATTGGAACTGCTCTACTAAACCCGTCATTAGCCCATGGCAAGCGCTTCCCTCATCGCGTGATGAGGAATTGGAACAAAACACCAGATGTTTAAGGTTTTTAACACATTGTTATTAAGGAAAAACAACATGAGAACCGGCTGATACCAGGATAGATAACCTGAGATATTACGTGGATAAATTTGCGGTGGATAGTTGTGGGGGAATTCAAGTGAGCTCCCCCAGCGTGATTCGTCCCGCGTAGTGCCGCGGTGGTTGAATGCCTAGGCGCCGAATATTTGTGTCTTTAGTAGAATAATTTTTTGTACCTCTGTTTGTGCGAATTAACTGTCTAGAATGTCTCGGTAGATTGATGATTGATGTTAACTGCCTCGGTGAGTCAGGTTTGCGTAAGTTGGGGGTGTGCATCGCCGCCTCTTAGATATGTCGTCCTTCTCGCTTTCTGCCTAGCGCTCCCTCACGAGACTTACGTTTCAGTTCGATCGGTATCTCATCTCTGCCTGCTCGGTCCTTTCAAGCTGTTCCTTCGTTTTCATTACGAGAGTGTAGCCGAACTGCTGCATCAAGTAGAAAGTTGCTCTTTGTTTTTTCACCCCGGAATCGCTTTCATTGGATGATACATGCGAATCTTTTATATTTACCAATTTTTATTTTTATTTAATGATCAGGGAATTGACTATCAAACAGCGCCGAACTCCGATCGGGCCATGCGCAGATTATATGTTTCAAAATGGCTCTTCCGGTTTCTAACCGGTAACGATAGAGGACACTTCCGACTTCTGTCCCGCCCCGTGGCGAGTGTATGGTAGTCACTGTAATTAGTGAATCGGCGGAGATTTTCGACTTTTTGCTTATACTAACACAGAACCTTGCGCCTCAAGACCTTGACTGTGCACCCCCCACACACACTGATTAGAGAATTCTGTTTGTCTGTTCTGTATCTAAAATGCTCTGTCACTCACTATCTCCACTCGACCATCCAGCGTACACCAGCAGACTTCTTATCTCCATCACCCAACAGCCATACTACAATAAAACAACCCTGCACATGCAACAACTCACAATCGCTCTAATCATTCCATAAAAGTTGTTATTCAATTTAACCTGGCTCTATATTATAACGAATTTCAGTTATTAAGAAAACTTTAACTGTAGATACGATATGTATTTTTTTTTTTATGTACCGCTGTCTTTACAGGTTTTTTTAAAATAAAAATGAAAAGCATGCCAAATCAAAACAATGTTTGTAATAATTATAAAATCGTTTTCAAATTTAGATAAATAAAATTATGACACGAATTTCAGCTTATTAAATTTTAATGAACGTAAACTTTTGTGTTATCTAGTGTCTTACGAGACAACGGTATTCATTTCGAGGGCTCGAAGCAAGACCAGGCTAGATACTATCTCCGGTGGGCCTCGCTCGAAGTCGAGCCTACTTTTGTGACGTCACACATACACAATGCAGGCCTCTGTATATTAGAAGCGATGTCGCGCGTCCATCCTTTGCATATTGGCTCGACTGTCTTAGAACTACAGGCACACGAAGGTATATGTATAAACACAGATCGCAGCTACTTAACGAATAACAATTGGGGCTTTTCTTCTAATGTTGGCTTTACTAGGGGAAATACCATTCCCACACTTAGCCTTACTATCCTAAAAGTTCGAGCAAACCGTTACAGCTATACTTATTAAAACTCTCTATCCCCTGTTCCAGCATACCATTACACAGAACAACAAAAACAAAAGGAAGAGCCCTTGTTTTAACAGCGTTGGAGAAGAAAAAAAACTCCTGGTAGATTTATTGAAACGATATGCGTCCCAAACTTAAATTCATATCTGACTTCGCTCCATCTGTCTATAGAGAGAGCAAGCGGACAAATGAACTTCGTTTCTTTCAGGGCCGGAATCTACATATTTCGCGCTTCCACACCTTTTTGTTGAGGCTGTCTTACCAATTTTTAATTACAAATAAGATTATCATTGATTATTCTACCAGGCCAACACTACCCTAAATTAAAAACTGGACGAGTAATATATATATAAGTAAACCTCTTTAAACCTCATTCCATTTGGTGGAGAATCTTGGAACCAGTAGATATATAATATCTCTCAGGGTGTCTACTTGTTATTTATGCATCTCTCTTCCTGATGAAAATAAATTTCGCTTCTTATTTTTTATTTTTTCTAATTGCTACTTTTCTTTTGAATATATTTTAGATGATAAGTTATTTAAAATTACTTTTGAGTGTTGTGATTTAATTCTTGACTAATTATTATTTTGCAACAAATTATTGCTATTTTTTATGGAAAAAACAAACAAACAATATACCTATTAACTAGTTATATTATACCACTCGTTAAGTTCACTACCAATCCATCGATTCAGGGTTGTTCTTCATATAACAAATTCAACTTTTACCACCTTAATGACATGGTTTATGCAGTAATTTACCGTTACCAAATGGAAAACCAAATTAAATCCAAATTTAAAACCTACTCCTGCGCTCCTCTTCTCTGTATAGTCTTTACTGACTAAACGAAAGAACATCCATTATCCTTAGTATTAAAAAAAGCTATTTTGGTTAATCTTTCTATCATTTTCTTGTTTTCTATTCGCACTATAATTTCTTTTAAGAGTTTTCTTCACACTAACCCAATTCACGTCAAAGAGAACACATTTTAACTCCCTTTTTTGTATATGCATGTCGTCAAGCATACAAAACAAAAAAGTTATTCCGTCTAATAGTTTTGCATGAGAAAATAACTAATCAATCAATCATCATGATTTTAGTGGTACATTATCTTAGTTTAGCACAAGACAGTAGTATTGAGCACCTCGTGGGACGAACCTCGCCATCCTACAATGGTCAGTCTAGCCTAGCCCATAAACCATTACACAGTACTACTCAAACCTATCATCAGTTGTAGATTTTTACGATAGTACTTAGTCAGTTTATTTTTAAAACTTAATCATTCCACCTTGATTTCTCACCAATTCTTATTTCATCATACAGATGTAATAGTTTTTTTGTTTTATTATTATTTGATTGGATAAATTGTATTCGGGAATTAAGAACTTGCTCAATTAAATATGATTTTCCCCACATGAACTCCGCCTTTTTATATTTAGAAATTATTATCTACAAGAGAGAAACAAACGATTTTATCTTTTAATTTAAAGGAAACATTCTTTTTATAAAAATACACATTTTTTATCAACATAGACGGCCTTTGATTCTGTTTAGTTGTAAACAATGTAAAAAAGACACGTACTTGTTAATTTTGAATCTAACAAATGCTTGAAATGAAGCAGCCGTTAACGTTAAAACTTTCTCAACACAAATACTAACTCAAAATTTTCATCTTCTTATTAAACAATTTGCTCATTTTATTTTTCCTTCCGATAATTAGATATAACGAAATTAAGACTATTTTTGAGTGGAACCATTTAATCAATGAGTGAGATCAGATCTCATGAAAATTTAAATATCGAACAGGAAAGCGATTTTAGGGATTTGGCTTCGATTTACCTTCCTCGAAGTTAAAAAAAAAAAAAAAAAAATCCATAGTTTTCCCCCGTTTATTTGGCGGACCTGAAACTTTTACCCCCCCCCATCTAAAATTTTCTAATTATTCTTTTTCTTCATGATTTTATCGATTACTAGGTACCACCAGCCCTTAATGCATTCTTGAATAAAAAAATACGATATTTCCGGAACTGTCTGTTTATCAAAAATCTCGATAAGAAAAAAAGATCGCTACAGAGTTGTACAAAGAAAAATAGTTAAATAAAGATCAAATTATCCACCGCGACTGGGGAAAATACATCGTATATCTAAAAAAATAAACAAACCTTGCCCGTGATTACATGCGAAAGGTAATTTTCAAGAACCGTATACTAGACAGAAAGTTACTGAATGTCATTTCCCTTTTACGATAACCCGTAAAAGTATGGAATGAAAATTTGAATATTTTTCTCTAAAGTAAAAATTGAAAAAACTAATCTATTAATCTACATTTATTTTTAATTATTTGAAAAATAAAATAAAATAATTTTTTGTTCCAGCGCTAAACACACTAGTCAGCTCAACAGGAAAAACTTTGGTACTTAGAAGCGTCTCATCTCTTTAGAAACAAATGTCAGCAATTGCCCTTCCGTACATTCAAGGATCACACATTTACTATCAACCATATAAAATTAACCAAATCTTTTTAAAAATATTAATCACGCTCGTACGGACGCACTGTTATCAGTTGCACTGAAATTAATAAAATTCATATTTTTATATCGACGTGAAAAATTCGCGTCGATTTTTACGCAGCGAAAAAAAAATATTTAATTTATTTCACGTGCAAGGAAAATAAACAATTTAATCACAGCAAAAAGATTTGAAAATCCTTAAAATTATCATTCTTAAAACAAAAATTTTCTTTGTTGACAGATTTATAGAAATAGAACATACCATCTATAAAAGCAAAAAAGAGTCTTTCAATCAATTATTAGACATGTTTTGCACTTTTTATTTCCGATTTCATAATTTTTCCTATAAAACTAGACCCGTTGTACAGCATTTCATACAATTGCATTGATATAGTTAATTCAGCACTCTATCTTTTAGAAAAAAAAAAGTAAAAAAATTTTCTGACGGCGTGAATTTTTTTTATTCATAAAATAAAAATAGGGGGGGGAATAGACTCGTAAAAAGATATTTCCCATAATAATTTTAGAAAAAAACTATTTCAGATGTATTTAATTACATGGGTAAACATTATTGGAAATTTTCGAGAAATCAATTATTAATGATTTTTCCATAGATTTTAAAAAATCCTCTTATCGTAACTTGTTTTTAGCTACGTTAAATTTCAGTTGATTTAACAGTGCAAAAATGGAAAACATTGTTTTTCAATCATAATTTTCATTATTTTCTAAGCTGATAAAAAATTTAAAAAATCCATCAGGAGATTGTTTAATGTTTTTTCTTTTCGAATGGAAAAAATCTTTTCAAGAAAATATTGATTTTTTCTGCAAGTTTCATTGTGTTAAATGGTAAGGGGGTGGGTAAATTGCACAGGGTCAAATATGGTGGTACCTATCGATTACACACCAATCTATCAGATTGTAAAAAAACAAAAATTCAAAAAGTTCTTTATTTTTCGAGTTTTCGGGTTGCTCAGTTCCCCGTATAAGTTTATATGTAAATCGATCCCCTATCGGAACCGCTAAAAAAATTTTTTTTTATTTTCTTCTTCATGGATTTTATCGTTACACACCAATCTATCAGATTGTAAAAAAAAAAAAAAAATCAAATAAGAATAGTTATTTATTTTTTGAGTTTTCAGGGGTGCTCATTCCCCGTATAAGTATATAGTAAATCGCTCCCCTATATCGAACGCTCTACCTTAACAGTTGGGCTGAATTTGCACAAAGGTGTCAAAATTAAGGTGACACAGAAAAAACAGAACCCACAAATTTGTTAATAAAACTGTTAATTTTAACTAGGAGGGTTTAGGGGTAGGGTTAGGGTTGGTGTTGGTGTTAAGGTTAGTTTAATGGGAAAATAAATAAATAATTTGGGTTCTGTTTTTTCTGGGCCACCCTGAACGTTTGCGCCAGTCCTTCAGTTCGGGCGGTTCCGTATATGGGGGATCGAAACCCCTGAAAACTAAAAAAAATAAAGAATTTAAGAATTTTTTTAAAAAACTGATAGATTGTGTGTAATCGATAATAATCCATTGGAGAAAAAAAAAAAAATAATGAAAAAATTTTTTAGCGGTTCGATATGGGGGATCGATTTACGATAAACTTATATGGGGAACTCACGAAAAATAAATAACTTTTTTGAATTATTTTTTACATCTGATAGATTGGTTGCAATGATAATAATCCATTGAAAGAAAAAGAAAAAAAATTAAAAACAAATTTTAGATGGGGGAGGTCCAAAAGTTCAGGTCCGCCGTAATATTGCCTATGACAACAGGAAATGTTGTCAGCATTTACAAAATGAATTTAACCTCCCGATTAAAAAAAAAATAAAATAAAAAAAAAATGAAATACTAAAAATCAGGGAATTATCCGATTTTAATGAAATTTTCAGTGTTTTTTATCAATGAATGCATTTATCGTTGCATCAGTTATTTTTATTTCAGAACTTTCTGATTTTTTCAGGTCACTTAACTTTGACACTCCCCTCTTATTTTTTGGGCAGAAATATCGGAGTTAGTTAATTTTTAACTTTTTTATCATCAATATGAATAAAAAGACAAAAATCTGAAGGTGTGAATTAGAAGAAAAAAAAATTAGGGGAGACTGGTTTAAAATAAGTAACGAAAATCGGAAAATGTAAAAAAAAAAAAATTAAAAAAAATTTGGAAATTTTTTTTTTTTTTAAATCTTGTTTCCACCGGTACTATTCGCAGAGTTCCGTCCCGGCTCAAAAAAACGCCAGGTGGTGATAAGCTGAAAAAAGGTAAATGCGATATTTTATCCCTCAGGTTTTTTTCGACAAGTAATGTAAATATTTAAGCCTCCCACTTTTTAAAATAGGTGGGGGGGGGGGGGCAAATATTTACATTGTCGATAAAAAATATGGCTTAATTTTAACTCCTTCATACCACTAAGAAAAATAATTGTTGATAAAAACGCCTTCAATCCGCTAAAAAATATCTTTGTTTTTTTTCAGTAAATTTTCGACAATTACAAATTTTCCATTTTTTTCGACAATTACAAATAAAAAATCAAAATATTTTTTTCTTTTCGATATTTTTCTTTTCTTTTAAATTTTAAATATATTATTTCCTACAATCAATGGTACTCTTCGCGGGAACCGTCCCGGTCTCCTGCCTCAAAATCGCTAGCTGGTGGCTGCTGAAAAAAAAAACACCAGCTACAATTGAAGTCCGTAGTCAAAGCGGTGTCACTTGCAAGAAAAAAACAACCCACTAGGGCGGTTTTTCCCAAAACCTTAACCCCAACCCCAACCCTAAACCCCCCTAGTTAAAATTAGTTTATTATGAAATTTGTGGGTTCTTTTTTTCTGGGCCACCCTGTATACAGGGTGACCAGAAAAATTTTCCCATTAAACCCCAACCTAGTTTTTTTTTTTTTTGTTTTTTTTTTTTTTTTCTTGAAAGTGACACCGCTTCGGCTATGGATTTCAATCGTAGGTGGTGTTTTTTTCGGCCGCCACTGGCTAGTGGTTTTGAGGCAGGTGGCCAGGATGGTTCTCCACGAGAGTACCCAATCAATTACAAATAAAAAAACCAAAATATTTAGATTTCTTTTTTATTTTAACTAAAAACAACAGCTAGGGGACTTCATTCGTAGTTGTTTTATCGACAAAAACAAAAAAAAAAAAAAAACCTCGTTTGTACTTCCAGGTGTCTTCTATTTGTGTGCAAATTTCAAGAATATTGGATAAAGATTAGCCACTTTGATTTGAAAAACAAAACAGCGTGTAAAATTTATTCCTAAAAAAAAGGTCATATTTTGTTTTCAAGCTGTTCGACCGAAAATACAGTTTTAACTCGCTGTAAAAAATAATTCAATTGATGAAAACCGATAAAAGTTACATATTTAGACAGATTACTCTATTCTCTTTCCAAACATATAAATCTTTTTAAATTAGTTAAGAAATACTCGAGAAATTGCAAATTGAACTGATTAAGGTCGCAAATTTGAAAATGTCAGCGTTTTTTCAGCTAAATGCTAATGCTAATTTGAAAATGTCAGCGTTTTTCAGCTAAATACTTGTAATGCTAATAATATATCAGAAATTTTATAAGTTTCTATATGGAGTTTTTTTTATAAAAAGAATCATGAACGGAATTCATAAACATATCAATAAAGAAACTGATCTGTTGTAAAAAAAAAACGGACTGTTTTACTTATTTTCAAGATAACGGTGAGTGACTTTCCCAATCAGATAATTTGATCTTTGAATTAACTGTTTTTCTTTGTAACACACTCTTTGTTGTTATTTATTATTTTATTTTTTTTTTTTTTTGTTTAGATTTAATAGATTACAAGACTTTTAGTAGAAGGATTTCACTTGTAGATTACAAAGTGATCCACTGAAATAGATTTTTCCAATATGACAGATGAGTGCGGTAGTTTTTGGTGAGCCTTGCAGTGAAGTATTAAGATCTGA
>CM042137.1:85953914-86048914 GCA_023376005.1 Doryteuthis pealeii
CATATTTATATTATATTTTATATACTATTATATATTAAAGTTATATTCAAAGTTTAAAATATTAAATAGTGAAGCACATTGGAAAAGAAAACACTCTCAAAGAAGCATATGTTTGACTGTAGAGATGAACACAATAGGGAACCAATTATTAAAAAGACAATTAAATTGTTTTTAAAGTTAATTAATTTGAAATAAAAATATCGAAAAAGACTGATGGCAAATTTTATGCCAAGTTGCACAGGAAACGTCAATAAACTTTTCTAAATGATCATGATTCTTCTCGTGACACATGTCAGAATGATAGGCATGCAAAAACAATTGTCATTGTTTTTGAATGAGATCTTTGAAGGTTCTTCAACGCCTGTTTGAACAACTGTCAAACTGATAAAAATAATTTCCCAGGTTGGATAATTACTATATGGATACAAAGGGAACACCTGAGGAAGGCTGGAGGATATAACAGCTGAAACATTATATGTATATACATACAATAAAAGATGAGGACAACAAACCGAAAAATCAAAATTATTCCTATCAAACCTCATCTCAAAAAATATATCATGTTTATTGATGTTGTCATATTAGGCAGATGGGGGAGAGGATTGTATTTTGTACAAATTCATAAAAACAAAATGTTTTAAACAGAACGGGTTTTTGGATTTTGTTTGGTTTGTTTGTTTTACAGCATATCAAACTCAGTGGGTCATTTAATGCTGACAAACTTTTGAAATAAAGTAATTCTTAATGGATAATCAATTTTTTTTATATATACATTTTTCTATTCAACCTATAAATGGGACCATAACAGGTACTACCACTCCGGTAAAGAGTGGACCAGGAAGTAATGGTGATGAGGGGTGCTCCACATTCCCCAGACCTCCAGAACTGGAACCACACCATCAGATGGGACCTTCAGCCACCACCACCTAGCACATATTATAAGAAGGGTTGATCATGGATTGATCGGAGGGGCTCTCTCCGACTGCCCATCTAAACTAAGTAAAGCTAGGTATACCCAATTTGTTAAAAAGTCCATGTTTTACAATACAAATATACCTCCCCCCCCCCATTTCAAAAATAAGGATCTACTCAGGTAGAAAATAAGTATCGAAAATCAGAAAATAAAATCAAATAAAAACTAAAAAATAATTTTTGGATATTTAAAAATTTTTTTTTTTTTACTCAATTTGATAATTATTTAATCTTTAATCATTTATCTTATAAAAGAAAAAAGTATACATCAATATTTGCTCTGTTTAAAAGGGGGGGGGCGCTAATTTTCAATAGAGTTTGTGACAAAAAATTATTAGAGATTGATACTAAAGTAAAGTAGTTATTAAAAAATATGTTTTTAGAATATAATAATATGACATTTTAAACTTAACATCATGATACTCATATCTTAAATGAATTTTATATATTAATTTATCATAGCAGAAATACCTAATTAAATCAAAAAGTTTTAAAATAAATAACTGATGCATTATAAAATCCATTCATTGATAAATCAATACGAAAATTTCATTAAAATCAGATAATTCCTAGATTTTTGGTAATTTTTTTTTTTTCAATCTAGTGTTAAATTCATTTTGTTAACACACGGATTATACGGCAACTCTAGTGGCCATATTAAATCATATCTGATAAAAATTGACCAAAAAAATAGTTTTAAATGTATTAAAAATAAATTACATGTTTAATTATTTTTTGCTTTTTGTACTGATGCTCATTATGTTACTACTTTTCGACAGAGACAAAATTTAACCATAAATAATCAATTTAATTTTAATTAGTTTTTAAAATAAAAAGTAGACAAAAAAATAGGTATCCTTAGTCTAAGCAGAGTGTTGCATGTCATGGACTGCTCATCCACAAAGATTCCATCCTTAAGCATCATGGTCACCACACTATGGCCAACAGGTGGCCCAATTGCAATCGGTGTATTCTAAAGACCCAGACGACAGGGCTAAGTGCGGGTTATAAAATATCTAAATTGATGTGCCAATATAAAGCTGGTGGGGGGGGCATAATTGTAGAATATCTACATATATTTGCTGATAAAAAGTGAAAAATACAGCACGTACATATTTGAAATTTGAATTTGTTTTGTAAAAATTCATGGTAAAAAAAAAATTAAACCTGGGGAGGGGGTAAAATATCTCAATTGATTTGGCGATGAAAAGTGGGTTGGGGTAGGGCATTGTAAAATATCTCCATTAATTTGCTGATAAATGTGAAAAACATGACTTGGAAATATCTATATTTGGCTAGAATTATGTCTTATGCCAGCAATTAAAAACAGCGTTAATTAGGGCAGGAATCTGGGATGACAAAACGTTAAAATGACCAATAGTACTATTCGCAGAGTTCTGTCCCGGCCTCCTGCCTTAAAAAAACGCTAGGCGGTGATAGGTGAAAAAACAAACCCACCTATGAATGAAGTCCCTAGCTGAATATGAAAAAATAATTTGTCAATTGAAGGCGTTTTTATGGATTTTTTTAGTTTGAAGACGTTAAAAGTAAGCCATATTTTTAAAAAGGTTAAAATATTTACATTTACTTGTCAAAAAAAGACTGGAGGTGATAAAATATCACATTAACTTTTTAGGAAAAAGCCCTGTTTTTGTGTTTTTTCTAAATATTTTCAAAAATATGGCTTACTTTTAACACCTTCAAAACACTAAAAAAATAATAATGTCGATTAAAACACCTTCAATCAACAAATTATTTTTCATATACAGTAGGCACGTTTCAGCTAGGGACTTCATTCATAGGTGGGTTTGTTTTTTGATCTATTACCACAGGAGACCGGGATGGAACTTTGCGAATAGTACCTGACCAATATTTCCAGGAGTGTGGTGGGGGTAAAAAAGATCAATTTCCTCGTATATTCCTTTAAAAGAAACTGAACCTCATTTTATGTCGTGTTTTTGCAATAAATGTTTAATTTTTTTTTTTGCACCCGTTATTTTACAATACTAAATATATTTTCTTTATTTTAATATTCACTTCAATATGTATATTCTAAAAGTTTTTATTTGTGAGAATGGTTAGTTTAAGGCTCGTTTTACAATTTAGGCATAAATTGGATCCTCTTTTTATGACCGTAATTGTTTTTTTTCGTCGATGATTTTTAAAATCTAACGTTTTTATTTTAGAGTACCAAAGCAAAAAGAAAAGAAATAACAACAATGGGTAAACTTCAACTTTTTACTTGTAAATTCCTACCATAAAATTAGGCTTTGGCATTTTATGGTAGGAATTACAAGTAAAAAGTTGAAGTGTAAAAATGAAACCCCACTTTTAAACTAACCATTCTCACAAAATAAAAACTTTTAGAATATACACATTGTAGTGAATATTAAAATAAATAAAGATAATAAAAATGAGGTTCAGTTTATTTTATGGTGAGTATATACAAGGAAATGTTATTTTTTTACCTTTATTTTTTTTATCACCGTAAAAAGAACACTTTACTTTAACGGAGTTGAAATTGACATTTGATGTCCTTGAATATTTTGTTCAAGAACCTTGCTTTAAGACTTGCTAGGAAGGTGTGTTCCCCAACCCCACCCAGTCAAAATGACTAAAGACAGTAACACTGCCAATCCTACATTATTGACAATCGCTTGATCCCAACCCCACATCGACAAACTACCGAGACTAAAATGTTATCAACTTTTGTCTTAGGAAATTTTTTACTTTCCAGTGTTTCAAAATGTTTAACAAACTTTTTTGGAATGAACATTAATTTTATTTAATTCTTAAATGTATTTTTTTTTTAATTGTTCATTTTCAGTCAAAATTTTGCGTGTGTGCTATTCTATACAAGTACAGAAAATTCTTTTTAAATGTTCTAAATTTTACGAGGTAGAGAAGGAGTTTTGTTTAACGTAATTTATTTTTTAACCTTTCTTAACGAATACCTTATTATCTTTAGTCTGATGACAAATTCTTGACTTGTTCAGTGTCGTATAAAAATAAATCAAAATATTGCTACATGATGAAAGCGAAACTTTAAAATAGCCAATCAGAAGAATTTTTACTGTTTAATGAATATTTATGACCAGTTTGGGAAATATTGGGTAGGTTCATTGAACAAAAACAAAACAAAAAATAAAAAAGCGTCCTTGTTATTTTACTAGTTATATTGTTAACGGTAACAATAACATTAATTTTGTCTCAGATAATTCAATTTTTCCAGGACAAAAAAACGAAATTTTCCAGGATTTTGAAAAAATACCCCCATCATTTCAAGTTTTCCAGTACTGGAAACAAAAATTTTTTTTCCAGGTTTTCCAGGACGCGTGGGGAACCCTGTTTATGTGATTAAATAATTTTGATTTTTTAATGTTTTAAAATCTTTTTTTTTTTTGTATAGGAATCCAATTTAAGAGAATTTGGAATTTTTATTGTTGAATAACAATGCTTGCTTCCTAGAATGTATTGAAGGGCATTGTTATCTTCAATTTTTTCACAAACCTTCTGGTCCAGTTTTACTGTTCTTTTTCACATAAATCTTCTGGTAAACCAGCTGTCTTTTGCAAGAAAATTAAGTACTTCTTTATTATTTTATCAGTTTTTCTCTTATCTCCTCTTAAAGAATACTGACCATCGGTCTCTTTTTAATAGAAAACATCAATTTTGGGAGGAAGCCTTGAAAACAATTTTCTCAAAATGATCATCAATACTCTTGATATTTGCCCAGCACAAATTGGAAATTTGTTTCACCAGACAGCATAGAAGTGCATACACAATTTCAGCTATATTGCAAAAAATTCAATTTAACATTTCAAATGGGAAATGTTGTTCATGATCATGGTAGGCAATGATAGCTATAGCGAGCAGATTTCGATTAACTTTCTCAGGAGGATTTATGGTTCCATCTAGCCATGTTTGGCGCTTGTTGCTATAGATGATTATGTAGATAATTTATTGCAAAAACATAATGAATCCACAAAAGATGGATCTTGCTGAAATTAAATTTTGGAAACTAATCCTTGAAAATGTTTTTTATGTGTGAACACACCACTGAAAAAGGACTTTAATTTGCATAAAAAATAGTTGTAAATATATTTACAACAACAAACAAAGCTTGCATCTGATGAAAACCGAAAAACATGCAGTAAAGTGCTTTACTCTACATCCTGTTGAGAATTTAAGTCCAGAGCCTTCTTAAGGATTTATAAAAAATGCCTAAAAATTAGCCTTTTCATTTCATAGTTACCTGTTATTCCCTTATATAAGACTTCTAATATGTTAATATACATTGAAAACAAAGGCTAATCATCTTGGTTGCAGAGTAGGAAACGTATGTGACTTCCAGCGGGCGGATGAAGGCGGTATAGGATGTTAAGAGTTAAATAAAAGACAAATGTCAAAAAGAAAATTTTGACTTATGTAGAGATTTGCTTGGTTAGTTTATTTTTTACGAGTATTTATTTGTATGAATGCCATAATTTTTTAATACTTTTTTTTTTTATTTATTACAATCTTTATATTACATTTCTGAAGAAAAACAACCAGTTTGTTGATTTTTGTAGAGTTTTGACATTTCAGCAAAATGCCAGATTGAATATAAAGCAATCTACCTGTATAGGTTCTGCCTTTGGTTTACATGTGAGACCATACGAAGAAGCAGGGTATGTAGAAATAAGTCAGAAAATCTGAAAATTAAGTTTTGGAGTTTTTTTTTTTTTTGTTTTTTTTTGTTACTTCTGTAATGCTTTAGGTATCAGTGAAAAATTATACATATAGTTCCGTTAAAATTAACATTTCATATTTTGAATAAATATCTATTAGGTATAAAATTTGTTGCTCCAAATGGATGCAGCAAATGTAATATTATATAAAAGAATTTTGCTTTATTTCCATTCACCTAATTCAGTTGATTGAAACAATTCAGAATTTTAAAAGAGAATTCCTCCACCAAAAATTTATTAAAATTGGATAATTTTGGTAATTTTTCAAATCCATAGAAAAATAGATTATGGTCAAGAATTTTTTTTTTTTTTTTTTTTTTTTGAGTTTTTTCTAAAAAGACATTTCATCAATTTAGTAATTTTTCTTAATGTGATTTAATGTTTTGTTATGATTCTAAGAACTTTTTTTTAAGTTTTAAATGCTGATAAGGGATTTGTTTTGAGTGCATCATAAATTATCGCTTAGTCATTAGGGCAAATTAATTGTTAAATGTATTAAAAATATTACATACATGATATTTCTTTTTTTGATATTTTACTCATTATGTTACTACTTTCAACTAAAAAAAATTGACCTTTAATCAATTTAATTTTAATAGTTTTTAAAATGAATCACGGCACATTTGGTGTACCTATATTTAAAGCATGGCCAACAAAACTAGAGGACAGTTTCTACTGCACATAATTTGGCAGGATTGATTCAAAGTTCATCTTAAAATAAGAAAAAAATTAAATGTTTAGTTTAATATAAAATTTAATAGACATGAAAGTTAACTTTTTTATTCATTTTTATGCTGGTTGAATTTGCCAATTCAAATTTGAAAAAGATTTTAAGAGAAAAACTTGATAAATATAAAGAAGTACTATCTTGCAAAAAGCAGCTGTTTAGCCGAAGAATTATGTGAAAAGAACAGTAAACTGGACCAAGAGAGTTTGTGAAAAATGAAGATGACAATGCCCTTCAATACATTCTTAGGAAGCAGCATTGTTATTCACAATTAAAATTCCAAATCTTCTTTAAATCTGGATTCCTATACAAAAAAAAAAAGATTTTTAAACATTTAAAAAATCAAAATTATTTAATCACATAACAGGGTTCCCACGCGTCCTGGACAAACCTGGAAAAAAAAATTTTGTTTTCAGTACTGGAAAACCTTGAATGTTTGGGAGGTAAATTGAACAACAAAACAAAAATAAAAAGCGTCCTTGTTATTTACTAGTTATATTTGTTAACGGTAACAATAACATTAATTTTGTCTCAGATAATTCAATTTTCCAGGACAAAAAACGAAAATTTTCCAGGATTTTGAAAAAATACCCCCATCATTTCAAGGTTTTCCAGTACTGGAAAACAAAAATTTTTTTTTCCAGGTTTTCCAGGACGCGTGGGAACCCTGTTTATGTGATTAAATAATTTTGATTTTTTAATGTTTTAAAATCTTTTTTTTTTTTGTATAGGAATCCAATTTAAGAGAATTTGGAATTTTTATTGTTGAATAACAATGCTTGCTTCCTAGAATGTATTGAAGGGCATTGTTATCTTCAATTTTTTCACAAACCTTCTGGTCCAGTTTTACTGTTCTTTTCACATAAATTCTTCTGGCTAAACCAGCTGTCTTTTTGCAAGAAAATTAAGTACTTCTTTATTATTTTATCAGTTTTTCTCTTAAAATCTTTTTCAAATTTGAATTGGCAAAATTTCAACCAGCATAAAATGAATAAAAAAGTTACTTTCACTATTAAATTTTAATATTAAACTTAAACATTAATTTTTTTTCCTTATTTTAGATGACTTTAGAATCAATCCTGCAAAATTATGGTGCAGTAGAAACTGGTCTTCTAGTTTTAGTTGGCCATGTCTTTAATATAGGTACCACCAAAATGTGCGTTGATTTTCATTTTAAAAACTAATTAAAATTAAATTGATTAAAGGTCAATTTTTTTTTAGTTGAAAAGTAGTAACATAAGGAGTAAAAATATCAGAAAAAAAAAAATATCATGTATGTAATTTATTTTTAATACATTTTAAACAATTAAATTTGCCCTAAAAATGACTAAGCGATAATTTATGATGCACTCAAAACAAATCCTCTTATCAGCATTTTAAAACTTTTAAAAAAAGTTTCTTAGAAATCAATAACAAAAAACATTAAATACACTATGTACAGAAAATTACTAAATTGAATGAAATGTCTTTTTAGAAAAACTCTAAAAAAAAAAAAAAAAAAAAAAAAACTGACCATAAGATCTATTTTTCTATGGTATTTGAAAATTACCAAAAATTATCCAATTTTAATAAAATTTTTGGTGGAAGGAATTCTTTCTTTTAAATTTCTGAATTGTTTCAATCAAACTGAATTAGTGAATGGAAATAAAGCAAAATTCTTTTATATAAATATTACCATTTGCTGCATCCATTTGGAGCAACAATTTATATACCTAATAGATAAAATTCATTCAAAATATGAAATGTCTAATTTTTAACGGAACAAATATCAATGTATAATTTTTCACTGATAACCTAAAAGACATTACAACAGAGTAAACAAAAAAAAACAAAAAAAAAAACTCCAAAACTTAATTTTCAGATTTTCTGTACTTATTTTCTACATACCCTGCTTACTATCGTATGGTCTCACATGTAACACAAATAGGCAGAACCCTAACAGGTAGATTTGCTTTATATTCAATCTGGCATTTTTGGCTGAAAAATGTCAAAACTCTACAAAAATACACAAACTGGTTGTTTTTTCTTCAGAAATGTAATAATAAAAGATTGTAAATAAATAAAAAAAAAAGTTATTAAAAAATTATGCATTCATACAAAATAAATACTCGTAAAAATAAACTTACCAGCAATCTCTACATAAGTCAATTTTCTTTTGACATTTGTCTTTATTTAACTCTTAACATCCTATACCGCCTCATTCCGCCCGGCTGGAAGTCACATACGTTTTCCTAATCTGCACCAAATGATTAGCCTTTGTTTCAATGTAATATTAAACATATTTAGAAGTCTTATATTAAAGGGAAATAACAGGTAACTTGAAATGAAAAGGCTATTTTTAGGCATTTTTTATAAATCCTTATATGAATGGGGCTCTGGACTTAAATTCTCAACAGGATGTTAAGAGTTAAAGCACTTTACTGCATGTTTTCGGTTTTCATCAGATGCAAGCTTTTGTTTGTTGTTGTAAAATATATTTACAACTATTTTTTATGCAAATTTAAGTCCTTTTTCAGTGTGTTGTTCACACATAAAAATACATTTTCAAGGATTAGTTTCCAAAATTATTTCAGCAAACTCTCTTATTGTGGATTCATTATGTTTTGCAATAAATTTATCTACATAATCATCTATAGCAAAACAAGCGCCAACATTTGGCTAGATGGAACCATAAATCCTCCTTGAGAAAGTTAATCGAAATACTGCTTCTCTATAGCATCATCATTGCCTACCATGATCAGTGAACACATTTCCCATTGAAAATGTTTAATTAATTTTTTTGCAATATAGCCTGAAATTGTGTATGCGACTTCTATGCTGTCTGGTGACAAACAAATTTCCAATTTGTGCTGGGCCAAAATATCAAGAAGTATTGAGTGATCATTTTTGAGAATTGTTTTCAGGCCTTCCTCCCAAAAGTTGATGTTTTCTATTAAAAGAGACCGATAGGTCAGTATTCTTTCAGATCTTAATACTTCACGCAGGCTCACCAAAAACCTACCAGCACTCATCTGTCAATATTGGAAAAATCTATTTTCAAGTGGATCACTTTGTAATCTACAAGTGAAATCCTTCTACTAAAAGTTCTTGTAATGCTATTAAAAATCTAAAAAAAAAAAAAAAAAAAATTTTAAAAATTAATAAATAAACAACAAAGAGTTGTTACAAAGAAAAACAGTTAATTCAAAGATCAAATTATCTGATTGGGAAAAAGTCACTCACCGTTATCTTGAAAAATAAGTAAAACAGTCCGTTTTTTTTTTACAACAGGATCAGTTTCTTTATTGATATGTTTTAGAATTCCGTATTCATGATTCTTTTATTAAAAAAACTCCCATATAGAAACTTATAAAAATCTTCTGATATATTTATTAGCATTACAAGTATTTAGCTGAAAAACGCTGACATTTTCAAATTAGCATTACAAGCATTTAGCTGAAAAACGCTGACATTTTCAAATTTGCGACCTTAATCAGTTCAATTTGCAATTTCTCGAGTATTTCTTAACTAATCTTAAAAAGATTTATATGGTTGGAAAGAGAATAGAGTAATCTGTCTAAATATGTAACTTTTATCGGTTTTCATCAATTGAATTATTTTTTACAGCGAGTTAAAACTGTATTTTCGGTCGAACAGCTGAAAACAAAAATATGACCTTTTTTTTTAGGATAAATTTTACACGCTGTTTTGTTTTTCAAAATCAAAGTGGCTAATCTTTATCAATATTCTTGAAATTTTGCACACAAATAGAAGACACCTGGAAGTACAAACGAGGGTTGTTTTTTTTTGTTTTTGTCGATAAAAACAACTACGAATGAAGTCCCTAGCTGTTGTTTTTAGTTAAAATAAAAAAGAATATCTAAATATTTTGGTTTTTTTATTTGTAATTGATTGGGTACTCTTCGTGGAGAACCATCCTGGCCACCTGCCTCAAAAACCACTAGCCAGTGGCGGCCGAAAAAAAACACCAGCTACGATTGAAATCCATAGCCGAAGCGGTGTCACTTCAAGAAAAAAAAAAAAAAAAAAAAAAAAAAAACTAGGGTTGGGGTTTAATGGGAAAATTTTTCTGGGTCACCCTGTATACAGGGTGGCCCAGAAAAAAAAGAACCCACAAATTTCATAATAAAACTTAATTTTAACTAGGGGGGTTTAGGGTTGGGGTTGGGGTTAAGGTTTTGGGAAAAACGCCCTAAGTGGGTTGTTTTTTTCTTGCAAGTGACACCGCTTTGACTACGGACTTCAATTGTAGCTGGTGTTTTTTTTTTCAGCAGCCACCAGCTAGCGATTTTGAGGCAGGAGACCGGGACGGTTCTCCGCGAAGAGTACCATTGATTGTAGGAAATAAATATATTAAAATTTAAAAGAAAAGAAAAATATCGAAAAGAAAAAAATATTTTGATTTTTTATTTGTAATTGTCGAAAAAAATGGAAAATTTGTAATTGTCGAAAATTACTGAAAAAAAACAAAGATATTTTTTTAGCGGATTGAAGGCGTTTTTATCAACAAATTATTTTTCTTTAGTGGTATGAAGGAGTTAAAATTAAGCCATATTTTTATCGACATGTAAATATTTAGCCCCCCCCCCACCATATTTTAAAAGAGTGGGAGGCTTAAAATATTTACATTTACTTGTCGAAAAAAACCTGGAGGGAGTAAAATATCGCATTTACCTTTTTTCAGCTATCACCACCTGGCGTTTTTTGAGGCCGGGACGGAACTCTGCGAATAGTACCGGTGGAAACAAGATTTAAAAAAAAAAAAAATTTCCAAAATTTTTTTAATTTTTTTTTTTTTACATTTTCCGATTTTCGTTACTTATTTTAAACCAGTCTCCCCCTTAATTTTTTTCTTCTAATTCACACCTTCAGATTTTTGTCTTTTTATTCATATTGATGAATAAAAAGTTACAAAATTAACTAACTCCGATATTTTCTGCCCAAAAAATAAGAGGGGGAGTGTCAAAGTTAAGTGACCTGAAAAAATCAGAAAGTTCTGAAATAAAATAACTGATGCACGATAAAATGCATTCATTGATAAAACAACACTGAAAATTTCATTAAAATCGGATAATTCCCTGATTTTTAGTATTTCATTTTTTTTTTATTTTTATTTTTTTTTTAATCGGGAGGTTAAATTCATTTTGTAAATGCCTATGACAACATTTCCTGTTGTCATAGGCATATTTTACGGCGGACCTGAACTTTTGGACCCTCCCCCATCTAAAATTTTTGTTTTTAATTTTTTTTTCTTTTTCTTTCAATGGATTATTATCGATTGCACACCAATCTATCAGACTGTAAAAAAATAATGCAAAAAAGTTATTTATTTTTCGAGTTCCCCATATAAGTTTATCGTAAATCGATCCCCCATATCGGAACCGCTAAAAAATTTTTTTTATTATTTTTTTTTTTTCTCCAATGGATTATTATCGATTACACATCAATCTATCAGATTTTTTTAAAAAATTCTTAAAAGTTCTTTATTTTTTTAGTTTTCAGGGGTGCTATCGATCCCCCATATCGGAACCGCCCGAACTGAACTTGCGCAAACTTAGGGTGGCCCAGAAAAAACAGAACCCAAATTATTTATTTATTTTCCCATTAAACTAACCTTAAACACCAACACCAACCCCTAACCCTGACCCCTAAACCCTCCTAGTTAAAATTAACAGTTTTATTACAAAATTTGTGGGTTCTGTTTTTTCTGTGTCACCTTAATTTTGACACCTTTGTGCAAATTCAGCCCAACTGTTAAGATAGAGCTGTTCTGATATGGGGGATCGATTTACTATAAACTTCTACGAGGATATGAGCACCCCTGAAAACTCAAAAAATAAATAACTTTTTAGATTTTTTTTTTTTTTTACAATCTGATAGATTGGTGTGTAACCGATAATAATCCATTGAAGAAGAAAAAAATTACAAAGAAAAATTTTTTTTAAGCAGTTCCGATTTTTTTTAAGGGGATCGATTTATGATAAACTTATACCGGGAACTGAGCACCCCTGAAAACTCGAAAAATAAAGAACTTTTTAGAATTTGTTTTTTTACAATCTGATAGATTGGTGTGTAATCGATAGGTACCACCAATTTGACCCTGTGCAATTTACCCCCCCTACATTTAACACAATGAAACTTGCAGAAAAAATAATATTTTCTTGAAAAGATTTTTTCCATTCGAAAGAAAAAACATTAAACAAACTCCTGATGATTTTTTAAATTTTTTATCAGCTTACGAAAATAATGAAAATTATGATTGAAAAACAATGTTTTCATTTTTGCACTGTTAAATCAACTGAAATTTAACGTAGCTAAAAACAAGTTACGATAAGAGGATTTTTTAAAAATTCTATGAAAAATCAATTAATAATCTGATTTTCTCGAAAATTTCCATAAATGTTTACCATTGTATGTAAATACATCTGAAATAGTTTTTTTCTAAAATATATTAGGGGAAATATTTTTTACGAGGTCTATTCCCCCCCCCTATTTTATTTTATGAAATAAAAAAAAATGACGCGTCAGAAAAATTTTTTTTCTTTTTTTCTAAAAAGATAAGAGTCTGAATAACTATATCAATGCAATTGTATGAATGTACAACGTCTAGTTTTTAGAGGAAAAATTAATGAAATCGGAAATAAAAAGTGCAAAAAAATGTCATAATATTAATATTTGAAAACTTTTTTTTGCTTTTATAATTGGTATGTACTATATTCTATTAAATTGTCAACAAAAAAAAATTTTTGTTTAAGAAATTAATTTTTAAGAGATTTTCAATCTTTTGTGTGATTAAATATTTTTATTTTCTGCGTGAAATAAATTAAATATTTTTTTTTCCTGCGTCAAAAAATCGAATTTTTCACGGATATTTAAAAATATGAATTTTATAATTCAGGTGCACTAAACATTGGTCCGATACGAGCTCGATTAATATTTTTAAAAGAATTTGTAATTTTTATTGTTGAATAGTAATGTGTGATCCTTAGAATGTACGGAAGGCATTGCTGACATTTGTTTTACAAAGAGATGAGACGCTTCTAAGTAACCAAAGTTTGTTCCTGTTAGGCTGACAGTGTTAGCGTGAAAAAAATTATTTTATTTAACTTTTTTCAATAATTAAAATAAAAAGTAAGTATAATAGATTATTTTATCATTTTTACTCTTAGAAAAAATATTCAAATTTTCATTCCATACTTTTACGGGTTATCGTAAAAGGGAAATAATTAGTAACTTTTCTGTCTATATTACGGTCTGAAAATTACCCTTTCGCATGTAATACGGGCAGGTTTGTTTATTTTTTAAGATAACGATGTAATTTTTCCCAGTCGGATAATTTGATCTTTGAATTAACTATTTTTCTTTGTAACAACCCTGTACGATCTTTTTTTTTACGAGATTTTTGATAAACAAAGTTCGGAAATATCTATTTCCGTTTTATTCAAGATGGCATAAACGGTCTGGTGGTACCTAGTAATCGATAATAATCCATTGAAGAAAAAGAAAATTAAAGACAAAAATTTTAGATGGGGGGGGGTCAAAAAGTTCAGGTCCGCCAAATAATAACTGGGGAAACTATGGATTTTTTTTTTTTTTTTTTTTAACTTCGAGGAAAAATCGAAGCAAATCCTAAAATCGCTTTCCTTTCGATATAATTTTTCAGAGATCTTGATCTCACTTTCTTGATTAAATGGTTCCACTCAAAAATAGTTTTAATTTTAGTTATATCCTAACTTATGTGAAGAGAAAATAAAAATAGCAAGAATTGTTACATAAAAGATGAAAATTTTAGTTAGATTTAGTGTCTGAGAAAGTTTTAACGTTAACAGCTGTTCATTTCAAGATTTTTAGGATTCAAAATTAACACGTCATGTTTAGTTTACATTGTTTACAACTAAACAGAATCAAAACGCCAGTCTATTTTGATAAAATGTTATTTTTAAAAAAGATGTTTCCTTTAAATTAAAAGATTAAAATCGTTTGTTTCCTCTGTTGTAATAAATAATTTGCTAAAATAAAAAAGAGCAGTTCATGTGGGGAAAAATCATAATTTATATGAGCAAGTTCTATTCTCCGAAATAAATTTATCAATCAAATAATAATAATAATAAAAAAAAAAACTATTACATCTGTATTGAGAATAAGAATTGGTTGAAGAAATAAGGTGGAAAGATTTAAGTTTTTAAAAATAAATGACTAAAATACTACTATAAAATCTAAACTGATGATGGTTTAGTAGTACTGGTGGTAATGGTTTATGGGCTAGGCTAGCTGACCATTGTTAGTGAGTTCGTCACCAGGTGCTCAATACTACTGGTCTTGTGCTAAACTAAGATAATTACCACTAAAATCATGATGATTGATTAGATTTATTTTCTCATGAAAACTATAAGACGGAAAACATTTTCTTGTTTTTTGTTATACGACACATGCATATACAAAAAATGGGAGATTAAAAATGTGTTCATCCTTTGACTTGAATTGGGTTAGAAAAAAAACTCTTAAAAGAAATTATAGTGCGAATAGAAAACAAGAAAATATAAAAATTACCAAAATCGTTTTTTAATACTAAGGATAATGGAATGTTTTCTTTAGTCAGTAAAACTAAAGAAAAAGAGGAGGAGGAGGTTTTAAATTTGATTTAATTTGGTTTTACCATTTTGGTAACGTAAATTACTGATAAACATTCATTAAGTGGTAAAATTGAATTTGTTATAAGGAACACCCTGAACAAGGAGTGAACTTAACGAGTGGATAATAACTATAATAGTATATTGTTTGTTGTTTTCTAGAATACAATAACTTTGCAAAATAATAATTAGTAAAATTAAATAGAAAATCAAAAAGTAATTATTAACTTACATCTAAAATATATTCAAAGAAAAGTAGCAATTAGAAAATAAAAAATAAAAGCGAAATTTATTTCATCAAAACCAGAGCATTACGAGTAGACACCGATTTAATATTCACTGTTCCAATTCTCCCAATGAAGATTTAAAAATTTACTCACACTAATACTCGTCCAGTTTTAATAGTAGTGTTTGCCTGTAGATCATTAAATCTAGTTGATAAAAAACAAGCAAATGTAAGAGCAGCCATCACACTAAGTGTGAAAGCGAATATAGTATTCGCCCTGGAAAGAAACGAATTCATTTTTGGTCGCTTGCTTCTTCTCTATAGACAGATGGACGGAAGTGCATATGATTTATAGTTTTGCGCATGCGTTTCTATATCTACCGGAAGTTTTTTTTTTTCTACTCTCCAACGCTGTGAATTAAATACAAGGCTCTTCCTTTGTTTTTTGTTGTTCTGTTAATTATGCTGAATGGGATAGAGAGTTTATTTATTAAGATACTTAACGCCACTAAGGATAGATAAGGCTAAGTGTGGTGAAAAGTATTTCCCTAGTAAACAAACCATTAGAAGAAAAGCCCAATTTCGTTTCGTTAAGCCGATTCTGTGTTTTTACATATACCTTCTGATACCGTGCAAGCACAAGAGGAGGGGACGCGGCACATCGCCTTCTAATATACAGAAGGCCTGTTCATTGGATGTGTGACGTCACAAAAGTAGGTCGACTTCGAGCGAGGCCACCGAGATAGTATCTAGCCGGTCTTGCTTCGAGCCCTCGAAATAGATACCGTTGTCTCGTAAAGACACTAGATAAACAAAAGTTTTACGTTTCATTAAAATTTAATAACTGAAATTCGTTCATAATTTTATTTATTCTAAATTTGAAAACGATTTTTATAAATTATTACAAACATTGTTTTGATTTGCATGCTTTTCATTTTTATTTTTAAAAAACCTGTAAAGACAGCGTACATAAAAAAAAAACACATATCGTTACTACATTAAACTTTAATAACTGAAATTCGTTCATAATATATTTTTTTTTAAATTGAAAACAATCTTTTATAAATGATAAGCAGCATTGTTTTGATTTGCAGGTTTTTTATTTTAATTTTTAAAAAATCTGTAAACTGAATTATGAATAAATGAACAATCAATTATTAGATAAACAGACAAACAAATTCTAATCAGTGTGTGTGGGGGGGGGTCACAGTCAAGTCTGACGCAAGGTTCTGTTGTATAAGCAAAAGTCGAAATCTCCCCGATTCACTAATTACAAGCTACATACACTCGCCAACGGGACGGACAAAGTCGGAAGTGTCCTCTATCGTTACCTAAAACGGAATGACCATTTTAACATATATCTGCGCATGGGCTCCGATCGGAGTTCCGCTTTGATAGTCAATTCCTGACATTAAATAAAAATAAAAAAATTGGTAAATAAAATTCGCATTATCATCCAATGAAAGCGATTTCCGGGTGAAAAAAACAAACAACTTCACTTGATCCAACTTCGGCTAGCACTCTCTATAAAACGAACAGCTTTGAAAGGCACCGACAGTCAGAGATTTAGATACCATCACGAACGTAGTCCGACGAGCGCTAGCAAAACGAAGGACACATCAAAGGCGGCGGATCACACCCCCAACTTACCCAAACCTGACCTCACCAGGCAGTCAAATCAACAAGTCAACTACCGAACATTTCTATATCGCACAACAGATACAAAAAATTATTCTACTAAAACACAATATTCGGCCTACATCACCACCCCACTACCACAATCACGCTGGACTCACTTAATATCCACCCACAACTATCACCAAATTTATCATGTAATTCTCATTTCTATCCTTTCACCGTTCTCATGTTGTTTTTCTTAATACAATTTTAAAACTTAAAATCTGTGTTTTGTTCATTTCCTCATCACCATACGCTTGCATGCTAATACGGTTTATAACAGTTCCAATCGACAGTCTAAACACTCCCGACTGTATCACGCTCCAAAATCCAAAATTATTTCTTTGTCCCGCTCGTCTCGACAACAAAATACTACTGCAGTCGTTCTCTTTATTTGCACTCGTGCACTCATTCCAAACAAACTTTTTATTTATTTCGAAATGAGTTACATCGAGTGTGCACACGACTCGGCATATAGCCGGAAGTTTGGAGTTGGGGAAGGGGTTATAAAACTGGTCATAACACTACACGGATCTATCTAGCTAGGTTCACTCGCCGACCGATTCATTCAAAAATAAAATAAAAATCTTGCATTCTCTCCTTGTGCAGCTCCCTTCCACCAAAATACCTCATTCGCTCTATGCATCTATCCTACTTTAAAATTTCCCCAATGTTGGTTTGATGATTGGAAATGGAGGTGGTGGGGAAAATAAAAAATTAAAAAAACACAAGAAACTGAAAACCATGTAAACAAAACAAAATTGTTGGTCATTTTGGTTACCCCCTTTCCCTCAGCTAGTATGTACGCCTGCCGACTGTCTTTCACACTTAATTGTTTGAAAGCAAGCCGGTCAGTGCTCTAATATGGGAGTGGGTGTCCTTAGTGGGTTGTCGGTAAAAAATTGGGGTTCTATAGGCCGGGCGGGTTGGATTACTAGAAAAGTTGACTTTCCAGGAAAAACATTAGGGTGACTCGGGTGGTTTTATAAAAAAAACTTGGGATTGGGGTCCTGGATATGTCCTACGAGAAAAAATGGGTTTGATGATCATTCAGCCTCCTAACTAAAAGGATCTATGGTGTATGCAGTTTTGGCTTTTTCTTGTTTTTCTTTTGTTTTATTTTAAAGACTTTGTTTGTCTATCTAAGGGATGGGGTCCCGAAACAGGATCCCCGTCAGTGCTGGCCATGATGGGCGGGCAACAATGTTTCTACTCCTGCCCCGGCTCTCACACACAAGCTTGCAGCATTTATCCACCTTCTGTTGAATGTCATGGTGTCGAGCATCCTCCTATCGCACCTAATCTTTATTTTAAGCTGATGCTTGAAATAACAGATCAGATCCTGACAGAAGAATTCTCCGTCCTCATGCAATCCCTTGTTTCGCGTCGACCATATCACCATTCTAGCTACGGCTAGTATAGCGAAAAACACCTTTCGTTTTTCTCCGGCGAACGGCGGACTGACATTATCCACGACGTAACCAACGTCGAGCAGCACCCACTGATTGGGTACGATACGGGCCGTAACCTCGTTCACGTACTCCCAAAACGAACGAACCCTGTCACAGTGGTAGAAGGCGTGCTCAACAGTTTCTTCTAAGCCACTGTAGCAACGGGTGCAAAATGGCAAGTCAGCAGAGTTCGCTTTGTATTGCACGCTTGCGAGCGGCAACGCATTCCGAGCAAGTCGCCAGGTGAGGGAGAACTCGGAGTTGATCATGAACCCAGCACTTGGTGCCCAATTCCACTGTTAGCGGAACTTCTCCAACGACGAGCCGTGCCGCTCCACGAGCGGATCCGAGACGGACCCCTCCACTAATGCCCGATACAATGCCCTCCGAGGCCATGAGACGTCACTAGACTCAGGTAGTCTTCGAAGGGCTTCACGACACTCGAACAGAAACCGCTTTTTCCGTCGAATTTTACAGGACCGTAGCTTCAAGTCCGGGAAGATGGCCCAGATTCGCAACGACCAAGCGGTTTCGGTGTGCGGTTTCGGTGTGCAACGATCGATTCAGAAATGCCAGCCTATCAGCGTCTCGACGAGCCGCCAAGTTCGGCATCCCTAAACCTCCATTACAAGGTCGCTGGAAACAAACCTGCCTACGTACCATTGGCCGGCGCCCCCTCCACAAAAAGCGGAAAAGGGCCCGTTCTAATGCCAACATCCGAGTCGTAGGCAGAGGAAGTACAGACAACCGGTAAAGGATCTGGGGGGAGATGTAAGTAGCACAAACCTCCGCCCTGCCCTTTAAGGACAACCTCCTTGGAAACCATTTTCGGATCCGAGCTTCAAACTTTGCCTGTACTTCCGACCAATTTTTCTCGACCTAACCGTACACCCAGGATTTTTATGGGACCGTCACTCCAGCGGAAGGGACCGGGCAGGGTATCGGATCCTGCCCAGGCTTCCAACCGCAGACCTTCGCTCTTGTCTAAATTGATCTTTGCCCCAGTGATTCGTTCGTACCTTGCAAGCGCATTCTTCATTGCTTCTATGTCCGAAACGGAGATATCATCGGCGTACGCGGATACCTTGGCTTTCACGGGGTCACGAACAACAATTCCGCGCAGGACCGGACATGCCTCCTCGTCTTTAAGCCTACGGAGCAGGGGCTCCAAAGCGAGGACATAGAGAAGAGGAGACAGGGGGCAACCCTGTCGCACAGATCGCTCAATCGGAAAGACAGTCGAGCGCTTCCCATTAACTTGTACCACTGCCGTAGGGGATTGGTACAGCATCTTGATCCATTTGCGGAACTCCGATTTGAATCCGGCGGTCTCCAAAACAGACTCCAGGAACCGGTGGTCCACCCTGTCAAATGCCCTGGACTGATCTAAATTGATCAGCGCGGCACATTTGTTGTCTTTTAACCCCTCTAGGATCATGCGAACCAAATGCAAATTATTTTGGATCGATCTTCCTTTCACGGCGTAGTTCTATTCCAGTCCGATCAGATCACCGACAACAAGCCGCAAACCGTTCGCTAAGACCCGGGCCAAATCTTTAAATCTGTGTTTAGCAGAGTTATGGGCCTGTAATCATTTAAGCCCTCCCAAACATTCCTGCCACCTTTCTTCAGCAATGTGATCACACCCTTGGTAATACGCTTTGGGATTGCTCCCAAGGCAAACCAATTGTTGAACACATCCGTCAGAATAGGGACAAAAATGTGCGACAACCACAAGTACAATTCGTAGGGTAAACCGTCCAGTCCTGGAGCCTTGTTGAGACCGACCTGCTTCAACGCATTACGGACTTCAGAGTCTGCAATTCTCCCCTCATAACCAGCGGCTTTCGCCTCCCTAATGCGGGGAAAGTCGGCTAAATAGTTGTGAAACTCCTGCACCGGGAGGTTCGGCAACCGGGTAAATCGTTCCTGAAAATGCGCCCGAAAGGCTTCCCGCACGAAGGCTCTGCCCGTCGGGGGTTACAACACTTTCGATGTACCGTTCCGGGAACCTTCTAAATTCTTCCTGGCGCAAACCTGCGTCCAATTTCACAGCTTCGTTGGACACTCTGTCTAGCCTAGATCTAACTATACAACATTGATAGCGTTCGCTAGCCTGGCGCTCAAGGTCCCCTCTAGCTAGATCTAATGCCCGGGAAATTCTATTTTCTATGGCCTTCACTTTCGCTGCCTTATCTAGGGCAAGCCGTTGGCAATATTTGATAGTGAAGTCCCTAATCCTAAACTTAAGATCAGCCCACCATCTATTCCCAATAACCGCCCCCACTAACGCCCGCTTAATAAGTAAAACCAGCCTCTCACGGTAGTCACGTACCCCCAGCACTGAGGTATTTAACTTCCAGTAAGAGACCAGCCTAGGCCTATCGCTTAAGCGAAGAGTGACAGTAAGCAATTTATGGTCACTCTTCGCATATAGGTGGAACACGGGACAATCTAAAATGTCGACGTCGGCTCTTCTAACACTCTGTCCAAGTATGTTTTAATTGGAGCAGAGGGCGAGCTATTCGTCTATGTCCACATCTCCCGCCCTGGATGTGATTCCCGAAACCTGTCGACCAGATCGAACTCGGCCATTAGGTCGCGCAGGCTGTTCTCACACCTCGCCATCCCTCTAGCTCCCCGTCCCGTCCAGTCTAATTTGGGATCAAGGATCGCATTCCAATCTCCCATTAAAACTATCCGTCCCGAATACGTCATGTACGACCCAAACTGCCGAAAAAAGGATTTCCTCTCAACGGCGCAATTAGGCGCATAAACCGCGATCACTCAGAACTTATTGCTTGATACGGCAATATCGGCCAAAATCAGCCTGCCACCTGCGCCAGCATAAACAACGTCAGTCACCGCCCCCAGACTGCTTTTTACTAGCAGTGACACACATCGACTGCATGAATCACCGAATGCTGAATAGACCTCATAGAAATGATTACCACCCAGCACCCGGCCATCCACGCTTGAAACGAAATGCGTTTCCTGCACCGCGGCGACATCCACGCCAAGAGACCTAGCGCTTGAAGGGTCCCTTAAGCCCCTCCCATTTATACTGGCAAGAAGAAGAGTCATTATTGCTTACCTTATTCAGTGTCCACCACTGGCAGGAAGTCCTCTCGAGTAAGGATGCCGACGGTTTGGCCAAGACTATCCTTGCCCAATTCATTTGTAATGGTGTCAGTCCTGGCGATACCGCCGACATCGTGGGAGAACTTTATTTTTATAGCCCTGTAAAAGGAAGGGTGCATAAAAGCGGGGACTCTCCCTTTACATTTAGGTCTCATAGTTTTCGCTCTTGGATGCACCCTGTTGACCAACGTCATGCCCAGAAAGGCCTTTTCGGCCGCTTCGATCATTCGCCACACACACCGCCAGCATGGTCACTGGCCTCCCGGACGAACGTGGTTACTAGGGGTGCATCCTTAAAGTTTAATGGGTTGTTTGTAGATTTCCCATCCACGGAGTGCAATTGCAAGAGTGGAGCCCACGCTCTTTTTTGTTGAGCAGTCAGCAACCTGTCTATCTGCTCTGGCTCCACTCTGCATAGGTTTTCCGGAAACAAATCCCGCTTCCTACCCCGTGGATGGGTCTGTTTCTGAGGAGATCTTGATCTTGTTGAGGAAGATGGAGATGGAGATGGAGATCCTCTCCTTTCGTTGGATTGTGGTTGAGAGGGGGTATTTTTAGGGGTTGGTATTTTTTCACGGGGCTGGGATAAAGGTATAGGGAGTTGGGTAGTTTTTTCGTTGTTTTGTGTGTATGTGGTGGACTCTGCCACCGTGTTTGTGTCTGGGTCAATGGTCTGGGCCTTCTTTTCCTTTCGGCTGACCGCTATTTTACGGTCAGCCCTTTCCCCCTCAACCTCTAGATGCCGTTTCACCCCAGCTGCACCGAGCTCTACAAGTTCCATTGGTATAGATATTTCAGTAGCCAATGGAGCCGGCTTGCTGGGGGGTTTCTTGCTGGGCGAAGCCTTTGGGGAAGGCTTCTGTGTGGTTTCAACAGGCTTTTCCGAGGGCCCTCTGACTTGTGTTTGGTGGGAGAGTCAGAAGTGGTTGAGGCGTGGGAGATTTTTCTCCCTTTTCTTTTCACCTCAGACCACCCCTCTCCCACCTTTGGTATATTTGTTGTTTCTGGTGTAGTTCTTGACGCTGGTTCTGCTCCCAATGTTGGTGCTGCTCTTACTGGAGCCGCTGCAGGAGCCCCTGCTGTTCGGAGTGGGCAGTCTGTTGCTGTATGCCCCTGTTGCCGGCAACTCCAGCATTGAGGCTTACGGCCCTCTACCACAACCGAGATGTGTTGCTCCCGGAATGTGTAGCCATGAGGGATGTTAATAAATTCTTCCCTTTTTAGATTCATCAGGAAGATGAATTGGGCCATTTTAACACCCCTCTCTATTGTTGTACTCATGGCACGTCCAAGTAATTGCTGAGTATCGACATCAGACACTCAGCTGATAATGCTGCGGGGACGTTATACAGAGTCACCCGAGTTCTCCTTTTGCCTCGGTATTTCGGCTGGAGCTTGTGGGTTTTGTGGTAGAGGCTCTTGGTCCCAAACCTCAATGCCTCGGCCTCACTAGGGAGTACGACGTCCCACGTGACGAAGCTCCTCCTGCACAGGTGTTGAGCTGGAACTTTATTTGCCAGTAGGGCGTCCAATACGGTCTCCTTTCTGAGGCCGGTAAGCTTTCTCGAAGCCACCTCTGTCGTTATAAAAGAGAGGATCCGCGGCTCCAAATCCTCCACTGCTTGGGGAAGGGGTTTGATGACTGTTCCTTCCACCAGGTGTTTATACTTATTGGTCTAATTGGACCTTTGGAGTTCTGGACCCTGTTCTTGAAATTCCTCTTTCTGAGGCGGTCTCCTTGGGCTCTTCTTTGCCGGTTCAGGGGCTTTTGTTGCTGGTTGGGATTTCTTTTTCTCAGGCAACAGTTCTTGCAGAGAACTTGGGAGAGCTGGCCAGGCCGTACTGTTTTTAGAAGTACCGGGCAATTCGGCACTTGGTGCTGGCCTTCTCCTTCCCTTTCTTCTTTTCCCCTTCAAGGGGCTATTTTCTTGGGGTGTTGCCTCCACCCGGTATGGGCTGGCACTGGTACCCTTCTGATTGTTAGTTTGTGAGGTGGGTGCGGCCTCTGTTCTGGCTGAGCCAGCATCACACCCCACCCCCACGTTTAATTACTGTCTCCGTTGTCTGGGGTTTTGGTTTGACATGGTTGGTCCCTGACGTGTCCCCGTATGTTTTCTTACCCCTGTTCGGGACGGCGCTGGCCCTCCCTGGGCCGGACGTGTTCTCCTTCTCGATTTGGACGGGGTTGGCCCCTTCTGGGCCGGACGTGACCCCGTCCATAGCGGGTACCTTGGAGAGAGCTTCAGCTGTGCCCTCTCCTTGATCTGCGTCTCTCAACTGGGAGAGCGTTGGCTTGGTAAAAAAAAAATAGAAACAGTGAAAAAATGCCCAAAAATGGGCCAAAGAAAGTTTTAAAAATTGTCCAAAGTAGGGACACAGGTGTCAATAGCAAAGAAAGAAGACGTAGAAAAGAAAAAGACTGCAGTTACGCAGGAAGAAAAATTTTCCGACCTTGTAAAAAAAAAAGAATCCGAAGTCAAAGTGACGAATACTACTGCAGTCGTTCTCTCCGGTCTGTGAGAATAAGTCCTTTAAATAGACCTCAATTTCACCACATCGGGCTCCTCACTCATAATTGTCCGTGCAGCACGTGTGACACTCGTCAGCACGGCGCGACCACCTACACCCGGGCCACTATGCTATTTTTTATTTCACTGATCGTCCACAGCTCTCACATTCTGAAGGAAGCGAGTTCGACTCTAGGTCAGTCCTAAACGCCAGGCAAAGCATAGCCCGCTTCCTTCGAGAATACGCCACTCTCTCTGTCACACCGTGTTGCACGAGGTAGGTCTCCTCTCTCACTACACAAATTACAATAAACATATTAAATATAAATTTGATAAAGTTCAGATAAATTATAATCAGCATTGTTTTTATTTGCTTTTTTTTCAATTTTAATGATTATTCTGGAAATTTACAATATTGTAATTATCAAGTGATTATTACTTAATACAGGAACTACTGAATTATGAATAAATATACAATCAATTATTAGATAAACAGACAAACAAATTACAAGTAAATGGTGAATAAATAGTGTTGTGAGGTGTGGTTTCGTATTCTTTGTTGTATTAGTAACAGTAATTCTTCGAGCGTGAGCGTAATCGTAGCTCAGGTCCCAGCTTCTCGTAGCTAATTTCTACCATTCCTCTAAACTGTCTCTATATATCTCCTGCTGTAATACACATATGTAAATGAGATAACACGCCATTGGCTATCTCACTAGACCTCCCTGAAACGGAGAGGTTTTATTCCCCTAAATATCCTTGGTTCTCCTAAATATCCTTGGGGGTGTTCTTCGTAATGGTGATCGCGGTCTCATTTCATCACTACTGGATCCCTGGTATGGAACTCGGAATCCGACTCGCTTTCATCTATGGGTTCTATAACGTCTCCCCCATATTGGTTTATATCCTCGTTTCTTTCCGATTCCTCCACACTCATGTTTTCTTTATATCTATTCCTTAGCTGATCAGTGTGGGCCAGCACACTTCTCTCCTGTGTTGTTATTATAGCGGTGTTGTTCCCTTTCTGCATAATAAAATATGCTTTTTCAGGTTGCGCGTCCTTATTCTTTTTGTACCACATTTTTTCATTAGTCGAAAAATACATGGTTATGGGAGATCTGATCTGTTTTCCCATCAAGGCAGAAGAACTTAGTGTTCCATCAGCATGAGGAATGGATCTGTAACTCATCAAGAGTTTAGGTAGAAAAGATTCTATGGTCTCTCGTGACGGCTCAAATGCTTTTAATCCTAATTTAACCGTTTATCACAGAATTCGGACGAATTGACCGATACCAGGGTTCTCGGTACGCTGTTCCTTGAGAATACTGTTCTCAAAATTTTAATGACAGTTGCAGATTTTCTATCACGCACCTGAACAATCTCTGACCACACCGAGAAAGAATCTACTAAAATCAATAGTAGTCCTACGCCCTTGACATAGACATGGTCCATGTGTACTTGACTCGATGGTTCTTGTTCCTTTGGCCACGAATGAGTCGATTTTTGTGGAAAGTCTTTGATTTCCATGCATTTGGGAGATTTTTTTTACATAATCTTCAATGTCACGCGAATATCCTGGCCACCAGCTCTCCAATTTGAGTCATTTTTGTGTGGCCGCTATTTCACAATGTATATCGTCGTGTACACTTTTAATTATTTCTTTTCGCATTTTTTGCGTAGGTACAACCAAATCTCCGTTACATATAACTCCTCTGTCCATGGTTAGTTTATGTTTAACCTCTTTATAAGGCCTTTCAGCTTTAGAGCAGTTGTTCCATTTATTCCTCCTTATTCTATTCGATATTTTGCTCAGAATAGGGTCCAGCAAGGTTTCTTCTTGAAGCTGTTTAATCGGCATTACATCGGTTTCGACCCAATGTAATACATCTTCAGTGTCGCTTATTTCGTCGTCTTCTTTGTTAAATGCTAATCTGGATAATGCGTCGACATGCAGAATAGTGTTTTCTTTGACGTACATGATATCGAAATCAAAGGCCATCAGCAGTATGGCCCATCTCATTAACCTGGCGGATGTGACCTTGGGTAATTCTTTCCTTGGATTAAAAATAAATTCTAAGGGTCGATGGTCAGATTTTAGTAAAAACTTTCGACCCAATAGAAATTATCGGGCGCGCTGTGTGCTCCACACTATGGCCAAAGCTTCCTTCTCTATATTTGAGTAGTTCCACGCATATTTCTAATGCCATGTTATTTGCCTGTAGACGTTCTAAAACTTTATCTTTTTGATTCGCGTCGTGCAATCTTTCAATGAACCGTAACTGGATTAATTCTTCTTCGATAGACATATTTGCTGATCCAAGCTTTTGAAATTCACAAAATCTCGAGGCCGTTTTTAGTCTCTGAATGTAATTCCTTGCTGGTTCGTTGGGATTTTGCTTCGTAGCGAGGAATTTAGTTCTCTCTGCGATAACCAGTTTTTTCTTAGGTCTTAAATTATTCCTTATGATATGTGCAATTTCTTCAAAGGTGAGATCCTCCAAATCTTTTGGATACACCATAACGGCTACTTTCATGTTTGCTTCACATCCAGCGGACGCTAAAAATAAATCAGTAATCTCGTTTTCTCCTCTAATGTTCTTTTTGTCTTGTAATTTTTTGCTTCTAGCAAAGGCTGAAAAACATTTTAGCCACATCTCAACAAAATAAGGGTTCTTTAATGTGAGTAATCCTATCGGCGACGCCATGTGTTGTGAGGTGTGGTTTCGTATTCTTTATTGTATTAGTAGAAGTAATTCTTCGAGCGTAATCGTAGCTCAGGTCTCAGCTTCTCGTAGCTAATTTCTACCAGTCTTCTAAACTGTCTCTTTATATCTCCTGCTGTAATACACATATGTAAATGAGATAACACGCCATTGGTTATCTCACTACAAATAGAAAAAATTAAATACAAACCAGATAAATTAGATAGAAACAATAGATTAAAAAATCAAATAATACTTATTGAAAAATAGGTTATAGATATAAAATTCAGCTGAATGTTTGAAGTTTTCTTTTTTTGCTTAACTTATTAATGATATTATTTTCTATAGAACAAAAATTATTTAAAACAGCATTTGTAGAGCTTAAGATAAACATCTTTTCTATTTGTTTTCAATATTATGACCTTCATCACAAGTGTCAACATTAAAAAGAAGTTCATAGTCTGCCAATTTATTCAATGTTATGTGCATGACTTATTTCCTTTGATTTACTGAATGAAGAAAAGAATGATTTTTATCAGCTTACCAATGACTAAATAATTATATAGACCAAAATTTGTAGTTGTATCATTAGGATATAAGAGAGAACCTGTATTAATCCCTTGAAAATAACTGTTTATTTCAGGTATTTCTTCCACTTTATCTTTTCCAGATACCAAGCTTTTGCAATTATTGCATTTAGTTTTCTTAAAAACAGCATAACAGCAATAACTGGCTAAATATAGTATTACAGGAAGAACTTCTCGACATTTATTAACATCATTCTCTTTGACATCAATTCTAAATTTATAAATATCTAACTTTTGCTGCTCTGTCACTTCATCCCAATTTGGTTCTTGTAAATTATTTAAATCAATTTTAATGCATTGCTGATTAAATGGTAAGCTCAATTTTAAAACTCATAGAATTCTGATTTTTTTGTTCACTCTCAAACACTTGCCATATTGAGATATTATACTGATCACCACTAAGTTGCCAATATTGACCAAACCTTGCCTCAAGGTGATCAGTTTGAAATGTGCCAGGTAATATGTATAGCATTTTCAATTCTTCCATGCAATACTTAGTCAGTTCTAGAAATGCATATGTTGTATGATGCAAAGGCACGAAGGTTTCCTTTGTTAATTTTCCATTTTTTTCCAGAAATGATATTCCAAGATTCTAACCAGTCACATAATACTTGAGAGCCTATTTCCTCTAAACCAATTATTATACATTTAACTATATTAAATAAATTCTCAGCTTTAAGACATTTAGTTGGCATAACATGCACAACATCCTTATATGGTGAGAATACACTGCTAAGCATAAAAGCATAACGTACTTGTTGCAGCTTCATTTCTATTGTCAGATAAGCCAACAATATTACCACCCTTATAATCAAAATAAGGTTTCAGGTGAATTTCACCAATAAGCAAATATACTGTGGTGTCTTTCTGTAAGAGTAACTTAAATTTGTTTTTAATATACATGAGAAAATTGTTATGTTGCTCAATTAAAGGATTCATATATGCTGATAATGTTACTCTTTTAATGGTTGAATAGCAATGTAAAATTATATTTTTGCTGTCTCTTAACAATCTATACCCTTTAGGGGAGCAGTTATATAACAATGAAGAACATATCATTTCTGTTGAATAATCATGTTAATTCTGTGTCATTAAGTTTAGCTGCTCATATATAAATTTTATTGAATTAAAATATTTGTTTGATTCATCTTATACCAATATCAAAAATGACATTATTAATTTTAATATAAAATCATACTTTGAGGTTCAGCTTGCTGTTGTTCTGTGTCCATTTTCTTCTTGTTTTCTATTTTTGTCATTTACATGCTTAAGATGATATTTTAATTATTATTATTATTCCTCTTATTGTTTACTCCTTTTGAGTTTTCATATCAGTGTTAGCTGATGGTCTTTCACTGGAGTCTGAGTGACAGCAAGTCTCCTCAGGTCTCCAGGACTCTTCTGAGTATTCTGGCAGATTGCAGCAATGCAGTGTTCTGAATGGTTTCAATTCTTCCTCTGATATCCAAACTTTCCAAGCCCTTTTCTAATCCTTTTGGGACTGTTCCAAGTGCACCAACTATAATTGGTATCACTTTCACTTTCATATTACATAACTTTTTCAGTTGTCTGGCAAGGTCCAGATATTTGTCTATTTTTTCATTTTCCTTTAACTTCACCCTGTGATCTGCTGGCACTGCAAAATCTACCAGTTGACAAGTTCTTTCTTTTTTGTTTATCAACACTAGGTCTGGTCTTCTTGCTGGGATAAGGTGATCCGTTTTTATTTCAAAGTCCCAGAGAATTTTGTGCGTTTCGTTCTCAAGAACAGATTCTGGTTTATGCATATACCATTTTGTTGTGTGGTCAAAATTAAATTTTTTGCATAATTCCCAGTGGATCGCCTTCCCAACCCAGTCGTGTCTAGTTTTGTATTCTCGTTGAGCTAGTTTGTTACATTCACAGAGTATATGGTTTACAGTCTCATCTCTATTACCACAAAGTCTACATTTACTATTTAGTTGGGTCTTATCAATTTTCGCTTTGATATAGTTTGTCCGTATGCCATTATTTTGTGCAGCAATTATTAATGATTCTGTTTTCTTTTGAGGTTTCCTTTCTTAACCATGTCCAAGTCTTTCCATGTGCAACCTCTTCGATTTGTCGTTTGAAGTGTCCATATAATTGTTTTTCTTCCCATTTTTGTTTAGTCTTTGTTGTTTTCTGTTTGTCTATCTGTCACCTCTACTATTGTTGGCCGCCATAAGTAGTTTGTCTTTGCTTTTTCTTGTGTAATCTTCAAGTTGTTGGATTGTGGTTTCTACGCATTCCTCTATGTTGGCAAGACCTCTTCCCCCTTCCTTTCTTGACATTAATCTATCTCTATCGTCTCTAGGGTGAAGAGCCTTGTGCATGGTCATTAACTTTCTCGTTCTTTAGTCAATCTATCCGAGTTCTTCTTTTGTCCATTTTAAGAATGGTCATGAGTATCTTATTATGGGGACGGCCCAGGTATTGATTCCTTTGATCAGATTTCTGCTGTTAAGTTTTGTTTCTAGAAGTTTTCTAGTTCTCCTGAGATATTCTTTTTTTAACTTTTCCTTTCATTTCTGTTTGCTTGATATTGTCTGCTTCTAAAATTCCTAAGTATTTGTAACTTTCATTTTCATCAAGTGATTTTATAGTTTCCTGATTTGGCAGTTGTATACCATTCATTAATTTTCTTTCGCCCTGTTTCATTACTAGCATAGCACATTTTTCAATTCCAAATTCCATTCCTATATCTTGGCTATGTGATACTATGACTGAGGACGAACATGCTCAGAATAAATAAATAAATAAATGAATAAAAAGAGAATAGGTATAAGTAAAAGGGGTAAGTGGTTGACCCTCTTACGAATCCAAAGATTAGGCTGTAAAGTTTGAGAGACTTGTACGACCACCATGAAGTTAGGCCACTTAGTGATAATATCTTATGCACCCAGGTATTAAAAACAAAAAGGATTTTTATGAGAAAATCTCTTTTGAAAAAATTAATGGTCGACGTATGAAGACACTACGTCTGGAAAAAGATTTAATTACTTTAATTTTAAGGGTTAACGACGACTAGAAGTCGGCGATTCGATTTAAGTACTGGCCATCTGTGTGGTCCAGAGAAGATGGGTGGGGAAGGAGAGTTTTACATAAATACAGCTAAACTCCAGCACTGAGGCAGTCAACCCCGGGCCCTAGAGGTGTTAACGTCGGTAGCAGTAGTTAGCACCGAATCCACAAGTGAAGTCAATAGCTACAGTTAGAACCCGGGCCCTAGAGGTGTTAACGTCGGTAGCAGTAGTTAGCCCCGAATCCACAACGAGAGAGGTAGCAAGTAGCAGCCAGTTGGATAGACAGCGAAGTCTCACACACTCCTTCTTCCATCCACGTCTTGTTTGTAAAGACTTGTTTTTTGAGGGTTTTTTTTATCCTTGTGAGCCTGTTTCTGACTCGTGCCCTAAGGTCGGCCAGCGCAGAGTGTTACAACGTTTGGGGTTCTGGGAATCGTGCATTGAAGGTGCAGAGCGCAGAACAGGTCGTCTCACAGCTATATATTCTAATAGTTTGTACCAGGGTTTCTAATTCTTTTTCATTTTTTGCAAAAGTTTTTATGTCATCCATGTACATAAGGTGGTTTATCTTTTCTTGTACGTTAGTGAATTTGTATCCCCCTGTACATTTGTTAAGTATATGATTGAGAGGCATCATTGCTATAATGAACAGTAGTGGTGATAATGAGTCTCCTTGGAAGATACCTCTCTGGATTTTTACTTTTGCCAGGGATTGTTTTCCGGCCTTTAATTGAACTCTCCAGTTTCCCATGGTTTTTCAATGAAATTTATGATGCTGTTGGAAATTTTGTACATTTTTAAACATTCTAAAATCCAGGTATGTGGGACTATGTCATATGCTTTTCTGTAGTCGATCTAGGCCATTGCAATAATTTTCCGTCTATTTTTACTTCTTTAAGAATGTATTGGTCTATATACAGTGTGTTCCTCTTTTTCCCTTTTCTGTTCTTCTGGGAAAAGGTTTCGCCAATTGAGGGAAAAGTATATTTCTTCTTTTATAACAGCAGTCAATATTTTCCACATCATGGGTAGACAAGTTATTGGTCTATAATTGCTGGGATGTTCCCTTTTTGAGGGTCTTTCTGGATTAGGGTAGTTATTCCTTTCGTCATCCATTCGGGTACTTCTGTTTCTTGTAGACATTTGTTCAGTTGCTGGGCCATTCTTTTGTGGATAGAAGTAAATTTTTTGAACCAGAATCCATGTATGCCATCGTGGCCTGGTGTTTTCCAATTTGTTACTTTCTTGAGTACCGATTTGAGCGTAATTATATGAACACTTGCTACAGTCCCTTCCTCAATTTCCATCAGTTCATTCTTAATATCACTAATCCATTTCGATTTCTTATGGTGTTCTTTCCTCTTCCATATATTGCTCCAAAACTTTTCTGCTTCTGTTGCATTTGGGTATTCACTAATGTTTGTTTTTGATCCATTAATTTGTTCATAAAATTTCTTCTCATTGTTTGGGAAGATCCTATTTTGTTTGTACTGTTTGGTTCTTTCTCGATATTTTAAAGTCTTCCTTCTATAGCCGATATCTTTTGATTTACTTCTTCCATCTTAGTTTGCTGTTGTCTTTTAACCTTTTTAGCTACATGTGTATTTGTGTCTTTGTTTAAAGTATTTGTTTGTTGTAATTTTTTTACTTGTTCTTCCAATCTAAATTCCCATCCAGCTTTTGTACTTCTGTTTGGTTCTCTGTTTGTGTTTCGTAAGGGTTCACCAATTCTATCGCAGACTAGCTTTGCTCCTGCATAGATAAGGTTGTTTAGGTCAGTGATATTGTTTGTTGGGATGTTCATTAATATTTTGTTTATCCTTTCAGTTTCTTTCTTGACTTTTTTCCATCCTATGTTTCTTAGGGATGGTAATGTACTCTTCTTATCAGACATGATTTGTTGTATAAGTTCTATATCCATTCTCTGTTCTTGTGTTAGTTCCTGTGTTGTTAAGGTAGGTTGTACAAGGTTTTGATTGCCAACGTGTGGTTCATTTTGTTTAGTTGTTTCCTGATGGATTTGTATTCCTTGATTTTCCTGTCCACATATCTCTATTATCTCAAGATCAGATAAATTTTTTTATTCAGGATCATTCTTGCTTGGTCTGCCAATCTTTGGCAGGTGGTGTTGAAATTATTTTTGTCATTCCAAATTTGAAGCATCCTATAACCTCTCTATGCTGGGTTGCTCTTAAAATAACAATGAAGTACTTGTATGTTATTTTCTCTGGTCCACACTTTTCTTTGTCTCTCGGCTGGCACGTCACTGGGTCGTCTCTCGGCTGGCATGTCACTGGGTCGTCTCTCGGCTACGATACCATTTTTTCTTGTACATCTGAAAGAACAAGAAGAGCAACAGCAGCCTACATGCATATTAGGTTGATCACCTACCCTCTGTTTGAGTATCTGAAATGAAAATTTGAGCCAACATTCGCAGGATGCGGACCGGGTCCCCCATGTTGGCCATCAAGGGACCACCTGCCCATCATGTCCCACAGACCCGAAGTCTGCGTTCCACGGCTAATATAATTTATTTCGGACATTTTTCATGAAGTGGTATAGTGTGGTTATACCTGGCCCAGGGGGTTGTTTAAGGCCTGAGCCCCTGACCCAGAAAAAAAAATTGCGTATAGTTAATGCAAACAAAATATGCTCCCCACACACGACCAGACCTCCTCCCACACGACCAGACCCCCCCCTGCTCAAAGCATCTCATCATCCACAATATCGCCCATCAACTCCTTTAGTACCTATACTATGAATATTGATGAGCAACACTGCAGATGGTAAAACGCTCCAAGGCGGAAGACCCTACCGCATATGGGAACCCATTTTATGTCAATCAATCATTTCATTATGATCGTAAAAGATTATTGATCAAGTTCACTAATTGTATGGTGTGATTTTATGCGGAACGTACAGTTAAGACCTGTAAATGTTGGTAAGCAGGATGCTAAACTATTAATGTTATTTTATTGTATGGTGTGCAGCCACAATCATTGGGACCTACTTAAGAAAGGGTCAAACATTATAGAATGCGAGTAGTATCGAATATCCACCCCCCTTTTTCCCTTCCCCACCCAAGAATACCTTTACTGTTAAGTATCATGCAGTGTTATTATTGAAGACGTTATTATTATTATTATTATTATTATTATTATTATTATTATTATTCATTATTATTACTATTATTATTAGAATCATTATTATTATTATAATTAGAATTTTTCATTATTATTAGAATCATTATTATTATTATTATTATTATTATTAGAACTTTTTCCATTATTATTATTATGTTTTTATTATTACTATTATTATAATAATCTTAATATTACTTTTATTATAATTATGTTATTACTATTATTGCTACTATTACTATTATTTGAATTATTCAATAATAATAATAATAATAATAATAATAATAATAGGCTATACGTAGTTCTCGCGCGGCGTCGGTGAGTAGTAGGTACCTCCATTTTCCGGTCACGTGATCAGTTTCAGCTATATTCCATAAACAAAAGTAAATATTTTTGAACTTTGTTTTTTAAAAATCTTGCAAAAAGAAAAAAACAAACTGAGTTGTTACAAAGAAAAACAGTTAATTCAAAGATCAAATTATCCGATTGTGAAAAATTACATCGTTAACTTAAAAAATAAATGAACCTACCCGTTTTACATGCAATAGGGTAATTTTAAGGTAGAAATGCGGACGGTAAAATTACATATTATTTCCCTTTTACAAGTATACATTTAAATGAATAGGTGGCTGTATTCGACATAATTGTTTTCTTGTGCATATTCAATAACCGATTATTGGTTTTCAACGATTTTTAAGATATTCTTTTTTGTGGTAGTTTCAGAATACCTCCGGAAAATATTTTTTTAGTTAAACTTATAGTGTAAGTGAAGCAAAGACAATAAGTATTTTACTAATTGTACCAATTTTTCCCTGTGAAATTTACTCACCCCTATATTGTCGGAATTTTACCCCGAAAAACTTCTCGGAATAAAATAATTGACCCTATATAGTAACAGGGCCCCGACTGTACAACAACAACAACAAAAAAATAAATAAAATAAAACAAATAGTCAATCAAAAAATAACAAATTCTGCTGTATGTCTAACAGAATGAAACAATTTATTGGCTAAGGAATCCCTTGCAAGATAGTTTCCAATTGCAGAAGTTCAAAGACTTCTAATTAACAAAATAACAAAATTACAAATAAATGAAAGACAAAAATTTAAAAACAAAGTAATTAAAAGGAAAACATAAAAAATACAAGTAAAAAATATAAATCACTTTTTCCTTGTTAAGATATTTTCATAAGCTCATATTTCTATTAATAAATATATTTGATGTAACATCAGCAGGAGCTTAAACTCCACCCACTTCCGCCCAAGGTTTGTTCCCGCTTGTTTTAACTTTCTGTAAAACTAATCAGTTCGTAATAAATCCTTGTTGAATTTACCTCGTGTGTGTCCATCTCCTCACCTTAACTTTTACCTATTGTAAATTCTGTTTTTTCACGCATTATTTCCATCTCTGACTACTCAACCTCAACAGGTTATGCGCCCAGTTATAAAAATAGAATTTACTTTGATGGAAATCCTGAACAATTTCAATTATGGGAAATTAAATTTGTTTCCTACTTACGACTCCAGAAGCTGGCACATATTATAGAATCCGAGACAGGCGATATCGACCCAGATAAAAATGCTGAAGTTTTTGCTCTGATGACTTAATTACTCGATGATAGAAGTCTTACTTTAATTATTAGAGATGCCAGAAATAATGGAAGATTGGCAATGCAAATATTGAGAGAACATTATGTTGGAAGCAGTAAACCCAGGATAATTTCTCTATATACGGAATTGACATCATTAAAAATGTCAGAACACGGAAATGTCACGGATTATCTGCTAAGAGGGGAGAATGCGGCTTCGCCGTTAAACTCAATCGGCGAAAGCATATCTGATAGCTTGTTAATTGCTATGATTTTAAAGGGATTACCTAGCGAATTTAAACCCTTTTCGACTGTGTTAACACAGAGAAAGGACGAATTGAAATTCAACGAGTTCAAATCAGCTCTCACAAGCTATGAAGAGACTGAAAAATGCAGAACAAATGGACCACAAGAAGATTACTCCATGAAAATTAATGTTCAACAAAATGATAGGAAAAACATAAGATGTTTCAATTGCCAGAAGTTGGGGCACCGAAATTTCGAATGCAAAACGCAATAAAATTTTTAAAAAAATGGTGTGAACATTGCAGAAAAAATACTCATGACACAAAGTATTGCCGAATTAAGATAAAAGTGTGAAATCTCTACTCAAATTTTTCTGTCTGCTCGCAGTCACGTCGCTCACAGTCTGCTCGCAATCACGTCGCTCACAGTCTGCTCGCAATCACGTCGCTCACGCTACTGCCAAGAAATTCGGCTCATTTATTACTCCACTCCTCTCCCACAAACCACCTTACTTCCGGTCTGTACTCTTATAAAAGAAACTTAACCTTCGGGCGCCATTTCTTTTCCTAGCCCGAAGATTAAGAGGAGTTTCATTTGTTTTATCTTTATATCACAAAAAGAAAATTCAGTCTACTCACTTTCAGATGAAAAAAATTCATTTCTTTTCACTGTAAATACTTTTAAAAATCCGTTGAAGATCCATAATTTACTAGTTGATTGTGGGGCTACCTCCCATATAATTACAGATAAAACGAAATTTGTTCGTTTCAATGAAGATTTTAATGCATCGCAACATACTGTAGTGAGAGAGGAGACCCGGCTCGTGCAACACGGTGTGACGGAGAGGGTGGTGGGGGTGAAGACTTGCCGTATGCTCGAAGGAAGCGGGCTAGGCTTTGCCTAGCGTGTAGGACTGACCTAGAGTCGAACCCGCTTCCTTCAGAATGTGAGAGCTGTGGACGATCGGTGAAGTAGGAAATGGCATAGAAGCCCGGATGTGGTGAAATTGGGGTGTACATTGTAGGGACCCATTTTGTTTGGGGAGTGTATGGTTAAGGAGTTGATGGGTTGAAGATTGGAGTTATGGGTCCCTACAATTTATATGTATAAGGACTACGGAAAATGTAGTTTCCATAGGTAACAAAAGAAGAAGACATTGATAAAGGAAACAAACTTTATATACATAAATACAATTAATATAGTTTCATTGTTTTTTCAGTGGTGTTGCAGTCTGATTGTGTCTGTGTATAGTTGTGTGTGACAACTGTGACATGGTGTTTATATTAGTGTGATTGCTTGTGTCAACATATTCGTAGTTCGTCTGTGATTGGAACTTGTGATTAAAAGTTGTTGTTATTGATCGAGAGAGAGAGAGAGAGAGAGAGAGAGAGAGAGAGAGAGAGAGAGAGAGAGAGAGAGAGAGAGAGAGAGAGAGAGAGAGAGAGATAGGAGACGAAAAGATAGACGGACCTGTTGAGTCGTATTTGATGTTTTCGGATGTTCCCACTGTCGAGTTAGGAGCATCCTCTCCAACTCTGTTGAGTCAGGAAGAGCAAAAGCTCCTCACTGTCTCTGTGTCCCCTTTCTTGTTTTTCCAGCTCTATGGGCCTTTTTATAATTTTAATTATTCATTGTCTACGTGTTCCTTAAGCTAAAATATTCCTCAAATATCAGGTGATTTGCAATGATGCAATATCGAATGATTTTGATATCTGTGGAATTCTGGTGACGTAAATTATCGGATGAATTTAAACCATTGTTTCTATTGTTCCTAAAATATTTCTAAACTAATATTCATTCGATTTTCTTTTGTTTACCTAATTCTAAACTCATGACATACCATTGTAACTAGTTATTTAAGAAAACTTAATTATTTTAATTTGGTTAATTCCACATGCCGCAAAAATATAGGGGCCAATCCCTATAAAACCCCTGGCAGATTGATAAATATTGAAAATATTTTTCAATATGTAATACATGTGGAATTGTTTGTAGGTGTATATACTTGTGTGCCTGCTTTTGAATTTTTAGTGTAGAGTTATGCGTTGTAGTGTTCTTTGTAGGTGTGGATAATTGATTGTCCCTTTTGTATTATTTGAGGGTGTAGTGATCCATCGTAATCCTTTGTAGCTGTGGATAATTGCTTGTCGCTTTTGTATTCGTTAGGGGTGTTGAGTGTTCTATCGTTGTTCTTTGTGAATGATTCCAAGTACGGCATCTTTGGTGTGACGGTGATATATATGGTATCGAAATATCATGTCTCTATGTTGTTAAGCAGTGTTTTGGTTCCGAGTGCGACAGGTTGTAACTTCGATGCTTTACAAGTGTCCTTTTCTGGTCTATCGAATGTGGCTTTTTTATGTTATTTGGTGATGCGGTTCAAATCAAGATTTTCTCTGTATTGTATTGTGGAGCGTGAGAATGTCTTCCACAATGTCTAAACCTTTGATGATACGGATATCTGAAGTAAATTTGGGCTATATTATCCCATTGTCAGATATCCTGACTGCATAGTTTGTTTTCACTTGAAGAGCGTAAGTGAGAAATTTTTGGATGCGTGAATAAAAGTGTTTCGTCTTCCAAGTGAGTCTGGAAGGTGCCTTTTTGTCTTCCAAGTGAGTCTGGAAGGTGCCTTTTCGTCTTCCAAGTGAGTCTGGAAGGTGCCTTTTCGATAGATTGCCTTGAGGAAAAATGGTATTTTTGCCGTGTGATTCTCAATTTCGAAATGTTGTCGTCGTATCGGGAAAAAAATATGGAATTGTGAATTTTTGTGAAATTCCATTTTTGGTTTCGTGTATTGGATATAATCGAAATGTCTTCGAGAAAAGATATCCTAGAAACTTCTGATCACCATTTGGATGTCGGTGTGAACGAATTTTGGTCACTTCAACAAAGATTTTAGTTGTGTGTTTAACTGACGTCGGGTTCAACATTTGTGGTTTGTTTTGTATATTTGAAATTATGAATGGGATAAAGTTACATTCATAATAGTGAGTTGCTGTGATTGCTGATTTAAAAACAAAACAAAGAGAAGAATGTTTTGTTTTATGTTTTGTCAAATATCGGAAAGAGAGAAAGAAAGTGAGACAGACGAATTGTCGTGACTTTTGAGTGAAGTCTTTGTTTACAATGTCTCAACTTTGTGTGTGTGATTTGGGCGATCTCTTCGATGATGTGTGTATTTCAGCGGTTTTTCCGAGGATGTGTACAAGTTGCAGATGTATTGTTTATTGTGAGTGTTCGTTCTCGATTGGGTTATCATTTTGTGTGTTGCATGTCCATTCAAGTCCGGGGTCATCAATTTGTATGTTGCGTGTTCATTCTCGAGTCGGGGTCATCAATTTGTAGGGACCCATTTTGTTTGGGGAGGTATGGTTAAGGAGTTGATGGGTTGAAGATTGGAGTTATGGATATGCGAAGAATTTGACACCAGCACTTTAAAAAAATAAAATGATATAAAATAAAGCTGCCATTTACGAATTTAAAACAAATATTGTCAACTTCATTTCAAGAAACAAACATTAATATATGCCCTTGAATTAGAAAAAAAACCAAACAACTTTTTCGTAAATGGGAGAGAAAGACACTTATTCATTTTTAGCAAGTAAAATTTGGAGAAAAACAAACAAATATCTCCTCACTTGTTGAATGAAACAGATTTTAAGAAATTTCTTACACGAGAAAGAAGCTATTTAAAATAGCCACTTTAGTCAGTTAAGACTAGCAAAAACTGACGACTTTTTAAAAAAAATATATATATATTTCCAAATTGGGAATTAAAAGTAAAATAAATGTCGGCGTGCACAATTCTGCCCGTTAGACCTACTAAAAATAATTGTATTTTATTCCAAACGGGACATAGATGAATGGTTGAATTTCTCACAACTCTAAAACAAACTCTAGCAAAAACGGAGAAAAATTAAACAAAAGTTTTCAATTCCAAAGCGAAGGAAAGGTCACCGCGTGCGTTCCTTCACACATAAGAAGCACTAACGTTTCAGCTTTCCTCATCCCTTCGCAACAACTGCTGCTAAAAATTTTTTTGCCTACACGGGTAAGAAGGGTCAACACCTCCCTTACCCCTCGCAACCATTTCACCACTGCTGCTAAAAGAATTTTGACTACACGGATAAGAAGGTCAACAACCTCCCTCACCCCTAGTTTCCATTTCATGAAGGTTTACTGCTAAAAAATTGTAGCTGACAGGTCTAGGGAGAAAGAAAGAGGAAGGATTAAACAAATAAATAAAAGAACGAATTCTATCGCACAATGGCGCATTTCAGAGAATTAGAGGGAGTTACTCCACTTTTACAAATGAGAAACTCATTAAAACAAGACATTTCCTGTAACATGGAAATGTTAGAGCGGACTTGGTGTGGGAAGAAGTGTGTTTTCCAAGAGCAAGAAAACTTCATAAGACAAAGCAGAAAGAAGTAAATGTCTTGAATGACGGAATCAAGACTATTTGCAGCAGGGAAAGATAGACTTGGCGGAATGTGGATTCCTAAACGAACTACAAAATGATTTCTACTTTAGGATGGGCATTTAAAAACAGACTCTCTGACCTGGAAGAAGTCTTTACAGAAAATGTGGTAGCTGAGAAAGCTGTGGTCGACACAGAGAAATTTCCAGACACAGAATAGAAGCCCCAGGAAATACAGAGAAACCTGTCGACTCAGAAAAATTTCCATGCATAGAATTAGAAATACAGAGAAAACACTCGACTCAGAAAAATTTCCAGGCATAGAATTAGAAGCCCAGCAATACAGACAGAGAAATATTCCCAGATAAAGAACTGGTCGCAGTCAGAAGAAATCCTGAGATGGTCACAGTAGAACCTACTGCTTTCTCCGTTGAGGAAGACCTCAAAGACAGTCATGTGGCGAAACCTCCTTGGAGTGAAGACAATTACTTTGTAGCTCCAGAATTATCTGATAGAACGAAGCTATCCAAAAAGAAACCAAGTAAGGAGACTCTACGTAAAGTAAAAGGAAGAAGCAGAGCATCAAGCTAAAAAGGAGAAATTCAATTGTAATTCTCTACAAACAAAACAGGATAAAAGTCCAAATTGGAAAAGAAAGAAAAAAGAAATATGGACTTCCAATTTACTACGAAGAGGCTACATCCCTTAAACGCAGGACCAATAAATAAATGGCAACCTCCAACATGGATAAAATAACTTGTCCTGGCGCATGACGTTAAACTGCAAACCACTACACTACATAATGATGAACTCCAAAACGAACACTGACATTGAACATTACAAAAATAGTCCTGGGCATGACTTTAAACTACAACCTATTTATTGACCTTACCATAGGGTCTAATACACACAAAAGAAGAATTTGTGTCATGGAGCAGAATGACCCCTGAAATTAAATTAAACTTCAAGGGCTCAATATAGATTTTCTCTTTGAAAGGGAGAGCAGGATAATTATTAAGAAAATAATTAACCCTAGAATACATCATACTCAAAACTGTTACATACAGGTTTATTATTGCAAAAAATAATTAATCCTGGACAATACTACACACACATCCATTGTGGACCACAGAATAGGTCCATTACATACAAAACAATTGGATCTGAGCAAAGTCTCGAAAGATACACACATCCATTGTGGACCACAGAATAGGTCCATTACATACAAAAATTGGATCTGAGATAGCAAAGTCTCGAAAGATCACACTTCCATTGTGGACCACAGAATAGGTCCATTACATTCAAACAATTGGATCTGAGCAAAGTCTCGAAAGATCACACATCCATTGTGGGCCACAGAATAGGTCCATTACATACAAAAAATTGTATTGAGAAAACAAAATCTCGAAAGATACATCATTTTATCCATTTACATACCCATAATAATGGGTTCATTACAATTACAAATATTATAAAAAAAGTATGGCTACAATAATGCCCGAAATATCAGAGTCTCGAACTCGTAGATATTTCCTTTAAAACAAATAACATTCTTACAAACAATTGTACCCGAGATAACACATCTCGAAATCTCCACCATGTTTATACTTTTACATACCCCTAATAAATGGGTCCATTACAATAACAAAATATTTTCAAACAATTTTTAGAATGGCCATAATAATGCCTAAAATATCAGGGCAGTCGAGCCCGAAAATATTTCTTAATCATTACACATGCATGCAAACATACAATAATTTCATCATTGCATGTTTTTTCCTTCGTCGGGAGAATATTAAGAATTCTGGGGTATGGGGTTATTGTCCTTTGTCTGCAAGCCTCTGTTTCAAACCAACCAATCACGAGCTAGTATACTTTGGCGGCAAAGCCGAATAAACAGACTCGTCCTCTCTTCTGATCCAGCTTTCACCGGAGACAGACCTAAATAAGGGTCGTTCATATACTTCAACAGACAACCAGTATCGGAGTCGGACGCAAGCAGAAGTCCATCATATCAACGGAACAGAAGGCCGTAGCAAAGGACTCCGTTAATACCCTATCCCAGATATACCAGTTAGTGACAAATATAATTATTTGCGCAAACGAAACTAAAGTTAGCAATTGATCTTTATAAAATGACAAGTCTTTTATTCATATTCTAGTTGTTCGTTTACTTCTTTGACTCTTAACCTGTCTGCCACACTCGTGGTTAACTCCATACTTCAAACCTTGGAGTACTACCGCTAGTGTTCTTTTCTTTATACCAAACTCAAGACACCTAATGGATGTGTATGTAATATTAAAAACAAGGAAAGTTATATTTCCTAAATAACATAAAACTATACGAACTCATACTTTAAAGAATGGCATAGTATTCTTGGACATTATAACAAGAAAGATGTTTTAAAATTAGAGCAAGCTGTAAAAGGCATGAAAATAAGTCATAAAAATAAATTTGATTGCAAAACTTTTACTCAAGGAAAAATGTGTCAATACAGAAATACAAAAGCGATAAAAAGGCAAATAAAATACTTGATTTGATTCATTGTGATTTGGCAGGTCCTATTGAACCAATTTCAATAAATGATTCAAAATATTCAATAACTTTTGTTGGTGACTACTCTGGATTAATAGTGGTTTTTTTCTTAAAGATAAATCAGAAGCAGCAGATGCAGCAGAAAGATTTTTAGCTGATATGTCACCCTATGGATCTACTAAAGATTAAGAACAGACAATGCTCTTGAATTTACTTGTACAAAATTTTAAAATATTCTTGTAAAAATAAAATAAACAAGAATTCTCAGCTCCTTATTCACCACACCAGAATGGCACGGCTGAAAGATCTTGGCGATCACTCTTTGAAATGGCAAGATGTTTATTGATAGAATTTAATTACCAAAAACCTTGTGGAATTATGCACTTAGAACATCAGCTTATATAAGAAATAGATGCTTCAATAGAAGAACTGGAAAAACCTCCTATGAAATGTTCACATCTCAAAAACCTGACATAAGCAATATGCATACATTTGGTAGTACATGCTTTGCCTATATATAAAATAAAACAAATTAGACCCAAGGAGTCAACAAGAAATTTTTGTTGGATATGATCCAACAACTCCAGCTTATCTTATTTACTTTCTAGACAGAAAAGAAATTAAAGGAATAAGATGTGTATCTTTAATGAAACTCACATATTTGATGAAGAAAGAACAGTTATTTTGACTACCCCATGAATAAAACCCCTGAATCACAAAATGATAATGATGAACAACTGGAAATAAAAACCCTGAATTACAAAATAATAATAATGAACAACTGGAAAATAAAACCCTGAATTAACAAATAATAATGATGAAGAACTGGAAAATAAAAACACTGAATCACAAAATGATAATGAAGAAAAACTTTCTAAACGAAAAATTAATAAACCCAAATATTTGGATGATTATATATTAGATGATTCAGACAACTCAGACACAACAAACTATTCTATGATTATTGTTATAAATTAGGACAAACAACGAAGAACAATTTGGCTAGATATGTAGCCAAAAGATTTTCACAGATAAAAAATGTGGACTATAAAAGACTTTTTCGACAAAACTTGTTTGTAAATTTAAAAAAAAAAAAGAGAGAAAAAAGAAAGAATGAAAAGTCTTTGTATGGACTAAAACAAAGTGAACAATTTGTTACACACCTTTTTAACTAGCCAGAATTTTTGAACAATCATTAAATAATTATTGTGTGCATACAAATTATTATCAAAATTTAAATACAATTATTGCAACTCAAATTTTATAAAGCAATTATCTGAAAATTTTAGAGAATTTATAAAACCTATTTTTAATTAAATTTAGCAAGAGTTGCCTACCTTTGACTGTAAATTTTTTTTACCTCATAAAGATAAATATAACTTATGGAATGGAGTGTTAAGATATTTTTATAAGCTCATATTTCTATAAATAAATATATTTGATGTGACACCAGCAGGAGCTTAAACTCCACCCTCTTCTGCCCGAGATATTTCCCGCTTGTTTTAACTTTCTGTAAAACTAATCAATTCGCAAAAAACCTTTGTTGAATTTACCTCGTGTGTGTCCGTCTCCTCACATTATCTTTTACCTATTGTAAATCCTGTTTTTTCACGCATTGTTTCCATTATGCACTCTGACTACTCAACCTCAACATTCCTTTCTGAATTTTTTCTCTTTTTCTCCTCTTTCTTTTTTAATTTTTTTTACAATTTGTCCAGTCACCTGACTGAATTTATAGCCTCTAGGCAACCAAAAAGTTCTTGGAAAAGATTGATAATTCTAGGGACAAAGTCTTCTTACAGCAACCCGTTCACTGGAAACCTTAGAAGACCAAAATTCTTTTTCTACTTTTTTCTTCAATAAAACTGAGTCTCTCTGAAACTAAAAACTCTGCTCTTTTGTGGAAGAGACTTTTTGACAGGAAAATGGAAAGTCCGACAAAATTTCTCGGAAGTACAAATTCTTTCTTTTAATTCTTTGAAGAAAACCAAATAGAGTCTCAACAGGACTCAAAACCCTCTGCACTTCGGTAGATGGTAATTTCTATTAAAGGAGTCTGTCAAATCCCTTTTTTCCCGGAGGCAGGCTCTTTTTTTGCGGGTTCAAAATCTGGGACAGCCAAGGAAAATCGAATGAGTGCCAACTACACTCAGCTGGTCCTGGTAAAAGAGGCAGTAGAAGGGTTAAAACTGGTCTTAAATACTAATTCCTTCCATCTGCAGCAGCATAGGGTCCAAACGCTCCAAGGGAAGCAATTCCCATTATCTTTATCCCTCAAAAATTCTCAAAATGTTTATCACAATGAAACTTGCATAAAAGTTAATATTATCAATAAATCTTGCAAATCATACTCAAAATCCCATGATCCAGAAAAAACAGAACCCACAAATTTTGTAATAAAACTGTTAATTTTAACTAGGGTGGTTTAGGGTTGGGGTTAGGGTTAGGGTTGAGATTTAGGGTTAGTTTAATGGGAAAATAAATAAATAATTTGGGTTCTGTTTTTTCTGGGTCACCCTGTGCATTCGAAAGAAGAAACATTTTTTAAAATCCTGATGATTTTTTTTTAAATTTTCAGTTTAGGAAAATGATGAAAATTATGAACGAAAAACAATGTTTTCATTTTTGCACCGTTAGATCAATTTAAATTTAACATAGCCAAAAACAAGTTATGACTACCAGCTTTATAAAAAAAATCTATGAAAAATCAATTTATGGTCCTGTTTATATCAATATCTATACTTACCTGTATAACTAATGCAATCTACTCTCGCGCTACTTAAAACCATCCGAGCAAAATTATTTATTTATTTATTTATTTTTTTAAATTCTCCAAAATTAACTCCCTTCACCTCCACGACCTCTCATCCAAGAAGACATATAATCACTTTTTTACTCGGATCTGTAGTGAGAGGTTTGAAATTTCTTACTACTTGATTACTGCTAAAAAGATTTAACCATACCGAGAAGTGAGAAATAATATTAAGGAAAGAAATTGGTGAGTCAGTATTTTTGGCCTTTTTTCTCCTTTTATTCAGTTAATAAACTGAAGTCGTTTTTTCTTTTGGATTTTGAATTTCTTAAAAAAAAAAAAAAAAAAAAGTGTTATATAAATAATGGAGAAAGTTACAGAAGCAAAGCTTTTTTCAGATGTTTCTGTGGATCAGAATGCCGGAGAATTTGACGTCCATTCTCCTCTGAGAGAAAATGAACTGGATTGTTACGACAATCACGAAAGTTCAAATAAGACTTTTCTGACGAAGTTCCAGCTTCCGTCACCATTGGAAAAGCAGAAAATAAAAAGAGCCCCATTCGAATCAGTTTGGAAAAACAGGGAGGAGACCCTAAAACGCTTACCCTTCCAGGTTCCTGCCTGATGTAGAAGGATGTAAGAATTTAAACAGCTTGATAGATAATAGAATTAAACTTATGTTTAATTTACACGAGAGCCAAGTGAGAGAGGCTCGTATGAAGGAGCCATTGGCGGGAAAGTCCGACGCCATTGATGGTCCTGACCCACCCAGGTATAATAATGATTTCTCTGATTCGGAGGGGGAGGCTGAGATTTTCAGTCATTGCTCTGAAGCTGATAGCGAGCAGATTTTGGAAAGCGAGATTAAAACTCGTAATGTGGAGTGGAATGCCTTTATTTCGAAGGTCGCTTCGAAACTAGATATTCCTTGTGTTGAGAGGAACAAAGACTCTGATTTCAAATCATATATAGCGGATCACCTGTTGGCTCCGAGAGTTAAGGAGGCTATTAGTCTGCCATTAGATGGGTCCGTTATTAGAGCACTGGAAGAGGTCGATTCTGAATATCAGACTAGGGGGAAAATAAAATGTTTTCGATCCTCAGAGGATCAGAAATATATGGTGGTTAATGACCACTTTACCCAGTTCTGCCTTCCCCCCCGTCTTGACGAGAACATCGAAGAGGGTATTATGGCGCCTTCTAGTGGGAAAGACTTTATTCGCGGCGCTCAGTATAGATTTTCTAGCAAATCTGCGGATTCGGCCTTAAGAAGCTGGATTCGAGTGCTCGACTTTTGCTTAGGCAAATATCATATGGCTCATTAATTACTTTTTATACTGACCCGTCGGGTTCAGTGGCAGATAGACAGGAAGCCCTGCAGGCCCTATCTCAATTATTTCAATCTATGGCCGATGTCACGTCCAGAATTATTTTGGGTTCTGTGTCATCAAGGCGCAGTCTTTATTTAAGGGACATGGCTTTTAAGAATAAAGCCACAGAAAATAAACTTTCACGCCTACCTACTGTAGGTCCCAAACTGTTTTCTGGAAGGTTTTTCGAGGTTTTGCATAGCAGTTCAGAGAACCTTAGAAATGCTAGGGAGACACAGCACGTCCGGAATAATTTTTTGGGAGCGAAGCGGAAGTTGGAGAGCCCTAAGAAAACGAATTACGCTAACTCTTCGGGTTTTGGGCAGAAAAGGCTGAAGCAGGAAGGCTCCAACTTTAAACAGGGGAGAGGACAAAGTGCTTCGACCTGGACAAAGGAGCAGTCGGGGTTTCAGAAATCCAGGTTTCAGAAGTAATAGATATTGATATAAACTGAGGGTTTTTAAAGTAAAACCCCTGTTTATGAGATATCTATACTTACCTGTATATGCCCTCCCTCCTCTCCTCTAAAGTTCCTGGTTGAGAAAGGTGCTAAAGAGGTCCTCGTAAAAAAAGTGATTATATGTCTTCTTGGATGAGAGGTCGTGGAGGTGAAGGGAGTTAATTTTGGAGAATTTAAAAAATAAATAAATAATTTTGCTCGGATGGTTTTAAGTAGCGCGAGAGTAGATTGCATTAGTTATACAGGTAAGTATAGATATCTCATAAACAGGGGTTTTACTTTAAAAACCCTCAATTTTCACGAACATTTCCATAACTTTACTTTGGATGTAAATATGTCTGAAATAGTTTTTTCCTAAAATATATTAGGAGAAATATATTTTTTACGAGGTCTACTCCCCCGCCTATTTTATTTTAGGAAATATGAAAAAATGAACCGACAAAAAACGATTTTTACTATTTTTTCTATAAAGATAAGTGTCTTATTAATTATTTCAGAAGATTTTTTATAAGCTTAGATGCAAGAGCTTTTTAGTATCATCTTAAAATCGTAAATTATTATTAATTTACACTATAATAATAATAATAATAATAATAATAATAATAATAATAATAATAATAATGTAGTATCTTTAAATCTTATAATTATGTAGTATCTTTATTATTATTATTATTTACTCCTTTTGAGTTTTCACATCAGTGTTAGCTGATGGTCTTTCACTGGAGTCTGAGTGACAGCAAGTCTCCTCAGGTCTCCAGGACTCTTCTGATGATTCTGGCAGATTGCAGCAGTGCAGTGTTCTGAATGGTTTCAATCCTTCCTCTGATTTCCAAACTTTACAAACACTTTTCCAATCCTTTTAGGACTGTTCCAAGTGCACCAACTGCAACTGGTATCACTTTCACTTTCACATTCCATAACTTTTTCAGTTGTCTGGCAATGTCCAAATATTTGTCCATTTTTTCATTTTCCTGTGATCTGCTGGTACTGCAAAATCCACCAGTTGACAAGTTCTTTCTTTTTTGTTAATCAACACTAGGTCTGGTCGTCTTGTTGGGATAAGGTGATCTGTTTTTATTTCAAAGTCCCAGAGAATTTTATGCGTTTCGTTCTCAATAACAGATTCTGGTTTATGCATATACCATTTTGTTGTATGGTCAAAGTTAAATATTTTGCATAATTCCCAGTGGATCACCTTCCCAACCCAGTCGTGTCTAGTTTTGTATTCTCGTTGTGCTAGTTTGCTACATTCGCAGAGTATATGGTTTACAGTCTCATCTCTATTCCCGCAAAGTCTACATTTACTATTTAGTTGGGTCCTATCAATTTTCACTTTGATGTAGTTTGTCCTTATGGCATTATTTTGTGCAGCAATTATAAGTGATTCTGTTTCTCTTTTGAGGTTTGCCCTTTCTTAACCATGTCCAAGTCTTTTCATGTGCAACCTCTTCTATTTGTCGTTTGAAGCGTCCATATAATTGTTTTTTTTTCCCATTTTTGTTTTCTAGTCTTTGTCGTTTTTCTGTTTGTCTATCTGCCGTTTCTACTATTGTTGGCCGCCATAAGTAGTTTGTCTTTGCTCTTTCTTGTGTAATCTTCAAGTTGTTGGATTGTAGTTTCTACGCATTCTTCTATGTTGGCAAGACCTCTTCCCCCTTCCTTTCTTGACACATATAATCTATCTATCATCTCTAGGGTGGAGAGCTTGTGCATGGTCATTAATTTTCTCGTCCTTTGGTCTATCTGTCTGAGTTCTTCTTTTGTCCATTTTAAGAATGGTCCCGAGTATCTTATAATGGGGACAGCCCAGGTATTAATTCCTTTGATCAGATTTCTGCTGTTAAGTTTTGTTTCTAGAAGTTTTCTAGTTCTCCTGAGATATTCTTTTTTTAACTTTTTCTTTCATTTCTGCTTGCATGATATTGTCCGCTTCTAGAATTCCTAAGTATTTGTAGCTTTCATTTTCATCAAGAGATTTTATAGTTTCCTGATTTGGTAGTTGTATTCCATTCATTAGTTTTCTTTCACCCCTTTTTATTACAAGCATAGCACATTTTTCGATTCCAAATTCCATCCCTATATCCTGGCTATATATTCTAATAGTTTGTACTAGGCTCTCCAATTCTTTTTGATTTTTTGCAAAAATTTTAATGTCATCCATGTACATAAGGTGGTTTATCTTTTCTTGTGAATTACTAAATTTGTATCCCTCGGTACATTTTTTCAGTATATGGTTTAGCGGCATCATTGCAATAATAAAGAGTAGTGGTGATAATGAGTCTCCTTGGAAGATACCTCTTTGGATTTTTACTTCTGCCAGGGATTGTTTTCCAGCTTTTAATTGAACTCGCCAGTTTTCCATGGCTTTTTTAATGAAGTTTATAATGTTGTTGGAAATTTTGTACATTTGTAGGCATTCTAAAATCCAGGTATGTGGGACCATGTCATAGGCTTTTCTGTAATCGATCCAGGCCATTGCAATATTTTTCCGTTTATTTTTTACTTCTTTAAGAATGTATTGGTCTATATAGAGTAAGTTGTGGGTTCCTCATTATTATTATTCCACTTTTCTAAAATTGATAATTGATTCAATAAGCAAAAATGAAAACATTGTTTTTCAATCATAATTTTAATTATTTCTGTAAGCCGAATTTTCTTTTAAAAATCATCAGGAGTTTGTTTAATGTTTCTTCTTTCGAATTCTAATAAGAATGAAAGTAAACTCTGGGGGACACAGTTGAGTCCGACGCGTTTGCTCTCCCAACTGACCAAGTGTTTAGTCTGGAACAATCTCTCCCAGCATTGCTACACTCTTCTCACTAACACTATCCAAATATCTTTTTCTCTTCCACTCGTCGCGACAGCCAAAATGCTACTGCAGGCTTTCTCGCCGGTCTGGGAGGGCAGGTCCTTAAATACACAATTACTGTGTTCATCCGGGCTCCTTACTCTGAATTGCCCGTGCAGCACGTTCGACATTCATCAGCGCGCGTCAATCCTCACGACGAAACTTCACATCCGGGTTACTCTGCACAGTTTAGTAATTCACATGCGTCAGGCCACGACTCACGATCAGGAGGATGTGAGTTCAATCTCCCCACTCACCCCTGATCTCATTCTGCATGCCAAACACAGTCGTGCACGCTTCGAACCACTACGTGCGTGGTTTCTCTCGCCACACGAATGGAAAAAGATTTTCAAGATAATATTAATTTTTATGCAAGTTTCATTGTGTTAAATATGGGGTAGGGGGCAAATTTCACAGGGTAAATTGGTGGTACCTAGTGAGCAGGCAGAAAATAAACAAACGTGAGGGAGAACGAACGAAGCGAAAAGGACGAAAATACAGAGGCGGAGACAGGTTATTGAATAAGTGAACAGTAGAGAAAGAACGAGTGAAGAGAATAGAAGGAAAAAGAGAACGACGAGAAAAAGAGACAGATTAATTAACGAGAAAGAAAGAGAGAAAGAACAAGTGAAGAGATGGAAAGAAAGCACGAAATTAGAGACAAATGCAGGTTGTAACAAATCATTTTCTATTACTTTTTATATAATAAAAAGTGACTCTCAATCGTAGTGACAGTTTCTGTTAGTTATTTATTGTGCTTAGTCAAATTGCACCCCTCTTTGACGGGACCGATTCTGTAGCAATCGGTAGTTGAATGGGTAGAGAAGGCGGAATTAGTGTGTCAGCTGAGCGGCGTGAAGAGAATCGAGTGCGTGGTTCCGATGCGCCTCTCAGGTTATGCATATGCTGTTTACCAGCAACTGAGCGACGAAAAGAGGGCCGATTTTGCCTGTATAAAAGAAGCCTTATACACGGCATTTGCCCTCAACTCATGTTGCCAGAACATGCAGAGGAACTTCTCCAGGCCACCTCCCGGGTGGACGACTTAGGCATATCAGAAATATTGGCCCGCGCCCGAGCAATATTAAAAGACAGTTCTGTGGGTATAGGGCTGGCAGCCGCAGTAACACATCCACCATGTTGTCAGGCAAAGGAGACCGCAGCTCAAACGAAATGTTACACATGTAACGGACCCAATCACGTGGCTCGTGACTGTCTCATGCGACGCGAAAGTCCCAGACCGCGAACAAACCTCACCTGTTACCGGTGCAAGCGACAGGGTCACATTGCACGAAATTGTCCGGGAAACGGAAAAGGGGACGAGTCTTCAGAGCTAGTCTCCTCCCCAAACCTCAACTGAGCGGCGCGCTGCCTGTGATCACTGTACGGATTAATGGGATGATGCGTACCGCCCTAGTGGACACGGGTTGTACGCAGTCACTGATACGCATGGCATGCTGTCGGACGTGGTAAAGAGAGAAGGTGCAAGTACTAACAGTGGGTGGAAGAACACTCAGTTGCAGCGGAGTTGGAATAGTCAAACTTGGCGTAAGCAACAGGACCCCCCTCGACATTAAAGTTCTAGTCGTGGATGGGGCGTTACTAGGATTTGACTTGTTGCTCGGATTGGACGTAATCAAGCAGCTGGGCGGAGTGATCGTAACTGGCACTGGCGACGTAAATTTTCCTCAGTCTAGCGAACCGTGCTGTGCTACCATCCGGATCAGCGAGCCCGACTTCTGTGCAGAGTATGATGCAAGTGAAAGGATTTGGATCGCATCGTGGAAGTGGTCCGACAACCAGCCACCAGCCACGTTGAACAACAGGCTAGCAGAATATCCCATCCCTATCCATCTCCAAGAGGAGTACAATCGCGAACTGCAGATTTGGATAGACAACGGCTGGCTGCTTCCGTACCCTGAAGATGAGCTTGGACCCCCAAAGGGTCTGATCCCGCTAATGGCCGTACTACAGGAGAACAAACAGAAGGTTCGACCAGTCATGGACTATTGCGAACTGAATGCGCATGTGGATGCTTACACAGCCAATGCAGACGTTTGCGCTCAAAAGCCGAGGGAATGACGACAGCAAGGGTCAAAGGTCGCTATAGTGGACCTGCGCCGGGCGTATCTACAAATTCACGTTGACAAGTCCTTGTGGCCATTCCAAATTCCATGCCTTACCCGATTGGGGTTTGGGCTGAACGTGGCCCCACAGATCATGCGATCCGTTGTCAAAGCTGTGATCGGGCAGGATGAAACCATCAACAGCGCTGCCTCGTCATACATCGACGACATATTCGTCAACGAGAGTGTGTGTCTGGCAGCTCATGTGAAGGCGCATCTTGAGCTGTTTGGGCTGACCTGTAAGGACCCAGAGCAACTGAGTAGTGGCGCTCGTGTGTTGGCCTTGTATGTCTGGGAGGAGCACGGTAGACTTCGATGGCGACGCGACGGCGAGTGTCCGACGACCCCTGACGTACTTACACGTCGAAGCATCTTTTCCGTGTGTGGGCGGCTGACCGGGCATTTTCCAGTGTGCGGCTGGCTCTGTGTTGCAGCAGCGTTCTTGAAACGGAGAGCGAACGCCGTAACAACAGGATGGGATGACGAAGTTCAAGACCCTCTACTGCGTCGGATGCTGGAGGAGATTATTTCGAGAACGGCACAAACTGATCCAGCACACGGTGACTGGTGCGTGAACGGTCGAGATGTCACTGTGTAGGTGGATGCAAGTTCCTTGGCCACTGGTGTGGCTATTGAATATGGCGGAGCCATAATTGAAGACACAAGCTGGCTACGACCGGTACACTCAGATCAGCACATAAATCTGGCAGAGCTTGATGCAGTGTTAAGGGGTATCAACCTGGCGCTACAATGGAAGGCGAGCGTGATTCACCTGCGGACAGACTCGGCATGCGTGCAGCGGTGGATTTCGGACACCCTGTTCGGGAAAACGAGGGTACGGACCAAGGCAGCATCAGAGATGTTAATAAGACGCCGGCTGAGCACGCTCCATGAATTAACTGCGGAATATGGGCTGACAATCGACGTGGCGCTCGTCAAATCTCACGCAAACCGAGCTGATCTACTCAGTGCCCCAGCGATGGCTGTATGCAATCCGTAAAGAAACGGAACCCACTGAGCCAATGTGCGCCGCGTCCATAGAAGAACTGTATCTCATTCGTATTCGGACTATTCATCGATCTTGTGGACACCCCGGCGTAAAGCGCACACTCTACTTCGCAAGGTTGGTTAGTCCCGAGGTCTCTAAGGCAGCTGTGCGGGAAGTAGTCAGAGACTGCGAGGAGTGTCAATCCATAGATCCAGCCCCGGTAAGGTGGAAGACGGGTAGACTGGACATACGTGAGAACTGGAGCAGGGTCGGAATGGACGTGACCCACCTCGGAGGTCGGCATTACCTAACGTTGATCGACTGCGGTCCCAGTCGATTTGCCATTTGGAGGCCGTTACTACGCCAGGACTCTGCCAGCATCATCCGGCAGCTGGAGACTGTGTTCCACGAAAGAGGGGCGCCTGCCGAATTACTCACGGATATGGCACAGCCTTTAGTGGAGAGACGTTCACTAACTTCGCCGAGCACTGGGGCGTCCGGATGAGATTCGGATGTGCATACGTGCCGTCGGGTAATGGGATCGCAGAGAGATCCCATCGTACGATCAAGCGCATTGCCACAAGAAAGTGCTCGGTGGTGGAGGCAGTGTACTGGTACAATGTGACTCCCAAGGATGATATAACAGCTTCAACTGCGCCAGCTAATGTGATATACACATACACGGCCCGTATAAAGGGCATCGATGTTGCATCGCTACCAGAAGACACTGGTCCCAGTAATTATAAAGTGGGGGATATCGTCTGGGTTAAGATTCCACATGGGCATTGTACGACTCAGTTTAGAAAGGGACAGATAACTAATGTCTACAGCCCACAGTCGGTCCTTGTCGACGGGACACCCCGCCACATAAAGGACGTTCGTCCTCTGCGTGGAACAGACGCCTCTAGTTGCCACGTCACTTCCTCTGACGATGAAGCGCCGAGGCTGTATGAGGATTTGACGCGGAGAGGATTCAGCAGCATCTGAGAGTAATCACAACGAGTGCGACCAGAATGGGCCCAGAGACACATCCGATGATACAACTAAGGCCGAAGAGACTACCGAGATAGACACATCCGATGATACAACCGAGGATGAAGATACCACCGAGCGTGTCCCGCTTAGACGAAGTAGCAGAATAAAGAGACCTGCTCCACACTGTAGTATATGTGATCATGAGATCAGGGGGGAGTGTGGCGAGAGAAACCACGAACGTAGTAGTTCGAAGCGTGCACGACTGTGTTTGGCATGCAGAATGAAGATCAGAGGCGAGTGGGGAGATTGAACTCGCATTCTCCTGATCGTGAGTCGTGGCCCGACGCATGGGAATGACTAAACTATCCAGAGTGGCCAGGATATGAAGGATTGACGCGTGCTGATTAGTGTCGCACGTGCTGGTCAGAGGAAGGAGTCCGGATGAACACTGTAATTGTGTATTTATTTGACCAGCTCTGAGAAACCGAAAAGAAAGCTTGCAGTTGCATTTTGGCTGTGGTGACGAGTGGATGAGAGACAAGACCTTTTGATAGTATTGGTGAGAAGAGTGCAGCATTGCTGAGAGAGTAAAATCGTCGGACTTAACTGTGCCCCCCATAGAACATTCTTATTACAAAGTGAATAACAAAACAATCGCAATTTCCTACGAGAAAGCTCAAGGAATAACGCAGCCCTTAGGGGACAGCAGCAGCAGCCTGTCCTAACATTTAAGTCACGTGGTGTCCTTTATAAAAGGCCATGACGGTGGCTACTCTACCTCACCTAGTAGTAACCCTAATGGGAATTCTGAGGTAGGGGTTGTCGTCCTTGTCTACGAGCCTCTGTATCGAACCAATCAATCACGAGCCAGCATACTTTGGCGGCAAAGCCGAATAGGCAAATTATTTCCCCCTCTTCTGATTCAGCCTTCAACGGAGACAGACCTAAAAAAAAAAGGGTCGCTCCACCTCTTCCTGATCAACCAGCACCGGAGTCAGACGTCAAAATAGAAGTCTATCATATCCAGCGAATAATCAGATGGCCGTAGCTAAGGGCTTCGATAATACCCTACCTCAGGATTTCAGTTAAGTGACAAATTATAAACATTTATGCAGATAAACCAAAAAGTCTGCAAATCTATTGTTTTATGTCCAATACATGTCTTTTATTCGAATTCTAGTTGTTTGGTTATTCTTTAACTCTTTAACTGTCTGTCACACTCGTGGTTAATCTCCATACTTAGCAAACTTTGAATAGTGTCGAACTTTCTTTCTTCTTTATATTTTGCACACTTTTTGGACAAGTCTAATATATACTAAATATAAGACTTTGGAGTTGAAAAAGAAAAAAAAATTGAGCGAAAACTGGGAAGAATAATAGAGACGGCTCACCGCTGAGTAATCCTGTCAAATAACTTCGTAAAAAATCAAAAACAACATTCTCGTCAAGTGGGAGCGAACTTGAAGGAAAAAATTATTACGCTAAGTAACAAGCCCACAGAGAAAACACCATTTATAGCAAGTTGTAAAAATATGGAAAATAAAAAAAAAAACAAACATTTCCTAACTTGTTGAATAAAATTACAAATCCAAGAAAAAAATAATTCTTACACAAATACCTCATTCGTAGCAAGTTGTAAAAATTTGGAAAAGAAAAAACAATCATTTCCTAACTTGTTGAATGAAATACAAATTCAAAAAAATTTTTACACAAAAACACCGCATTTGTCACTTCTTGAAGGAATTATAATTTAAAAGAAAAATATCCTTAAAAGTAACCAAACCTAAAAAGTTTCAGGCCTACGAAAAACAGAAAAAAAAAACGAAAATTTTTCTAGTTGTCAATTTCAAAACGAAAAAAGGGTCACCACGTGCGTCAGCCCCCCTTACCCTTCGTAACATTTGACGACAGCCAGGTGTCAACTTTCCTCACCCCCTCGCAACCATTTGACGACTGCCACTACAAATTTTTCCCGACAGCCAAGCGAGAAGGAAGGAAACAAAAAATAAATAAACGGACGAATTCTATCGAAGATGGCTAACTTCGCAGGATTTAAAAGGGTCGCTCCTCTCCTAGAAGTTAGAAATTCTCTGAAGAACGACATCATTTTTATCATATAAATGTTAGAACAGACTCGGTGTAGGAAGAAACGAGTTTTCGAAGAGGAAGAAAAACTCATAAAACGAAAACAAAAAGAAAGAAATTTCTTGAATGACAGAATCAAGGATATCTGTTCTAAGGCGACGCTAGGTTTGGAGGAATGTGGATTCCTAACCGAACTACAAAATGAGTTCTATTACAGGATGGACATTTACGGCAGACTCATTGACCTGGAAGAAACCCTTATAAACTCAACAGATTTTGAGGGCTGTCATTCAGGACCATTATCGTTTGTTTCTACACTCAAGCCTGTCGACCCAGAAATATTTCCAGACAGAGAATTGAAACAAGTCAAAGGAAATTCAGAGAAAGCTGCGATAGACACAGAAAAATGTCCAGACAGAGAGCTAGAAACGGTCGAAGGACTTTCTGAGAAAGTTGCAATAGACACAGAAATATTCCCAGACAAAGAACTGGTTGCGGTCAAAGGAAATTATGAGATGGTCGCAGTAGACCCAACTGCTCTCTCCGTTGAGGAAGAACTCAAGAACGGGTATTTGGTGAAATTTCCTTGGAGTGAAGACTATATCATATCTGTTCCCTCCAATTACTATGTAGCTCCAGAATTGTTTGATAGAACGAAGCTATCCAAAAAGAAACCAAACAAGGAGACACTACTTAAAGTAAAAAGGAAAAAGAAAAAGCAAAGCAACGAGCTAAAAACGAGAAAAAAATTAATTATAATTCTCTATCAACAAAATTGGATAAGAGGCCAAATTGGAATCTTTTTTTACTTTTAGTCTATAGCAAAAAGCTACATCCCTTAAATGCAGGACCAAATAATAAACGGCAACCTCAAACATGGATGAAATAATTAGTCCTGGGTATGACGTTAAACTATGGCCACTACATACTACCATAATGATAAAGCCCCAAAACGACTCCCTGACATTGAACTTACTACAAGATTTAGATTTTCTCTTTGAAAAGGAGAGAGGGTTGAACATTATTTTTAAAAATAATTAGTCCTGGCGCATGACTTTAAACTGCATCCATTTACTGACCACAATATAGGGTCTAACTCACACAAACAAAATTTGTGTCAGAGATAAGAAAATCTCAAAAGTTTAACTGATACATACAGGATCATTATTAAATAAAAATAATTAGTTCTGGACAATACACTCATACAAAACAAAATTTGTATCTGAGATAAAAAATCTCAAAAGATTGCACAACCATTTATGGAACACACTATGGGTCCATTACATTCATACAAAACAAAATTTATATCTGAGATAGAAAAAATCTCAAAAGATTACACAACCATTTATGGAACACAATATGGGTCCATTACATTCATACAAAACAAAATTTGTATCTGAGATAGCAAAATCTCAAAAGATTACATAACCATTTATGGAACACAATATGGGTCTATTACATTCATACAAAACAAAATTTGTATCTGAGATAGCAAAATCTGAAAAGATTACACAACCATTTATGGAACACACTATGGGTCCATTACATTCATACAAAACAAAATTTGTATCTGAGATAGCAAAATCTGAAAAGATTACACAACCATTTATGGACCACAATATGGGTCCATTACATTCATACAAACAAAATTTGTATTTGGAGATAGCAAAATCTCCAAAAATACACCATTTTTCTACATATACCTACCGCAAAATAGATGGGAAACAATTATACAAAAAAATGAAACCAATCTTTAGAATGGCTACAATAATGCCCGAAATATCAGAGTCTCGAGCTCGAAGATATTTCTTTTAAAACAAAATTACGCATGCATACAAAACTACAAAACATACATAAAAAGGGGTCCAACTCCTTCTTTAATGAAAAAATACAATAATTTCATCATTGCATGTTTCTCCTTTCGTCGAGGGAATATTAAGAATTCTGAGGTAGGGGTTATCGTCTTTGTCTACGAGCCTCTGTATCGAACCAATCAATCACGAGCCAGATAAACCAAAAAGTCTGCAAATCTATTGTTTTATGTCCAATACATGTCTTTTATTCGAATTCTAGTTGTTTGGTTATTCTTTAACTCTTTAACTGTCTGTCACACTCGTGGTTAATCTCCATACTTAGCAAACTTTGAATAGTGTCGAACTTTCTTTCTTCTTTATAACCCTTAGGAGTTAACACGTTTTCTGATAACTACTGGCTCACACCTGTTCCCTAGCGGATATATAGGAAAATTAGAATGCTAAGACATATAAAGGTTACGGTAAAGATTACAGGTAACGAACACAACAAGGCTTATAAAACGAAATGCATTTATCAACAGCAAGGCATATAAGATACAATATACGAAACAATATGTAACTTGTGATACAAATGTGTGTGTTTACAATGTATCATCGGCCCTTACGAGCTGTTTCAAGTCCCATCGTTCCTCAACGTCTATGCTGCGGAAAAAAACACACGTCGTCCCTCGACGGGGATCATAGTGGAAGAGGCTGATTTGAAGGTATCAACCCTCAAAATTGGCGGCCAAACTGAGCCTCGTAACGTGTGCTCTGATTGGTCGCTGACAAAGGCCTTCAGACAATCGCATGAGGTTTCTCATCAGGTTATGGCTAAGAGACCCTTGGGCTCTGTTTGGCAATGGTCAAAGGGAGGTTACTGTGTAGGTAATATTATTTTCTACTGATAACAAGAAAAGTGCTTTTACGCACCCTCTTTTTCTACAAGTTTGGTCACGGACAGAATAGCAACCCTTGAAGGATTCTCGTCCATTCCCTCGGAACTTCGGACATTGAGGATTATTGTCATCAACCCTTGAAGGTCGATAATAATTACCTTCATTCCGCCCAGGATAAATTAGGGGAGACTTCGATATTAATACATCATTCGGACAAGCTTCCACCCCCTTGATACTTTCTGTCCACAACACTGGCGCAGGATTATCCTTGCAAACTAAACTAACTATCTAAATTTGAATTAATTACGGCTATACCATACTTTGGTGCTGTTTAACTTGAACTGAACTCTTAACTAAAATACCTCGTCGCTTGTCCGACCTAAACTACAAACATTCTACAAACACTGTCTGCTGTACCCATGTTAATGGGCCTTTAAAGCAGCCCAACGCAATAAAATAAAACCAACTAACACAAAACTACACAACCTTAAGAAAGCCCAGATAGAACTAACCAAAAGATACAAGAAAGAACAAATAGAATATATCGAAGCACAAATAAATAATATCAGACAATCAGTGGAAGACAGACAATCGAGATTAGCAGGGCAAACAATAAACGAAATTAGCGGTAGGAAAGGTACCTCTAGATCAAAGCTAAAGGCAACCAACCAAAAAGATAGACTTCATAAATGGAAAAACCACTTCCAGAAACATCTGGGGAACCCACCTAAAATCATAGAAAATAACATCCAAAAGATCATAGATAGACAATTAGATATCAAACTAGGGGATTTTTCAACCGAAGAACTCAACGAAGTCCTGGCTATGCAATGCAGTATATAGGCAAAACAGAATAGATAAATGGACGAAAGGATGCATCGTCTCATTCCCCCAAAAAGGAGACCTAGGAATAGCTAAAAACTACAGAGGCATAACCCTTACTGCCATTGCAGCTAAGATATATAATGCCCTTCTTCTTAATCGAATCCGACCCGAAATAGAGAAAATCCTTAGGAAAAAACAAAATGGATTCCGCAGAAATAGTTCCACAACCTCCCAGATCCTGACTTTACGGCGGATCATAGAAGGGGTTCGAGCAAAGAATTTGGAAGCAACGCTACTATTTGTAGATTTCTCCAAGGCATTTGATTCTATACATTCGGAAAATGGAACAAATACTACTGGCATATGGTCTCCCCAAAGAAACTGCTGCCGCTATAATGATGCTCTACAAAGACACTAAGGCAATGGTACGCTCACCTGATGGCGATACGGATTTCTTTGACATCGTCGCAGGAGTCCTAAAAGGAGATACATTAGCACCATATATATTTATAATATGCCTAGACTATGTACTTCGAACATCATTAGATACCATAAAAGAAAAAGGTTTTACACTAAGAAAGGCAAGAAGCAGGAGATATCCTGCACAAACAGTCACAGATGCAGACTATGCTGATGACCTCGCACTTCTTGCAGATACACCGGCACAGGCTGAGACACTACTGCATAGCCCGGAGGAGGCAGCAAAAAACATCGGCCTGCATGTGAACTCTGATAAAACAGAGTTCATGAGCTTCAAAAAGAAAGGAGATCTCCACATTAGACGGTAAGCCCCTTAAGCCAGTAGAACAATTCACATACCTGGGGAGTAATATCTCATCCACAGATAACGATATTAATGCACGAATAGGAAAGGCATGGATGGCCACAAACAAATTGTCTGTCATATGGAAATCTGATCTCACTGACAAGCTAAAGCGACATCTCTTCCAGGCTGTAGTCATATCAGTACTGCTGTATGGCTGCACCACCTGGATCCTAACGAGGCGCCTCGAGAATAAGCTAGATGGGAGCTGCACAAGAATGCTGTGAGCAGTTTTGAACAAGTCGTGGAAACAGCATCCCACAATGGAGCAGCTGTATGGTCACCTGCCCCCTTTCTCACAGACCATCCGAGTGAGACGGACTAGGCATGCAGGGCACTGCTGGAAAAGCAAGGACGAACGCATAAGCGATGTTCTCCTGTGGAAGCCAACACATGGACATGCCAATGTGGGCCGCCCAGCAAGGACCTACAGATGCTGGCTGCAGCAAGGAAGAACTCCCTGGGGTGATGAATGATAGGGAAGGTTGGCGAGAGATTGTCATGGATATCCGTGCTGCCTGCACGACATGATGATGATTATTATTATTAAAACTGATGTATCTAATATCGTTGTATTTCTTGTGCCTTGACTTCATATTCCCGCTCGTTCTCTCTGCACTCTTTTATGTTAATTTTTTATATCTTGCAAAGATAACTCATATTGAGAATTGGGTTATGAACGTCTAAGGACAAGGGCAAACAAAAAAAATATATAAAACCTTCCACGCATCGACAAGTCACCATGGAAGACTTTTAAAAAATAAACGGGGTTTACCTTACGCTGGCACGAAGAGACTTTTACAAAAGAAAAATTCATCGTGTCTGTAATTACCTACAGACCGTTGAAATAGATAAAACCTTCTTCCTCGGCCCGAAAGACATAATAGCTGGCTGGTTAGAGGAAATTAATAGCCTCAACACACAGCTGCTCAAAGCTTGCGTGCACGCGAAAATTCACCTTGACCGAAGTGGCTTTCTTGCCGATAAGGAAGATGAAATAAATTATCGTTGCGACGATATTGTATTTACAAGGCTATGTGAAATAGAAGAGTCCTTCACTCAGCAGGGTGAATTCCCCCCTAAAAATAAATCTTCGGAAAACGAAAAGAGTATTCTGTCCCCTAACGACGAAAAAATGGTAAATATACCAGTACCTGCCGTCCACGTGGATGCCCAAAATGGAATAAATATCCCGTCAGAAGATGAAAGGATTATACAGTCTCCGAAAAAATAGAAAAAATGGTAAACATACCGGTACCTGCCGCCCACGAGGGCACGCATACTGAAAAATTTATAAACGAAGAAGATATTCCATCTTTAAACTCTACAAATAATCCTTCCGAAAATGGAATAAATAATTCCCCAGAAAACGAGGAGAACATTTCATCTCCAAAACCCAGGGAAAAGGAATTCACCGAAAAAGTACTTATTCCCAAAATGCAGGCAAAAAACTCTGTAAAACAAAATGGCCTGTCTTCATCGGTCATTCAACCCAAACTAAATGCAAAAAATAAGGCCTTAACCACCGGGCGACCCCATACTCGGAAAAACTGCGTGAATTCCACGAAGAAGACTCATCAGGTCACACGTGCGTTTATTCGACACAAACCAATGTCATTTCGGGGCACTGGGATATTTAGAAAACAAAAATTCAACTATCGACCCCATACTCGGAAAATACTGCCGAATTGGAAAACGAAAAAAAAAAAAAAAAAAGAAAGAAAATATTTCCCAGTCAGTTAACGAACTGAAATAGGAATGCACCACCTAGTCAATTATGGCTATAAAAAAATAAAAAAATTTGGACTTAAAACCGGAAAAAAGCAAACACACACACACACACACACACACACACACATTCAATTTATGAGAAGAAAAAAAAATAGTGGAAATTAAAAGTAATCTTATTTTGCTAAGCAGGGAAGATTGGCCTACTCAGGCTAAAAATATAAAAATGTCTACCGTTTTAAAAAAGAACTTGAAATATTTGGTTAATATTTGCAAGTTAAGAATTAAAAATAAAATAAAAGTTGGCGTGCATAACTGCCCGTTAGACTTCCCTAAAATATAAATTCTAAATAAAAAATGAAAATTGTTGAACTCTTGAACTCATAAATAAATTTACTTGAAAAGAAAATATTTGAAATTAAATCTACAAATCTTCCGATGTGTCTATGACGTCACGACCCTTTGGGCAAAGGAGGAACATCAACGACTCTTCAAAAGAAACTTCTAGAATTTCTCCAAATCAACATGGCCGCTTCTTCTTCATTCTTATATAAGCGCCTAAACATGGATTCGCTTAAGACTTTAACTGATGTCATCGCCTAACCTCTAGCTCCTCCCACTTCTATCTAATAATTGCTACTACAGTGGAGCTTGAGTCTGAAGAAAAAGAAAACCACACGAGGAATATTTCAACATCAGAAAAAAGAATAAAACAAAACCAGAGAAAGAACGAACTTAGGAAATTTTCCACCCTTGCAAACAAAAAAAAAAAAAAAACACAAAAAACCCACATTGCAAGTCAACTTTTTTACTTCTATCCTTTATATTAATATATATTTCCCATGACATTTTCTTCTCTTTGTTGTGGGAAGGTATTGGAATTTTGTGTGACTATCTTCGGTCTTCACCGGTACATGAGCCATTAGGGGACAGGCGTCGGGTTTCACCGACACACAACAGCATTTAAGTCACGTGGTGTCCTTTATAAAAGGCCATGACAGTTGCTACTCTTCCTCTACTAATAGTAATCCTTAAGGGTTAACACCTTTTCTGATAACTACTGGCTCACACCAGTTCCCTAGCGGATAACAAGAAAAGTGCTTTTACGCACCCTCTTTTTCTACAAGTTTGATCACGGACAGAATAGCAACCCTTGAAGGATTCTCGTCCATTCCCTCGGAACTTCGGACATTGAGGATTATTGTCATCAACCCTTGAAGGTCGATAATAATTACCTTCATTCCGCCCAGGATATTAGGGGAGCCTTCGATAGTAGGGACGTCCAAAAAAAAAAAAACTGCTGCCAGTGTATATTTTGGCCTTAAATTTTAAAACAGTTTTAAAATATTTGGATCAGGTAACAAATAAGCACCCCGGCTGAAAGTAGTTTTGAAAAGAACTGCTTTTAATTTTCACCGTAAACTTCCGCTTGTTTGTAAACAAAAGCAATTTATAAAATTTATTTTCCATGTGCCTCTACGAACAATTATTAAAAAAAAATAGTTATTTCAAGTTGTTGTTAGCATATGTTAAAAGATTAATTTTGCTATCGTGCCTCCTAATTGACGATCAATATTATGTCCAAGATGTACAGACCGCTTTTCGACACACGTTGCTTAACTCTTTCAAGCAATGAATAACAAAAACCGTTGGTAGGGAAATTTGGTCTTTATTCCGCTCACAAGAAAGCGTAAGAAACTGTTCTCCGAGAGATGAACACGAGGAGAGAAGCGAATCACGTCTATTCGATAGGGCGAGCTGGTTTGAAAAGAATTTAAAAAAAACCCGCTTGGCACCGGAGATACAGATTAGCCGGTGTACAGAGAAAATCGTTCTTCTGGGACCGAAGACTGGGGATGAGAGAAGTATTAGGGTGTAAGGGGAACAACTCCTACGAGAATTCTATCTGGGCAAGCCATGACACTCTCCGTCTGATGTCATACATCACTAACCTATCTATGGCTAATATATAGAAACAAGTAGGGAAGACGCTGAGACTGTAAGGGAGAATGAGTGAGTAAGTAGGCCTCACTCGACCAGTTGTTGCTGCAACAAGAGTTCTGAGATTAGTGAAGGGATACCCACCATAAGGGTGGCCGTCGCGGATGCCGCTAGGGTAGGCATGACTTATCGGCAACGGATATAGTGGGTGTTACCTCGGGGGGTAACGGGGGCGGCAAGGCCATAGTCTTTTCAATATTTTTCACTGTGTCACTCCGGCGACTGGCGACTGGAGATGAGTAGGGATATGTGCAACATCAAAGGAGTTACAGTTGCATTGGTTGAACTGGAATCACTGCTACTGCTAGAAGGTTTACCATTTTTTAGAGCATTTTTGGAACCAGTACTTTTTGGTTCAGGTATATATTCCTCTGAACTGCCTGAAGAATCACTACTTGAAGAGTGTTTTGTGACAGGTTGAGGGGTTTTCTTTAAAGGGGCAGTTTTCACTGGTGGGGCTTTATTTGACTTTTCATCTGAGCTAAAATCTGAATCACTGCCTGAACTGTTTTTTTTTTGTGTGCAGGGGTTGCTTTAGATGCGGAAGTTGCTTCATCATCTGAAGAACTGGAATCTGAACTGCTATCTGCTAAATTTTGGATCTGTCCATGTTTACTGTTGGAGCAAACCAAATGTAGGGGGATGGGTCCTGATGTTGAGGGGGCATGGAGCTAGGAGCTGACATGGGTACTGGTCAGGGTATTTGCTCTGCTGATGTTGACAGGGACATGGGGCGAGGCCACCGATATAGAAGGCCCGTTCTTTGGGTGTGTGACGTCACAAAAGTAGGCCCAACTTAGAGCAAGCGAAATAGATACCGTTGTCTCGTAAAGACAGTAAATAAACAAGTGTTATGTTTCATTAAACTTTAATAACTGAAATTCGTTCATAATTTTATTTATTTCAAATTTGAAAACAACTTTTATAAATGATAACAAACATTGTTTTGATTTGCATGTTTTTTATTTTAATTTTAAAAAAAACTTGTAAAGGCAACGTTGAGGTACATAAAAAAACAAATACCATTACATTAAACTTTAATAACTGAAATTCGTTCATAATATATATTTTTTTAAAATTGAAAACATTTTTTTATAAATGATAAGCAACATTGTTTTGATTTGCATGTTTTTTTAATTTTAATTTAAAAAAAACTGTAAACTGAATTATGAATAAATGAACAATCAATTATTAGATAAACAAACAAACAAATATAAATAAATATACTAAATATAAATTTGATAAAGTTTAGGTAAATTATAATCAGCATGGTTTTGATTTGCTTTTTTTTTTAAATTTCATGATTATTCTGTAAATTTACAATATTGTAATTATCAAGTGATAATTACTTAATACAGGAACAACTGAATTATGAATAAATGAACAATCAATAATTAGATATAAACAGACAAACAAATTACAATAAATAAATAAATATATTAAATATGAATTATAATCAGCATTGTTTTGATTTGCTTTTTTTTTTCAATTTTAATGATTATTCTGTATTTTTACAATATTATATTATATATAAACAGACAGATTACAATAAATATATTAAATATAAATTTGAAACCAAGTTTAGATAAATTATAATCAGCATTGTTTTGATTTGCTTTTTTTTTCAATTTTAATGATTATTCTGTAAATTTACAATATATACTGAATTATGAATAAATGAACAATCAATAATTAGATATAAACAGACAAACAAATTACAAAAATCAAATAATACTTATTGAAAAATAGGTTATAGATATAAAATTCAGCTGAATGTCTGAAGTTTTCTTTTTTTGCTTAACTTATTAATGATGTTATCATTTTCTCTAGAACAAAAATTATTTAAAAGAGCATTTGTAGAGCTTAAGATAAACATCTTTTCTATTTTTTCAATATTATGACCTTCATCACAAGTGTCAACATTAAAAAGTAGCTCATGGTCTGCCAATACATTCAATGTTATATGCATGGCTAATTTCCTTTGATTTACTGAATGAAGAAAAGAATGATTTTTTATCAGCTTACCAATGACTACATAATTATATAGAACAAAATTAGTAGTTGTATCATTAGGATATAAGAGAGAACCTCTATTAATCCCTTGAAAATAGCGGTTTATTTCAGGTGTTTCTTCCACGTTATCTCTTCCAGATAATAGGTTTTTGCAATTACTGCATTTAGTTTTCTTAAAAACAGCATAACAGCAATAACCGGCTAAATATAATATTACAGGAAGAACTTCTCGACATTTATTAACATCATCCTCTTTGACATCAATTGTAAATTTATAAATATCTAACTTTTGCTGCTCTGTCACTTCATCCCAATTTGGTTCTTGTAAATTATTTAAATCAATTTTAAAGCATTGCTGATTAAATGATAAGCTCAATTTTAAAACTGATAGCATTCTAATTTTTTGTTCACACTCAAAGACTTGCCGTATTGAGATATTATACTGATCACCACTAAGTCGCCGGTATTGCCCAAACCTTGCCTCAAGGTGATCAGTCTGAAATTTGCCAGGTAATATGTATAGCATTTTCAATTCTTCCATGCAATACTTAGTCAGTTCTAGAAATGCATAGGTTGTATGATGCAAAGCAGTGAAGGTTTCTTTTGTTAATTTGCCATTTTTTCCAGAAATGCTATTCCAAGATTCTAACCAGTCACAGAATACAGAAAGAAATCTAAAATTTTCTTCATTTACTCTAAGTGGATTGCAGTATTTATTTCTAAGGCGACAACCTTTATATGGTGTTTTTACATTCATTATTGTCCACCAAATATAAAATATGTTTATATATTCTGCAACTTCTGCAAAATTAGGCAAACATTCCTGTTTTCCTAACGTCAATAATCCCTGAATAGTGTATTCATTGAAAATTTGCAGAACTAAATTAACATTTTGCCTTTCAAGACTAGTAGGATAAAGAGCTTTTGAGGTCAATTTATAACAATATTTCAAAATTGACTGAGATTCCAGGGCATGAAGTTTCTGTAAGGTACAAAATGGGGCACTTTGGATACTATTTAATTCATGATTTCCATTATGACAAAATTTTGGAAAGAGCATGCATTTAGTTGCATCTTTTTGACCAAGCCAATTGTTTCTAATGCATTTTAATATATGGACTGAGTCAAATAGAAAGAAAAGAGGCCGAGACTTAACAAATGGGTGTGGATATACAATCGAAAGCTTTGGTGGATTGCAAAAGTAAGATATAGCCTTTTTATTTATTGCATTATTATCTGTTATGATTGATAATACTTGAAAGCCTATCTCCTCTAAACCAATTATAATACGTTTAACAATATTAAATAAATTTTCAGCTTTAAGACATTTAGTTGGCATAACATGCACAACATCCTTATATGGTGAGAATACACTGCTAAGCATAAAAGCAAATGCACTTGTTGCAGCTTCATTTCTATTGTCAGATAAGCCAACAATATTACCACCCTTATAATCAAAATAAGGTTTTAGGTGAATTTCATCAACAAGTAAAGATACTGTAGTGTCTTTCTGTACAAGTAACTTGAATTTGTTTTTAATATACATGAGAAAATTGTTATCATGTTGCTCAATTAAAGGATTCATATTTGTTGATAATGTTACTCTTTTAATTGTCGAATAACTAGGTAAAATTATATTTTTGCTATCTCTTAATAATCTATACCCTTTAGGAGAGCAGTTATATAATAATGAAGAAAATATCATCATTTCTGTTGAATAATCAAACTTATTCTGTGTCATTAATTTTAGCTGCTCATATATAAATTTTATTGAATTAAAATATTTGCTTGATTCATCTTGTATCAATATAAAAAATGACATGATTAATTTTAGTATAAAAATTATACTAGGGGGATTAGCTTGCTGTTGTTCTGTGTCCATTTTCTTCATGTTTTCTATTAGAGTCTCTAGATCATTTTGATAATTCATATGCTTTGGAATTTTATAATCTCCTATCATATCCATTTTCACATCCCTACAAAATACATGAACTGCAAAATTAGACTCGATTAAAAGAGACAAATTTATTTTTGGATATGGGGTTTTTATGATACTGCATATGATAACTGTTTCTTGCTGCCTAATAACATTCCAGTAATCTCTATCAAGAAAATTTAATTTTCCTACCAGATCATTAATATCATAAAATTTGTTTTGTTTTGTATATGCCAACGCATCCTTAACACTTTCATTTAAAGCACTTTTAAGTGCAGAATTGTCCAGTCGAATTCTTCTAGAATCTGGTGACTCTCTAGAGGTGATTGATGATGATAGATATGAGGGACAGTTTGGGAGAATTCTAGGAATTGCGCCATCACAAAGAGATTTTTTAAAAAGTTTAACTTCAATTGCTGCCCCTGTTTTTTCATCAAATGCTGATGCTTCTCTTCTTATGTCCTCTGGTCGAAAATGTAGTTCACATACCTAAAAATATTGTAAAAATCAAAACCTATTTTAAATCCTTGTAAAAATCTTAAAAGTTTGTCAGCAAAAAATCTACAATATGAAGCATTTTTCTTATAATTCTAGGAAAAATGAAGAGTGTTCTGATATCTTTAAGGAACATAATTTACCAATTCAACAAAAAATTATTAGTGACAAATCTATGTACAAATAAAGAGAGAATTTTTAACATTTATATATTTTTTGAATTAGAATAATGAATAATTATTTTTTGGATAAAATGATTTTGAAAATTTTGATAGATTTTAATCCTTTTTAATCCTTTAATTTTAATCCTTTAATTTTAATCCTAAATTTCAATTGAATTACAATTGTGAATTACAATTTAATTTAATTACTATTAGAATTATTTTATTATCAATAATTTTGTTATTATTATTATTATTATTATTATTATTATTATTATTATTATTATTATTATTTTACTCCTTTTGAGTTTTCACATCAGCATTAGCTGATGGTCTTTCACTGGAGTCTGAGTGACAGCAAGTCTCCTCAGGTCTCCAGGACTCTTCTGAGTATTCTGGCAGATTGCAGCAGTTCAGTGTTCTGAATGGTTTCAATACTTCCTCTGATTTCCAAACTTTCCAAACCTTCATTATTAGAATTATTATTATTATTATTATTATTATTATTATTATTATTATTATTATTATTATTAGAATCAGTATTTTTATGATAATAATAATTTAAATAACAATGATAACAATAATAACTTCAGGGAAATACCATCAGCTGGTGTGAAAAACTAATAATAATAATGATAGCAATAATTATAATGATTGATACCATCCAGAACACTGTACTGCTGCAATCTGCCAGAATACTCAGAAGAGTCCTGGAGACCTGAGGAGACTTGCTGTCACTCAGACTCCAGTGAAAGACCATCAGCTAACACTGATGTGAAAACTCAAAAGGAGTAAATAATGATAACAAAGGCTAAATTTGCAAATTGTCCTCAAAATTAAAACGGAAAATTTTGACGACGATTTGCAACACATTAAACTAAATTTTGAAATTAAAATTAATCTTAAAAATACGATTCAAAATACTTGACTTTTTTTTTTGGTAAGTAATTGTTTTATTTCATCAATAAAAAATCTTTCTTTTTTTTATTTATTTACTTTATTTATCTATTTTTTTCCTACTTGGCTTTTTTTTTGGGGGGGGGGGGGTCAGGTTAGTTAATTTCATTTATTTAACGAATCTTGAAATATTTTCTAAACTGCACATGAATATTTTAGTTTAGAAGATATTTCAAAATTTACCCCCACAAAAAGGTCAAGTATTTTGAGTCGGATTTTTAAACTTAATTTTAATTTCAAAATTTAGTTTGATGTGTTGCAAATCGTCGTCAAAATTTTCCGTTTAAATTTTGAGGACGATTTTCCAACTTTAGTTCAATAATAATAATGATAACATAATAATATAATATCAATAATAATAATAATATCCCTTTTTTATTTGAATAAATTTATATCAAAGTAATTGTGGGATTATTAGACATTAGACAAATATTTACTTTCTCGCATTTAAGACTAACCAAAATAGTCAATTTAATTTAATAGACTCATTTATTTATGAATAAAACTATTCAAAAATATTGTTAGGATTATCAGAATTATTTCTTTTATGTTTATAAAAATATCCCTTTACGAATTTAATGAATTAATATCGAGAATTTCTTTAGAGTTTATTTCTAAAATATGAGTTTTTACAAAACTTTTTACTTTGCTCTTATGTGAAAAAATTGTTAACTTAAGACAGAGCTTTAATGTCTTAAACTTGATTTTGTGAATTACAAAGACTTTAAAATACTTCAATTATTGAAGTTTAAATTAAATTTATTTAGTTTTAATACAAAAAAATTACTCACTTTGGAATTCTTTGTAGGTAAAAAATTTTCTCGTCTGATAGCGTAAATCCATTTGTCGCACAAAATTTTATCATGAGGGAAAGAAAAAACACTAACTTTTGGTCCATTTCTATAGTTTCCATTACAAAAAGGCACAACACACTTAAAAGGCATTTTTGTTTATAAATTAAAATAAAATAAAATTAATTGACTGAATAATTACAAGAAAAAGTCGTTGACTATTTGCAAAAAACTTCGAGGTGTTAGACGCGTGTGGTCTCGGTTTGGGTGAAAACAAAATTGGGACTAGATAGGATGATATCACAGTGACGTCAGACTCGATCCATCTGGCCTTAATCTTTCTCGTAGGCCTCGCATGGGGTCTGTGGCTGACAAGGCCATAGGTTGTGATGCTTGCATGGGCATGTGTCCAGGTGTTGACAAGAGCATGGGGTCTAGGGCTGACAAGGCCATTTGTTCTGATGCTGACATGGGTATGTTATCTGGTGTTGACAAGGGCATGGAGCCCGGGGCTGACAAGGTCATAGGTTCTGATGCTGACATGGGCATGTGTCCTGGGCTGACAAGGGTGCTGGTCCTGATGCAGGAGCACCAAGTGGAAGTTGGCTAGGATTTTCTTTGACTGGCTTAGTGGGTTGCCAAAGTGATAGCTCGGAGGCGTCCTGGGAACTGAAATAGTTGCTTGCGTTTGGTTGGGAAGCCATGTTTGCCAGTTGACCAGGGTCGGACGGTGGCAAAGCAGGTTCGTTATGCAAGTAGATAGGTTTGCTGAGATCTGGATCTGCCGGTTCCTCTGGCCATTTGAGGGATAGAGGGTTTAGGTTAGCCTGTTGTCCAAACTGCTGGTCAGAAGGTGGCATCTGGCCAGTTGAGGGCAAAGAAAGTCAAGAGGGTGCACCCATACTAGGCGCGGGAAGAGACTCGGACGGCTGATAATCATTGTAGGTCCGATACTCGGGCTGGGAACATGAGGACGTCTCTGTAGAAGGCAAAGAAGGCAGGTCATTGGGTTCCGAACTTGCTATGTCAAAGCTATCGAGAATACCATGGTTGACAGGGAGAGGAGGTTGACTAGAGCTGGTGGTGCCTCGTCCGTGATGGGGACAGTGGGTTTGGTGGCTATGGGTCTGTCCATAATGGCTAGGGAGATCTCTAGGTCTGGTTCTCCTGTTTGATGGTTCTGGGGTACTGTGTGACTACAGTTCTCGTAGTCACAGAGCAGAGTTGGCAAGGTGGGGGATGTCACGTCCATGATGGGGACGCCAAGTCTGGCGGCTATGAGTCTGTTGATGGTGGTTAGGGAGGTTCTTAGGCTTGTCTCCCCGTCGTGCATCATCCTGGGCTTCTCTTCGGGAGTTTGAAGCTCGAGCCTGGTCTGGAAGACAGAGTCAAACTCTGAGGTGGTGATTTGGTTCTGGGGGGTAGCTATCTCATAGTCCGGTACCCCGTGAGAGCTGGAACCTGTCGGTCTACTGCTAGCTGCCGGTCGACTGCTGTTTGGTGCCTTTCTGGGTCTGTTGGCGACAGCCTCCAGGGCGTCAGCTTCAGCGATAGCAACGGCTACTTCTTTTTCCAAACGCAACTGCTCCAATTGTATTTTCAACTCCAGTTCACTGCTGACGAAGGCCAAACGAGTTTTTGCGGCTACAGCTTTTGCGTAGCCGCAAGTACCCGCAGTACCCGAGTAATGGGTCTGGTAGGAGGTGGTTCGAGTGGACCTGCTGTCCGCCATGCTTGAAGAAGAAATGGATCAATGTGGTTCCATTCGATCGTTTTTTGTTGCTTTTCTGGTGCTTCTTAGGCATACTGGACATTGAAGGGCTGTATGCACCCTGTCCGTAGTCCTTGTTGGCTCCTCTCCACAGTTGTAGGAATAACCCCCTGGTGTCAAAGAGGTCACTTCCTGTGACGTTTGACAGGGTTGCCTGGATTCCCGGAGAGTCCCTGCTACCCAAGTTCTTTCAGGTACGATTTTTCTTTTACTGATATGGGAGGTATATGAACGGTAGTACGTGTTGCCCCTTCTCTCTTGTGTAGAAGGCAGCTCCGTTGGGACGATAATCCTTTGGTGTCAAAGAGGTCACTTCCTGTGACGTTGACTGGGATACTGTAGTTCCGGGAGGAACTTTAGGCTTCGGGGTCTTTCTGAGTAGTTTCTTACTATCGTGCCTCCTAATTGTCAATATTATGTCCAAGATGTACAGACAGCTTTTCGCTGCACGTAGCTTAACTCTTTCAAGCAAAGAATAACAAAAACCGTTGGTAGGGAAATTTGGTCTTTATTCCGCTCACAAGAAAGCGTAAGAAACTGTTCTCCGAGAGACGAACACGAGGAGAGAAGCGAATCACGTCTATTCGATAGGGCGAGCTGGTTTGAAAAGAATTAAAAAAAAAACGCTTGGCACCGGAGATACAGATTAGCCGGTGTACAGAGAAAATCGTTCTTCCGGGAGCGAAGGCCGCGGAAAGAGAGGCGACTGAGAGTGAGAGAAGTATTAGGGTGTAACAACTCCTATGAGAATTCTAATATTGTTATTGACAATAACAATATTCTTTCAGATAGGAATCCACGTAGAGGCACATGGAAAATTAATTTTATAAAGTGTGTGTTACGTGGGGATTAAAATAAAAATTAAATTAAATTAAAATTTAAAAAAAAACCAACAAACTGCCATGATCCTTCATCGGAAGAATTCTCTGCGCATGTGCGAGAAAAGTAACCGACTTCCAACCCTGAAGAGAATATCTCGGCCATTCTAGTTTAGGCCGGGTCTAGTTGTTCCTAATTAATATTTTTTAATACATTTTAAACATTAAATTAGCCCCGGAAGTTGACCCCCCATCAAACACACACACACACACACACACACACACACACACACACACACACACACACACACACACACGATCCTAACATTTTTTCATGTTTTTTTTAACAACCCCCCCCCCCAAAAAAAAAACAAACTATAAAATAATCAAATAATAAAATGAATAAATTTAATTAAAATTGGACAATTCCCTGATTTTTGGAAATTGCTTTAGAATTAAGATTTTTTTAAATAAAGTTATTACCCCTTTGTGTAAAATTGCACATACCTACTAATCATCATTACACAAGAGAATGAATGGTTTTCTTAGAAAGAAAAAATATTGAATTAAAAACCGAAATGAAAAACTGCAGTATCAGGGGAAAAAAACACGAAATCGATACCGAAATCAAATTTGGCAAACCGTCCAATACTACATGTGACTGAAGCAATTCAAGCTGTGGAAGGTATCTGCCATAGATGGTAGTATTGTCTCAGAGCCGATAAGGACGTCGATCCTGCGAGCAATAAAAACAAAGGAATCAAATGACACAACTAAGCAAAGGAGGACAGACAAGAAGATTTAGGTTAACAAAATACAGAAATGTTTATTTACCGCATAACTACAGTTGAAAATTAGATCATTGGTCAGGTTGTCGATATCACAGAAGATGTTGGTCATCCATGAGGGCTGGAAATGCACTGGAAGTAGTACTGTAGGCCGGGTAGGTGACGTTGGTTGTGGTCAAACGACGGCCATTCAGACGACTGGATATGTGCATGTGTGTGGCACTGCAAGTCGAAAGGTTGACGTTAGTCGTTATTGACGTAAGGGTCTTCTGGTGACTGGAGATACGTAGAAGGAACCAATGTGGAGATGCAGGAAGATGAGGTCGAAGGACGTCTCACCGGAGCTGGAAGGAACACGATCGCAAAACAGTAGTTGTTAGAGGAAAGACTACGACAGGGACGAGGTCGATGGATGTCTCGCCGGAGCTGAAGATAGCCAATCACACAACAGTAGTTGGTAAAGGAATGACTACTCTGTAGTAATCATTCCTTTACCAACTACTGTTGTCGATGGACGTCTCGCCGGGCTGAAGATAGCCAATCGCACACTACTAGTCGGTAAAGGGTTGACAGTGCCAGGGTCCGCAAGGAATTGCAGGCCTGGTGAAGGAAAGTATTGTCCTAATAAGGACAGTAACTGGCAAAGGGTCCTGAGAAGGACCGTTGGAAGGATGGGCTGGCTCAGGAGATGACCGGGTCGAGGCTCGCTAGAAGAAGGCCGAATCAGGGTCGACAGGAGACTGGATCGTCGACTGGCGGGAACGTGTGCGGTTCACCGGTATGTAGGGGTACTGCAGGAACGCTGACAGCAAGGAGACCGGGGCAGAACCTAGCTGGCTGAAGGCAGGAGTAGGCGCCGAGCAGGAGGCAGGAACCGAAGGTAAAGCCGAGGTGAAGGTTCGAACCGGAGTCGAAGCCGAGCCAGAAGCCAGACTTTTTTTAGTGCGAGAGGCAACTTGAGAAGATTTGATCAAGCGCTCATGTCAGGCACAAGGGATGGAGGACTGAGTCCTCAACCACCCTGGGCGCGTCGATTGAAGATATTTACCTCGTACCCCACTTGTACGGGTTAGGCACAAGGCCCTATTAACGTGGGACCACCCACAAGCCGAGACTCATGGGTGGCGGGTGGAAAAATTGCGTTGATCCCGTCGGCATCCCCCCTCAAGAGGGGCGTCTCAGTCACTATGCAATAAACCCAGCCCTGTCCCTTTAAATCGAGGGGGCAGGTGACTTATTTGAAGTGAGCTCACTCGTGCACTCACTCCAAATTTTTATTTATTTATATTAAAGTGAGACACAGCGAGTGTGCACACAACTCAGCATATAGCCGGAAGTTTTGAGTTTGGGAGGAAGGGGGACAAAACTGGTCATACTACTACATGGATCTATCTAACTAGGTTCACTCGCTGACCGATCCATTCAAAAATAAAATCTTGCATTCTTTCCTTACACAGCCTACTTTCACCAAAATGCCTCTTTAGTTCCATGGCTCTATCCTACTTAAAATTGTCCCCATCTTTGTATGGATTTAATTTTTATTCGAATGATTTACGTGAAATGGAAGGGGTGGGGTAAAATTTAAAACAAAAAATCCTCAAGAAACTGAAAAACATGTAATGAAATAAAATTGTGGGCCATTTTGGTTGCCCCCTTTTCCTCAGCTAGCGTCTTCCAATCTTTATAGTTCGAAAGCAAGCCGGTCAGTGCCTCTAATATGGAAGTGGGTATCCTTAGTGGGTTGATAGTAAAAAATTGGGGTTTGTCTGTAAGTCAGACGGGTTGGGTTACTATAAAAGCTGATTCTCCAGGAAATGTCCTACGTGAAAAAACTGGGGTTGATGATCATTCAGCCACCTAACTAAGAGGATTTATGGTGTATGTAGTTTTTAGCTTTGTCACAGTGGAAGAAGGGAGTGATCAGCTGTTTCTTCTAAGTCACTTTTGCAACGGGTACAAGACGGAAAATCAGAAATGTTCGCTTTGTCTTGCACGCTTGCGAACGGTAAGGCATTCCGAGCAAGTCGCCAGGTGAGGGAGAACTCGTTGTTCATAAACCCAGCACCTGGCGTCCAATTCCATTGTGAGCGGACCTCCTCCAACGACGAACCGTGCCGCTCCACGAGCGGATCCGAACCGGACCCCTCCAGTAATGCCCGATATAGTGTCCTTCGAGGCCATGAGACGTCACTAGACTCAGGTAGTCTTTGAAGGGCGGCGCGACACACGGATAGTGTAACGGAGAACGAAAAAGAGCAAGACTTTGTCTTGCCTACCAGGATCGAACCCGCGTCCTTCCGCATGTAAAAACAAATGCGATTTAGGCATTGGATGGACGCGAGGTGCAATTCAGGTGCCCGGATGTTGGCGCCTACACTTGTCCATCCGAATGCACGTGAATTGTGCGTTGCACGGACGTGAGGTTCGACTGATGTGCCCGGATGTTGGGGACTGTGCCCATAAAAACCAAGTGAGTGGAGCGCTGGACAGTTAGCAGAAGCAGTTGATCGACGCGAGACGGCAGTCAGCGACGAAACGCTTTGTGAACAACAAAGACATTGATTTTTATTCAACAAACCGCGCTTCTCTGCGAGACTCACGGGGCCGCAACAGGAGGTTCGGGAAGGTGACCCGGATTTGCGACTTCGGTGTGCAACGATCGATTCAGAAATGCCAACCTCTCAGCATCTCGATGAAAGTTCACCTCCATTACAAGGCCGCTGGGAACAAACCTGTCTACGTACCGGCACACTGGTCGTCTTCTATCCCCTCTGGGATCATGCGAACCAAATGGAAATTGTTTTGGATCGATATTCCCTTCACAGCGTAGTTCTGTTCCAGTTCAATCAGATGACCGACAAGTCGCAAACGGTTCGCTAAGACCCGGGCCAAAATCTTTAACTGTGTTTATCAGAGTTATGGGCCTGTAATCATCTAAGCCCTCCCAAACATTCCTGCCACCTTTCTTCAACAATGTGATCACAACCTTGGTAATGCGCTTTGGGTTTGCTCCCAAGGCAAACCAATTGTTGAACACATCGTCAGAATAGGGACAAAAATGTGCGACATCCTCAAGTACAATTCGTAGGGTAAACCATCCAGTCTCGGAGGATTGTTGAGACCGACCTGCTTCATCGCACCACAGACTTCAGTCTGTAATTCTCCCCCCACAACCAGCCGCTTTCGCCTCCCTAAGGTGGGGAAAGTCGGCTAAATAGTTGTGAAACTCCTGCACCGGGAGGTTCGGCAACCGGGTAAACCGTTCCTGAAAATGCGCTTGATAGGCTTCCCGCATCTCACGACTCACACGAAGGCTGTGCCCGTCCGGGGTTACAACACTTTTGATGTACCGTTCCGGGAACCTTCTGAACTCTTCCTGGTGCAATCCTGCGTCCAATTTCACGGCCTCGTTGGACACTCTATTTAGCCTAGATCTAACTATACAACCTTGATAGCCTCACACTCAAGGTCCCTTCTAGCTAGACCTAAGGCTAGGGGACCCCACCCCCATCCACCGCCCGGGAAATTCTGTTTTCTATGGTCTTCACTTTCGCTGCCTTATCTAGGACAAGCCGTTGGCAATATTTGATAGTGAAGTACCTAATCCTAAACTTAAGGTCAGCCCACCATCTAATCCCAATAACGCCCGCTGAATAAGTAAAGCCAGCCTCTCACACTTGTCACGTACCCCCAATACGGAGGTATTTAACTTCCAGTAAGTGACTAGCCTAGGCCTATCGCTTAAGCGAAGAGTGACAGTAAGCAATTTATGGTCACTCTTCGCATTTAAGTGGAACACAGGACAATCTAAAATTTCGACGTCGGCTCTTCTAACACTCTAGATAGGTTCTAACTGGAGCAGAGGGCGAGCTATTCGTCCATGTCCACTCTCTCTCCCTGGGTGATCTACACGAAACCTGTCGACCAAATCGAACTCGTCCATTAGATCGCGCAGGCTGCTTTCACACCCATCCGACCCGCTAGCTCTCCGTCCTAATTTGGGTTCAAGGATCGCATTCCAATCTCTCATTAAAACTATCCGTCCCGGATACGCCATGTACGGCCCAAACTGCCGAAAAAATGATTTCCTCTCCGCAACGATCATAAACCGCAACCACCCGGAACTTGTTACCTGATACGTCAATATCGGCCACAATCAGCCTGACACTTGCGCCAGCATAAACGACGCCAGTCACCGCCACCAGACTGCTTTTAACTAGCATTGACACCCCTCAACTGCATGAATCACCGAATGCTGAATAGACCTCATAGAAATGATTACCACCCAGCACCTGGCCATCTACGCTTGAAACAGAGTGTGTCTCCTGCACCGCGGCAACATCCACGCCACGAGACTTGAGTTCTTCTCTCAAACGACTAGCGCTTGAAGGGTCTCTCAAGCCTCTTCCGTTCACACTGGCAAGAAGAAGAGACATTGACGCTTACCTTAATCAGTGTCCACCACTGGCAGGAAGTCCTTTCGGGTAAGGATGCTAGCGGTTTGGCCAAAATTATCCCTACACAATTCTTTGGTAACGGTGTCTGTTCTGGCGACACCGCCGACATCCTGGGGGAACTTTATTTTCATTGCCCTGTAAAAAGAAGGGTGCATAAAAATGGGGACCCTCCCTTTGCACTTTGGTCTCATTTGTTTGAATTTGGGATGCGCCCTGTTTACTAGCATCACACCCGGAAAGGCCTTCTCGACAGCCTCGATCACACGCCATATATTTTCTATACGGCCACTGGCCTCCCGGATGAACGTAGTTACTGGGGGTGCATCCCTAAAGTTTAACGGATTGTTGACGGATTTCCCATCCACGAAGTGTAATTGCACGAGTGGGGCCCACGCTCTTCGTTGTTGAATGGTCAGATATTTCTCTATCTGATCGAGCTCCACTCTGCATAAGTTCTCTGGAAACAGATCCCGTTTCCTACTCCGTGGATGGGTCTCAGGAGATCTGGTAGATCATGATGATGAAGTAGATGGTGATGGAGATCTCCTTTCTCTGGATGAATGTTTTTGTGAATCATGTGAATCATGTTGTGGTGTGTTTTGTTGGGGACTGAATTCAGGGACTGGTGTATTATTGACACAGGGCTGGGATAAAGGAGTAGGGGATTGGGTCATTATTTGATGTGTGTGAAATCGAGGGGGCAGGCGCGCCGATTGAATAATCTGTCAAAGAAGCCGTTCTTATCTGTAAATTCTAACCACTAACGCCGCCAGAGTTTGTGCTGATTTACGTTGACAAGCAGAATTAATTTTCCATTGCCGATTCAGGTCGAATTTTTCACAGACAATTTGCAAACGCTTATTGATTACGTCACTGACCGTTGCATATTATAATGTCCGGAAAAATGCACGTTTGTAAAAAACGCACGTATTTTTGGCCAGTATCAGAAGGGTCCGAGTTTGCTTTAAAACAGGAAGTGTGTCTGCTGGCATAGGTGGCCCAGTTTCGAAGACACAGGTAACCCAGTTTTAAAGAAAACCGTAGTATTTACGAGGTGCGATAGTTGTTGCGCTGATATGTTGTGCATTGTTTCACAACATGTGCAATTTGAAAGCCACACAGCTGAACATGCAATGTAGTCTAATTTGGAAACTTATGCTTTACAAGTTCAAACTGGGCCATAACATCATGGAACCAACCAAAACCATTTGCTGTGTGAAAGGTGAAGGCGCAGTTGATCACAGTACAGTAACTAGAGGGTTCAAAAAATATCATTCGGGTTACAAGAACCTAAACAATCAGGCAAAGTCAGGTAGGCCTAAAACTGTGAATTCCAAGGCTGTGCTTTAAGACATAGAGGCAAACCCAGTGAGTAGCACTCTGAGAGTATCAGGTGAGCTTGGCAACTCAAAGTCCATGTGCATCGTCACTTTCGTGACAATGGCAAAAATATCTAGAGCTGCCAAATTGTGCCTCATATAACCAAAATATTGCAAAACTTTTGACTCACTCTAGTACATTCAAAATTGTTTCCTTATTAGTTTCTTATTTAATTTTGGTTAAATTCTTTTTCTATGAATAATAATTATAATTTACTTTTGGCTTGAATATTATATAAACATGTTAGTTGGGAGGAAAATGGCTACCATTTTATTGATTGTCCACATAAGTTTTCTCTTTCTTTTGTGGAACCAGCTGCTGATTTGATTATAGATAATCATTATCCTGTGTGAACGGTTGATGATTTCATCCCAATTGTCTCTAAAAAGTAGCAGAAAAAAAAGAGATTTTACCATCATCCATTCTTCCTGTTCCATCCACAACAATTGATTAGAATTATATATACAATTCCGCTTTTAATTTGCTTTATCATTTTATTCTTATTTATTTATTATTATGAAAAACTTGTATCAAATGAATGAGAACCAAAACATTTTCACATGCAAAACCAAAAGAGAAAAGCAGGGAATTTAAAGAATTGATCTAAACTTCATCAGTCATTCATTTATCTGAGCGATCAAAAAAATTATCTAACTTTGTAATTACATTATACTTTATAAAATATCAAAAATATTGTTGCTCTGTATTTACTTGTAAATTTTCAATACTTTCAGAATGTAAAAAAGATAAAGTCAAGTAAAATCAATTGATTTTATGCCTTTCATTTATCATAATTGTTTTCCTTTATAATAATCTCACTTAAAAGCCAATTTCAGAATTTCTTAAGCTTAATGTCAAGTTACATCCAATGTATAGAAATTCTTTTAAATTAAAGACTGGAAATTATCTTATTCTCTAAGGGCATTGTAACACTATTGCATGACCAACCTTTTTACAATATTCCATTTTTACTGTGTTACATACATTCAAAAATTGAAATATATATATATATGTGTGCGCACGTGTGTGTGCGATTAAGTAAATTGTCATCTTTTTAAATTATTAATTTTGCACGTGTGCTTTCGTTGTTTCAGGTTTAGTTTAATGTGCAGCAAACTAGAGTTAATTGGGCACTGTCTGTGAGGAAAGCAGCATCATAACATAATTCACTCCTCCAAAAATTTGAAAATGGCATGGTGTACTCCTTGGCATTCACACCACAAGTTCCAATACAAAGATTATAGAGCATTTGAGTTTCAATCTGAGGACAGTATAGAGGATTTAAAACCAGTTGGAGGATTCCAATGTTTATTATGAAGGTACACCAGCTTGGAAGCCTCACTAATCTTTTATCATGCTGGTATTCTCATACAAGATAAGAAAGGGACAATTTTTATCACAGGCCATGAAGGACAAGAGGAAAGACTGAGCTGCAAAGCTTTTCAACTCAAGCATCCTTTCAAGTGAACATACTTTGCTTTTTCTTAGATGAGAAAAATTCTTGCTAGGATCAGATGGTGAACTCATAAAACAACCGTTCCCACAAGATGTCCTAATAATGATGAAAAGCAAACATCTAGTCCACATCATGGTGTTTGGGGTGGTGATGTTATGTCCTCTTTCATCTTCCCACATGACATCAGATTCTACATCAAGTGCCCGGAGGAGGTAGTGTTGCCCTGGATTGAGAAAGTGACTGCATCTGATAACAGGATTCTGTCTCATACCACAGTGTTGTGTTGGCTTCGAAAACATTTCTGTGAAAAGTAAAATCTGGCCACCTAACATCCCAGATTGCAATCCCCTTGATTATTATAAGTTGGGCACAGTTGAGCAAGCGACAATTTGATAATCATAGGATTTTAATCCACAAATTTAGCATGAAATGAATTAGCAACATAATGTTTCATGTTATAATTTTTCATTACTGTGGTAAAGAAAAAAATCTAATTGGTCCTGATCCTCTGACAGATGCACACAAGAGTGAACAAACATCAGCATGGTAGGATAGATTAAATATCGAATTGAACACTAACAAAAAAATATTTTTTTAAAGTTTAATGGTAATACACCCAAGATTTGGAATAAAACTACAGATCTCTTAATTTTCATTCTTTTTAACAATTTAAATCAGATGATTCAAAAAGGAATGTAATAATGAAACCAAGATTTAAATAGAACAGTTACCATTATGTTTCAATTTCAACCTTACAAAATTACTATTTAATTATAGATTAACAATATTCGAATTCACATTGAAAATTATAATATTTTAACATTTAGATTTTAAATGATAATCGCTAACACCAACAAGTTAATTTGTTCATTCTGTTCTAAAGTCTTGTTTTTGTTTTTGTTTGGTATTTTTAGTTAACATTTTGATAGAATCGATTCTAAGCCAATTGCACTTTTATAGAATTCATATTAACAGGGTTCCCACTCACTTTAGGAAATCATTTTCCAGTACGTTTCCAGGACATTTCCAGGACATTTTAAAAAATTTCCAGGATATTTTAAAATTTTTCCAGCGCAGCACTTGTTCACGGCAATTTCATAGTTTAATCGATATTAATTTAATATCAACACATTTAGACAGTTTTATTGTTACTTTTTACATTAGAATGCCTACATCTATCAAACAAACTCTCCACGACTACCCACAAACTCCATATGCACTTTAAAGTTATAAATTATTTTAAGCGAACTCTGGCTTCATGGGGGACATCCTGTACAATAAAATTGTCTGGCCTCCTGTTTTTGCTTAGCCATGATCAACATTACTGGGTTATTTTTTCATTAGGAAATCAATTTTACACCCTCACCCAGTATTTTAAATAGATGTTGTTTTTTTTATTGAATTAGTACAAATTTCAATAAACTCAAATTTCAGATATTTACCATGCTGTGTTTCTCGCTTTTTATCGGCAAATATATATAGATATTTTACAATAAACACCCCTCATTTTATATCTGTATTATATTTTATATACTATTGTATATTAATAGCCACGTTCAATTTTTGGGGTGTAAGTGAGATAAATGCGTATCCCAAGAGGCGATAACTCATTATTTGTCCCTTGCCACTGAATCCACACCTATGGTGGACAGACATTGCAATTTTTTTACTATCTCGTATGTTTTCACATCCGGGTATTTCGAAGTAAAGGATAAATATTGGATTTTCTTTCCAATATCTTTAAAAAATTATTTCTTGGAAGTGTAGCCAAAAAGACTTTTCCCTGTTGTGATTGACATATTTATTTAGACTAGGAGAGAATTTGGCCTGTTTTGTCATCAATAGTTGAAATTGACGATATTTTTTTAAATTTTTTAAAATCTCGGAAAATATGCAGCATATTATCGCATATGTTTTAACTTAGATTTTTTCAAAGATAAAATTCAAGGCTATCTTTTGTTGAATTTTCAAGTTAGTCACGGATATTGACAGCCATGTGAAACTGACCTTGAAATTTTTAAGGACATAAAAAAACTCAATTTAACTTAGAAAAAAAATTTTTTTTTTCATCAATTTTAAGAAAGAAATTTTTTTTTAAACTACGAAAAAAAACATGCTACGTTATTTATTTTTTTGAGTTTTAAGAAAATAACTTTAAAATTTTAAAATCACTTTTTTAGGGTATTGAATTTATATTTTTCTTTTTTCTTTTTTTCTCTATATATTCTTCAGGATATGATCTTTCAAAAAATGTAAAAATTAGGGACCGGGAATTTTTTTTCTTCAAATGGTCAAAGGTCAACCCCACATTCTGAATTGATAAAACTTTTTTTTTTCAAGTTTCTTTAATAAAATAAGCTAATCGTTATAAAATTAAGTCATTGGAAAATAATCTGGTGAAAATTTCATTAAAATTGGACAATTACCTCATTTTTTGGTTATTGCTTTAAAATTAAGAAATTAAAAAAAAATTATTATCTCCCTTGGCAACCCTTGAAAATCCCAATATATGAAAGTTATATTTTCAAGTTTAAATAATAAATAGGTAAGGACATGGAAAAGAAGACGTCTTAAAGAAGCAGATCATATGTTGGGCTGTAGTGACCTATTGAGTAGACCAAATACAGAGATGAATACAACATGGGAACCAATCATTAAAACGACTAAATCAAATTGTTTTTTTTAAAAAGTAGATTATTTTAAAAATACAAATATTGAAAAAGACTGAAGGATTTTACGCCTCGAAAAAAACAAAAAACAAACCCAAAAACATTTTTTTTAATGGGGTGGGTTGTAGAATATCTAAATTGATGTGCCGATAAAAGAGGGGGGTGTATTGTATATATCTACATATATTTGTCGATAAAAAGTGAAAAACACATCACAGTACATATTTGATAGGTACCGCCAATTTGTGTGCTTATTTTCATTTTAAAACAAATTAAAATTAATTGAATCGATTATTTAAGGTCAAATTTTTGTTTAATTCGAAAAGCATAAGCATCAGAAAAAAGTATAATGAACATCAGAAAAAAAAAATTACATATATAATTTATTTTTAATACATTTTAAACAATTAAATTCAGCTGAAATTTGATCAAAATGGGCCCTTTGTGTGAAATAGTTACGGACTAAAAATCCCCACATCATTTAAGATTTTAAGACTTATAATAGTTTCTTTTTAGAAATCAATAATAGAAAAACATTAAATACACTATGTACAGAAAAATGATTAATTTTTTCATATTGATTTAAATGAAATGTCTTTTTTTGTTCAAAACACACAAAAAACTAAAGAGTCCCCCAAAATCTAGCGTTTTTGTTTACAAAAAGTCACCAAGAAATATGTTAAAAAATGCGGAGGCGCAGATTGCAGAAAAAAATTGCCAAAAATCAAACTGATACAATGGAAATAAATTGCCTGAAAATGGCTGAGTGGGACAAGAAAAAATCTAGAAAGTACACAAATTTAATATTAAATTAACGCAGAGAGATAGACAGGGATAAACGTGAAGGAACAAGAGTAAGACGATAAATGATATTACAACAGTTTATTATATGTAAGTGTACACATTAACAAATGGGTTACAGTAGACAATGTTCATAGGAGTGTTTATAGTTTAGGTCAGACAAGCGACCGAAGGGAGGTTTGGTTTTTGTATTCACAGCACCGTAAAAGGTTTAGCCGTAGTTAGTTAAGTAGTAGTAGTTTAGTTTAGTTAGTTTTGCAAGAGTAATCCTGCGACAGTCTTTATGGACTGCAAGTATCAATGGGGGAAGCTTGTCTGAAGTTGTATCCATATCAAAGGCTCCTCTAATTTATCCTGATTGAAATGAAGGTAGTTATTATCGACCTTCAAGGGTTAATGATAATAAATCTCTAATGTCCGAAGTTCCGAGGGAATGGACGAAAATCCTTCAAGGATTAATATTCTGTCCGTTGTCCTAAAACTTGTAGAAAAAGAGAGTGCATGAGCACTTGCCTTGATATCTGCTAGAGAGCTGGTGTGAAAGAGGTTGGTCCCCTAAGGGGTGAAGTATGGAAGAGAACGAATGAGCCACAGTGAACCCTTTTATAAAGAACATCACGTGACCATAAGGGGGTGGAGAATAGCTGTTGCTGCTCATCGGTGAAGGCGGAAGCGAGTCCCTTATTAAATTTCAATAAAAGAACTTTAGCCTTGCCATCACCGTTACCTCCCGAAGTAACATCAGTTGCGTTTGTTGCCGACCAACTGGCTGATACCAGTTCTCGGGCAACAAACACCATTTCATGGGCCGATCCAAAGTCTGGCACCAGAGATGTACTAACTCTAGCGGCATTTGCGAGGACCACCTTCTTAGTAGTGGCCATTCCATTACCAATGCCAGAACGCTTGTTGCAGCATCAACAGATTTAGGTAAGGGTTGCATACTCACACATGGACCCATATTGTCACAGAGACTATTCTTCTAGTGTGATATAGTGACTGGGTAGCCCATTGATTTTAAGGGATTAACAGCCCAAAATACATTTGAGGATTTTCTTTTTAGAGAATTGTAACTTAGAAAAACAAGACAACTTGTTTATTGAATTTTTGAATATGGGAATTCTGTCAGAATTTATGTTAAAAACTAAAATAAAAAATAAAAAAATAAAAAAATAAAAAGAATCTCCCAAGAGGTCCGTGACATCACAGTTGCTGCCTTCGTCCTAGAATTTGACCTTAGGGGTTTATGCTCACTGATGGACAAACAGCTACTACGTTTTTGCAACGTCATTGTTTACCCTCCTCATGTACGCCTGGGAAAAAAGAGGGTCAAGCATACAGAGATACATGTGACGTCACGATTTGGGGAAAGGAGGATTTTGCTACGGATTCTTCAGTGTGCGATGGACAGCCAACCTGTGTGGACCTCGTAGCTTAATGCTACCACACAGGTTGCGAAATACTACTTCGTCTTTGGGGAATTAGAGTCGATCTCTCCCAAAGACTGGAAACAAAATTAGTCGGCACTCACTTGAAATTGAACTCTACGAAATTCAACAATAAGGAAATTTGTAGCAAAGCTACCTTATTGTAACATAAAATACATCAAATACAGAAATCGTCTGAACTCATTTAAACCTTAAAAGGACAGAAAACAACAACTCAAGAACTACCAAGATCTACTAAGTCAACGAAATTCAACTCTACAGACAACACAAGACTATTAAACTTCGACCCTTCTACAATTCAAAGAACTACGAAATTCATCTATCAAAGAACTACGAAATTCATCTCCCAAAGAACTACGAAATTACGACAGCGAACACTTGTTGCCTCGGACTCACAGATAAGTCCCTCGCAAAAAATCGTTTTTTTTTTTCAAACCAATATCTCTCTCTATCTATCTCTTACGAACTCTATTAACGTTACTATCCGCCACCCTCTATCAAATTGACATTTACCATTTCTCCTTTCTTCCAACCTTTCTTTTATTGTTGTATTAAAATTGTTGAACGTTATTATTTGTTATCGTGTTTTTCTTTCATTCAGTATCCGAATTTGAAATTTGCGTATTTCTCGCCCCTTTAAAGTTGTCTTCCCATTGTACTTGAAAAGGTATATTTACTTATGATATATAAGTAAATATACCTTTTCAAGTACAATGGGAAGACAACTTTAAAGGGGCGAGAAATACGCAAATTTCAAATTCGGATACTGAATGAAAGAAAAACACGATAACAAATAATAACGTTCAACAAATTAGGAATTATTTCCCCCCGGTATATTACATAGTAATTTACCGGTACTTTGGAGTTAGAAGAATACCCCCATGTTGGAGTTCGGTGCTTCATGGCATTAAATTCCAATAATTCAGAAAGATGACATTGACAAATTAAGTAGGAAACTCAAATGTGGTTATCAAAAGAATCTTTTGAGGCGATGTCCAAGAATAAATACGAACTGGGAATAGATAAGAGGAGAATTAATGACTTTAAATTCCCGTGTCGAAAGCTAATTACGTAAGAAAAATTTAAATGTTAAGAAGTAATAAAGACAGAAGAACTAATAATAAGGTAGAAGAAAAGCTTTCCTCATAATACCCTCATGTGCGGAGGTTGAAACTGTCAAAATTTATGTTGTTAAAATTAAAATTAAAATTAAAAATATGAAGAATCTTCAGAAAAGCCCATGACGTCACGGTTGCTGCTTCGTCCCAGAATTTGACCCAAGCGAGCAACCCCTACTATACTCGTTCCTTCAACACGTACGCCTTTGGGAGAAGGAAAGGACCAAGCTTACAGAGAAATGTGACGTCACGGATAGGGGCAAGGGAGAATTTCGCCTTTGAAACTTCAGTGTCGCGCTGGCCATTACCCTGGGTGGAACTTCGTAGCGTTTCGCTACCACACTGGGTTAGGAAAATCAACCAAGCAGTGTCGCAGCAGACAGCCACCTGTGAGGATCTTTGTAGCAATGCTACCTCACAGGTCGATAAAATCAACACGCCTTGAGGAATTAGAGTATAACTCCCTCAAGTATGAAAAAAGGATAAGCCGGCACTCACTCGAAATTCAACAACCAAGAACAATAAGGAAATTTGTAGCATACGCTACCTTATTGTAACTACGAAATTCATCTATCTGAGAACTTTCGACCAAAGAACTACGAAATTCATCTATCTGAGAACTACGAAATTACGACAAAAATGAACATTTGTTACCGGGCTCAAAGATAAGTTCCCCGCAAAACCATCGTTTTTTGCAAACCCTTACATCTAAATCTCTTTCTCTATCTATCTATTAGTTACTACGCCACCCTCTACCAATTGACAATTATTCCTTCTTCTTTCTTCTACCTATCTTTTTATTTGTTATATTAAAATTGTTAAACCTTTAGTATTTGTTATCGTGTTTTTCTTTCATTCAGTATCCGATTTGAATTTGCGTATTTTCCCGCCCCCTAGAAATTATCTTCCCTTTGTACTTGAAAGGTTTATTCGCTTGTATATCGGAACTAAGATATTTTCCCCGGTATATTTACAAAGCGAATTTACCCGTACTCAGGAGTTAAAAGATATCCCCCATGTTGGTATTGGTGCTTCACGGCGCTAATCCCGATAAAACAAGGAGAAACTAAGAGAACGGATATAGAGATCCTGATATAGAACTCATTATCTTAACATGTCTGGGAAATTAAAATTCCAGGTGTAAGCATAAATTAAAATTAATAGTTTTCAGACCAAAAAAAGGAAAGAGTAAGTGATTTACGTAAGCCCCAGACCTTTCTGTCCCACACCCAATTATTGCAAAATATTATTTAAGCAGAGCATTTCGATGCTCAGATCAGTAGTGTTATATACACAAATACAAATATCTCCTTATTCACTAATTCACCGAATTCAATTTGCCCACACACGCAATAAAGAGAATGCCGACCGGATGTAAACAGGGCGAGGTGTAAAATCAAATTAGGAAAAACTCGTCTTTGCGCACCAGGCTCCACACATAAAATAATCTCAAAATTAAAAATAAAATAAAATCAGAATTCGCATTTTTCGTCCAATCTAAATCATTCCCGGCAGAAAAAAAAAGAAGGTTTGAGTTGATCCGATTTCGAATCACGACAACCTTTATAAGCTCAGCTTTGAAGAACTACCGGCAGAGATATCGTGGCGACAGGACAGCTCACATCACAAAAGTCGGCCTGCAAAACGAAACATACACCGCATGTTAGCCGACCTAAATCTCTCACCTACCTCTAACCTCATGATCCTGACCAACCGACAGTCTTAAGGGGGCGAATAACTACCCAATTCTATATCATCAATCTACCAAATTTACGCCAACTATCACCCATCAGCGACTACTAAAACATCAGATCTTCTGCCCACATAACCAACATCTGACTACTATCACTGGCCCATCTGCCTACATCACCACCTCCATTACAACTGACTCGGCCACCGGACCTTTCACGGACTTTGTTATTCACGTCCCAACTGATTATCACCAATTTTTCTTTTAAAATCATTTCCAACTTTACAACCCTTTCATGTTCCTTTTTTAATACACTTGATAAACTCAAAATCTGTGTTTGTTTTTCCTTGCCACCATACGCTTGCTACTAACCCTGTTTATAACATTAGGTGTCAAAAAGTGTGCGGCCGAGGAAAAGCATTATACAGATCTTCCCCGAAAGGAACTTTTTGCAAAGCGAAAAATAGAACTACTTCATCTAAAATGTAGTCCAAATCGATCAGACAAGGTGACAATCACTAAATTGGAAGATGATTTAAACAACATGACAGCCGCCCATAAAATTGTAAAACCTGACAGCCCAACCTTGCACGACATTGTACATAACATAGCGATACCAACAAAGGAATCAACAACAACCAGCACAGTGGCCACAACAGCATATACAAATCTTCCACGAAATAAATTATTCGACCTCTTCGCGAGTTACTGCATCTAAAATGTAGTCCAAATCGGCCTGACAAGATGACCATAACCAAATTCGAAGAAGATTTAAACAACATGACAGCCGCCCTCGAAATTGTAAAACTTGACGGCCTAACCTTATACGACATTGCACATAACATAACAAAGGATGCAACCACAACCAGCGCAGCGATCAAAACAGCCGCCTTTGAGGATATAAAACCCCACAACACAACCTCACACGACACTGCACATAATACAACAACGGCATCAACCACAACTAGCGCAGCGATCAAAACAGCTGCCTTGGAGAATATGAAACTGTGACGGAGAACGAGAAAGGAAAGAGAGCAAGGTATTGTCTTGCCTGTCGGGATCGATTCCGTGTCCTCCCGCATGCGAAAACAGATGCGATGTAGGAACTGGAAGGACGCGAAGTTTGACTGACGTGCCCGGATGTTTGGCTAATATGCCCATAAAATAACAAGTGAGTCAAGCGCTGGGCAGTCAGCAGCAGCAGCAGAAGCAGTCGACGACGAAGCGCTTTTCAGTAAGGAAATATGATTTTGAACTGCTAAAGATTATTTCGACTATGACGACAGATTTTTTTAGCAGCTAGACGAAGAATGTGTTGACCAACAGAGGGTCTGACTTGTGAGAAGACTGAGAACTCGCTTGTTTTTGGTTCCCCCTTGGCGGGAGCTTGTTGATTCGAAGGTCTATTTCGCCCCATATATTCCCCCCACCTTCTATAGAAACATCACAACACAACTTCACACAATACTGCACATAATATAACAACGGAATCAACCACAATCAGCATCCTGGTAAAAACAGTACCTTCTACATCTCACCTCCCACTAGTTGACGACAGTACTAAAATTAAAATTATGACCCCTACTACTAGTCACAACAGTACTAGAGCGGTCTCTCCCATACTAACGATTGCCACAACCAACGCCACTACGCCACACGAACGTGAGCACACTACAGAACCCGCCATATGCAAGAATTACGCCATGGGTCACACTTGCTCGCACGGACACAATTGTCCATATCGTCACCCACTACTCACTCGGACACATGTCATAGCAACGAATGATGACACACCATCCATAAGACTGCATTCTCCATGCTCCACTTTAACTCCATAGTTACCATCCAGGCAACACACCTTCAAAAACAATTGCACCATTTTTTTCTGGATCCAGGCACAACCACTCTAATGATAGCGAACAAAAAAACTCTTTCCAAAAGTAGATGTGCCGTATAAACACATAGCTATAGTCTTCATCACCCCGCACTACACAATAACCGTCCTAATCAGCTTCAGTCGACACTTTTCTGTCATACCAGGCGAAAGGGACCACACAAACAAATAGGCTACAGTCCCAAGCATCAAAAGAGGCTTAGTTTTCGATTTACCTATCAAAATAATTTTAACGTAATTATTAAGAAAAAAAAAAAAAAAGACTAATAACCAATGTTCGCATTAGGACCATTCATTAAAATTATACCAAAAGTACAATTTAAACGGGCTAATTTGTTGTAAAATACGTATAAAAAACTAAGTAGCTCCGAAATGAGAATTAGCCAATGAGAATCGAGTATTCGATATATAAACAGAGTAAAAAATGGCCACCTCGAGTGACTGTGCTTAGCGAGAAAAAATATTTTATGTGCATTTTACCTTTTAGAACAAATAAAAAATAATAGTATTTCGCATACATGTAACAACAAGTCACAATTCTAAGAAACGTAAATAACGAGTAATATTAATTTTTGTTTTTTTCCTTCAATGGATTATTATCGATTGCACACCAATCTATCAGATTGTAAAAAAAAAATTCTAAAAAGTTCTTTATTTTTAGGAGACGGTACTAAATTCATTTTGTCAAAAACCGGGTTTTACGTCAATCAAACAACACAAAAAAATATTATGGCAATTATGGAATACCATACACGAAACGTAAATAATACGCAAATTTTATTTTCAATGAAACTAAATATATTTTTGATTTTTTTACATACAAAAAACGGATTTTCCTTGGTTAAAAGTTAAAACAAGTGTGAAAAATTTCAGTAACATTTAATGAATATGTATTTAAAGTAACGCTTTACTTATTTCTAAAAAGAAATGTTTATAAGTATTTTTAAAATATTTTAAAGCCATTATTGAACACGATAAATCAAAATAAATTCAACGTAACTTTTTGTTGAAATTCGGACGATTTTTAATGTATAAAATGTATTAAAAATAAATTGCATATTGTAATGTTGTATATGCAAAAGTCGAAATCTCCCGATTCACTAATACAAGCTACATACACTCGCCAACGGGACGGACAAAGTCGGAAGTGCCCTCTATCGTTACCTAAAACGGAATGACCATTTTAACATATATCTGCGCATGGGCTCCAATCGGAGTTCCGCTTTGATAGTCAATTCCCAAAATTAAATAAAAAAAAAAAATTGGTAAATAAAATTCGAATATCATCCAATGAAAGCGATTCCCGGGTGAAGTGAAAACAACTCCAATTGATCCAACTTGGGACCGCCAATCTCTATAAAACGAACAGCTTTGAAAGGCACCGACAGTCAGAGCTTCAGGCACCATCACGAACGCAGGCCGACGATCGCTAGCAAAAACGAAGGACACATCAAAAGGCGGCGGATCACACCCCCAACTTACCCAAACCTGACCTCACCAGGCAGTCAAATCAACAAGTCAACTACCGAACACTTCTAAATCACTCGACGACTACTAAAACACAATATTCGGCCTACATCACAACCCTGCTACCACAATCACGCTGGACATTTTACGGACTTAATATCCACCGTTCTCATGTTGTTTTTCTTAATACAATTTTAAACTTAAAATCTGTGTTTTGTTCATTTCCTCATCTACATACACTGCGGGCGATAATACGGTTTATAACATCTGGTGTCAGAAGCGTGCGATCGAGGAAATGGATTATACAGATCTTCCCCGAAAGGAATTATTCGATCTTTTTGCAAAACGAAAAATAGAACTATTAGTCCTAAAATGTAATCCGAATCCGCCTGACCAGGCGACAATCACCAAATTGCAAGATGATTTAAATACCATGACAACCGCACTTAAATTTGTTAAACCTGACGGCCCAACCGTGCACAAACATTGCACATAACACAGCGAGGCCAACAAACGAATCATCAACAACCAGCGCAGAGGCCACAACACAGTATACAAGTCTCCCACGAAAGAAACTATTCGATCTCTTCGCGAAACGGAAAATTGAGTTACTGCATCTAAAATGTAGCCCAAACCGACCTGACAAGGCAACAATAACCAAACTACAAGAGGATTTAAACAACCTGTCAGCCGCCCTTAAAGTTGTAAAACCTACCGAACCAACCCTGTACGAGATTGCGCACAACACAGTGCCGACAACAAAGGATGCAACTTCAACCAGTTCAGCGATCAAAACAGCCGACTCTGAGGATATCAAACCTCGAAACACAATTGCACACAACACTGCAGAGGATTTAAACAACTTGTCAGCCGCCCTTAAAGTTGTAAAACCTACCGAACCAACCCTGTACGAGATTGCGCACAACACAGTGCCGACAACAAAGGGTGCAACTTCAACCAGTTCAGCGATCAAAAACAGCCGACTCTGAGGATATCAAACCTCGAAACACAATTGCACACAACACTGCAGAGGATTTAAACAACTTGTCAGCCGCCCTTAAAGTTGTAAAACCTACCGAACCAACCCTGTACGAGATTGCGCACAATACAGTGCCGACAACAAAGGGTGCAACTTCAACCAATTCAGCGATCAAAACAGCCGACTCTGAGGATATCAAACCTCGAAACACAATTGCACACAACACTGCAGAGGATTTAAACAACTTGTCAGCCGCCCTTAAAGTTGTAAAACCTACCGAACCAACCCTGTACGAGATTGCGCACAACACAGTGCCGACAACAAAGGATGCAACTTCAACCAGTTCAGCGATCAAAACAGCCGACTCTGAGGATATCAAACCTCGAAACACAATTGCACACAACACTGCAGAGGATTTAAACAACTTGTCAGCCGCCCTTAAAGTTGTAAAACCTACCGAACCAACCCTGTACGAGATTGCGCACAACACAGTGCCGACAACAAAGGGTGCAACTTCAACCAATTCAGCGATCAAAACAGCCGACTCTGAGGATATCAAACCTCGAAACACAATTGCACACAACACTGCAGAGGATTTAAACAACTTGTCAGCCGCCCTTAAAGTTGTAAAACCTATCGAACCAACTTTGTACGAGATTGCGCACAACAAAGCGCCAATAATAAACGATGCAACCACAAGCACAGTGATCAAAACAGCCGCCTTGAATGATGTAAAACTTCAGAAAACAACTCCAAGTGACTCGACCATGACCAACACCCTGGTAAAAACAACATCATCCACACCTCAGCTCCCACTAATTCACGACAACAGCAAAAGTAAAGCCATGACCCCTACTAATAGTCACAACAATAACAATGCACATAACACAACAATGGTATCAACCACAACAAGCACGGTGATCAAAGCAGCCGACCCGGAGGAGGTAAAACCACACAAAACAGCTTCAAGTGATTCAGCTACAACCAATACCCTGGTAAAAACATCGTCCACATCTCACCTCACACTAGTCGACGATAGCACTACAACTAAAGTAATGACCCCCACTACTACTACTACCGACGACAATACTAGAACGGTATATCCCGTACTAACGATTGCCACAATCAGCACCACCACACCACACGAACATAAGCCCGCTAAAAGCAAAAATTACAACTTGGATCCCACTTGCTCGCACGGACGCAACTGTCCCTGTCGTCAACCACTACTCACTCGGACACACATCACAGCAGCGGATGATAACAAACCATCCATAAGCATCAGGGCCGCATTCCCCATAAATACCATCCTAATCAGCTTCAAACGACATTTTTCTGCCATACCGGGCGAAAGGGACCACACAATCAAAGCTATCGGTGGACCAAGCCAAATTTCTCTCCACCACAGAGAAATACATAAATTATCCTCACAACTTACAACATCTAAAACTAACCCAAAATATTTTACCCTACAAACAACATCCACATCGTTCCTATCACGTGACACTCACAGCAACTTATATCACCCCCACCTGTCTATGGGGAAAACAGATCAACAAATAACAACACACACCAACAGCCTGAAAACAGAAAGCCTGTGACTATAGAATTAATGATAAGACAACATTTCCACACACGCTTGAAATAACTTTATTTTCACATGATTCCTAAAAACACACTTACACATACATACCCAAACCCATTGTGAATCGTATCAATTTCTGAGGGAGCTCTGTTGTATATGCAAAAGTCGAAATCTCCCGATTCACTAATACAAGCTACATACACTCGCCAACGGGACGGACAAAGTCGGAAGTGCCCTCTATCGTTACCTAAAACGGAATGACCATTTTAACATATATCTGCGCATGGGCTCCAATCGGAGTTCCGCTTTGATAGTCAATTCCCAAA
>CM042137.1:86053914-86186414 GCA_023376005.1 Doryteuthis pealeii
TGGAATTATAGATAGATAGATAGATAGATAGATAGATAGATAGATAGATAGATAGATAGATAGACAGACTTATATTATGGATAGACAGATAGATAGAATTATATTATGGATAGATAGATAGATAGATAGAATTATATTATGGATAGACAGATAGATAGATAGACAGATAGATAGACAGAATTATATTATGGATAGACAGATAGATAGATAGAATTATATTATGGATAGACAGACAGACAGAATTATATTATGGATAGACAGATAGATAGACAGATAGATAGATAGAATTATATTATGGATAGACAGACAGACAGACAGACAGACAGATAGATAGATAGATAGATAGATAGATAGATATAATTATATTATAGATAGATAGATAGATAGATAGATAGATAGATAGATAGAATTATATTATGGATAGATAGATAGATAGATAGACAGATAGATAGATAGAATTATATTATGGATAGATAGATAGATAGAATTATATTATGGATAGATAGATAGAATTATATTATGGATAGACAGATAGATAGATAGATAGATATATTATTAGATATATATATTATGGATAGATAGATAGATAGATAGATAGATAGATAGATATTATATTATGGATAGACAGATAGATAGATAGATAGAATTATATATGGATAGACAGATAGATAGATAGATAGATAGACACATAGATAGAATTATATTATGGATAGACAGACAGATAGATAGATAGACAGATAGATAGAGTTATATTATGGATAGACAGATAGATAGATAGATAGAATTATATTATGGATAGATAGATAGAATTATATTATGGATAGACAGATAGATAGATAGACAGATAGATAGACAGAATTATATTATGGATAGACAGATAGATAGATAGAATTATATTATGGATAGACAGACAGACAGAATTATATTATGGATAGACAGATAGATAGACAGATAGATAGATAGAATTATATTATGGATAGACAGACAGACAGACAGACAGACAGACAGATAGATAGATAGATAGATAGATAGATAGATAGATAGATAGAATTATATTATAGATAGATAGATAGATAGATAGATAGATAGATAGATAGAATTATATTATGGATAATAGATAGATAGATAGACAGATAGATAGATAGAATTATATTATGGATAGATAGATAGATAGAATATATTATGGATAGATAGATAGAATTATATTATGGATAGACAGATAGATATATAGAATTATATTATAGATAGATAGATAGATAGATAGATAGATAGATAGATAGAATTATATTATGGATAGACAGATAGATAGATAGATAGAATTATATTATGGATAGACAGATAGATAGATAGATATAGATAGAATTATATTATGGATAGACAGACAGATAGATAGATAGACAGATAGATAGAGTTATATTATGGATAGACAGATAGATAGATAGATAGAATTATATTATGGATAGATAGATAGAATTATATTATGGATAGATAGATAGATAGATAGAATTATATTATGGATAGATAGATAGGATTATATTATGGATAGTATTATAGGTGACACACCCTATAAGACCAATGGAATGCGCCAACAGCTTACTATAAATAAACACGGATAATTGTGGCTTAAGCCAGCCAATGCGAGTGCCAATAACTCTGTTCGTCGGACGTATTTTCCACATCTCTCTATTGTATTGTCTACTTTCTGTTAATACATTTTTCTACTTTTCGTTACCCGTTGTTTGTTCTTTTTTGACCCCTTAAAACCTCACAACAAACTGGCGACGAGGATGAGATTCGAAGTCACGCGGGGAGACCCCTTAAAACCTCACAACAGATAGATAGATAGATAGATAGATAGATAGAATTATATTATGGATAGACAGATAGATATATAGAATTATATTATGGATAGACATACAGATAGATAGATAGATAGATAGATAGATAGAATTATATTATGGATAGACAGATAGATAGATAGATAGATAGATAGATAGACAGATAGATAGAATTATATTATGGATAGACAGACAGACAGACAGACAGATAGATAGATAGATAGATAGATAGATAGATAGATAGATAGATAGAATTATATTATGGATAGATAGAATTATATTATGGATAGATAGATAGAATTATATTATGGATAGATAGATAGATAGATAGAATTATATTATGGATAGACAGATAGATAGATAGACAGATAGATAGATAGAATGATATTATGGATAGACAGATAGATAGATAGAATTATATTATGGATAGACAGAAGAAATTGATAATGGCATTTACATAAATACATACATAAACAAATAAATAATTAAAATAAAACACTTTATTTAATAAAAAAATACTTACATAAATAAACTATCATTTATTTAATTAAAAAAAATACTTACATAAATAAACAATCATTTATTTAATAAAAAAATACTTACATAAATAAACTATCATTTATTTAATAAAAAAATAAACAAAAAATAAAAATAGGCATTCAGAGTAACGTCCCTTGAATAAAAATGAGCTAATGGCCGCCATCTTCACTATTTTCCTTCGATAAATGGTAAACAAAACGGATTTTTCTTAAAATGAATACCGGACCATAGTTTAACACGGAAATATCATAAATTCACTTCTGATAGCTAATTATATTCATTTCAGATAATGCCCAAGCCGAATTTTATGGTAGGAAAATACGAGAAAACTGTCCTTTATTACCAATAAACTGAACCCTCATTTTATGTCTGTGTTTTTGCAATAAATGTTTTATTTTTCTTGCACCCGTTATTTTACAATAGTAAATATATTTTCTTTCTTTATTTTAATATTCACTTCAATGTTTATATTCTAAAAGTTTTTATTTTGTGAGAATGGTTAATTTTAAAGTGGGGGTTCGTTTTTACACTTCAACTTTTTACTCGTAAATTCCTACGATAAAATGCCCAAGCCTAATTTTATGGTAGGAATTTACGAGTAAAAAGTTGAATAGTACCTTTTGTTGTTGTTATTTCTTTTCTTTTTGGCTTTGGTACTCTAAAATAAAAACGTCAGATTTTAATCATCGTCGATGAAAAAACAAAATTACGGTCTTAAAAGGAGGATCCAATTTATGCCTAAATTGTAAAACGAGCCCCCACTTTAAAACTAAACATTTTCACAAAATAAATACTTTTAGAATATAAACATTGAACTGAATATTAAAATGAATAAAGAAAATATATTTAATATTGTAAAATAACGGGTACAAGAAAAATAAAACATTTATTGCAAAAACACGGACATAAAATGAGGGTTCAGTTTATTTTATGGTAGGAGTTTACAAGCAAATAGTCCTTTATTACCCTTTTTAGAACAAATAAAAAATAATAGTATTTCGCATACATATTAATTCTAAAAAACATAAATATTTATTAAGCATTATATATGTGTGACTTGTTGTCACATGTATACGAAATACTATTCATTTTTTTTTATTTAAAAATCTTTCCTGAACCAAAAAAAAATAGTAAAGGGATTTTGTTTTTTGTTTTGAGGGTCGCTCTCCAAGTACTTTTTTTTATTTCATAAACACAGATAACATCAGCTGATGGTTACATTCCAGAGAAAATCTGTAATCTCATTGGCTAATTTGAATTCGGAGCTATTCGTTCTATACGTATTTTACTCACTTAAAACTTATTTAATTAATTCTCGATGCAAGAAACCTATGCGCAGACAAAAATTGGAATTTTGGGGTGAGTTTATTTTACTAATAAAGGACAATTTCTCAGGTGACTTTTTACATCCGACACAACTGAACGATAATCGGCTTGGGGCTGTGGCCTAAAAGCTATCAGTGGACTAAACCAATTTTCTCTCCACCACTGAGAAATACGTAACAAATCCTCAGATCGTAGTCCCAATTTCAATCTCCCAAAACAACATGGAGAGAAAAACATGAAGATTAAACTAAGAGCTTATGTGTTATCAATAAGCGATCTCCCAAGGGAAAACCACCACCGCCTCACATTAACCAACGAAGGGGCAAACCCCCAAAACATCAGAAGACAAACCAAACTACTTTGCACTCAGCTTTAAAGAACCGCCGGCAGAGATACGGTGGCGATAGAACAGTTAACATCACAAAAGACGGCCCGCAAAACGAAACATACAAGACGGCCGACCAAAATCTCTCATCTTCCTCCTACCTCAAAATCTGACCGACCAGCAGTCTTAAAGGGGCGAACAACTACCCAATTCTATATCACTATCATCGATCAGTCTTTACCAACCACGTAAGGCTTTCCGCACACACGATACAAACCCGCTATCGTACGCGACTACTAAAACATCAGATCTTCTGCCCACATAACCAACATCTGATTACTATCACTGGCTCATCTGCCTACATCACCACCTCCACTACAGCTGACTCGGCCACCGGACCTTTCACGGACTTTGTTATTCACGTCCCAACTGATTATCACCAATTTTTCTTTTAAAATCCTTTCCAACTTTACAACCCTTTCATGTTACTTTTTTCATACACTTGATAAACTTGAAATCTGTGTTTGTTTTTCCCTGCCACCATACGCTTGCTACTAAGAGCGTCAACCAAATCTTAAGAGCCCGCGGAATTTAGCCAGTTAGTTATTTCTAGAGTGCGTCATTGGAAGCTGTTTAGCATAGAGCAAACTTAGCTGTCGTCGCTAAGTTCAACCCCGACACATACCCTGATTAGAATCAAAAACTATTTTAGTATAAACACGTGTCTTTGGTTTGTAAATAAACATGAAAAAACTTTGTAAAAACTTTACAGCGAAATTCTAATGTCAAAAAATCATCTGTTGCTTTTGTTTACAAACAACCGGAAGTTTGCGGTGAAAATTTAAAAGCTGTTCTTTTCAAAACTGCTTTCAGCCTGGGTACTTATTGGATACCTGGTCCAAAATTTCTTCCCGAGACTACAGATTGCCCATCATATGGGACGTTCCAATACCTGGATCTTTCCGTGAAATGGTGGACCTCTTCCGGTGCCACTTTCGTTACCATTTGTCCACATCTCTTTGATACGATTTCTCCAGACAGCCAGGTGCAAAATCAGGCCCTGATTCGAACGAAAACCACAGCAAAAAATCTTCATTATCAAATTGTAGCGGGTATTGTGTTAGTATAACATTCAGTTCTAAGACTAACAACAACAAGAAAGGAATTAATATTTCCTTTAATTCAAACAATTTATTTGCTAGGCATACAACAACAAACAACAATATAAAGTGCTTCCTGTATATAAAGTTGAGTTTAAGGGACTTACCGGCGCGTTGGAGAAGGTATCTTAGGGTGGAGCCCCTGAATTCGTTGCCTCATGGTACCGCGGGTGGATTCTGTCTGACTACTTTTTGGATATTGCGCCAAAACTCTGGGCTATCACGTGATTGGTAAATCCAATCACAGAGCCTCTCCCTCACTCACTCTATATACAGGAATAACCATTTTACTGACCCAACAGATACTCCCCCCCAAGATGTGGAGCATGTTAGAGGAAAAATACATAAAATATACATGGAAACTGACCCAACACGGGGATTGAACTCCAGTGATAGACTTTCCCCTTTTTTCAATAGCTGCTTGTTTGGTTCCGTAGATAACCTGTTCTAAAAATTGCATCTCGGTATCCGTGTTATCTCGAAACTTGCACTTCTTCGGCTGCAACCTGCACCTTGCTAAAAAGTCGTCAATACTTTCAGTGTCTTTTTTGTTTGTATTGTCGAAGGGACATACGAGAGATGTGTAAATTTATCTGGGGGTCTGAACGTTCTTCGACCTTTCACCAAACAACCTGTGGGTTATTTTCGTCGGCGTTGTGGGGATTAAAAAAAACGAAAATAAAAATAAAATTAAAAAAAAACAAAATAAAACCCAACACCTCCCATCGTGCTTTTCACCGGCAGAACCCTCTGCTCATGTCCGACAAAAAGGACTGACTCCTTACCCACCAAAGAATATTTCGGCCATTTGAATTTAGGCCGCATCTGTGTGTAGTCGCCCCTACTAGCCAGGGGGATATCCCTTTGCTACAGGCGACTATGGCAGACTCAATAAAGCCTAAGTCATAAAGCCACCTTCTGCCTTTGTCTCTTTACTTTCTCGTTCTTTTCAACGCGACCACCAAAAAGAGATGGGGTTTATAGGAAATACGAAATGAGTTGATGAATTTATAGGGTATATGAGATGAGGAGATGAAGAGAAATAACAAGACACAACTGTCTTGAAGTATAGATCAAGACTTTATTAATTTGCCCGTTAAGTCTGAACGCTAGCGTCCAGACGCTCAGAACTTTTTATTTAATTTAAATCCCCACAATACATCCCCACCCAAGTAGCAGAGCTACAGTAAGGATGCATTAGTGTTTTTTTTTGTAAGGTGTGTGTAAGGCAAAGATAGCTTTATTATTCAGACTTGAACGAGGTTATAATGGTCTGTAGCGAGGGAATTTCTCTCTGGCTAAAAGGACCAATTATACCTCTGAAGTGTTGTGTATGTAAGAAGGTGGAGGTGGCTTTATTAATTAGGAATTGTCTTAATGAAAAGTGGACTGTAGCGAGGGAATTTTTCTCTGGCTAAAAAAGACCAGCTATACCTCTGTTGTCGCGAAAATTTTTCACAATTTTCTCGAAGAAGGATATATAAAAAAAAAGACGTTTTGTCTATCCTTCTTCGTCACGTTGAAAAGTTTAAAAATAAAATAGGAGACAAAATTGAATTTAAAATAATTTATTCAACAAACAAATAACTGGTCTTGCATAAAATGTCCTTCATGCTCAAATTATCAAAGGCACTAAGCCACAAAAAAAATAAAATTTACTTAAACAAATTTACAAAATATTAAAAAAACTTACTTGCGTTCGGCAAATAATTAAATAAAAACAAATTTTCTTTTCTTTTCTTGTCCTCAGACAATCTTACTTAGGGCTGCTGCTGCTGTGATGGTTTAAGGGCTGCAGACGACAATTGTTTTTCTTCGATCCCTGTTTTACAATCAAAAAAATATCTCGACAAATTGCCGAGACGAAACAAAGTGTCTAATGACACAAATTTACTAATATATTAGGAGAAATAACTATGTATTTCTCCTTTTATTCTTTACTTTCAAGAGGCTTCAAACGCCTGGACAATAAAAATATTTTCTTAATAAATAAGAAATTAAAACGGTCTCAAACCGAATCTAAATCAATTTTACTCACTCTGAGTAAAATACTTTATTTGACAATTCAAATAAAGAAAATACATACAGGGGGACTGTAGTGAGATAGCCAATGGCGTGTTATCTCCTTTACATATGTGTATTACTGCAGGACATATATAGACACTTTAGGGGACTAAAGAGGTCAGCTACGAGAAGCCGAACCCAGTGCTAAGACTAAGCACGAATAAATACTATTGTAACAAGGAACACAAAACCACACCTCACAACACATGGCGTCGTCGATAGGCATACTTGCAAGTTTAGAGCAGCCTGATTATGTTGAGATGTGGATAAAATGTTTTTCAGCCTTTGCAAGAAGCAAAAAATTACAAGACAAAAAGAACATTGGAGGACAAAATGAGATTACAGACTTATTTTTAGCGTCCGCTGGATGTGAAGCAAACATGAAAGTAGCCGTTATGGCGTATCCAAAAGATTTGGAGGATCTCACCTTTGAAGAAATTGCACACATCATAAAGAACAATGTAAGACCTAAGAAAAAACTGGTTATTGCTGAGAGGACTAAATTCCTTTCTACGAAGCAAAATCCCAACGAACCAGCAAGGAATTACATTCAGAGACTAAAAAAGGCCGCGAGATTCTGTGAATTTCAACAGCTTGGAACAGGAGATTTTACCATCGAAGAAGAATTAATCCAGTTACGGTTCATAGAAGGAATGCACGACAGGAATCAAAAAGACAAAATTTTAGAACGTCTACAGTCAAATAACATGACATTAGAAACATGCGTGGAATTTGTACAGCAACTGGAAATGATATCCGAATTCAAGGAAGATACTCAAAACAACACAATGGTGTTTCAAATAGAAGAAAATGCAGCAAATAACACTGACGTGTTACAAGTAAAAACAAGGCTAAAGAATTGTAAGTACTGCAATTTTCAACATAATATTGACAAAAGAACAAATTGTCCTGCTTATGGACAAACCTGTTATGTTTGCAAAAAACAGAATCATTTTAGTACGGTATGCAGAGTCAAGTCGAAATGGACAAATTCGATAGAAGACGTGTACCAAGTACGGGTGAACAAAAAACAGAAGTTGACAGTAAAATTAAATGAAATACCATTTGAGATGCAAGTCGATACAGGTAGTGACGTGACTATTATTCCAAAGAACTTTTGGCAACATATGGGCAAACCCAAGTTAAAGAGAAGTCACTTGAAATTAAGACAATTTGATGGCTCGTACATCACTGCATTGGGACAATTCGACGCTACGTTTGAGGCTAATAGAAGATTCGAAGTGGTCCCTATAACTGTAGTGGATTGTTTAAAAAAATCATGGACTAATAGGCACAGATATTATAAACATAGATACAGACAATTTAATCGACTGCATAGAAAGTAAAAAGCAAAAAATAGGAATCTTGAGAGGTTATAAAGCCACAATACGAGTGAAAGAAAATAGCCCCCCCTCATATTACGAATCGCGTAGGATACCTATACATTTGCGACCTTTAGTAAAAAAGAAATTGGAAGATATGGTAGCAGAAGGAGTGTTAAAACCAGTATCGGTCGGTGGTAGTAACTGGGCCTCCCCAATTGTAGTTTTACGAAAAAAAGATGGGGATTTAAGAATATGTGGTGATTATAAGATTGGTGTGAATCATAAAATCTGTTCAGATTCGTATCCTATTCCTGAGCTTGAAACTGTGTCGCATACATTAACAGGCACTAAATATTTTACGAAAATTGATTTAAAGGCAGCTTACAATCAAATACAAATTGACGATAAATTTCAAGAAATAACCACTATTAACACACCCCTGGGATTGATGAGATGGACGAAAATGCCATACGGAATAAAGACAGCGTCGGCCATATTTCAACGAGCAATCGAAAATGTCTTAAAAGGAGTAGTAGAAAATATGATAATTTATCAGGACGATATTTTAATAGGGGCCACCAGTATAAATGAATTGCAACAAAAAACACAGCGAGTTATGAACAAATTAAAAGAAGCCGGAATGAGCGTAAACTACGATAAATGCAAATTTAATTGCGAGAAGATAAATTATTTGGGCTTTCAAATATCCAAAGAAGGCATTTCGCCTGACCCAAATTTATTAATTAAAATATCGCAGGTGGCATCCCCAGCCAACAAAAAAGAATTAGAATCGTTTTTAGGATTGGCTAATTTTTATAGCAGATATGTGCCGAAATATTCCGATTTAACTGAAGCATTTGCAGAATTACGAAGAAAGAATAGTGAGTTTGTGTGGACACAAAAACAAGAAACGGCTTTTAACAAAATAAAAAAAGTACTTATGGAAAAACCCGTTATTAAAGTTTTTGATCCCAGAAAAGAAATAACCTTAACTACAGATGCCAGTGAATATGCTGTGTCTGCTATATTGTCACAGGACGATCATCCGATTATGTACCTGTCGCGAAAGCTAACCAAGGCAGAATTAAACTATTCAAATATAGAGAAGGAAGCTTTGGCCATAGTATGGAGCACACAGCGCGCCCGACAATTTCTATTGGGTCGAAAATTTTTACTAAAATCTGACCATCGACCCTTAGAATTCATTTTTAATCCAAGGAAAGAATTACCCAAGGTCACATCAGCCAGGTTAATGAGATGGGCCATACTGCTGATGGCCTTTGATTTCGATATCATGTACGTCAAAGGAAACACTATTCCGCATGTCGACGCGTTATCCAGATTAGCATTTAACAAAGAAGACGACGAAATAAGCGACACTGAAGATGTATTACATTGGGTCGAAACCGATGTAATGCCGATTAAACAGCTTCAAGAAGAAACCCTTCTGGACCCTATTCTGAGCAAAATATCGAATAGAATAAGGAGGAATAAATGGAACGACTGCTCTAAAGCTGAAAGGCCTTATAAAGAGGTTAAACATAAACTAACTATGGACAGAGGGGTTATATGTAACGGAGATTTGGTTGTACCTCCGCAAAAAATGCGAAAAGAAATAATTAAAAGTGTACACGACGATATACATTGTGGAATAGCGGCCACACAAAAAAGACTCAAATTGGAGAGCTGGTGGCCAGGATATTCGCGTGACATTGAAGATTATGTAAAAAAATGTCCCAAATGCATGGAAATCAAAGACTTTCCACAAAAATTGACTCATTCGTGGCCAAAGGAACAAGAACCATGGAGTCGAGTACACATGGACCATGCCTATGCCAAAGGCGTAGGACTACTATTGATTTTAGTAGATTCGTTCTCGGGTGGCCAGAGATTATTCAGGTGCGTGATAGAAAATCTGCAACTGTCATTCAAATTTTGAGAACTGTATTCTCAAGGATCGGCGTACCGAGAACCCTGGTATCGGACAATTCGTCCGAATTCTGTGATGAAAGTCTATGTTCCTGGTTGAGGAAGATAGGATGTAAACCCTATAAAACTCCACCCTACCATCCACAATCAAATGGGGCTGCGGAAAGGATGGTTAGAACGGTTAAATTAGGATTAAAAGCATTTGAGCCGTCACGTGAGACCATAGAATCTTTTCTACCTAAACTCTTGATGAGTTACAGATCCATTCCTCATGCTGATAGAACACTAAGTCCTTCTGCCTTGATGGGAAGACAGATCAGATCTCCCATAACCATGTCTTTTTCGACTAATGAAAAAATGTGGTACAAAAAGAATAAGGACGCGCAACCTGAAAAAGCGTATTTTATTATGCAGAAAGGGAACAACACCGCTATAATAACAACACAGGAGAGAAGTGTGCTGGCCCACACTGATCAGCTAAGGAATAGATATGAGGAAGACATGAGTGTGGAGGAATCGGAAAGAAACGAGGATATAAACCAATATGGGGGAGACGTTATAGAACCCATAGATGAAGGCGAGTCGGATTCCGAGGTGCCATACCAGGGATCCAGTAGTGATGAAATGAGACCGCGGTCACCATTACGAAGAACACCCCCAAGGATATTTAGGAGAAGCAATAGATCAACGAGGGGAATAAAACCTCTCCGTTTCAGGGAGGTGTAGTGAGATAGCCAATGGCGTGTTATCTCCTTTACATATGTGTATTACTGCAGGACATATATAGACACTTTAGGGGACTAAGAGGTCAGCTACGAGAAGCCGAACCCAGTGCTAAGACTAAGCACGAATAAATACTATTGTAACAAGGAACACAAAACCACACCTCACAACAGGGACTAAGTTAAAATATACAAATTTTAACCATTTTCGTCCAGCCTGTAATAAAATACAATGTTGACTCTTACTCAACATATACATAAAAAATTTACTTCTAAGTAAATTTAAATTTATCTCTCTAAAGAGTGAATGACATTAATGAATGTCTCAAAAATTTTATATATCCAGGATAACTATAACAATATTCAATAATTTGTTAATTTTCGTTAAACCTGGATATTCAACATTTTAACGTTAAATAAATTTTAACGGAGACAGAAAAAGTTCGATACTCGATACTTTAAAAATAAATTCTGTCTGGCGATTCTCGCGCCGTTCATCAATAAAAAGGGATCATTGCCGCGTCTCAATACCCAATAAACCAATCACAGTTTATTATTTCAAAAATTAAATAAATTTTAGCGTTTGCTGAGAAAGATTCTATTTTTGCCAAGTGCAATCGTTCTCCCCAGCATTGAACGCTATTTAAAACTGTCAAAAATACAAATTTTGGGGGAGCGTTTGCCGGGAAAAAGATTCGATTTTTACAAATAAGGGTAAAAAAATCAACACCTGCATCGAACGCTATTTAAACTGTCAAAAATACAAATTTTTTAAAACGTTTGCCGGGAAAATTCCGCCCAGACATAAACGCTATTTACAATGTTTTTTAAAAATACAAATATCAAAATGCCCTTAAAGATTTCTTAAGAAAAAATTCTCAAACTGTAGGATTGTGTATGTGAAAAGTCAAAGGTGTGTATGGGGAAAGTCAAAAGTGTGTGTTATTTAAAAAAAAAAAATTTTTGTCATTTTGGTTTCGTAGAAAGGACTCGTTCGTTCGTTGGTTGCTTGTTTTTTTTTTTTTTTTTTTTTTTGACGTCGGTTGATTTCTTGGTTGAATTATTTCTTTGGCTTCTTGGTGCAAACGAATCCTTTAAAGAAATACTCTTATTTCCAATTGGAATTGTCCAACTCTTTTTACTTGACAATTAATGTTTTTTTATGTGTGTGTGTTTTGTCAGGTCGTCACGACGGAGAATTATGGCTAAAAAATGTTTTCTTGTTATATCGTTTACACGCGTTTCGCGTGGGGACGAATTTAAAAAAACAAAACTTGAGCCTTTTTCTTTTTTCATTTTTTTATGTAATCTCCTGTCTTTTTTTGTGTGCAAACAAGTAGTATGGACGCAAAATAGACACGATTACTTGACCTTCTTTTCTTTTCTTTTTTTAAAATTCATTTTTGTTATTTTTGAATTCAATTCCCTGCAACGTTGGCTTTTGGTCCGTGTATGTGAAGATGTAGTAGGTTCATTTCATTTTTTTAAAAAGTTAAGTATGGTGAATGTATAACAGTGTTCAGAATTTCGATAGTAGTGGTGGAAGCGAGTGGGTAGAAAATTAAATAGTATGTAAGTAACATGAGTTCATTCAATTTTTTTTTTAATTTACAAAAATCTTTTTTAATGTTTTTTTTTTAAATTTTAAAAATTATTATTGGTGAATGTGGAAAAACATATAAAAATATTATTTACTCACAATTTCCTTTTTATGAATGTGGAAAAAATATGTTGTTTGTCTTTTTTAAAAAAATTTTTTAAGGTTAACTTTTGTAACTGAGTAGTCAAGAGATAAAAAAAACAGTAACGGAACGAACAAAATTTTATGTGTTATTATTTGTATGTGCAAGGACAAATTGTAATTATTTACTCACGTTTTTTTTTTTTACTTTGCCTTTTTTAAAATTTATTTATTTTTTATCAGCCCCCTTTTTCTTTTTCTTTTTTTCTTTTTTCTTTTTGTCGGTAAATTCAAATCAGTCTCTTCCCACTGTACTCTCTTCGAGGGACGACGTATGTTTTTTCCACAGCAAGGCGTTGAGAACGAGGAGAATTGGAACAGTATGGAATTGCCGGCGATGCGTATAATCAAACAAACAAACTAGCAAAACACTCCTGGAACAGATAAGTCACGCGAGCATTATCTTGCAAACAATTCATACATTTACACTTCATTTTCTACTTGTGACTTTGTAACAATTCATATATTTACACTACATTTCCTATTAGTGACTTTACAACAACCCGTACTTTTACATACATACTGTGACACATTGTAAAACTTACACACACATTTGTATCACAAGTTACACTTTGTAATTCGTATTTTGTATCTTACATGCCTTGCTTTCGATAAATGCTTCGTTTATAAGCCTTGTTGTTGTGTTCGTTGCCTATTCTTTACCCTTATCTGGTCTGTTTTCTTTATACAATTTAAAGAATGTAAAATACAGTATTGTGAAATGTATTAAAACACTTACTTGTTTGTTCCAGAGAACAATTTTTCTACTGCAAGCACTTTTCTTTCTTGTTTTTTTTTTTTTTTTTTTTTTAGAATTTTTCTTCGAACATTCCTAGTTGCGTTCGGCGTTAGGACGTTGAGTTTAATTCGTTCAAAAAGAGTTGTTTTTTTTTTGTCCAAAAATTTGACATAACTTTTTTCCAGTTGGTCTTGTTCGGTGTTGTGGGGATTAAAAATATACGAAAATAAAAAATAAAATAAAAAAAGAACAAATACAAAAAAAAAAAAAAAACAATATCAAATAAAAAATGACAAATACAAAAAAACACAAAAAATAAAAAAGTAACACATACTCTTGACTTTCTACATACATACATAGGGATGTGCAGAGATTGAGTGAACGCTACCCATAAAGATGATAATTCTCCTGTTTTTTTTTTTACGATAGGTGAAAAAAGATATGGAGGCCCTATGTTATTTAGAGTGACATAATTCTATTTCGTATGTTTCAAATACCCAGATTTGAACTTCGGTTAAACATTGTTGAATAATGAATTTTAAAAGTATTGCGTCAATTATGATAAAAAATAAAGATTCATTTTTAGTTTAAGAGAGAAGCGCTAAGTGTTAATAAAACAAACACGTAAAATCATTTTTTTTTTGTCATTTTTTTTTGTTGTTGTCGTCTGTCTCAGACCTACTTTTAGTTTTTTTGTTTTTTTTAAATCAACGAACTATTTTCTCTAAGGGAATTATTACAATGGTTGACCAGGTCAAAAGTGTATATTTATGACAAATTAAAATTAAAAGATATTTCTTTATTTCTAAATAAATCACAGTCATCATATTTAGCGGAAAAGCATCGCAATTTTCGCAAGTTATTTTAATTTTAATTTTTCATAAAAATATAAATTTTAACCAAAAATAAATGTCTTCATTTACCAAGGAGAAACCTTCTCTTAAAAATATAAGAAAAACAATAAATATCCAGCTACGCGATGGGAAAGTGCAAATTTAAACACGCGACTTGAAAACAAGTTTCCATCATCGTATGTCACCCTGCCGAAAGAAAAAAAAATACCAAAAGTCAAGGAATTAACCGAATTTAATAAAATTTTCAGTGTTGATATATTAATTAATAAAATATATTATAATGCATTATTTATTTCATTTAAAAACTTGTTTGTTTTTTTTTTTTTTTTTTTTTTTTAAATATAACTACAAAAATGTTTACTAGTTAGTGTTAGTATAACAATATTTACAATAAAAATATTCGTGTAAAATATATTTTTAAGAACATTCAGTTTAATTTCAGTGTTCAATAATTTAATTCTTTTTCTTTTAATTAGATTAGGTATTAATTTCGAGTTTACTATTTTTGAAAGGAATGTAAAAAATAAATAAATAAATAAAAGAACAATGTACTTTTTGAAATAAAGTTTTCCTATAATGAATGAATTATAATAGCTTGTGAGATGCGTTGAATTCGTTCACAAACTTGTGAGAGGCGTTGAATTCGTTCACTAACTTGTGAGATGCGTTGAATTCGTTCACAAATCACGTGGTCAGAGACCAAGATAATTGGCTCTTTTAGGCTTCCATACTTTAAATTGACGATTTTTAAAAAATCGTTTTAATTCTTTTAAAATATGTTGCCAGGTTTTGCATAGTTTTTAACTTAGATTTTTTCAAAGATAAAATTCTGGGCTATCTTTGGTTAAAATTGCTAGTTAGTCCATAATAATCCTGCACATATATAATGGACCTTGAAATTTTTAAGGTAGTGAAAAACTCAGTTTAACTTAGATAGAATAATTTTTTTTGCATCAATTTAAAGAAAACTATATTTTTTAATACTATGAAAAAAGAAACAAACTTGCTACATTATGTATTTTTTGAGTTTTAAGAAAATGAATTTTAAATTTTAAAATCACTTTTTTAGGTTATTGAATTTATTTTTTAATTTATTTTTTTATTAATATATTCTTCAGGATATGATCTTTCAAGAAATGTAAAAATTAGGGACCGGGATTTTTTTTTCTTCAAATGCTCAAAGGTCACCCCCCCTATATTCTGAATTGATAAAAAAAAGTATTTTTTCAAGTTTCTTCCATAAAATAAATTAATCCTTATAAAATTAAGTCGTGGGAAAATAATTTGGTGAAAATTTCATTAAAATCGGACAATTCCCTGATTTTTGGTAATTGTTTTAAAATTAAGAAATTAAAAAAAAAAATTACCTCCCTTTGCACATCTCTGCACATGCCTATACATACAAGATTGACTTTCCACATACACAACCCTACAGAGCTCTGCTCTTAGGTGGGGGAGTGTTATGGGGATTAAAAATATACGAGAAAAAAAAAAGAACAAACTCCCATGGGCCTTGACCGGAAGAATACCATCTGCGCATGTCCGACAAAAAGGACTGACTCCCTTCTCCCAAAAGAATCCCTCGGTCATTCTAACCGAGGCCGTAATTAGGTCTAGTTGGTCCTATTAGCGAGGGAGATTTTCCCTCGCTACAGGCCACCATGACCTGGTCAATAAAGCCTGAGTCATAAAGCCACCTCTTGCCTTTGTCTCTTTCCTTTTCTTTCCTCTTTCGTGCCTTTTCGTTTCCAGGTTCCATTTCAACGTACCAGCCCAGAAGAACAAAGACCCAGCTTTTATTGGGGCTAAGATACCAGTACCAACGAACTTACCTTGGCCCCATAGTGTTATACTTCCTTTTTCTGATGAATGTTCTTATCTCAGCGTTGCCACCATGTCAGTATATTTAAATTAAATGGAGTATAACTCGGACGACGTTCGAAGCCATCTTTATTCCCTGTCAGCTTTGTGCTCCGACCAAGGGCAGTAACTCTTAAGGGTTCAATAACATCACAAACAGTTCAAACTAAAACAATTCAATTCAAAAATTGTTTTGTTTTCACAAAGTCCCTGCAAAGTTCATATATCCGTATATTTCATATATCCGTATATTAAAAAAAAATGTTTTTGTTTAAATTGAAATAAATCACTAAGTAGGCCTGAGTCTATTGTAGAAGTGACCAGGTTTGAATTCGGAGTTTTTCTCCTAGACTGGTTGCCAAACGAAGGTTAAAGAACCCAGTCTACCCTACTATTTACCCATAGCTGGAACGAGCATAGTTGGATTCATACCTTTCCCAAGAGCATTAGTGCTATGTGAACTGTAGCTTTGTCCAGGAATTGAACTCGGGTGGACGAGTCCATTTCCTTTTTCCCTAACAAATCTGAGTTGGGTTTTTTTTCTATCTTTTTAAAAAAAACTTTTTTTCCTTCATTTTTCCATTTTACAGTTCCTAAAAATCATGTTTTTTTTTTCAATTTAAATTGCATAGTCTTTTTTTTTCTTATCTCTATGTGTGCATGGACGTACTGACTTGTTTGTTTTTCTCTTCTTTCTTTTTCTTTTTCATGCTTCCTTTTCGTCTAGTCAATTTGTGCCGTGGTTGAATCTTTCTTTCTATCTTTTCTTTTTCTTTCTGCTCTTTCTCTGTCTACTGATTTTGCCGTGGTTGAATCTCTCTTTCTATCTTTTCTTCTCTGTCTATTCAACTCTCTCTCTCTCTCTCTCTCTCTCTCTCTCTCTCTCTCTCTCTCTCTCTCTCTCTCTCTCTCTCTCTCAGGGTGAATAACTTCAGGCTTGTGATGCTCCGAGCATCCCTGGCTTTACGGCACCAAATAATATTAATGTTATATACCTGCTTAATCTGCTGGGAATATAATTGGCGCGCGCGCGAGAGAGAGAGAGAGAGAGAGAGAGAGAGAGAGAGAGAGAGAGAGAGAGTGTGTGTGTGTGTGTGAGAGAGAGAGAGAGAGAGAGAGAGAGAGAGAGAGAGAAAGAGGGGTAGAGAGGGGGGATGCGGGGATGATTGGTTCTTACTTCTTTTCTGCTTGTCTACTTGGATTTCAATTTTCCTTGGGGCTGATTTCTCCGGGCAGTTGGGCTCTTCTGTTAATCTGTTCGGGCTGGGTGTCTGCTCATTTCTTGATTTAATTAATACGCAAGTCTTATTGTTTTTTTTATTAATTTTTATTAAAACAACTTCAGCCTAAGGTTCTAAAACTGCGTAGATGAGAAGCAGCACCTTGAGAGCCGACGACAACGTCTCCTCTCATTGTTTTGCTGGCAACTCTAAAACTAAAAACTGATTTCTGTCTCACACGTTCTATTGGCATGTTTCGGAGGGTCAAGTAGAATATCTACACTACTTACACAATTCACACGCTGCCCATGAATTATGTAACACATGCTCAATATGCCATGTTACTGGTAAACTGAACCAGAAAATTCCCGCGCACCCCAAAACCAAAACCAGCCATAGAGGAACCTGGTGAATTAGGGTGTTAGTACTTAGTACATGCAGGTAATAAGGTAGCCGGACGAAGGAGCGAATGATAAAGCATGTTTATTGAACGAGTGCCTTTTCAGAAGTGTTTACTTCCGGTAATGTGTGTAGGTGCGTAGGAGTTAATATTAAGTGCGATACTATAACATCCCCCCTGTTTAGTTATGTGTGTATGTAGTTTGTATGTATGTGTTAGGTAGGGTTTTTCTCTTTTTTTTATAGTGTGTTTGTGTTAGGTAAAATTTTTTTTTTATGGTGGATTGTGTGGTAGCCAAATTATTTTGGCAGTGTCCAAGTATCTGGGTGGTTTTCTTACAGTCCTGCCTGATTTAGTTCGGGGTGATCCTTGTATTTGTTTTTCACATTCTGATGTGTATTTTGTAATGTTGGTGTTGGTTGTTTTGTGGGGTTGGTTTTTCTGTGACGTTGGTTTTTTTGTATAGTCGAGGTTGTTTTTGTCCTCGATACTGCTTGTATTTGGTATAGTGGTAGTCTGCGTGGTGTTTGCATGTGGGTCTGCAAAGTGGACCCTTTTTGTCATTGTGTTTGGTATTGTCGGAATTTTTCTTCGTTCAGAAAAATGCGAACGTAAAAACAAAATGGCGTCGTTAACAAAAAAGGGGTTGGGGAAAAATGAAATTAGGAACGGTCTTGCTTGAGTAGAAAAAGAATTTATTATACAAATAATCTCTACTAAAGGAGGCAAAAGGAAACACAAACAATTTAAACAAAGATTGCCTAAATTTCCCTATGCATGACTAAATAACAATTTAGGGGTCAGGTAACTCAAATATAAAAAATACTTCATACAAAAGTGTATATAAAAAAAACAGAAAGAAAAGACTTACTGTAGAAAGGGTTTAAACAATAAAATACCCTTTAAAACATGATTTCTCTCGCGCAGGAGAGACAAAAAGTTCTACAGAACTCACAGTTCTCTCAAAAAATTCAAGTTCCTTTTCGTTAAGGACTGGGGCTCCAGGCTTGGAAATAAATGCTGCTTTACTTGGACTTTCTCGTGAAGTACAAGGTTCTCTGAAGAAATATAGGACTGGTCTTCTGCGCTAGTATCACTCTCTTTTCACTTGTCGTCCGCTTTTTCGTCAAAGGGATGGACCATGCGAGGACTGCGACCTTTCTCGTTAAAGGAAAATGAATAAATCGTTTCAGCCGTTCTGGGAATTCAGCTGGGTCGCAACAGCAATTAGCCACCTTTTCTCAAACAAGGTTCTTTTTTAAACCGGATGTAATGTGTTCGTCTCACAGTGCCCAAGACGGGACAATCTGTCCTTCGCTTTCGCAGTAAAAAACGAAACGAAACAGAGAGACAGACCAAAAGGGAAAAAAAGGCATGCATAATACAGAAATGATTTTTATTGATTTATAAAGATAAAAAATTTCCAATACTCTTCCATAAAAAAATGGCAAGTAGCCAGGAAGATACTTGACTTTCAGTTAAAATCTAAAAGCCTGGAATAAAATACCAGGAAACTACAGCTAACAAGCTTTAATAAAATAAAAATTCACAAAAAAATCTTCAGACCCTATCGGTCTGAGGTGAGGTCCAGAGGTAACCAATTTTACCAATGGTACAAATAAACAAAAAAATACCCAAAATTGAAGGTAATTTTTCAAAAAGGTTATCCGGAAATTAAAACGAAAAGGTTCGGTAATTTCGCAAACAACTTAGTCAAAATTCAAAATGGCTTCCAAAAAAGGCGGTAACCATTCTAATTACAAAAATTCCCGCCAAACCGCGGTTAAAATTTTTAAAAGGTGACCACCAAAAAGGTCAAATCTCATGGCGGCATTGATAAAATTCAATTTCACCAATATAAAATATTCGGAGGGACAATTTCCCTAAAATTCGAATAATGCAGAAATTATTAAAATAAAATAATAAAATAAGCGGGCTTAATATTATATTCTCTCTACCCGAAAAGAAACTGCAAATAAATTATTACAAACTTTTCTCTTGTTTCAGGAGAAAAGGAATACAATATTCATAAATTGTAAATATGCCAAGCAAATCCACTAGGCCATATTCATAGTGTCTTAAGAAAAGACTTAAAGGCTTCCCGTAAATATTTAAAAAAAAAATACGGTAAAATTACATAAAACTCTCTGCAGAGTAAATGTTTTTCCACTGAGCTAACCTGTAGAATGGTAAAAAAAAAGGCTGGTGATAATTTTTTAATTCACCATTTGAGTAACAAATTCTACTACAGAAACCCAAGGAAAAATACACTCAACAGAATTCTAAAATAAAGTAACTTAATTCAAGTTACCAAAAATAAATTCGCAAAATGCAATAGGAATTTATAATTAAAAAGTTCCTATTTAGCAAAACAAAGAATTGCAGAATGCGAGACAAAATATAATTATTAAATTGCCTCAATACAATAATTAAATGAATTGACATTCAACAAATAGTCAATTTCACATAACTGGAATAAAATTCCAAGATGGCGACTAACGACTTGCTGTCACGTGTTTCGTTAACAGCTTGAGTACTACATAACTTCAGTAGTCTCAAAAAACCCGCCAAATCCAAAATTCTAAATTCTCAACTCGCAAAACAAAATTAAGAATGTAAGGCAAAATACGCTACTTAAATTCCCCACTACAAATGACAAAGGAATTCGTTAATTCAAATCGGAATTAATTTCAATTAACTACAATAAAGAGGCGGCGACCAACGGCTTGCTGTCACGCGTTTCGCTAACAGACCGTGTACTACAAACTTCTCAAAAAGTCTAAAAAAAACCCGCCAAAATTAAAAATTAAAATTCCAATTTACTAAACAAAATAAAATGCCAAATATAAGACAAATAATTAAGGAATTCATAAATTAAAAACCAGTTAACTTCAGTCAACTACAATTACAAAATGGCTACTAACGGCTTGCTGTCACATGTTTCGCTAACAGACCGTGTAGTAAAAAGCCATTAGCAGCAGCAGGAAAACCCGCCAAAATTCAAATCTGCACATCAAATTACCATGCAGATTCTCCAAAAAATTTTCAAACACTTTGCTGGGGACATTTTTTTACAAAATAATATCAAATTAAATTTAAATTCAGTACCCATTACATAAAAAATATGAATAACGGTACACAAAGTAAGAGAAGAAACATTAAGCTCACCATCCACTAAAAATCTACAAGTGGACAGGCTCATACAACTAAAACGCTAGTCGCTACAATTATTAAATAAAATTCCCTTAAAATAAAAAGAGGTAAAAGTTTTAATTGAGCAAAATACTGCAACAATTATTCCATATACAAAATTGGGTGTTTTCAAACACACCCAACCACACCGAATCTGGTACGAAAAAGAAAAGAAAATAGAGGGGAAAATAAATTCGACTTGTTGAAGAGAGGGGTGGGGGGTCAACAATGTCGTCGCCGTCACAAAATCTACAGCACAAAAAAAAACCCGTCGTCGTCGTACAATCACCAACTCTATTATCATCAGCAGCTGAAAAATCGCAACCCCTTGCTGTCGTCATCCCACCTCTACTTATACAAGATTTTCCTTCAACATCCGGGTGTCTGCACCCCACGCACGAGATTCCCGAGCCAATCCTAGCTGCCGGAATCTTCGTAGCCATCATCCGGGCACCTGGCGCTTACATCCGGGACAGTAGTATCGTGAATTCGGTGCCAATGTGTCGCCCGTTCGCATTCCGAAGGACGCGGGTTCGATTCCACATGCCAGGCAAAGCCTAGCCCGCTTCCTTCGAGAATACGGCGGGCCACTCACCTCGTGTTCCCTGTCACACTCCCCCCCCCCTGATCTCATGATCACACACTGTGCAGGGTAGGGGCGGCCTTTTTATTCTCGCGCTCTTTCGAAGCGGTACGTGCACCACAGTTTCTGCCTCTGAATCGTCCGACGGGCTAGCGGTTGTATCTTCGAGGGGGGGGGGGTCATTGGCGACATTCAATAACTCGTCGCCGGATTTCTCATCTTCATCGGTAGATGAATAATCCACGTCTACATCAGGGCGGAGATCGCGTACGTGACGCGGGACTCCGGATAGCTCATCATCTTCATCGGTAGATGAATAATCCACATCTACAGCAGGGCGGAGATCGCGTACGTGACGCGGAACTCCGTCGACCAGGACAGATTGCTCACTGACCACACCAGTCACTCGCCCCCGCTTGAATCGGGTAGTGCATCGACTGCCTGGGGGTTTCACCCAAACGGAATCCCCCACAGCATATGGCTTGCAAACCACTTCGTCGACAGGTGACTGCGCAACGTCTATTCCTTTTACCCGTACCAGGTACGTGTGGATGGCATTCGCGGGTGCGGTTACCGGGGACACCCCGTCCTTCGGCGTCACATTGTACCAGTATGTTGCCTCCTCAACGGTGCACTGCTTCCTAGCGGCAATTCTTTTGATACTGCGGTGACTTCTTTCCGCGATTCCGTTGCCTGATGGCACATACGCGCATCGCAGCCGTAGTCAGACCCCATTCACTCAGAAACTGCCTTACTTGCTGGCTGCAAAAGGCTGTATCATTATCAGCCAATATCTCCTCTGGCGCACCTCGTTCGCAAAAGACGGACGATAACTGTCTAACAACGCTCGCTGAGTCTTGCCGTGCCAGCAGTCTCCAAATCGCAAAACGGGTGGGACCACAGTCGATGAGGGTAAGAAAGTGGTTGCCACCATAATGGGTGATATCCATTCCCACCCTTTGCCACACATCATTTGTGTCCAGTCGTCCTTTTCGCCATCGTACTGGTGCTGGATCAATCGACTGGCACACCTCGCAGTCTTTTACGATTCGCTTAATCTCTACCTTGGCCACTGCTGGGTCAACGCGTCTCACGAAATACAGCGTCCGCTTGATGCCTGGGTGCCCGCTCTGCACGTGGATGTCTTTAATCTGCTGCCGGTCTATCGAGCTCCCTATGGCAGCGCAGGTTTGACCAACGGGCTCAGCACTCGTCTTTACAGCAACGTACCACTTGTGCGGCACTCGTGTCAACTGGTCGGCAAGATTGCAGTACGACGGGACCAGTGTTATGCTGACTGTCAGGGCATACTCCGAAACTAGGATCTTTAGGGTGTCTAGCCTCCGCCTTATCAGCATCTCGCTTGCTGCCTTGGTGCGTATCCTTGCTTTGCCAGTCAGCGTGTCGGACACCCAATGGTAGACACAGAGAGAATTAGGTACAGCCTCTTTGTCTGCCACTGTAGAGCTAAGTTGACGCCTTTCAGCACGGCGTCCAACTCAGCTAAGTTGGTGTGCTGGGCATCATTCATGGGCCCTAACCAACACGCATCCTCCAACACAGCCCCGTCCCTCTCCAACAGGACTCCCAACGCCAATGAACTGGCATCGACCCATACATTAATTTCTTCCCCGTTGACGCACCATTCTCCTCTGGCAGGGTCCTCGTGTGTTGCTCTCCCAACACTTTCTGCAATCATTCGGGTGATGAGGGCATCACTTGTTTCATCGTCCCATCCTGAGGTCACCGCATTCGCCCGGCGTTTCATTACACCCACCGCTGCACGAAGCCAACTACACACTGGCAGGTGTTCGACAAGTTTTCCGCACAGGGAAAAAACAGTCCGCCTCGTGATAACTTCAGGAATGCCTGGAACCACACTTCCCCGTCTCCATCGCAGGATGCCGTCCTCCCCCCTGACATCCAGGCCTAGTACGCGCGCTCCGTCTTCAAGCCGCTCTGGATCCTTGCAAACCAGGCCAAATTGTGCCAATTTCGCTCGGACGTGTGACGCATGCTTCACATCTTCGTTGATGTAAATGTCATCGAGGTACGCCGACGTCGCCTTTTTGACAGTTTCATCTTGGGACAGCACAGCACCAATGATGGTCTTCATGATTTGTGGCGCCACATTCAAGCCGAAGCCCAGCCTGGCCAGGCAGTACCGTTTGCCACGAAACACCACCGTCTGAAATGGCCAGAAAGTCTCGTCGACCCGCACCTGCAGATAGGCCTTTCTCAGATCCAGCAACGACACGTTCGATCCTTTCTGACGCCACTCTTGCAATTTGCTTGCACACACATCGGCATCAGCTGTGTAAGCCTCAATGTATTTGTTGAGCTCGCGGTAATCCAGAACTGGTCGCACCTTTGACTTGTTCTACTGTACTATTGCCATTAAAGGGATCAGACCTTTAGGAGGCCCAAGCTTTTGGTCGGGGCACGGGATCAACCAGCCATCCTTGATCCAGGCGTCAAGCTCCTGTTCGTATGTGATCCTAACGTTCGCGGATACGGGGTACTCTGCAACGCTATTCCCTAGCTTAGTTGGCGCCTCCTTATCCATCCATTTCCACGAGGCAGTCCAGATCTTCTGGCGTCGATCAAACTCTACCCTGAAGTCGGGCCGATCGATGTGAAGCGCGGCACACACCGGGGCCTCCGGGAATTGCACAGCTCCACCTTGTGTGATGAGGACACCGCCCAGTGCCTTGATGGCGTCATATCCGAGCAGTAGGTCGAAGCCCAGTAAATCTTTTCTCGTCACCAACACATCGACCTTAGCAGATGCACCAGAGTCAGTACGAATCCTCACTGACGCTACTCCACAACACGCCCGGGTATCACCATCTATGGTCGTTACTTTAATGCTTCTCTTCCTCCAGGTGCGGCATAGTCTTGCGCTCACTATGGTGCGAGAGCAGCCTGAATCGAGAAGCGCTGAGCTAGGCCTTTGGTCGACGAGGACTCGGATGATTGGTTGCGCCTTGTTCACTTCTTGTCCGGGGAGCAGAGCGGCGCTGACATCTTGTCCCCTGGCTCATTTCCCGGACAGCTTGAGACCATGTGTCCGACCCCGCCACATTTGAAGCAGCTTATGCGCCCACGTCTTTCGTCCATGCTGCTTTTGCACTCCTTTGCCATGTGACCAAGCCTTCCACAACGGAAGCAATTCACCCTGGTTCGAATGTCCAGCCTGGGGGGAGTTGTATGGCCACATTGGGCCGTCTGCGCAGCCATTGCAATTGGCTGCCCCAGCTCTGCCTCATTCCTGACGATAGCCCGTGCGCGCTCGAGCAAATGCTCCACCGGTGTTGCCTCTATACTTGTGGACGCCCTCAATAGTTGTTTTACTCGAGCCGGGAGTCCTGCCACAAATGCGTATACCAAAGTATGTTCAGGCAATCCCCCAAACAGGACCGCCAGCTTCTTCAGTGCCGCAAAGAAGACATCCACCGTCTCGCCTGCCATCAACGTCCGGGTTGTGAAACGTTCGTACGCAGTGCAGGGGTCCATCGCAAAGGCTTTGTATAGCGCAGCCTTAATCAGCACAACATCTGCTTTTTCGTCGTCTTTTAGTTGCTGGTAAACGTCCAGAGCGCCTCCCGTCAGTCACAGGGGGGGGGGGTGACTAGGTCGACCTGCTTGACCCCACATAAGCGACACGTTAGCTCCACTCTCTAGACCAGTCCACCACAGACGTGGAGCCGTTGAATTCAGGAATGAGTTTGAGGTCGAACCTGGCGTCCGCCATTATGTAAGGATATTACACAACTTCAAAGCCGAAATAGCTTCTGGTACGAAAAAGAAAAGAAAATAGAGGGGAAAATAAATTCGACTTGTTGAAGAGAGGGGGTGGGTCAACAATGTCGTCGCCGTCACAAAATCTACAGCACAAAAAAATCCGTCGTCGTCGTACAATCACCAACTCTATTATCATCAGCAGCTGAAAAATCGCAACTCCTTGCTGTCGTCACCCCACCTCTACTTATACAAGATTTTCCTTCAACATCCGGGTGTCTGCACCCCACGCACGAGATTCCCGAGCCAATCCTAGCTGCTGGAATCTTCGTAGCCATCATCCGGGCACCTGGCGCTTACATCCGGGACAGTAGTATCGTGAATTCGGTGCCAATGTGTCGCCCGTTCGCATTCCGAAGGACGCGGGTTCGATTCCACATGCCAGGCAAAGCCTAGCCCGCTTCCTTCGAGAATACGGCGGGCCACTCACCTCGTGTTCTCTGTCACACCGTATACATGGTATGGTTAAGCACTAAATTAAATGCTGTATTAAATTTAAAAGGGTCTGAAATGAATTGTTGTAATCAATTCATCACAAAAACCTAATGAAAGGGACTATACCCGAAAAGGTACCTATACATGAAATAGCCATGTATAAATTAGATTTTAAAAATCTATGAGCTGCCAAGTTCATCCACCAGGATCAAAAGGCATTAATAAAAATTGAATTAACAGGAGAATGCGCATTATTTTCTCATTCTCTTTAAATTCAAAGGTAATTTTATGGTTAAGCGCATTTTTTTACAAATTTTGGACTTAACCTCCCACCTAACACATTTAAGGTGGGCACTTTTCTTTCAGGTGAAAGTTTAACATTAGCCACAGCGAAATTTAAACCGACAGAGTCAGTTAGATAAACCTTTTGAGGCATTTTACAAAAGGAAATACCTTTAAACAAAATGGTATTATCAAAAATAAATTTTGGAAATTTCAACCCATTTCCATTATTTAAACAAATTTTAGGAAAACTTAATGTATCGAGCATAAGTTCCCTAAACAAATTCCAAAAAAACAAATTACTAGGGAATTCTACTTCAAATTCGAAATAGAATTTTCCCTTGAAAGGGACGGATAAGTAAGGTGACCATGGGTAAAATACCAATTTAGGGATCTTATCGAAAGCATCACTAACAGGGAAAATTAACCCATCTCTCTCAGAGTCATTTAAAGAAGCATGCTTTATAAAGGCATCTTCTCCCTTCACTAATCCTTTACACATGTTACTCATTAACATGTGTTTCCATTGAAAATCAATTCCCTTTCTGAGGCTTAACGCATCCTCATATAATCCTAGCCTCACGCTAGAATTATTAATAAAAAAAGTAGTTATTTTCAATGAGGAAGGAGTTCTTGACTCTGTCAAGTTTACTCGGAAAACTTCCGAAATAAGCAGAGACGTCAATAGTCTCTTTTTTAACGAAATTGGTGTCGTCACATGTTGCCAAACCAGTATCTTCCAAATTTATAGCAGTATTGGCTGAGATAGGAGGTTTATCACTCGCAAAATCCAGTGCTACTTCTCCGAACTTGGCGGAATATTCCAGACCGTCTGCCAAATTACAGATAGCCTCCATAACCTCGGAAAAAAAACACAACCCCATCGTCAATGTCATCATATATGACAGATTCTTTAAAATTTTCGTTGAGATAGGATTCACAAATCTCATCATTCAAAGAATCCACAGCCGCAAGCCATTCCTCTATAGCTTTCTGCGCGAGAAAGAAGGTTCTGGAAAAGTTATCCTTAGACTCTATAAGGTCTAATGTATAGAGGATCTTCTTTTTAAACAAATTTCGCCTTCTAATAAGGGATTTCGAAGAAAAAGATGCGGAAAACATAATACATTTCTAGAGGCAACAAAAAATAGATAAATAACGACGAACACAAATTAAAATGATGTTACCGAAATTTCCGACCCAAACCAAAAGTCAAGTAGCAAATAAATGGGAAAATATTAAGAAATTCCTTCAGAATCAAACAAGACCAAATTTCAAAGTTAAAAGGTTAAAGTCAAACAAATGGCGTTTAACAAATAATACCCTAAAACAAAATGCGCAAATGCACGCAAAAGAGGGAATAAGTTCAAATTGGGACCTTTCAAACAGTCTAAGGGAGATAATCCCTCTTTTTCTCGTTTCGAGTTATTACCCCTAAGGTAAATAAAAAAAATGGTAGGAAGAAAGTATTATCAACAAATGATATTTAAATTCTTCTAATATCTATTAGAGAAATATGATATACAAAATGCCCGCCAAATGGTGATCAATTTTTCTTAATTCACCAGTTAGGAAAGTACAAATTTATGCAAAATGTCGGAATTTTTCCTCGTTCAGAAAAATGCGAACGTAAAAACAAAATGGCGTCGTTAATAAAAAAGGGGTTGGGGAAAAATGAAATTAGGAACGGTCTTACTTGAGTAGAAAAAGAATTTATTATACAAATAATCTCCACTAAAGGAGGCAAAAGGAAACACAAACAATTTAAACAAAGATTGCCTAAATTTCCCTATGCATGACTAAATAACAATTTAGGGGTCAGGTAACTCAAATATAAAAAATACTTCATACAAAAGTGTATATAAAAAAACAGAAAGAAAAGACTTGCTGTATGTTGTATAAGCAAAAGTCGAAATCTCCCCGACTCACAAATTAAAAGGTACATACACTCGCCAATGGGACGGACAAAGTCGGAAGTGTCCTCTATCGTTACCTAAAACGGAATGACCATTTTAACATATATCTGCGCATGGGCTCCGATCGGAGTTCCGCTTTGATAGTCAATTCCTGACATTAAATAAAAATAAAAAAATTGGTAAATAAAAATTCGCATTATCATCCAATGAAAGCGATTCCCGTGTGAAAAAACAAACAACTTCATTTGATCCAACTTCGGCTAAGACTCTCTATAAATAACAGCTTTGAAGGGCAGCCGACAGAGAGGTCCCGGGCGTCGATTCGAATACACGCTCGCAAGCGAAATCAACATCACAGGCGGCGACTCACCTACACCACCCACTTACCCAAACCTGACCTCACAGGCAGTCAACACGCGAACATTTCTACAAGATTCGACGATACAAAACAAAAAACGCTACTACCAATACACAATATTCTGCCTAGAACAACAACAATAACAGATATACCGAGTGAAACAAGGAAATTCTATTTCGTTTAGCAACCGCTAACGAATCTAAAGACTCGACCCACCTACCCAACTGCAACTGACTCGACCACCTGACACTCACTGACTTTTATTCAAGACACGAAGGAAGCGAACATTTCTATATCATTCGACGATACAAAAATATACTAGCTATCATAACACGATACGACCAGCGATCGACTTCAGAATAACCGAAACACAAGATTCAGCCTATAACAGCTAACGACTCTAAAACACAAGACTCGACTCACCTACCAACACCCATCACTACTCACTGACTTTTATTCAAGACACAGCGCCTACCACTACACACACAATATTCTGCCTACATCACCACCCCAATACCACAGTCAAGCTGGACATTTTACGGACTCAATATCCACCCACAACTATCACCAAATTTATCCTGTAATTCTCATTTCTATCCTTTCACCGTTCTCATGTTGTTTTTCTTAATACAATTTTAAAACTTAAAATCTGTGTTTTGTTCATTTCCTCATCACCATACGCTTGCATGCTAATACGGTTTATAACATGTAGAAAGGGTTTAAACAATAAAATACCCTTTAAAAACATGATTTCTCTCGCGCAGAACTCACAGTTCTCTCAAAAAATTAAAGTTCCTTTTCGTTAAGGACTGAGGCTCCAGGCTTGGAAATAAATGCTGCTTTACTTGGACTTTCTAGTGAAATACAAGGCTCTCTGAAGAAATATAGGGCTGGTCTTCTGCGCTAGTATCACTCTCTTTTCACTTGTCGTCCGCTTTTTCGTCAAAGGGATGGACCATGCGAGGACTGCGACCTTTCTCGTTAAAGGAAAATGAATAAACCGTTTCAGCCGTTCTGGGAATTCAGCTGGGTCGCAACAGCAATTAGCCACTTTTTCTCAAACAAGGTTCTTTTTTAAACCGGCCAATGTCCGTTCTGAAGCATCTAATATGTTCGTCTCACGTCTCAAGACGGGACAATCTGCTAGCTGCGTCCGCTCGCTTCGCTTCCCAGTTCCAAAGAGGCAGATCTCAGCTCACACGTGATCAAAAAAAAATCCAGACAGGCGCCAATTCCAAGAGCCCCCGTCCTTCGCTTTCGCAGCAAAAAACGAAACGAAACAGAGAGACAGACCAAAAGGGAAAAAAGGCATGCATAATACAGAAATGATTTTTATTGATTTATAAAGATAAAAAATTTCCAATAGTATTGCACGCAGGTGCGTGCGATTACGGCGTAGCTTCCCTCCATTTGGTGTGGCTACTAGATAGCTTCTGGGGTTTACATCCTTCTGGATGATGGTCGTTGTTTGTTTTATCCAGTATCCGCACGTTCTGGTCTGGGTATAATGGTGGTAGATCGGTATTGTGGCAGTTGAGGACTTCATAGCTTTTCTGATGGTCAGGGTCCCAGGTCCATGGTGCTTGGCTTTTAAGGAGACCGCGTAGTGTGTCTGCTTTCTCTACGAATTTCGAGATGTATTGGGATAGGTAATTTAGCATCCCAAGGAAGCGCTGTAGCTCATCCTTGCTTTGTTGGTCTGGCATCTTTTTGATGTCGTACACCTTAGCTGGGTCTGGTTTGATTCCAGTAGGGGTGTATATGTTGCCGAAGAAAGATATGCTGGTCTGTTTAATAGAGCATTTTTCACTGTTAAAGACTAGACCAGTTTCAGCGGCTCGAATCATGAGGTTGTGCAGGTTTTTGGCGTGGTCCTCATTATCTTTCCCGTATACGGCTACCTCGTCAGCGATACTGGCAACAGCCTCTAGTCCTTCTAGGATTTGGTCCATCTTCGCCTGGAAGATGTCTCGTGCAACATTTAGCCTAAACGGTAGACGCTTCTAGCACATCCGTCTGAAGGTCATTCGGCACGTCGTCAGCAGCAGTGATTTTTTGTCCAGGTGTAGCCTGCCTTTGCGTCGAGTTTGCTGAATACTTTGCAAAGACTGGGTTCAGTTCTTCTACTGTCAGTATTTTGTATGGGCATCTCTTAAGGCTGGCATTGAGTTTTTGTGGATCTAAGTACATCCGTAGAGAGCCATCTTTTTTAGTGCTGTATGCTAGGCTGGAGCACCAATCTCTGTTCTTCCACCTTCCCGAGCACGTCCGCTTTACGGAGTCTGTCAATTTCCTCCTTTAGTTTGTCCTTTAAGTGAATGCTGCACTTGCGTGGGGGGTCGATGAAGGGCTCTGCATCATCCTTTAATAGAAGTTTCGATGTCCCGCTGAAGCTTCCAATTCTGTCGAATTGTTCAGGGTATGTGGATTTTAGTTGGTCGATGGAGGAGATGGGTGTCGTTTTTGTGGTTTCGTCTATGGCATTTACATGGAGTTTCAGGAGCTTCAATCTCTCACTTGTTGGGAGTCCTACGATAGCTGGCCCGGGTACTTCTACGACGTAGAAGGTTGCATCTATCCAGTCTGAGTCTCTGAACTGGCATGGGATGCAGATAGTTCCCAAACATTTTATTTCGGTACCATACATCTGCTGGAATGTACTGAATGGGAGTGTGTTCCCTGATGCTCCGAAATCTATTTTCATGCGCAATGTGTGGTGGGTCTTGTATTTTAGGTGGGGCGGTCTGATTTTTAGCATTGAGTACGCTTCGTCTCTGGGTTGCATTGTTACACTGTCCATGGATTTTGCGCTGACAGTTATAGAGTGGAAGTGTCGTAGGTAATTTTCTTCACCACTCTCACTCCCGACATCTAGGTAGTTTATGTTCCCATGTCTGGGTTCAGCCATTTTTTTGTTCTGGTATCGGTTTCGGGACTTGCTCCTGTGATGTCCATCTGTTTTTTTCGCTTCCTTGTTTTTGTACTTTGTCTTTCTGCAACATTTTGCCCAGTGTCCCATGTTTCCGCATGACGAGCATTTATTGGTATATGCTGGGCACTGTCGTGGCTTATGGTTTGTGTCGCAGTTTCCACACCTTCTGTCTCGGTTGACGTTGTAGATTCTTTCCGCTTTAGGCATACCAAGTTGGGTGAGCTGGTCGTTTCTTGCAGCAAGGGCTTTGTATCTCCTTCCTTCAGTGAGTAGGCTGGCTATGCTGTGCCCCCCTTTTGGTTTCCCGTAAAGTTCATTGCGGAATGCGTTGTGAGGTGTGGAGAAAATGATTAACTCTATGAGTCTTTCACTTAGCTCCTCGTCGGTGAAGTCGCATTTTAGTGCGAGTGTCCTGGCTCTGGTGATGAAGTCGTCTAAGGACTTATTAATTTTCTGTTGGTACTGCATGAGGTGAAGTCTGTGAATTCTAAAATTTACATTCACACTCAACTGGTTTTCGAAAAAATTCCAGAGGTGACATGGGGACTTTTTTTTTATTCTTCAGTGAGTCCACTTGCGTTAAGGCGTCTGAGACCGGCGTCGCCTATACCACGGCAGATTTTTCTGGCTTGTTTGATTTCGTCAGTAATTTCTTCATCCTCAATAAACAGTGTCATTTTTTGCTTAAAAAGTGACATGGCTTCACTGAGGTCTGGGTCGCACCAGTTCATTACTGGTATGAGATGTGTCATAGTGTCTGAGCTTTTTTTTTTTCATGGGGTGACGTCGTTGGTGAGCTATAAGAGACGGGACGTGACGTGACTTCTGGACGTGTCTTTTTTTTTTCAAATATTAAAAATATTTCCTATTCACTGACAGGGAATTGGCATTTAATGCCTTTATTTGGGCACCGTTATCGAAGAAAAATTCTTCGGTATGAAAATGTTACCCACGGTAACCGAGTTGGCAAAATGGCGCTGGTCTCACTCACTCCACGTGCGTTTTTTTTTTCGAAGTGTAAGTGTGAGAAATGGAAATGTGGCTTCTGTGCGTATTCTTTCAATTAACAAAAATATTTCCTATCTTCCAACAGAGAATTGTCATTTATGGCAATTGTTCAAACAGTGTTGAGGGAGGAAAAAAAGTTAGTTACTCACAGTAGTCAGTTAGCGATATGGCGCCGGTGTAGTTTCGCTTACTGTAGTGAAGTCAACTCAGGTTTAACGTTTTATAGAACGGTTTATTTCGGGAACATATACATTCGAGGTCCTTGTGGTTGTATGTCCACGTTAGTAGTCCAAACCCTATTTTCCGTGATCTCGCCCTATCGAGATTCCCCTAATCCCGCCAGGTCGAGATCTCAAGATACTACATCTTCCCCCCGTTATTTTTTTGTTTTCCCCTTTTGATTAAAAGGTTATTCCGGACATGACAAAGTCTTTCTGTCAAGCTGGTGCTTGTCCGTGTTAGGGTTTGGTGTAGTTGTAGAAGAATGGTAATGGAAGACTGATCAGTGGCTGGCACACTGTGGTTGTCAGTTTTATGAGGTGTATCACCAACTTTTCACTTTAGCTACATTTCTCTTTTTTTTATGCAGGTTCTTGCACAGCACTGTCTCCTTTTTAATTCCATTCTTTTTTTTTTTAGTAAAATTAAAATTTGTAAAAAAATTTTTTTTAAAATTTAATTTTTAATCTAGTCTTTGGGTATTCTCTTTTGGACTTTTGGACAATTATTTTACGCTCCTGTTTGTGGAGGGCATTTCTGTCATGTATCTTTTCATGTACAGTAGATGTTTCTATAACATCGGGTTTGTTAGTAGTTTGGCTGAGCTGTTACCGTATGAGGGGTAGTGCGGTACTTCAATAGAAATCTCTTTATTTCCTCCTTCCAGCTCTTTTTCCTTACTTTAGCAATCCCAATTGCTTTTAAGATTGTTCTATTGAACTGTTCTACCTCTTTATTTGATTGAGGCCAGTATGGTATCCCTTTTATTTGGATAATACCATGAATGGTTAGGTATTCCTGTATTTCTCTGGATACAATGGGTTGTCCATTGTTAATTTTCAGGTATTTTGGGTACCCATGTTTTTTATGAAGGCTAGTTCCAGGCCATTAATTATACTCTTAGCATTTGTGCTTTGTATGTATGCTATCTCTAGCCATCTGGAGTAGTAGTCCATGATGACAAGGAGATGATTTCCTTCCGAGACCGTCAGTAAATTTACTGCAACATTGTTCCAGGGTTTATCTGGTAGCTGTGTGCTTTTTAACTCCTCGGGTGGGGCGTTTTCTTCTCCTACCAGACATGTATAGCTTTTAGGGTTATCCTCTGAAGTTTCTTTCACTTCTCGGGGAGATAGTTCGTTTCCTTCAGCTGGATCGAACTCGTTAATTGACTGTAGGCTCAAGGGATTAGCTTTATTAGTATCCGTTTTGGATTTCTGAACGATGTCGGCATTTATTTCAATATTTAGAATTCCTAGGGCTTTACTTGTTCTACCACTAAGGAGTGATGCCTGTGCTTGAGGGATGACGTAGAACGAAGCAGTGACAGATCGTCTAGTGTTTGGTACCTGCACTTTCAGTGTGGTTTTCCCCAAAATTTTCAGAGGTTCCTTACTGGCATAAGGATACAGCTTTTTGGTTGCATGCTGAAGTTCAATCTCGGGTCTGGCCTTTTTTAGGTTTTGGAAGTCCTCCAGTGAAAGTGTGTTGTGATGAGCTCCTGAGTCTATCACAAAGGATACACTTGTCTCATTAATAAACAATTCTATTATATCTTCTACTTCTGAAAGCTTGAATAAGTATGTGTCATATGAGGTAGTGTCTTCTTTTTCCTTCACACTACGCTGGGTTTCTTTTCTCTGGCCTTTGAATGACCCACTGCTGCTTAGGCTGTGTCTTCCACCTCTGTTATCATAATGGCTTCTTTTTTTCATGGTTTTTGTTTTTATAGAAACAGAACTCATCTAGATGCCCTTTTTTTTTCTGCAATGACTACATCTGTGGTTTTTGCTTTTAATGCACTCCTGTCCAATATGACCTTGCGCTCCACACTTGTAACAAAGGGGTGTCGTTCTGGAGTTTTTCTTCGACTCCTTGCTGGATACCTGGTTTATATTTGACTTTGGTTCTAAAATTAGTGCATCCTTTTCGTGGTATGTCCCAATTATTTCCATAAGTCTTTCCAGTGTCAGACCGTTTCCTTCTCTAAATAGTCTGGCTTTTAAATCTTTATCCTTGATATGGAGGAGAACTTTGTCTCTGACCAGGTTGTCAGCATCTTCTTTAAAGTTGCATGGCTTGACCAGTACTTTTAGGCGGGTAACAAAATTGTTCACCGTCTCTCCAGTTTTCGGTTCCATTTCGAAAAAATTAGTGCAAGCTTTTGGTATATTTTCTTTAAGGGAGAAATGTTTGTCAAACAAACTAATAGCCACTTCGTATGCGTCCCTTTTGTTTGTGCCGGGACTTGCTGCCTCTTGTTCCCTCTTTTCCTGTTCCGTAAAATTTCGCCAAATTTCACGAACGCCTGGTCCTCCTGTTACGAGTAAAACTCCTCTCTTTTGTTCGGCATTACACACACCTGTTGCTGTGATATAGATTTCCAGATCTAATTTCCAGTCCTCATATCTTCTGTGCAATGTTTCAGGTTGGCCAATCGTGTCAAGATGTGATGGTGCTTCTAATCCTGCTAATGGAATGATTTTAGACATTTTTTTTTTTAAATTCCACAAGGAACAAAAAAAATTCAACGATAAAAGTTTCAAATAAAGTAATGAATGATTTTATTCCTGTGCTTTAGTTGTTTAATTTCAGTTATTAAACATTTAGCGTAGGCAGGAATTTAGCACTTACTTGAATGTACTTTTTTTTTTTTTTTTTTGTCTCCACGTGGTAGGCTAACGGTGTAGTCTAACGGCCGCTTTTTCCTTTTGTTTAAAAATTTCCTAAAGGGATTTCCTTTTGGCACTTTCTGTTCTTGTTTGTCCGAATTGTGGTTATCTCATTCGTCGCCAGTTGTAGTGAAGTCAACTCAGGTTTAACGTTTTATAGAACGGTTTATTTCGGGAACATATACATTCGAGGTCCTTGTGGCTGTATGTCCACGTTAGTAGTCCAAACCCTATTTTCCGTGATCTCGCCCTATCGAGATTCCCCTAATCCCACCAGGTCGAGATCTCAAGATACTACACTTACCATGTGCGTTTTTTTCTTCTTATGAATTGTTTTTTAAACTGGTTCAAACGATGTGTTGTTGTCTCTTGGAGTTGTGAGGTTCTTTTAAAAGTTTCAGTAGCTGTCACCATAATGAATTAGGGTGTTAGTACTTAGTACACGCAGGTAATAAAACAGCCGGACGAAAGAGCGAATGATAAAGCATGTTTATTGAACGGGTGCCTTTACAGAAGTGTTTACTTCCGGTAATGTGTGTAGGTGCATAGGGGTTAATATTAAGTGCGATACTATAACAGAACCCTTTAGTAGAATTTTAGTTGCATGGGACTTTTGCCCCAAATCAAGTCTGGTCACAAATATATCTTGACAATGATGTGCACTGCAACCAGATCCTCAGAAGCTATTCCTCTGAGGAACAGATCAGCGAAAAAGGTTACAGGCACTCTTATAAACTTCCTCATCTGATTAGGGCTACCTGAAATCATTCAGAAAGACCAAGGCTCTAATTTTATGTCGAAAATCTTCCGACAAATAACCAGTGAATTGGGGATACAGCATCTCAAATTAAGTGCCTACCACCCCTGTCTCGGCTTGTAATTTACGATTCTGCGGTAAGAGTTACGTCCCTTAGACCAATTGTGTGTTTTTCCTAAACGGGACTATTCTTGCATTTTCACCGCCCTTTTCCGGTTACCATTATTCAGCGGTAAATTCAAGGCTTTATCCACACGCGTGCAATTCCTTTTCTGTGTTCTTCCTTAAAGAGAACAGGTACGTCACTTGACTCTCAGTAACCTTCTTATTAAATTTTGTAATAGACTTTTACCTTGTGTATCTGACTATATTATTTGACGTTTCGCTAAATCTTGTACACCAAGAAAGATTTTGTAATGTTCACTCCCTTGTCGCTCGATTGACTTTCTCTCATAGACTCTGCCCCCCTCGTTTGTACCTTTCTTAACTTCTAAGCCTGTTTGGTGGTGTTATCGTATGTCATTATTATTTCACTGTCTTTATCTATGAACTGCCTCAGAGTTTTTCTATTAACACCAATCCATTGCTTTCTTCAAACATTGTACCATCCCCTGTGTTGTGGCTTGTTCTATAAACCTGTTTTTTTTCCTATTTCAGTTTTTTACACTTTCTGGTGAAAGAAATAAAGAGATTACCTTATCCACGGTGTTTGTTATTCTATGCCAGAGGGAGTTAGACTACGCGAGACGAAAAGTCGTTCATACACTTTGGAAAAGATATAAGCAGCGCAGTAGGAGTCACGATAACCCCCAAAGTCAAGGAGCATTCATAATGGCTTCTTTTTTTCATGGGTTTGTTTTTATAGAAACAGAACTCATCTAGATGCCCTCGTCGGTGAAGTTCGCATTTTAGTGCGAGTGTCCTGGCTCTGGTGAGTGAAGTCGTCTAACGACTTATTAATTTTCTGTTGGTACTGCATGAGGTGAAGTCTGTGAATTCTAAAATTTACATTCACACTCAACTGGTTTTCGAAAAAATTCCAGAGGTGACATGGGACTTTTTTTTATTCTTCAGTGAGTCCACTTGCGTTAAGGCGTCTGAGACCGGCGTCGCCTATACCAGCAGATTTTTCTGGCTTGTTTGATTTCGTCAGTAATTCTTCATCCTCAATAAACAGTGTCATTTTTTGCTTAAAAAGTGACATGGCTTTCACTGAGGTCTGGGTCGCACCAGTTCATTACTGGTATGAGATGTGAGTGTCTGAGCTTTTTTTTTTTTCATGGGGTGACGTCGTTGGTGAGCTATAAGAGACGGGACGTGACGTGACTTCTGGACGTGTTTTTTTTCAATATTAAAAATATTTCCTATTCACTGACAGGGAATTGGCATTTAATGCCTTTATTGGGCACCGTTATCGAAGAAAAATTCTTCGGTATGAAAATGTTACCCACGTACCGAGTTGGCAAAATGGCGCTGGTCTCACTCACTCCACGTGCGTTTTTTTTTCGAAGTGTAAGTGTGAGAAATGGAAATGTGGCTTCTGTGCGTATTCTTTCAATAACAAAATATTTCCTATCTTCCAACAGAGAATTGTCATTTATGGCAATTGTTCAAACAGTGTTGAGGGAGGAAAAAAAGTTAGTTACTCACAGTAGTCAGTTAGCGATATGGCGCCGGTGTAGTTTTCGCTTACTGTAGTGAAGTCAACTCAGGTTTAACGTTTTATAGAACGGTTTATTTCGGGAACATATACATTCGAGGTCCTTGTGGTTGTATGTCCACGTTAGTAGTCCAAACCCTATTTTCCGTGATCTCGCCCTATCGAGATTCCCCTAATCCCGCCAGGTCGAGATCTCAAGATACTACATCTTCCCCCCGTTATTTTTTTGTTTTCCCCTTTTGATTAAAAGGTTATTCCGGACATGACAAAGTCTTTCTGTCAAGCTGGTGCTTGTCCGTGTTAGGGTTTGGTGTAGTTGTAGAAGAATGGTAATGGAAGACTGATCATGGCTGGCACACTGTGGTTGTCAGTTTTAAGGTGTATCACCAACTTTTCACTTTAGCTACATTTCTCTTTTTTTTATGCAGGTTCTTGCACAGCACTGTCTCCTTTTTAATTCCATTCTTTTTTTTTTTAGTAAAATTAAAATTTGTAAAAAAATTTTTTTTTAAATTTAATTTTTAATCTAGTCTTTGGGTATTCTCTTTTGGACTTTTGGACAATTATTTTACGCTCCTGTTTGTGGAGGGCATTTCTGTCATGTATCTTTTCATGTACAGTAGATGTTTCTATAACATCGGGTTTGTTAGTAGTTTGGCTGAGCTGTTACCGTATGAGGGGTAGTGCGGTACTTCAATAGAAATCTCTTTATTTCCTCCTTCCAGCTCTTTTTCCTTACTTTAGCAATCCCAATTGCTTTTAAGATTGTTCTATTGAACTGTTCTACCTCTTTATTTGATTGAGGCCAGTATGGTATCCCTTTTATTTGGATAATACCATGAATGGTTAGGTATTCCTGTATTTCTCTGGATACAATGGGTTGTCCATTGTTAATTTTCAGGTATTTTGGGTACCCATGTTTTATGAAGGCTAGTTCCAGGCCATTAATTATACTCTTAGCATTTGTGCTTTGTATGTATGCTATCTCTAGCCATCTGGAGTAGTAGTCCATGATGACAAGGAGATGATTTCCTTCCGAGACCGTCAGTAAATTTACTGCAACATTGTTCCAGGGTTTATCTGGTAGCTGTGTGCTTTTTAACTCCTCGGGTGGGGCGTTTTCTTCTCCTACCAGACATGTATAGCTTTTAGGGTTATCCTCTGAAGTTTCTTTCACTTCTCGGGAGATAGTTCGTTTCCTTCAGCTGGATCGAACTCGTTAATTGACTGTAGGCTCAAGGGATTAGCTTTATTAGTATCCGTTTTGGATTTCTGAACGATGTCGGCATTTATTTCAATATTTAGAATTCCTAGGGCTTTACTTGTTCTACCACTAAGGAGTGATGCCTGTGCTTGAGGGATGACGTAGAACGAAGCAGTGACAGATCGTCTAGTGTTTGGTACCTGCACTTTCAGTGTGGTTTTCCCCAAAATTTTCAGAGGTTCCTTACTGGCATAAGGATACAGCTTTTTTGGTTGCATGCTGAAGTTCAATCTCGGGTCTGGCCTTTTTAGGTTTTGGAAGTCCTCCAGTGAAAGTGTGTTGTGATGAGCTCCTGAGTCTATCACAAAGGATACACTTGTCTCATTAATAAACAATTCTATTATATCTTCTACTTCTGAAAGCTTGAATAAGTATGTGTCATATGAGGTAGTGTCTTCTTTTCCTTCACACTACGCTGGGTTTCTTTTCTCTGGCCTTTGAATGACCCACTGCTGCTTAGGCTGTGTCTTCCACCTCTGTTATCATAATGGCTTCTTTTTTTCATGGGTTTGTTTTTATAGAAACAGAACTCATCTAGATGCCTTTTTTTTCTGCAATGACTACATCTGTGGTTTTTGCTTTTAATGCACTCCTGTCCAATATGACCTTGCGCTCCACACTTGTAACAAAGGGGTGTCGTTCTGGAGTTTTTCTTCGACTCCTTGCTGGATACCTGGTTTATATTTGACTTTGGTTCTAAAATTAGTGCATCCTTTTCGTGGTATGTCCCAATTATTTCCATAAGTCTTTCCAGTGTCAGACCGTTTCCTTCTCTAAATAGTCTGGCTTTTAAATCTTTATCCTTGATATGGAGGAGAACTTTGTCTCTGACCAGGTTGTCAGCATCTTCTTTAAAGTTGCATGGCTTGACCAGTACTTTTAGGCGGGTAACAAAATTGTTCACCGTCTCTCCAGTTTTCGGTTCCATTTCGAAAAAATTAGTGCAAGCTTTTGGTATATTTTCTTTAAGGGAGAAATGTTTGTCAAACAAACTAATAGCCACTTCGTATGCGTCCCTTTTGTTTGTGCCGGGACTTGCTGCCTCTTGTTCCCTCTTTTCCTGTTCCGTAAAATTTCGCCAAATTTCACGAACGCCTGGTCCTCCTGTTACGAGTAAAACTCCTCTCTTTTGTTCGGCATTACACACACCTGTTGCTGTGATATAGATTTCCAGATCTAATTTCCAGTCCTCATATCTTCTGTGCAATGTTTCAGGTTGGCCAATCGTGTCAAGATGTGATGGTGCTTCTAATCCTGCTAATGGAATGATTTTAGACATTTTTTTTTTTAAATTCCACAAGGAACAAAAAAAAATTCAACGATAAAAGTTTCAAATAAAGTAATGAATGATTTTATTCCTGTGCTTTAGTTGTTTAATTTCAGTTATTAAACATTTAGCGTAGGCAGGAATTTAGCACTTACTTGAATGTACTTTTTTTTTTTTTTTTGTCTCCACGTGGTAGGCTAACGGTGTAGTCTAACGGCCGCTTTTTCCTTTTGTTTAAAAATTTCCTAAAGGGATTTTTCCTTGGCACTTTCTGTTCTTGTTTGTCCGAATTGTGGTTATCTCATTCGTCGCCAGTTGTAGTGAAGTCAACTCAGGTTTAACGTTTTATAGAACGGTTTATTTCGGGAACATATACATTCGAGGTCCTTGTGGCTGTATGTCCACGTTAGTAGTCCAAACCCTATTTTCCGTGATCTCGCCCTATCGAGATTCCCCTAATCCCACCAGGTCGAGATCTCAAGATACTACACTTACCATGTGCGTTTTTTTCTTCTTATGAATTGTTTTTTAAACTGGTTCAAACGATGTGTTGTTGTCTCTTGGAGTTGTGAGGTTCTTTTAAAGTTTCAGTAGCTGTCACCATAATGAATTAGGGTGTTAGTACTTAGTACACGCAGGTAATAAAACAGCCGGACGAAAGAGCGAATGATAAAGCATGTTTATTGAACGGGTGCCTTTACAGAAGTGTTTACTTCCGGTAATGTGTGTAGGTGCATAGGGGTTAATATTAAGTGCGATACTATAACAGAACCCTTTAGTAGAATTTTAGTTGATTGCATGGGACTTTTGCCCCAAATCAAGTCTGGTCACAAATATATCTTGACAATGATGTGCACTGCAACCAGATCCTCAGAAGCTATTCCTCTGAGGAACAGATCAGCGAAAAAGGTTACAGGCACTCTTATAAACTTCCTCATCTGATTAGGGCTACCTGAAATCATTCAGAAAGACCAAGGCTCTAATTTTATGTCGAAAATCTTCCGACAAATAACCAGTGAATTGGGGATACAGCATCTCAAATTAAGTGCCTACCACCCCTGTCTCGGCTTGTAATTTACGATTCTGCGGTAAGAGTTACGTCCCTTAGACCAATTGTGTGTTTTTTCCTAAACGGGACTATTCTTGCATTTTCACCGCCCTTTTCCGGTTACCATTATTCAGCGGTAAATTCAAGGCTTTATCCACACGCGTGCAATTCCTTTTCTGTGTTCTTCCTTAAAGAGAACAGGTACGTCACTTGACTCTCAGTAACCTTCTTATTAAATTTTGTAATAGACTTTTACCTTGTGTATCTGACTATATTATTTGACGTTTCGCTAAATCTTGTACACCAAGAAAGATTTTGTAATGTTCACTCCCTTGTCGCTCGATTGACTTTCTCTCATAGACTCTGCCCCCCTCGTTTGTACCTTTCTTAACTTCTAAGCCTGTTTGGTGGTGTTATCGTATGTCATTATTATTTCACTGTCTTTATCTATGAACTGCCTCAGAGTTTTTCTATTAACACCAATCCATTGCTTTCTTCAAACATTGTACCATCCCCTGTGTTGTGGCTTGTTCTATAAACCTGTTTTTTTTCCTATTTCAGTTTTTTACACTTTCTGGTGAAAGAAATAAAGAGATTACCTTATCCACGGTGTTTGTTATTCTATGCCAGAGGGAGTTAGACTACGCGAGACGAAAAGTCGTTCATACACTTTGGAAAAGATATAAGCAGCGCAGTAGGAGTCACGATAACCCCCAAAGTCAAGGAGCATTAGAACTGTAATGTAGTGGGTCTATTTGAAAGGAAGGATGACGTTTTAATTGTAATATAATCTTCTTCTTTTTCTGTTTTACTTCTCAAGGCTGGATCAGGGTTGCTGGTATCTGGTTGTTGGACCGGTTGCCATCTTCGCTGTTTGAGTCTGGAACAACTTGGGATTTGCTTGAGGATATCTTGCCTTGTGCCATTTATAATTTTTAAATAACAACACAAGGTCTTGTTTTTTTCTCATGAACTGATTTATTTTATCCCCAAGTCAAAATGCTTTGAGGAAAAGGCACGCATCTTGCATCTGCTCCCTTCAAATACTTAGTTCCAACTGATCTTTTATTGTCTCCTCTCACCACCTCTCTTCCATACTTCGCAAGGGACATCTATCGACCAATAAGAAATCGACAGCTAGCACTGTGCTGACTCATAAAAAAACAAAACTTTCCACTATTATCTATACGTAACTTCTTGGATTTTTGTTTTTTTTCCGCCTTAGTATGTTACATGCTTTCCTACCTTATTTTTCAAAATTTATAGGCAAACTAAATTTAGATATGAATTTTTCACTATGTAATCATAATTTGTTTTTTTTTTTACTGATCTGAATCTTTGCCCAAAATTGCCAAGTTCAATTCCATTACTATCTAATCCCCCCTTTTTTTTCATTTATTTCACTTCCTGTCCATGGGTGCAAAACATTGTTTTCGACTAATGCAATAGCCTATCCGTCTCGCCAACACCCAAAATGCCGGGTGATATTCTCATTTGTTCTCGAACGGGGAAAGGAAAGTCATAATTCTCCATAGACAAGACATTCTTCGCCAACGATAAACAATTAATAAATCTTCAAATTCCATTTCCGTGTTTGACCTAACTACATGGCTGGTAACTGGAATTTTCACTTAAACCATCATGTGGCGACTGCATTAAATCATGGACACTGTACATCGGACTCTTATACTATATAAATGTCTATGTTATCAAATTGCAATTTCATATATAAAATTTTTATTTACTATCAAATTCCTAGCTGAAAATGATTGCTCACTTGGTCATACTCTGACATTTCCATGATATTTTTTCTCTTCATTGTAACACACTTCTCGCATGTTTACATTGTAACTTTTTCTTTTCTCTCTTTTTTTCTTCTTCTTCTCATTATCTCTTTCTTTTCTGGCTTTCTCAAAACTAAACTTACTACAATTCTAACAATCTTTGACATTAACAATTCTCAGGCATATTATACATACATGCCTTATTACCTATTTTCAACTCTTCCTCAATTATTATTCATGCTATCTTACCCTTTAACACAAATCACTCCAATCAAAATTGAAACAAACAAAATCGAAAATTGAAAAGAAAAACAACAAAAAACAAACAACAACAAATACAATAATTTGGATCCAGAGAAAAATGAGTTCATATTTCAATGTTCATATCTTCTTAGTGTCTTTTTAAATATTGGTGACATGTCAGTGTGTGTAAAATTTTTAAATAGTCCTTTGTTTTCTAATTATTGTTCTCTCATTTTAATATGTTTGTAAGTTGTGTCTTATTTCATTCTCCTCTTTTTCTTTTGTTCCTGTCTTCTTTTTGTTTTCAAAACAAACAAAAAAAGTTTGTATGATATTATGTTCATTTCTTTTTTTTTCTTCTCTATGTAATTGTTCTATTTTCTAATTCTTTTTTGTCACCTTAAATACACAAATTCAGTCGTTATTTCCCCCCTTTAGCTGTTGTGTTTACGATATACTTTTCTTTTTCTATTTCTCTGCTTCATCTTACTTCTTTTTGTCTTTTTTTTTGTATAGTTATTATGGCATGGATTTTTGTCATTTTTTCTTCCGTTCGACCATGGATATGTTTCTTTTATCTATCTTCTATTCGTCCACTATTTAGTTACTGGTATCTGGTTGTTGGACCGGTTGGCATACTCGCTGTTTGTGTCTGAAACAACTTGGGATTCGCTTGAGGATATCCTGCCTTGTGCCATTTATAGTTTTTAAATAACAACAGAAGGCGTTTTTTCTCATGAGCTGAGTTATTTTATTTAGTTCCAACTGATCTTTCATTCTCTCATTTCACCACCTCTCTTCCACAGTTCACGAGGCATCATCTATCAGCCAATAAGAAATCAACAACTAGCATTATGGTGACACATCCAAAAAAATCTTACCACTATCATCTACACGTAACTTTTTGGATTTTTGTTTTTTTCCACCTTATTAGTTACAGAATGTTTCCTATAAAAATTAAGTAACAAGGTGGGTGAGCAGAAGAGAAAATGCGGATATGACATTAAGGGACGAGAGTACAACGAAATCAAAATGCAACAGGTTTAATATATAAATGCACATAAAAAGGTACAACAAGAGAAGAAGAAAGTGTTCTGGTTTAGTTCGGACAAGCTTCGCGAGGTTTAATAACTTCTTTTAGAAGCTAGCGGCACCTCCTCGTTTAGGTATAAGCCGTAATGTTATTATGGGTTTGTTTAGGGTATTTTGAGGTGTTTAAGGTAGTTTAAGGGGTTGCAAAAGTTTATTCTGCTAGCAGCCTATTGACTGCAAAGGTATCAAAGTGTGAAGCTTGTCCGTTGTTGCAAATTAGTTCGTCGGCTCCCTCAGTTGTTATCCTGGTGATATTGGTAATTGGCTGTCAGCCGTCATGGGTCCAAAAAGACAGCTATCTCTCTTTAGAAGCCGGGTTTGGTAAGTCCGTCGTGGGTTTTTCTATCAGAACCTAGTTCGTAGGGAGAGATAGAGCAAAGCTCTTACCTGTAGTAATAGTAGTCAGAAGGATTCGACCAAAGGGTGAGGGACACGTGAGTGCCGGTCCCCGAACTGACCCTCAGAAGGGTTACAACTAGAAAGAGGAAGAATTACTAATGGTCAGGGCTATTTATAGAGATCACCCCTGACGGTGATGATGATGGCTGCTGCTGCTGCTGACAGTCCCCTAGGGGCATGAGCAAGGCCCTCTAAGATATCTTAGAAGGCGCTGGCATAAGTCCGTAGTAGTAATATAAAATTTCAATATTCCATGTTCCCCTTAAAACCATGCTAAGAGCCTACAAATGGGATCAGGGGATACTGTTTATATTATTTTCAACTTATGACCAACCCTTATCAAGTACTACGACGGATTATGTATCCAAGATAAGAAAGATATTAGAAGAAACGCAAAAACTAGCCCAGACATATCTCTAGAATAGCCAGAAGCAAATGAAGGCGATATATGATAGGAAAGACAAAGTTCTCATCTTGAATCTTTGAATGGACAGCTGTTCAAGGCTAGATATCAGGTTACATAATATTGACTAAGAAGAAACCTATTAGGCAACACCCAGACCGCCTCATCACGAGAAAATTCGAGATCTTAAGAGGGGAAATAAATTTATGCTTAGTCATGATTATTGAACCAAACCACGCATTCTGGTGGACAAACCAGATGGGTCCCCAAAATTCTGCACTGGCTATTGTAGAATTAATGCTATTACCAAAGCTGATACCCATTCCATTCTAAGAATGGAGGATTGTATCGATAGGGTAAGCCAGGCAAAGTCACTAAATGCGACCTGCTCAAGGGATACTGGGTAGTACCCCTGACAAAGTGCGCTAGGGAAATATCCGCATGTCACTCTGGAAGCAGCGTACCAATATTGTGTTATACATTTTGGGATGCGGAATTTCCTGGCAACCTTTGTAAGGTTGATGAATAAATATTTGGCAGGGATTCCTGGTGTAGACAATTATATCGATAATATTATATACCACGACAAATGGGAAGAGCACTTTAAAACTATAGACAAGGTATTCCAAAGCCTCTGCGATGCCCATTTAACTATAAACCTAGCAAAGAGTGACTACGGCCAGAAGTATCTGAGACACGTGGTTAGTCATGGTAAAATTACCCCAATAAAAACCAAAACAATAGCTATAGCAGAGTTCCCAATCCCCAAGAATATTAAAAGTGGTTAACTATTATAGGAGGCATTGTACACATCTCCCTGAGATAGCTAAACCCTTAACTTGCTGAGAAAGCAGAGAAGATTTATATGGTCACACGAATGCAACAAAGCATTATGTGAAATAAAAATAATGTTAAGTTCTAATCCCATTCTAAAGGCACCAAACTTTACATGACCATTTAGATTAGCAATACATGCGAGTGATCTGAGAATTGGATCAGTTTTATTTCAGGAGGACTCTGATCACCAATTTCACCCTGTAAGCTATTACTCTTAAGAAATTAAATTCCAGAAATCCTATTCAACAATAGAAAAGGAGTCTTATTAATTATTATTAATACTAAGTTTGTAGAACATTGAAATTTACGTAATAGTCTCCCCCTCACCTACCACTATCTAAACTGATCACAATCCGTTGGTGTTCATTAACAGAATGAGGAATAAAAACCGGTGATTACAAAACTGGAGCTTAACTTTACAAGAGTACAACTTACAAATACAACATATCAAGAGATCTGAGAACGTACTAGCGGGTGTGTTAATAAGAAGTTAAAAGAGCAAACGTACCTTTAAAAATGCATATAAGCACATAAGGATATACTATATGCAAGAAACGGACATTTTGGGGGGAGATGTGACATAATAACCTACGAATACACTTACCCTGTTACCCTCCACCCATACTTCCCTTGTTTATTCTATAGGAAAAACTAACACTAGTAGCACACTATTGTATACCGAAAGCTAACAGCAGCAGCAGCAGGCAATGCGGCCACCCTGCACGTTTTGGGGGGAGTGTGACGGAGAACGAGAAAGGAAAAAGAGCAAGACATTGTCTTACCTGCCGGGATCGAACCCGCGTCCTCCCGCATGCAAAAACAAATGTGATTTGGGCACTGGACGGACGCGAGGTTCGACTGATGTGCCCGGATGTTTGGGTAAATATGTCCATAAATGACAAGTGAGTCGAGCTCTGGGGGTCAGGAGCAGCAGAAGCAGTCGACGACGACGACGACGAAGCACTTTGCGAACGACCCAGTAAAGAAATGGATTTTAGCTGCTAGACGAAGACGAAGAATGTGTTGACCAAAAGAAAGTCTGGCTTGTGAGAAGACTATGAACTCGCTTGTTTTGGTCCCCCCTCAGCAGGAACTTCTTTATTCGAATATCTATTTCCCCCCATATTTCCCCCCTTCTATAAGCTATTTCGGCTTTGGATAATATTCGCTTGAATAGAGAGATAATAGGCTTGGGTCCTCCAGAGATGTCACAACCCAAGAGAACCTATGTTTGAATCTTTCATGGATATCCGCCTTGAACCTACAAGAGATATTCGTCTTGAATCTCGAGATCTGCGTAGTGAATCAAGAGATATACGTGAATCTCGTGACATTCGTGAACCTCGTGATATAGGCGGTGAATCTAGAAACATTCATTTGGAATCCCGTGACACTCGTGGAGAATCTAGAGACATTCCTATTGAACCTAGAGATATCCATAATAAACCAGGAGAGTCTCGACTTGAGTCTTCAAGAGATATTTGCTTTGGATAATGGCAAACAAGTCTAAGGTGCGCCCTGTTAGAGGTTTGTGAGCAGAAATGGGCGAGATATCATCACCAATCTCCCCCCACCTGGCAATTTAAAAGTCGAAACTGGATCAACATGCCGTGGTACATGGAAGGTTGTCCATTTATTTTGGATGTGGACACGGTGACTTTTCAAAGAATGTCAGAGCTGAATCAAGAGACCAGCATGCACGAAGATTGTGATGATGGAGGTGGTGGCAGCAAATATTCGAACGAGAACTTCGGGGATTGGAGTGCATTTGTGCGATTGGGCCGGAGACCGGAGTGCATTTGTGCGATTGGGCCGGAGACCGGAGGGCATTTTTGCGATTGGGCTGAAGACCGAAGTGCATTTGTGTGATTGGGCCGGAGACCGGAGTGCATTTGTGCGATTGGGCCGGAGACCGGAGTGCATTTGTGCGATTGAGCCGGAGACCGGAGTGCATCTGTGCAATTGATCCGGAGACCGGAGTGCATCTGTGCGATTGAGGGCATTTTTGCGATTGGGCCGGAGATCAGAGGGCATTTTTGCGATTGGGCCGGAGATCGGATGGATTTTTGCGATGTGACGAAGAAGCAACAGTTCTCCTACTTCAAGGGAGTGGTAGAACAAAAAGGCCACCCCCACCCTGCACGTTTTGTGATGAGGACATCAGGGGGGAGTGTGACGGAGAACGAGAAAGGAAAAAGAGTAAGACATTGTCTTACCTGCCGGGATCGAACTCGCGTCCTCCCGCATGCAAAAACAAATGCGATTTGGACACTGGACGGACGCGAGGTTCGACTGATATGCCCGGATGTTTGGGTAAATATGTCCATAAATGACAAGTGTGTCGAGCTCTGGGGGTCAGGAGCAGCAGAAGCAGTCGACGACGACGTCGACGACGAAGGGCTTTGCGAACGACCCAGTAAAGAAATGGATTTTAGTCCAACATAAACAAAACTAAATAGGAAATGCGATTTTGAACTGTTAAAGATTATTTCGACTTCGACGACGGATTTTCCAGCTGCTAGACGAAGACGAAGAATGTGTTGACCAAAAGAAAGTCTGGCTTGTGAGAAGACGGTGAACTCGCTTGTTTTTGGTCCCCCCTCAGCAGGAACTTCTTGATTTGAATATCTATTTCCCCCCATATTACCCCCTTCTATAAGTGCTTATTTAGATAAAGTTCACAATATAATGGCACAAAAAAAGAAAAAAGAAAAAGAAACAGTTGATCTTGCACGCGAAAAATAACCTACGACACGATATTTGGAAACAGCATGAGTTGACTCATCTTTGCGAGAAAATATCCGACTGAAGGAAAAGTCTGGGAATGGCACAAAGTCCTGCTAACAACTCCTGTGATATCTTCGTTATTCCTTCTGCACAGTGCCACTTCATATTCAACTCTGGAGTAAGAGTATTTACGGGGATTCGTTGGAGCTCTTATACTCCGAAGTTGGCTATTTCGGACAAAGAAGGAAACAAATACGAATGTAAATTGCAGACACTTGTATTAACAAAAGGTACATAAATGTTTTTGCAAATGTTAATGGTATTTGCTACGAGACTTATCTGTGAGTTTAAGTTCTGTTCTTGGTAGAAGTGTTGATAACAGGGGTATTCATGCCGCTGGTGTTAATACGCTTCGTCTGGGTCGTTTCTCGTTCTTCAGTCAGTATGCTATTGTACCAGCCTTATTACATTTGCTGATACAATGCCTTAGAAGTGAGCTGGTTATGTGCGAGGTGTCTGTAGGCGCTTATTTCCACATCACTTCTTAGTAACTGTTCTGCGATAAGTGGGCCCTGTTTTTGGGCAAGGTGATGAGAGCGTTTACTTTTACGTCTCTCTTTGGTAACTGCTCCCGGATAAGTGAAGTCTTTGGTGTTGGCGATTCGACCCCTAGCGGCAGGGGGAAATAATTTACTATCGAATTTCCAATATAATCCTAACGACGAAGAAAACATGCAATGAGCATCAGTACATGTTACCTGGTTACCTCTACCTAATTCTCGGTGATAAGAATGGTGGGTAACAAAAGAGAGAATAGGGATCCTTACCCATTCTAATATCTGCATTTAATTTTTCTATATTTAAAAAAATTCTTTTAAAATATTATTTAATAATAAAAAGTCTGTGTATCATGAACCCACATCTGGGGATTCATCTTCAGATGGTGTGGTAAATTATACATTGCCCGTGTGTTTGGATGCAGTTTAGTGTCATACCCAGGACGAAACATTTCATCCGTGCTGGAGGGGCGCCATTTCTCACTTAGTTTGATATCAAAGGGCAATAAGTTTCTTCTATCAATTTGAAGTCCCAAAATTTTCATTTTTTCTCCTTTCCACTTTGGCACTCTGTTCAATTCTTGTAAATTTAATTGTTTCATAGATTCAGTATCCACTTTGTCTAATTCTTGTATATAACCCGTCGGTCGCTACCTCACAGAATTTCCGAAATTGGCCGTCAAGATCGGATTTTCTGCATCAACCAAGGATTGCAGGGTCTCTATATTTGCGGGAAGTCTAGCCGAATGCCCACGCTGTGTTTAGATCTCAAACGACTAGAAATCTGCTATAGAAACTGATTTCCACGGTTAACAGCGGCCTAGTGGTCACATAAAAAACAACGACTCTTTTTCTTCAAACTTAACAAAATTTATATTCAAATAATAAAAGAATACAAACAATTATCTCTCAAGACTGTGGGAGTGATGGACTCGTAATTCTTCTGGTCTTCTGCAAAGTATTGTGCAAAACAGTTTGTAAGTTGACTAAGTTTTCAAAATGGTCTTAGCTGAAGTCAGTTACTCTCGGCTCTCAGTACTTGCGTTAATCTTCTCAGCTAGCCCGGTCACCTCATGTGATTCTCAAGCAATCACAACTTCATCTCTCAAGCCCGGTGTGGCTTCATCTGCCCTCAAACCAAAAACGTCTGAGTTAAATAATATTTCAATCGGAACAATTTTATTTCCGGCCGGTATGAAGATATTAGGAATTTTCTCTGCGCCTCCTACTTTAGCAGGGTAACCGTCTTCCTCTAATTCCAGCCAGCCAATCAAATTCACTTCTGTTCACTAATCCAAGTTATCTTTTTCCTAAATGGAAAAAAAGGGAAAAGAATAAAAGGATTCTCTTCCGGCCATTTTTCAAATGGTCTCCAACAAAATGTGAGACCCAGATAATATTGTTTCTCTCTTCCGGCCATTTCCAAAACAAAAGAAGTTATCTTCTTCCTAAGTGGAGAAAGGAAACCAATAAAAAGATTCTCTTCCGGCAAATTTTCAAGTGGTCTCCCAAAACATGTGTGGTCTTAGAAAAACATAGGTTTTAATTCGTTTCTTATAAGATTTTCAACAAAGAGTTTTATCCTTTCTCAAGTAGAAAAGGAAAAACAATAAAAACGCTTTTCTAAGGGCCGAAGACAACACACAGTCAATGTCTTCTTCCACGCGACTTAAATCTGATCAACATCAAAGACTTGTCTCCGACCCCCACCGATTCTGGGAGTTCTTCTGGCCTACTTGAGATCTCACTTCCTGATATGGTCATTTCCGGATCGCCCATCTGTTTTGAATCTACTCTGACCCAAACGATCGAGTCACCCGGCGATTTACATTTACGTTTTTTTTTTCTTCTTTTTTTTTCTTTCTTTCTTCTAATTTCAAAACCTGAATCGGTCACAGTAAATTTAATTGTTTCATAGAATTAGTATCCAGTTTGTCTAATTCTTGTAAATTTAATTGTTTCATAGAATTAGTATCCAGTTTGTCTAATTCTTGTAGATTTAATTGTTTCATAGAATTAGTATCCAGTTTGTCTAATTCTTGTAAATGTAATTGTTTCATAGAATTAGTATCCAGTTCGTCTAATTCTTGTAAATTTAAATGTTTCATAGAATTAGTATTGTAATAAACAGTGTTATGTAATAAGTGTATGGTGGCAAGGAAAATACAAACACAGATTTTTGTTTAAGAATGTATTAGCAAACACAAAGGTTACACGGTTGAAATGGGTTGAGAAAAATGTCCGATATTCGGTGATAGTCGTTTGTGAGTGTAAATAGTAGGGTCTACAGCGCTTGGTATGTTCAGTGGTCAGTCAGTAGTAGTAGTAGTGGTAGTACTAGTGATGTATGCAGATGTCCCAGTGGTAGTGGTTGTGAAAACGTGATGGTAGAGTCCAATGTAAGTTGGTTGGTAGTGTTGTATGTTGAAGGCAAGTTCTAGTTGATGTGGGCAGAATACCCGTTAATATTTCGTGGCCGAAGTGAGTGGTAGTCGAGATTTCAGATGATTGTCGCCGTAGTTTGGGTTAAGAAGATGATATCGGATTTCATACTCGTCTGGCCCTTTAAGGGTGCCTCGGTAGATCGTTCGAGGTTATGAGGTCAGCGGTAGGGGGAGGGGATATCTGTCGGTGGTCTTGCGGTATAAAGTTCGTGTTGCCAGCTCCCCTTGTGGTGTGAACTGATCGGCTGTCTCGGATATCTCTGGGTTTGCGTGACGCCGTTTTGTCAGGCGATGCGGGTGTTCCCTTGATTTGGGTTGGGACGAGCTGATCTTCCTTGTATGACCGCCCTGTAATCTACTCTCGATTGACCATAAGTCAGCTTTATTTAAAGCCAGGGGTAGGCTCCAAAAAGGCCTTTCCACGATTTTTGGGAGAACGTGTTTCATTGGTCGGAAATCCAGATTCTGATTTTAATATTATTTTTTATTTATTTCTAGGGTGTGCGGGCCTGCGTGCGCAGAGACGAAAATTCGTCACTTGATTTAGTGCCTCGGGCCGTTTACATCCGGTTGGCACTCCGTTCATTGCGGTGTGTGGGCGACATGAATTTGGTGACTTAGTGAATTGGGGAGATATCTATATTTCTGTATATAACTGTTATAACGCGCTTAGCGAATAATAAGACGTGTAGCCCAGTTGACGTTAACTGCGAGAAGAAATCACTTCCGCCTTTTATTTGCAACAACACAAGATGGCTGAAACAGTACTTCCGTTTCATACAAACAATGGTATAACCGGTGCTTCCGGTTCTTAGTATATCACATCCCTCCCCACTTAGCTTGAAACATCCATAGGTCCCTCCCTGGAACTCTGGCAAGAACTCCCATTACTTATAGGAGGCATTGTCCGACTCTCAGACATAGTCACATCATCATCATCTGTAGCCTCTGGAGATTCCTGAACAGCAATTTCACCAGTTAAGGGGCTAGTACTGGGTCATTTCCCTTTTGTGTCTGGTTTAATGTTGGTGCGATGTCTTTCGGGTTTATTCCCAGCATTGTTCCTTCTTTCTCCCTCTTTACGTTTCTGAAACCGTGTTCTCATGCGAGTTCTGGGGTGTTCATCTTCCAAGCTATCACCGGTTGTTGAAAAACTGCTATCTCTGTAGGGTGCAGGAAGATGTGCACAAGCTGTTGAGTGCCCTGTAACTGGTTGTTCCAAACTCCCCTGAGGCTGCCTTGATTCTTCTGGGCCTCTCACAACAGGTTCTGTTGGAATATTCGCGCGAATATGATCCACATGTCTTTTCCATAATCGACCATCCTCCAATCGCACTCTAAAAGTCAGTGGACCAAGCTGCTCCTCTAAAACTCCGGACAACCATTTTGGCCTCCCTTGAAAATTCACCACACTAACACTATCTCCAATATGGAACATCCTTTCACTACGATATCTATCCGTTGTTCTTTTAGTATCGTCTATTTTCGTGGTGACTTGGGTAGATAAATCTGGATACACAAGGTCCAGACGAGATCAAGGCTGACGGCCCATTAGTAGCATTGCTGGTGATTGACCCGTTGTTGATTGCGGGAATAACCGGTATCGGGCTAATACAAGCAATAATCGTGTTTCCAAATCTCCAGTAAATTTTTAAGACCACTCTTAATGGTTTGAACTGCACGCTCAGCCAGTCCATTTGAGGAGGGGTGGTATGGCGCACACCTAACATGCTTAATGCCATTTAGGGTACAGAACCTGGAAAAGTCCTTACTAGTAAAACTGCTAGCGTTGTCAGATACAATCACATGTGGACTCCCATGTGTGGCAAACGTGCGTCTCAACATCCTTTCTGTTTCTGAAGAAGATGGTGATGACACAAGATGTGCATCTATATATTTACTGTGGGCGTCGACAATCACTAGAATCCACTTGCCCTGGATAGGGCCCGCATAATCCATGTGCACTCTGAACCAAGGCCTTCCTGGCCATTCCCAGGGATGCAATGCACTAGCCTGAGGCATATTTGCACTATCTTGGCACATGGCACAACTCCTCACACATAATTCAATATCTGCATCCATTTTAGGCCACCAAATGTGACTACGAGCAAGAGACTTCATCCGTGAAATTCCTGGATGACTCTCATGCAATTCTTTCAGTAACGCCTCTCGACACTTTGCTGGGATAATCACCCGTGATCCCCATAAAATACAACTCAGTTGTTCCGACAACTGATCCTTCCTGGTTGTATATGGTTGAAAGTCAAGAGATCCTTTTCCCGGCCATCCATGTAAGATCCATCTACGCACTTGTGATAACACGGGGTCTCTTGATGTGTAAAAAGCAACAGTTTTTGACATGACTGGGGTTAAGTCTAAAGCTGACATGGAGAGTACTACTTCCTCCGGACAAGGTAATGGCGTAAAATGGTCCTCTATGGGTAGCTGACTCAGTCCATCAGCATTAGAAATTTTTGAACCAGGTTTGTATTCTAGTTGATAGTGATAACTTGCTAGAACTAAGGCCCAACGTTGAACTCTAGCACTTCTTGTTGGTGATATTGCACGGTCCTCTTTAAAAAGCCCAAGCAGTGGTTTATGATCCGTGATGATGGTAAATTCTCGACCATAGATATATTTATGGAATTTGGAAACTCCAAAAATGACTGGCAGTCCTTCACGTTTTATCTGGGCATAATTTCGTTCTGCCTTTGATAATGTCCTGGAGGCAAAATAAATCGGTTTTTCACTCCCGTCTTTCATTATATGCGATAACACTGCCCCCACACCCACTGGAGATGCATCCACCGTCATGATAAGTTTAAGTTCAGCATTGTAATGAACCAAAACACTAGTTGACATTATCAACCCCTTTGATTGCTTGAAAGCAAAGGCTTCGTTTGGTCCCCATTTCCAGGGAACTCCCTTTTGGAGTAATTTGTACAAGGGAGCTAAAACTGTGCTGATATTGTTTAAATACCGCCGATAGTAATTAACAAAAGCTAAAAAACTACGCAGTTCAGACACATTCTTTCGGGTGGGTGCTTTATGAATTGCATTGACTTTATCTTGCATTGGGTGGATTCCTTCAGAATCAATCTTATGGCCAGGTATGAAATTGACGACTTTTTAAATTCACATTTATCCCCTTTAAGTCGGAGACCAGCATCTCGCAATCTCAATACTGCCCGCAGGTTCCTCTTATGCTCTTCCATAGTTTGTCCCAAGATTAGGATGTCGTCTAGATAAGCAACTGTCTTTGGTACTCCTTGAATAAGTTGATCTATGATCCTTTGAAAAACTCCTGGCGGTGAAGCAATACCAAAACACAACCGAGTATACATAAAAAGGCCTTCCTCATACGCGCAATCTCCTTTAAAATCCTCTATTAGTGTGGGTTCGTCCATATCCATTTCGTTCTTAAAACATAGTTCTGTGATTTTGTAATTAGCGTCGTTTATTTCGCTAAGATTAGTCATGATAGCAGACTCCACTCTGACGAAAACATCTTCGTCTAAATTCGGATTAGACTCGAGTGAATCCAATTCAATTTTAGCATTGAACTTATCTGTGTTTTTAGCTTTAATCAGCGCTTTTACTCCCTTTAAATCCTCGTAAGTCATAATGTTGGTCATTCTCAATGAAATCAATATCCTGGTCCGTTGCAAATATTACTAACAAATAGTATTAACAATACCCCAAAAAAAATGACATTAAAAGTCCAGTAACACAAGCAATATCCTTCAAAACACAGAAGAACAACATAAACAAATAATATTAAGCAGTTAATACTAAACAATTAATACCAAACGAATATCAAAAAATGGTAAACAGCCCGGAAGAATTACATTTTTTTTCTTTTACGGGACGATTCTGCTTCCTCCTCCTTTTTTTGGATGTGAAGATTACTACTTGAACTCTGAGTGACCCCTTCTTTTTTGCGTGCCCGGCGTTAAAAGTATTTACGGATTCGAAGGAGCTTTTATTTCTCCGTAGTTGAAGGCAAATTGTCGGACAAAAAAGGAACAACACAAAAGTAAATGCAGACACAGTATTGACATAAAATTACATAAAATGTTGCAAATTTATTGGTATTTGCTACCAGACTCATCTGTGGGGGGATTTCTTGTAGTACTGGAGATAACACAGTTTTCTTCTCGTCGGTGGGAAATGTTGTTAAGACGCTTCGTCTCAGTAGTTGTTTTCCTTTGGTCAGTGTGCGTTCGTACCGGCCTTTCTTTAGTATGCTGGTACGCGGCCTTAGACGGAATCTGGTTGTAAGGTTCTCGTGATAAATGGACCCTGTTTTGGGGCTTGGTAATGAGAGCTTGGTCTGTGAGAGAACGTTAGTTTTACGTCTCTCCTCCAGTAACGGTTCCCTTATAAGTAGGCCCTGATTTTGGGCTAAGTGAGAGAGCGTGTCTTTTGACGTCTCTCTCCAGTAACAGATCCTGGATAAGTGACGTAGGGTTTTGATTCTCGCGCCAATATCCCATTGGCGATTCGTCCCCCTAGTGGCAGGGGAAGACAATTCACATGGAATTTCTGACAGCGTGGTCTGGTCGTAAATGTATTTTTTCTAAATTTTTCTTCTAGGTCAGAAGATTTTTTTTTTTTTTGCTTTTCTTTATAACACGCTGAAATAAAGGGTTGAATTTTTTTGTTTGATGAAATTAATTTCTGTTGTCGGTGTGTGAAGAATTTTTTTTTTTACAGATAGTAATACACTCTTTTTTAAGGAAATGTATTGTTAAAAATTCAACAGTTAATGTTTGTTAACTTGTTGCCGATGAAAGATTTTAGCAAATTCTTGTTTTGTCAAAGTGTGTAGAATTCTTTTTGTTTTTTTTTTCTTCCAGAATAAAATCTTTTTGTCTGTAAACGTTTCAATTACTTCTTTCGTCCGACAGCCAAGCAAAACTTTCGCAGTAAGAGGAATTTACGTTTTTTTTTTTTTTTAAATTATTTCTTACCGCCTAACCAATTAAAATTTGCAAAATAAGAGTATTTACGGGGATTCGTTGGAGCTTTTATACTCCGAAGTTGGCTATTTCGGACAAAGAATGAAACAAATTTTTGTTTTAAATTGCAGACACTTGTATTAACAAAAGGTACATACATGTTTTTGCAAATGTTAATGGTATTTGCTACGAGACTTATCTGTGAGTTTAAGTTCTGTTCGTGTAGAAGTGTTGATAACAGGGGTATTCAGGCCGCTGGTAAGAATGGTGTTACTACGCTTCGTCTGGGTCGCTTCTCGTTCTTCAGTCAGTATGCTATTGTACCAGCCTTATAATGTTTGCTGATACAATGCCTTAGAAGTGAGCTGGTTATGTGCGAGGTGTCTGTAGGCGCTTATTTCCACATAATTTCTTAGTAACTGTTCTGCGATAAGTGGGCCCTGTTTTTGGGCTAGGTGATGAGAGCGTTTACTTTTACGTCTCTCTTTGGTAACTGCTCCCGGATAAGTGAAGTCTTTGGTTTTGGCGCCAACATACAATGTTGGCAATTCTCCCCCTAGCGACAGGGGGAGATAATTTACTATCGTATTTCCAATAGGAGATGAATAAAGATTTTTACAGCAAATCTTCTCAAATCAAGTGAAGAGATCTATGAACAGCTTCACGTTGACAATATGTATTGATTAATTTGATGTCAATTCAAAAATGGGATTACTGCTTCTTTTGGCTCATAGGTGTTCAACTCTTTTTACATAAGTCCCATTTCTGGTGTTCATTAGTCCCTTTTATTTACAAAGTAAATGAAAGGGAGATAATCAAGAATTTCACTTTTTCAAGGTAGTTCTCCAAATGAAAACACCTGGAGCACCTCCAAATGTTTCTTTGTAGAAGCATCACACCTAATTAAGGCATCTACTAATTATTTACTAATACTAATCCATGATAACTGAATTACATTTCTTGTCACCATCTCCCAAAGTCTTGCAATGTCCACCCATAATCATTTGTCACTGATAACTTTAGTTGCCCAAAGAGTATAATTCAAGGATGTGTTACAAGTATAACAGTGAACAACCGGCAATGAAGGCAATTAGAAGATTGTTTTGAACCAAGAAAAAAAACTTAAAAAAAACAGAAAATCAGCATCCACAGTTTTGTCAAGGCCTCTGAAGCTGATGGACTTTTTGTTACCATATCAATTTTTTTAGATTGTCATATGACAGGAGCAATTCTTCCATTTTTATCCAGGAAAAAATAAAAACATATATGCACTTTGGTAAGATCCATCTCCAAAACTGGCATACCTAACAACCCACAATTTATGTAGATTACCAAGATAAGGAAATTTTAGGGAAAGTGTTATAAACCTGAGTTTCACCAATGCTTTGTTTGCTTTTTGACACATCTTGATATATTTTCCCCCATGTTATTCATCACATATGTTTTGAAGTTCATGTCTTGTTGGGTTTGTGATGCCACTCACATCATTTGACCAGCCAACTTTTTCAATTCAGTTTTCTCTTCTGATGTTAATTTAGCTGAGACACAATGCATCTGTCAATGTGGAATAATATTAACAGGAGAAATTTTTAGGATGTAAAGATTTTGATTGATTTGAATTTCCTCATTTATTTGGGTCAATGATCTAACATCATGTCTATTAATTTGGACTATTTTCTTAAGTTTCCAAATAACTTGTTCTTGGAATGACTTCCACAAAAGGTCAAGTTATCAATATGACTCACAAATATACCAATAATGGATCCACCTTCATCATGCCACAAAAGTAATACATTATTATAAGCACTTATAGTCCCTCCAAAACAAGTGTTGAAAGCAATAGTTGTTTGATTCTATGATACCAAGATCATAGTACATCATTAAGTCCATATATGTCCTTTTTTAAGGTGCTAAACAACAGAATTAGGTGATACATCCAATGGATAATTATCACTGGACAGTTGGATTCTCTGTAGAAAGGCAAAAGTTATGTTAATTGACTGCAACTCCAATGATATAGCAGCTACCAAAAATACTAAGTGAAGACATTTTACACTACAGATGGGGAAATATTTCCTAAGATTGCTTGTATTTTCTTAAAAACCTTTTGCAACTAAACATACTTTGCCTTTCCTTATTTCATTATTAAACTTTTCTCTGTGTAGATATTGTTTTTTGATTTTCAAAGGGGACAGCTTCATATACATCATTTTTAATTAAATTTTCCAATTCCTTTTGTTTGACATCTACAACCTCCTGATCATTTAAGAGAACTGCACTTTCAGGATATGGTAATTTATTCCAAAGTTCAATTTTATCCCAATTTACACAACTTGGTTCCTCCTCCTCTCAAACAATATGCACATTGATCAGGTTCTTATATTTTTTCCTAACTGTTTTGGTTATTAACTCTATACTTTAGCCTGTTTCTATTCATCCTCATCTCCAAGCTTGAACTTTATTTAAGAGTATCTTTTTGGCCTAAGAGTATAGTCTTTATGTTCACCATGAGCAAGGTTGGCACAGTTATCTGGTCCAGCTATATTACCCTCCACATAAATGAAAACAATTCCTTTGAAGATTTTGGAGTATTCTTAGGGTCAGAATAATCCTTATAATCAGCAACTTCCTCCAAGTTTCTTGGTTTATCTTGTATATTTCCTTGCTTTTTGTCTGACGTCAGTTTTTAGTGGAAACCCAACGGCTTCACAGATCCTCTAGTTTGATATATTTTTCAGATTATAATGAAATTATCTAGTTCACTAGGACTATTATTGACACCTACTGAAATAATTTACTCCAAGGATTATGTAAATAAACATCCAAATATTAAGATGATTTATAAGATTTGCATATTTGTTAATCTGCATTACATATAATTTTGATTTCATTTTTTACAGTTTATGTTTATTGTCTTGGCTAGTATAGATGGATTTTTCCTCACACAGTTATTCCCCTTCGACCCTAGTTACTTATGTTTACCTTATTTGCCTCCCTTTAGTATATTCTGTTCTTAGTGAACAGCTTTTCCCTTTTCACCATTTACTCTTCTGGTGTGCTGGACTTTGCGCCTATTTTATTTCTTTTCAAATCTGACGCCGTCCAAGTGAACATGCCTAATGTTCTTCTCCATCTATACAAGACTTCTTGGCACCACAGTAAGAGAGAAAACATTCTCTTTCTTTCATTTGCAGTTAATGTGCTATTTTAGCAAACTATTGCATTACACTCTCTAGTATATTTTAGCTGTTGTTTCCCCCTTTTATCGAAGTTGCCTGCTTAGATATATCGTGTATATATTCTATTATGATATACTTCTTCCCTTAGCTTTGCTGTATTCCCACGTAGATCGTTGCCATCATTTTGCATTGTCATGTCTATTTACCTCATATTACTTTGTTTTTATTTGTATTATTATTTCCCCACACACTTTACCATTGCTTCTACTCTTAGTAAGATACATTTGTCTTTACTGTCCCATGTTATATTAGCTTTATTCCAGAGAATACTTGCTAACTTTCACAGCCGCCTTCAGCTACAATATGTCTCCGTGACTTTGGCACTATTTTCAACCCCTTCTTAGTTTTACCTCCCTCGTAACCCCGGCGACTACACTCGTCCACCTTGGCTAAGGGTTTACTACTAAACTTCTTGCTCACTACTTTGTCTCCCCTTCCTTGTCTGCAACCATATTCAATCTCCCTGTCTCTTTGAGTAGTACTGCTATATCATACCTCATTTTGGTCAGTTACCCTTGTCTCTTCATCCGTTTCCCAGCATTCTTATCTTTCCCTACCCGTTAGGAATACCCTTGAATTTCATTACTTCATTTGCTGTGTCTGTCATGTGTCTTTTCTTTCCTTTCAGCTTTTTTCACCTTTCCTTCAGTGAATAAAGAATTATGATTCCACCACGGTTTTTTTGTACTTTGTTAGAAGAGTTAACCTACATGTAATAAAAAAACGGCCTCATACGTCTTGGATAGAATATAGACCGTCAAATTAGGAGGCGTGATATTTACTGTAATAATTTTATTCTTTCTCATGCCAGAAAAAAGTGTTTGTTTTTTACAGTTATGAATATTAAAGATATTTACTGATATCAATTTAGTCTAGCAGAAGGCTACAATAACAAGGGCACCCAGTAAAGAAGCAGTGGTCTAGAAACCTAGCTTGCTGACTATTCCTGAGGCAGATACAATTAAAGTAATGAATAATACATAATCAAATGTAAATAATGGCTGCCTGTGTTAGACAATATTATACTTAATAGAACATTTATAATAATCAAACTTGGTTTTTAAGATCTTCAGTCTAATATATTCATTAGCACTCAAGCACATCAGTATAATTTGATTTTTAAGTTGAAGTTTTTGAAAAAGAATTTCTTGATATAGATAAAAGAAAGAAGTTAAATAATTATTTAAAATTGTTTTTCTTGAGCAAGTTCTAATTAAGTGCGTAAGATAACATAACACAGAAAGTTAGAAATTGAAATGAACAGAGTATTATGTTATCACAGCAGGAAAAAAAAAAAACAAAGATGTAATGAAATAGATTTGTATATTTTAATCTCAAAAATGGATTTAAACAATTAAAAAAATAAATTAAAAAATAATAATATGGGCATTTTAAAATCTTAGTGTTTGCTTTTTTTTTTTTTTCTTTTTAAGATGAAGAATTTTGCAGTACAACCATTTAAAAAAAAATTCATATTTTATGAAATTTATTCAAAGTCATAGTAAAACTTGACAATACAACTATAAATTGAGCAGGGAGTTTCAAATTGATATAATTTCAAGTGTTCCTAAAAAAAGTTTTGCAAATTAAATTTTAATGATTTACTCTTACAAATTTTATTTCCCTTCAATTTCCTTTTCAAGTTGAAGATGAGGAACAAAAAGGAAAGAACTTAAATAAGAATTTACAATAAATTAAAATTGAAATAGAGTATATAAACAAACACAACAATAAAGTATCCAATCATAAAAGTCCATAATAAAACTGAATAAAATCTTAGTTCAGTCCATCCTATATAAAGGGATGGTAACATTAGGATTTTAACTATATTTACTGATTCTTCAAATACATTTTTAATATTTGATATTCTTTGGTATTTAAAAGCAACTGCATTGCAACACATACACTTGATAATGTCATGATTTAGTTAAAATACATACAAAGCTATTGCATAGATCTTTAGTATTTGTGTGAGATGTCATTTTTAAGAACCATTCATTTTTAGAAGGAAAAAAAGGTAAAACAGTATCCTAACAGAAATATGAAATAATCGTTCTAGTAATAATACAAAAAGTTTATAAAAGATAGAAAAAGTTATGTCTGATCAATAACATTCATTTTTTCATTCATTTTTCAGGTTGGACAATTAAATCAACTTAGATAAAATTGAAAGTAAAAACTACATTATTCCTACCAGCAAGTTGTCATTACAATACTCTCAAAATAGAATCTTTGCAATCAAATTAATTTAGAATTTGTTTACCTGGAAATTGAAATGAAGATTGCATAACCTGGCAAAAGGAGCAGCAATTATTCTGAATTTCAAACTAATTCAAGAATCTTACATTTAATACAAATTCATTTGTTATAATCATTGATTATCTCCCCTTCTTTCAGAACTGTTTTAGCCTAATAGACATATCACCATAAAAACAGTGTCTTTTTAAAAAAGGAAGAAACCCTAGAGAAAAAATCCCTTTCTAGCTAATATGCAGTAATAACAATGGCAGTTTAAAGGAGCAGTGGTTTGGGCTTTGTCATAATAAACATTACTTCTAAATCAAGTTTAGATGTCATCTAAATAGCTAAAGAGGTTTGCTCTTCTAAAAGCTATTTTAACATTACAGATAAAAGAAAATCTTAACCAAAGAACTTTCCACCCAATAAGTAGTGGGATAATATTCAAATTTTTACACATATGCCCACATATTCTTGATGTGTCTTCATTCTTATATTCTGTATGCATCTTTGTTCATCTTTATAAGTATTTACCTAACCCTTCCACATGGGCAGGATGTGACATGTGTTTTTTTTAAGCAGAGATTAACAGGTTTGAATTCAGAGTTTTCCTTCTCCTAGACTGGTTGTCATACCAAGAGTAAAGAATCTAGTTTGCCCTACTATTTTACCCTACCTGGAGAATATTTGGATTCATACCTTTCCCAAGGGTATTAGCGATATATGAATTGCAAGCAGCATCATCCCAGATTTGAATCAAGTTACTGTGTCCATTTCCTATGATGATAACCATTACATGATGAGTGCCTTCATAATATATATTCATGTTTAGAAAAAAGGTTTATAGCTTTATTTGATTATATTATTAGTTAGTTTGTACTTAATTTGTTACATTTTCAAAATTCTGTGAAAATATGCTATATAGAAAACAAAACTTTTGTCGATAAATAACATTTGTTTTTCTTTTTTACACATACTAGCAAATATATGCACCCTCCGGGTGCAAGTATTTAAGTTTTGATATAATAAAATATCATTAGGCTAATGAAACTGACTAAGAATGCAGATAAAAATATCTGCAACAGAGGGTATAATCGAAAAATAGAACAACTTTGAAACTAACTATTCCATCATTTTCCATTATCATTGGTAAATTTCCTAATTTAACTATTTAGTTAAAATAGGAAGTAATGGATAATATTACAGTTATTTCTTCTTGTAAATAAATATCTTTTAAGATTTATCCACGAGATTTTTGTTTATATTCTTAAGATAAAACAAACAATTAGAAATCAATAAAATATGCAAATTAGCCTTCTCGTTCAAACTGTAAACCGCTATTTTATTGTATATATAAATACAATTGCATGTTATTAGTGCGTAGATATGGTCAACAGTATTAATAATGTAAAAGAATGAAATCATGGAGAATTTGACGTAAATAATTAAGGGAATTGTGACTTGAGTAGTAATATAGTTTCGGTTACAGACAGAAAAACACACAATCTCCATTATAATAAGATATACCATATAGTAAGGTATTAGTGCTATGTGAAATGCAAACAACATCATCCCAGATTTGAACTCGGATCACTGTATCCTTTTTCTACGATGATAATCATTACACCACAAGCACCTTCATGTTTATATGTTAATAATTTACTCTCATCATTAAAGTGTTTAACCTCTTATCATTTACATTGCTTTTATATATGCACTACTGAATTCATTCCTCAAATCGAAAATGGCTGACTACTTTAGCATTCCCAAACTTTACATTGGTTCTTATATTCAGAGCTAGTGCTAGGGTCTCATCCTCCTACCTGATTCTATGATAAGGAAGTACTACATAACAATTTTCATATAGTAGTATTCATAGAAAATATATGAAACCCACCCTCCTGGGGGCATCAAGCAGTGCATTTTTAACAGTTACAAACTAACAGTAAATGGTATCAATACAGGAAACAATGCTAAGCATTTGAAAATGGAGATTATCAAAATAATACATAGTAATTTTGAGCAGATCATCTTATACCTTCCATTATTATTAATATAATAATATGAATATCACTATCAATAGTAACAACATGAATTTAACAAACCCTTTATTTAGCACTTTAAACAGATCAACCTAATAAAATCAAATTAATCTAATTTATTCCTTTTTATTTACTGAAAATCCTGAAAGGTTTAAGTGAATTTATTTTATGAGTTTAAATGAAAGTGAAAAAACTATTAGAAATTGTTTAAAACTATTAATTGTCTACCTATGTCTCATCTTAATTGTTACATTTGCATATACACAAAATATAACAACTGTTATAGGACAGAAGTAGTACATATAAATAAAATTTTATTGACTTTCAAAGTTTGTTTTAACAACAGAATTCAATGTGTTGCTATATTCCAAAATTTAAAAAAAAAGTCTTTGGGTCACTATGCCAAGTAATTCCTCTTCATGGTGCCTCCTCTCCAAGTAACACATGGTAGGCTGTACTGGGTTGCACAGTACCAGTAGTAAGAAATGATTTCCAACCTGACTCAATTCAGCAAGTTACCAAGTCATCCTGACACATTAGTAGGGGTTTGAATTTAGTTTCATTCTCCTAGACCAGTTTACCTCAACAACAAAGCTAGTGATTCCAGTCTGACCTACTGTTTACCCATAACTGGAGGCAGAAGAGATGGTTTCATGTCTTTTCCCAAAGGTATTAGCTAGAAGTGATATGAAAACAGCTGCATCCAGTATTTTAACTTTATTCCCAAAGTCTATTTCATACAATGATAACCATTATTCTTTCTTGGCTTGGAATTCAATTCCCTGTACTAGAAACATTGAGCAAGGTTTATAAGGTTTTATATTAAGGTTGGGAGTAAATTTCCTAATAAAACATTTTATACATATTCAAAAATTAAGTTTGCAAGGTGTTGCTTCAGCTGAAGAAAACTTAGAATTTCAACATAGAATTTCAAACTGATCCCATATGGCTTACTTATTCTAATATACAATAAAACAGAGTAAGCATAAATTATATAAGTGATGATTTGTATTAAATGAAGCATATATTTTAACTCATCATATTACACTGATGCTACATATTTTAGTGGATAAGTTATATATTATAAAAAGTCATTATATAAAACAGTTGGCTAAAGATCTTTCCAAAATCTTGATACCATTGACAGCATTAACCAAAATAATTAACTAATTGTAAAAGTATTTTAGCTTAAGAACTGATTTAAAAAAATGAAGACATTGAAGAAATTCATAACTAAGGTTATTTCATCAAGATAAGGAAACAAATAATTTTTTTTAAAAATCAACAAAATTACAGAAAATACAAAAAACACATTTTAAAAGTAATTAGATATACTATTAATAGTTTTTAATCAAAAGAAAAACAAAAATTTCATTCTTTATTACTGTTAGGGAGAGTTATCTCCCCCTAACGATTCGAACTGGACTCTCTAAAGAGGAGGGAAAAACAGACTGCACAGCAGATCAGAACCGAGCAGGTCATACACTCTCATCCTCATCAAGCTAGAACTCTAATCCAAACCCATCCACTGTATTCCCTGTCAGTGAAGCATAAATAAAACAAGTATTGTTATTGTTAATTTCCCTGTTTTTATTATCATTTCTGTTATCCCTACATCTCGGATATAACAATTACATATACCAAATTAGATTAAAATAGTAACAAACAATAGTTGTTTTTTTTATAAGAATCAGTTCAACTCATTTTCATAAGTAACTCTAACATAAGTCATTCTATTATCAAGGGGTATATAAAATTAGATACATATAGTGATGTGAAAGCTGATTTGGTAATGGTTGTTTCGTAAAATAAAATTCAATTATGAGAAAATTAATTTCTCTCATCAGGGATTGTTTTTTAAATTCTCTTTAAAAAATTTGTAAATTATTAAAAAATTACAAGTGACAAGAATTTTTTTTTGTGTTTTTTTGATTGAATACATAGAAAAATACTTTTTTTAAAAAAAAGGGGAAAAACAAAAACAAGATGTAATTTTCAAAAAGAGCAAAATGTTTTTCATTAAAATATTTCCAGTGAGTAAAAAGTTGTAATGGCCATGTTTTTTTTTTAGCTTAGAACTAGTCTCTTTATTTCTATTGTTTAAGTAATCAATGAAAATACCCAATCATGCAATTAAAGACGATGATGTAACTTATCTATAATAGTTACAGGTGTATAAGTATTTGCTTGAATAAACATCAAAAGATGCATCAATGATGTGAAGAGAATATATTAGAGCTGCTCTTTTTTGAGATTTTTAAAATTCATATCAAAGTGAAACATTAACAGATTTCAAGTGACCAGAAGATTTTTTTCATTGTCATATTTGTTATTTCTTATAAGAAAATTAATTTCCTTCTTTAAAAAATTTCTAAAAAATCAGGGTTTTCCTCTCTTGTCCAACACTAAACTCATTCATTAAAATCAATCTCTAAAAACAAATAGAATAAAAAATGAATGTGCAATTATGACATTTACAATACTGCCATTTTGAAATGAAAGTATTTACTTATTTTTCTTTAGGATTTATTTTCAGTGTCACTTCAGAAGATTAAGAAAAATATTTTAATTTTCAGATATTCTGCTTTTTATTTAACATGATATAAAAAGGCCTTTTCCAATAAGATTTTTTAGAATAAATCATAAAAAATAATACTAGCTTCCAAGCTAGACTCAAATGAACCCATAAAAAGATACATATCAAAATCAACCACTAATATGAGTTGGAATTTCAGGAATTAAAAAAAAAGTGATGGTGACAAAACATGTATTACTATAAGATTATAAAATAGTACTAAAATTTTTAACAGAGGTTAGAAAAAAGCAACTGTGATAATTTAGCATACAGAATTGCTAATTTTTTGTAAAACTTCAGAATATTTTATTGAATAAAATTTTGATTCATATAGTTCGTTATAACCAGCCTCTAATATGTCAAAAAAGCTGAATGTTGCAGAAACATTTTTATTGCATTCACAGTTAGGCAACACAACCTTTCTGACAAGAGTTGATATTTTCATATTCCTTAGTTTTTGTAAAAAAGGCTTTTATACAAAATTAATTTAAAAATAAACAAAGCTTTTCTAAATTTTGTTTTTGTAAAACAAATGGGATATTCTTTGGATGGTAAAATATTTACATCAACGTTATAAAATAACAAACCAGGACAAGTGTCATGTTATTCTATTTTGGTATGAAAGATTAAGAACTTGTATCAATGAGTTATAATTATAACTCAGGAATTGTATCCTTACCAACAACTTCGTTTTTATGTGTGTTCGGGGTGTTTTTCAGTATATTTTGATTAGTTTTCAAGTGATATAATGTCATGGATCATAATCAATATTTAGAGAAAAGATCACGTGATAATGACTGAAAAATAACAAATAAAAAAAAAAGAAAGAAAGACAAACAGAAAAAAATCGAAGAGGATGTTAACTTGAATAAATTCCAAACAAGAAAGGGAGCAAAAAGTTCTTAATTATTAATGGGAGTAGTTACATTTATGTTTTGAGTTACACCAACACTGTGTCTTTCTTGCGGAGATAGAATTACATATACATTCTCTATTTAAAATATGTATATTTTGGCAGCATTTTTGCCTTTATGTTTTGTTGAACATGACAGACAGGTTTCTGATTTTTTCAAGTCGTCTGGTCAGTTTTTTAATGTCAGGATAGAGTTGGTTGATAAGTCCACTGAAGTTTTTACCACAAGTACTTTTGGCACTTTGTCGTACTCAGTTTATCTTACCACCTAGTGTGTTAAAAAAACAAACAGCAACCAACATGACTACTCTACACCTGAAGATAGCACTACAAATTGACAAAAGTATTTGTGATAAAACCTTCAGTGGACTTATCAACTAACTCCACCCCAATATCAAAAACTAGCCAGATATCTTGAAAAGATTGGAAAGAAACTTGTCAGACATGAAATATCCATCATATCCATCAAAACATTCTCTATTTAAGAATATGTCATTAAAAATTTTGTGAAACATGAACTCAATGTAAAGAAAATGGTTTTAAATATTAAAAAAAAATGGTGGGAGATTGGAAGATAAAAAAAATTAAGGCAGAAATCAAATTGGTTAAAAGACCAAATATTGTAGGCAACTGCCAAATTTGTTGCAATAATAAAGAGTTATTCCTTAGGTATCAAAGGATCAGTCTCATTGTCATGTGAACTTTCATTGATTGTATGAGACACTTCACTGTGTGCAGAAGCTTTGTTGTGCAAGATTGCCTGTTGCCTCCGACGCTGTGACCGACTTTGATTCAATACTTTTCCCTAAAAAAAAAAAATTTTTTTAAATTAAAAAAAGAAATAAAGAAAAATATAGTCAGCAATTTATAATTCAATGTTATAAAAATTTTGGGAAGCAAAAGAGAAATCATAAAGTTTATGTATACATAGAATGGCTCATCCTTGTACTTTATTTGCATGCAAGTTTAGATATGATTAGTCATATTTTCTGAAGATTTGAAGTACAATTAGAACGATTTACTTTTTAATGAGGAAAAAAAGTTGGCAAGAGTCATAATAAAAATGCAAATTTAGAATTTTATTAGAATAAAAGCAAAATTTCAAATAAGTTTCGCATGAAGGGTGAATTTTTCTTTTAACTTGAAACTTAATTTCTCTTTTTCTGTAGGTGAAAAAAAAAAGAAAAAAAAAAAAGATGAGTATTATCAGAGCTCTGGGATCTAGACAAAAAAGAAATCCTTTACAAAATCTTACACCGGTCTTAGCAGCAAAAGTTTCTAAGCATAAAAAATGTTGCTATAAATTAATACCTAGGTCTCTCTTTCCCTCATTCACCGATTTTTTCAATTGTATCTATAGTACCTGTTGTACTATAAGTCTTTTTTTTTAAACTGTCCTTCAAGTCAATTTTAGCAACAGTTGGTGTTGTTCTGTTTATTATTAGTTTTTTATGTTCACAACTTATTTAGAGTTGTTTGTTGATTCTTCAGGATTGCTAGTTCTTTGTCAGTGACTTCCCAAGATCATATCCAAGTCACAGCACCAATTTGTAAAAATAACAGGGTGGCACTCAAATATCTGTTGGGGAATACAATCATTGATCATGGACTACTTTTAGCCAGTGATCCCTCCATCAATGTAGTATCTAAGATCAGGATTTAAATGTTCCTAGGCCATTACCAGATGAGAATCACAATTAATTAAAATTGACAAATTCTGGAAGTTTAAAATAATGATAAAGAAACCAAATAATGTTATATATTGATGGGTTAACCGTCAGTTTTGGATGGTTAGTGTAGAAAATAGATTTGAATTCAAATATTATTTGAATTCAAATCTGGATGGTTAGATTAAGTGACACTTAATAACCTTAGCTTGACCTCAATTTCCTGTTACAAGTTAACTGTGAGGAAGGCTTTTAGTTATTTAGTCAGCATGTTGCCATAATGTAAGGACATATCCAGCAGGGCTCAGCCAAGACCTATGAAATATAAGGCCTGTTCTCTCAAAACCTATTTATGTGTGACGTCACCAAGATTAGGCCTAGAACGAAACACCAAACAGGCCCACAAAATAGACAAACACACTTAATGACGTCAGTTCACCCAAGTGTTTTTAAATATTCAACTTTTTCTTTTAAATATTCAATTAATTTTATTTTATAAACAAAAATGCCTCTTGAGTTCGTGGTCCCTTTTTGTAATGAAAATTATAAAAATGGCCCAAAGGTTAGTGTTTTTTCGTTTCCAAAAGATAAAGAATTATGTGAAAAATGGATCTATACTATTAAAAAACAAAATGTTTTTCCAAGAAAATTTTCTTCCGAGAAAAAAATAGTAAGGTAACTTTTTGTTTTGTATCAAAACTAAGTAAATTTTAATTGAAACTTTAATAATGAAATTATTTTCAAGTCTTTGTAATTCACAAAATCAAGTTTAAGATATTAAACTCACTGTCTTATAAAGGTAAAAAGTTTTTACATTTATAAAACAGCGTGTTTAATGTTTTACTAAAAACTCATATTCTAAAAGTAAACTATAAAGAAATTTTCAATATAAATTCATTAAATTCATAAAAATATATATATGTAAAAAATTCTCACTTTATTTGTACATAGTTTTTTCACTAAAAATTTTTTGTTGAATTGATAAATTATATTCCTTAAAAATATCAGAACACTCTTCATTTTTCCTAGAATTATAAAAAAAATGCTTCATATGGTAAATTTTTGCTGACAAACTTTTCATAATATTTTTACAAGGATTTAAAATAGGTTTTGGTTTTTACAATACTTAGGTATGTGAACTACATTTTTGACTGGAGGACATAAGGAAAGAATTATTGGCCTTTGACAAAAAAAAAACAGAGGCAACAATTGAAGTTAAAATTCAACAAACATATCTTTATGATGTGGCTATCCCAAGAATTTTCCCAAACTGTCCCTGATATTTATCTTCATCAACCATCTTTAGAGAGTCACCAGATTCTAGGAGAATTCTGCCCTTAAAAGTGCTTTACATCAAAGTATTAGTGATGATTTAGCATATAAAAAGCAAAAGAAATTACATGATATTAATGATCTGGAAGGTAAATTTTATTTTCTTGATAGAGATTATTGGAGTGTTGTTAGACAGCAAGAGACACTTATTATATGCAGCATCATAAAAAAAACATATCCCAAAATCAATCTGTCTTTTTCTTTTTAATCGAGTCTAATTTTGCAGTTCATGTGTTTTGTAGGGATGTGAAAATGAATATGATAGGAAACAATAAAATTCCTAAGCATGTAAATGACCAAAATAATCTTGAAACGCTAATAGAAAACAAGAAGAAAATGGACACAGAACAACAGCAAGTTAAACCTCAAAGTATGATTTTTATATTAAAATTAATAATGTCATTTTTGATATTGATACAAGATGAATCAAACAAATATTTTAATTCAATAAAATTTATATATGAGCAGCTAAACTTAATGACACAGAATTAGCTTGATTAATCAACAGAAATGATAATATTTTCTTCATTGTTATTTAACTGCTCCCCTAAAGGGTACAGATTGTTAAGAGACAACAAAAATATAATTTTACCTAAGTATTCAACCATTAAAAGAGTAACATCATCAACATATATGAATCCTTTAATTGAGCAACATGATGACATATTCTCATGTATATTAAAGTTATGCCAACTAAATGTCTTAAAGCTGAGAATTTATTTGATATAGATTAAACATAATAATTGATTTAGAGGAGATAGGCTTTCATGCATTATCAATCATAACAGATAATAATGCTATAAATAAAAAAGCTATATCTTGCAGTCCACCAAAGCTTTCCATTGTATATCCACATCCATTTGTTAAGTCTCAACCTCTTTTCGTCCTATTTAACGCAGTCCATATATTAAAATGCATTAGAAACAATTGGCTTGGTCAAAAAGATGCAAATAAATGCATGCTGTTTCCAAAATTTTGTCATAATGGAAATCATGAATTAAATAGTATCCAAAGTGCCCCATTTTGTACCTTACAGAAACTTCATGCCCTGGAATCTCAGTCAATTTTGAAATATTGTTATAAATTGACCTCAAAAGCTCTTTCTCCTATTAATCTTGAAAGGTAAAATGTTAATTTAGTTCTGCTAATTTTTAATGAGTACACTATTCAGGGATTATTGACGTTAGGAAAACAGGAATGTTTGCAGAAGTTGCAGAATATATAAACAAATTTTATATTTGGTGGACAATAATGAATATAAAAACACCATATAAGGGCTTAGAAATAAATACTGTAATCCACTTAGAATAAATGAAGAACATTTTAGATTTTTCTCTGTATTCTGTGACTGGTTAAAATCTTGGAATAGCATTTCTGGAAATAATGGAAAATTAACAAAGGAAACCTTCACTGCTTTGCATCATACAACCTATTCATTTCTAGAACTGACTAAGTATTGCATGGAAGAATTGAAAATGTTATACATATTACCTGGCCAATTTTAAACTTATCACCTTGAAGCAAGGTTTGGTCAATACCAGCAACTTAGTGGTGATCAGTATAATATCTTGATATGGCAAGTGTTTGAGTGTGAACAAAAAATTAGAATGCTATCAGTTTTAAAATTGAGGTTAACAATTAAATAGCAATGCATTAAAATTGATTTAAATAATTTATAAGAGCCAAATTGGGAGGAAGTGACAGAGCAGCATAAGTTAGATGTTTATAAATTTAGCATTGATGTCAATGAAGATGATGTTAATAAATGTAGACAAGTTCTTCCTGTAATACTATATTTAGCAGGTTATTGCTGTTATGCTGTTTTAAGAAAACTAAATACATAAGTTGCAAAAACTTAATATCTAGAAGAGATAAAGTGGAAGAAATACCTGAAATAAACAGCTATTTTCAGGGGATTAATAGCGGTTCTCTCTTATATCCTAATTATATAACTACAAATTTTGTTCTATATAATTATTTAGTCATTTGTAAGCTGAAAAAAAAAAATCATTCTTTTCTTCATTCAGTAAGGGCCGGGTTAGCTCAGTCGGTAGAGCGTTTGGCTAGAAACCACAAGGTTCCTAGTTCAATACCGGCCCTCGCCAACTCAGCGTATGAGTAGCACAGGGATCTGTGCGGTAAAGTGAGGAGCTGATGGTAGGTGTGGCGCTCCACCTCAGATGCTAAAATAATCTCCTTGGTCTAGCGCAAGTGAAAAGGGGATAGACTCCCTCGCTGTCTGGCTGATACCGACATTAAGCCGCCCCGACGACTTTACTTCTTTTTACTTATAACATTGAATGTTTTTGTAGGTCATCAGCTTCTTTTTAATGTTGACTATTGTGATGAGGGTCATAGTATAGAAAAATAGAAAAGATGTTTATCTTGCTCTACAAATGCTCTTTTAAATAATTTTTGTTCTAGAGAAAATAATAATACCATTAATAACAATTTAAGCAAAAAAAAAAAAAGAAGAAAACTTCAAACATTCATGCATTTTATATCTGTAACCTATTTTTCAATAAGTATTATTTGATTTTTTAATCTATTGTTTGTATCTAATTTATCTAGTTTGTATTTATATTTAATTTTTTCTATCTATTCACCATTTACCTGTAATTTGTTTGTCAGTTTATCTAGTAATTGATTATTTGTTCCTTTATTCATAATTCAGTTGTGCCTGTATTAAGTAATAATCACTTGATAATTACAATATTGTAATTTTATAGAATGATTATTAAAAAAAAAAATGCAAATCAAAACAATGCTGATTATAATTTATTTATATGATACATTTGATATATTCCGTGGGACCTCACATCAGTGAGGGGGGCAGGTGTGCAAATAAAACCGTTGAGAGGAAGGCCCTGAAACGGTGCACATTCTCTCCTGATGATTCCAAAACCAAATGCATATAAAAACAAACAAAACAAAAGAATCATGAAATTGAACTTCTCGTCGGTTTTGCTTTTAGAATGAGGAGCATTTTACAGCCGCTCGCTTTATGGTGAGTTTCCGTTACTTATCAAGTAACTTTCTTCTTCAGACCTATGGCTAGTCCGTTGACTTTCAGGAATAGACTGAATGGCTACTGGGGACAGACCAGTTGACACTTGGAAAGACAGGGGACACAGGGAAAGACCAGATGATCTCACTGGGCCAGCAGCCCAGAGTTCATGTAACATACGCTAAAAAGAAACGTAAAGAAGAATGCCCTCAGGATCCACCGAAAGGGAGGGAGGATGATGGATCAAATCGGAATGACCGACAACGAACCAGGAATGAAAAACGGATCATGACAAAAGAATATAGTATGGACTTCCCATATTCAGTTCCCTAAAAGAAGCAAAGATTCACCGAACAAAAATGGGTTGTGCTTCTCAGATAGCGACTCAAGAGCAGCGCGCTGTCATTGCAGATAAGACGTCGGAAAACCAAAGCCAGGATGCAAACCACAGTGCTGAGGATATCCAAGCTGTTGTATAGAAAGATCAGACTCAACCCAAACTGCCGAGAATCAAATTTCCACCAGTGAGCGATTTGGAAGCTTGGAGCATGCTTGACCACATCATAAGCAAGACACTCTACAAAGAACTGGGAAAGAAGAAGTTTAATCACCGACTAAATGAAAGAGGACATATCATCTACAGGGTCTGCAAGAAAATCTTCAGTGTGAAAGAGACTATCAGTAACCCACCAGCCAAAAAGAACAGACGGCAAAGATTGATGCAGGATCTCAGGAATAAAAAGAAAAGCCTAAAAAAGCAACTTCGCTCTGCCAATTTTAATGAAAAGGAAGGTCTGCTTAAAATCTGGCAAGACCTTAAAGAAAAACACAATGCTCTCAGCAGAGCGGAAAACCTGAGAAAAAGACGAGTAAAATGAAGAAAAGAGCAAGCGCGTTTCTTTCAACAAACAAAATACGCAAGGAACATATTTGACCAGCCGAAATCAGGGGTGCTCAAAACCGAATGGAATACCTTTCCTGCTATATAAAAAATGTCCCAATGTGTTGAAATGGCTACATACTAACCTAAAGTTAGCTTGGAAACATTCTCACATCAGCGACCAGTGGATGATTGGGGATGGGGTGTATATACCCAATGAACAGAACTTGAGGGACATCAACCAATTCCGTCCAATCTCACTCCTCAATGTAGAAGGAAAAATATTTTTTGCTGTTTTGGCATCAAGACTAACCAGATACCTCCTCACAAAAAAGTATATTGATACTTCTATGCAGAAGGTGCTGTTTAAAAACATCTTTTCACCGTTATTCAGTTGTATATTTGATTATACGATACATTTGATATATTCCGTGGGACCTCACATCAGTGAGGGTGGCAGGTGTGCAAATAAAACCATTGAGAGGAAGGCCCTGAAACGGTGTACATTCTCTCCTGATGATCCCAAAATCAAATGCATATCAAAAACAAACAAAACAAAAGAATCATGGAATTGAACCTCGTCGGTTTTGCTATTAGAATGAGAAGCATTTTACAGCTTGCTCACTTTATGGGGAGTTTCCGTTACTTATCAAGTAACTTTCTTCTTTAAACTTGGTTTCAAATTTATATTTAATATATTTATTTATATTAATTGTAATTTGTTAATCTGTTTATTTATTAATTGATTGTTTGTTCCTTTATTCATTATTCAGTTGTTCCTGTATTAAGTAAAAATCACTTGAATATTCCAGGTCAAATGGATAATTGACATGGAATTATCCATGTCAAATCATTCAGAGAAAAGTAAAATTGTCACCCACCCCCTTCAATTTTTCTGAAATTTTGTACAGGACTATGTTAACATTAAACAATCTCCCAAATTTGAGCTTCCAATTCCAAAAATTGGTGGAGTTATGTCGATTTTTAGCTCTCCAATTTTGGTGGGGATGGCGAAATATGGCGACTTTTTGTAATCTATTTTTGTCTGTAAAATGAGTTCTAGAGCAACTAAAAATTGGTTTATAAAAGCATTTTTGCCCATGAAATCCAAAAATATTATTAAAAAAAAGTCTTAAAGTCAACCAATTTTAAGTTATTGAGGATTTCTGAATTTTTCCTAGCAAGATCAATATCCCAATGTGGCACTGAATCTAAGACAAAATTTTTTTCTATTATTATTTCACATATATTGAACATTATTTGTACCAAAAAGAGAGTATGATATTTGCACTGAACTGAAGCTACAACATCAATTAAAATTTTTCAAATCAGAAATCCTTAATAACTTAAAAGTGGTTTAGTTTAAGACTTGTTGATGGAACTTTTGGATTACTTGGGCTAAAATGCTTTTATAAACCAATTTTTAGGAGTAGGGAAGATCTGGAACCCTTTTTACAGACAAAAATAGATTACAAAAAGTCACCATTTTTCACGACACCCCACCCAATTTTGGAGAGTCATGTCAATTTTTTGAATCAACATAACTCCACCAATTTTTGGAATTGGAAGCTCAAATTTTGGGAATTGGCTAACTTTAAGATAGTCCATACCTGGACAAAATTTCCGAAAAATTGAAGTGCAAAATTTTAACAAATTTTTTGCAAAAGCTTTGGTTCTGAGCAAATATCAAACTATCTTTTTGGTACAAATAAACTTCAATACTTGGTTACTTCTTGCTAACTTGTCTGGCTGTTTCCTCTTCTTCTCTGGCTAACATCTTGTTGTCTAGTCTTCTAACTGCTTCTTCCTTTTCTTAACTAAGGGCTTCTTCTTTTTCTTAACTAAGGGCTAACTTTAGTCATTGTAATTAATTAAATGAATTACAAGACTTTTATTTCTTGATCAAGTTTCTTTATTTAGTCTAGCCCATATCTTCTGTGCGGATGAAAGTCAACCTCAGCAGTTACACATCTATCTTGCCGGTCAAAACTAAAATCTAAATCTAGTCACGTGTTTCTCGTAATGCGTTCTCCAGAGACCAGGGGGTGTATAACCGTCCTGGTAGTTTTCCACTCCCTGATCTTGAAGCCAACAGCCCCCAGTTACAGGGTCTGTCAATAATTTATAACACTATAAATTGTAACACTATTTCATAGGCCTGAATGCTAGGCCTACATGTTGTGACATACTTCAATGAACTGGCCTTAACTTTATAGAGGCAGTGGTTCAGCCATGTGTGGTTAACATTAAATTAAAAAAATGTGATTCACAAAAAAAAATATGCCTTGAATTTGTCCCTAAAAACAACGACAACCAAGATATCACCAACATCTTAGAAGACATCAAGCAAAGAACCTTGAAGAAGTAAGAAGTAAGACCAAACAATCCATCAATGAATAGATACCACACCAAGGCCATGAATCAACTAAATGCTACTCCAGACAACAGAAAAAGTGAGTACAAAGTAAGAAGATTTAGTATGGGAGATATAGCCATGGATATCTCTCATAACACAGAAGTAAGAAAGTGCTACTCAGAAAGATATGTAAAAGATTAGATTAAATATGAGAGACAAAACCACAGGTATCCCTCTCATAATACAGATATACCGTCTATATAATAAGATGGCTATATAAAAATGATAGCAACTGGGTGTTGTTTGTATTTATCATTGCAGGTTATAACTTCTCACAGGTATATTCTATACATAACATGGCTGTGGGGAGAATTTTACCAGATAGACTTCTCATGGTTTATTGGCTTGACAAGAGATTGAACTTCCTATTGATCTTGATCTTGACTAATCAATGAGACTACATTCACTCGTCTGAAAGAATTACCTCACTATCAGTTAATTCTAGCAGTTGACATATTAGCCCACTGTTGGTCTCTATATTGTGTTAGGGTTTGCCTTTTACCATTATTCTGCCTTCTCACTTGTGTGAAGGAGAGATTAACCAAATGGTGATGAAAGAATATAAGAAAAATATAAAAATAATACAAAGAGATATTCTCCAGTATCTTCAGGGTATGAAAATGTCAGTTTTGAGAGATGCGATTACACATTAGGATTGTGTGAGAAATTCAAGAGACCATGAAAGTCTTGAAGAAACTGCCAATTCAAAGATGTGGGTATCAGGTGGCCTAAGAATTTCTAAGAATTCTTTTTTTGCTAGGCTGCTTTTAACCAATGAGTCTTAAGGGCTTGTGACATTGACAGACAGGGATTGGGTTTAAATAGGTACTACCAATCTGTACACTCATATTCGTTTTAAAAACAAACTAAAATTAATTAAATCAATTATTTAAAGTAAAATCTTTGTTTTAGTAGAAAAGTAGTAACATAATGAGCATCAGTAAAAAAAGCAAAATAATACTATATTTGTAATTTATTTTTAATACATTTTAAACAATTAAATTTTGCTAAAAATGGCTAAGTGAAGATTTATGATGCACTCAAAACAAACCCTCTTATGAGAATTTTAAAACATTTGTAAAAGTTTCTTCTTAGAAATCAATAACAAAACTCATTAAATACACTATATACAGAAAAATTTCTAACTTGTTGATATTTATTTAAATGTAATATATTTTTTTTGTTCCAAACATGTTCATATAACTTGTTTATTGTTAGTAGGTAAACCTTTTGTAGGGAAAGAAGTTTAGCATGATATGCCCACATCTTCGGGAGCCTATAAGTGACAAGTCACTAACCCAGATTGATAAACAAAAAAAATCAGGGAATTAATTGATTTTAATAAAATTTTCAGTGTTGATTGATCAACAAATTCTTTCTTCTAAATTACTGAATCATTTCAATCAAACTGATTCAAATGGAAATAAATCGAAATTCTTTAGAATAAATATTACCATTCCCACCACCTATATGTGCCTTAAAACAATTCATATACCTAATTGATAGATAAAATTCATTTAAAATATGAAATGCCTAATTTTACATTTTTAAATTTCCTATTTTTATATTCTAAAAACAAATATTTATTTAATAAAAAGCCTACTTTTATTATCTAATAATTTTTGGTGAAAACTCAATTGAAAAGTTATGCCCCCCCCCTTTAAATAGAACAAATATTGATGTATAATTTTTTCACTGATAATCTAAGTCATAAACAACAGATAAAAAAAAAAAATCTCCCCCAAATTTAAAAAAAAATTTTTTTCACATTTAAATTTCAGATTTTCAGTACTTATTTTCTACTTTGAAATTTTTTTTTTTCTTCTATTCACACCTTTGGTCTTTTGTCTTTTTATTCATACAGTAATTAGTTTCAAAAGTATATAACTCCACTAATACTTTGCACCAAAAAAATAAGATGTGGGGAGTAAAAATTAAGTGACATGAAAAAAATCAGAAAGTTTTTATATAAAATAACTAAGGAATTATAAAAATCATTCGTTGATAAACTAACACTGAAAATTTCATTAAAATCCGATAATTTCCTGATTTTTGGTAAAGATTTTTCAATCAGGGGGGGTTAATTTTATTTTGTAAAATACGTCTGTAAAGTCAAAATTGGCAGTACCTAGTATAAACAGAGAGGAGAAGAGGAAGAAGGCAGAACAACCACAATTTCAGCACTAATTTACATTTTCTTCTCCACTCGATCATTGGCTTGTGTAAGAATCTTAATCTCAATCTGCCCATATGTGTGCTTGTTAAAGACTGGCTGTCAGTACATTGTTGAAACCATTTGAATTTGATGTTGTAGAGTACAAATGGACTGTCCCATTAAATAATGGAGGCTTCAACAGACAAGCACTAAACTACACAAGTTATCTTTCCATTGATAAGAGCCTAGTCTTTAGAAAACGGGGAATTCATATTCACACTTGATACTGGAAAGTAACTGAGTGTTGATACTACTTCATTGTTGTTACTGTACATGCAGCTGCAGAAAGGATTTGGTTGAGAAGTGGAAACAAGACATGGCATCTTTACCAGACGTGGCTCTTGATTTAATTGCTCAACTTATGCAACAGATAATAAAGCTACAGAGGGAAACTATTGCCCTTTGGAGAGATGAAACACAATACAAATGTCCAACAGAAAGAAACCAGACCGTCCTGTTATTGAACCTAATGCAACCAACAATGACAGGGCATTATTCCTTATTGATCTGGTATGAGAAGAAGTGTTTGCTTACTGATAGTTAAAATACATAATGAACTAAGAATTACATGCTCACCTGAAGTCAACAGGCTCCTTTTCGACCTTATAGGTTCTGAAACCTTAAATTCAGCTACTGAGGGAAGACTTTTGTCACATCTGATTTGTCGTGGTAAAAGGCTTACACAAAGAAGTTCACCGGCAAATCTTTCATTCCACATGCCAGGCAAAAGATAAATCAATTACCTAGTTTTTAGCAAGGTTACGAGCCCAAGCCAAACTTTGTTCGTTCCCAGTTGATTGTCCCAACACAGAAAGCTGCAAACAGCAAGTCAACTACTCAGGCAACATGATAGCCAGGCAAATGATTGCAGGACTCACCAATAAGGAACACCAGTTGAATTTTGACTGAACCTGCCAACCTTACTACACTTGAGCAAAAGTCCGACTGACTTGTTAGCTTGGAAATGAAGGGCAAATGAGCTTCATGGTTACAAAATGAAGTCAGCCCATCAACAGATATCTGGTTACAAGTGCAGGGTGGCTCAACAACCCTATAAAAATAAAATATCAGCTTCTTTGCTGAATAAAAATCCTTGTGTGAGTTGTGGGAAGACATCTCACCCTGGTGGGTCAATTAGTTAAAGATATTGCCCAGCAGCAAAACTGGTATGTCATAATTGTGGGATTAGAGGCTACCTAAAAAAAGGTCTGTCGGAAATCCGCTAAAGCTGGATTCAAAACCACCAACAGATCAACATGGTTTATTCACTTTTTCACACTAGTTTGAAAGCCCTCCTCCCATTCATTATCCTGGAAGATCAACACAGTGCCATAAAACTAGTTTGACATCATCTGGGGGCAGTACCATATCTTTTGTGGAATGGGGAGCAATTTAAAGCAGGTGTCCCAGATTCATCCTTGTTGCTGACAATAGAAGGGACCATAATACATTGAATTCACAGGTAATTTGGGCACACTCAGACTAGTACAATTAGCCATGGTAGTCATCGCATCCTCACATTCACCGGTACAGAGGTTCAAACTTGTTCAAATGGACCAGAGATATTAAAACGGTTCAGGTTCCTGGAAAGATATATCGTACAAACTAGTCATCAGATATGAGGTATTACAAATAACCAGTTTGATATAACGGGCATATTGTTCATGCATATAAGAAAAGGTTTCAGAGAGATATGACAGATGGTTTACATGTCCTGCTCTGAAGGACCTACATCTATTGCCACATGGTTTCTCAGCCCAGACACCCCATCTCAACTCAATGGAGGTCATTAAGAAAATAACCTAGTTGTTATAACAGAAATAAGATATCTCTTATGATTCACAATCCTTACTTCACAATACATCCATTCGCCAACAAAACAAAATTAAAAACAAAACAAGACACAAGTCACGGACGCCTACCAGCGGAAGTTAACCCAACGGTACCCTAAAACAAAGTGACCAAATTAACACAGATCTGCACATAGGCTCGGGCAGAGCTTCTGCTTGAAAGGAATTCCTAAACAATAAAAAATAATATTATAAACAGAATCCGGATTTTCGGCCAATAAAAAACCTTCCCCCCAAAATCATGAAAGGCCCTTCCGGAGACTATATCTTTACTATATAACGAGCCGACTTACAGCTAACGGCAGTTGACCGAGGGCTTCCAAGCGCTTAGTATCGCCGACCGGCAGGCAGGATCAAAGAGCCACTACCACGCACACCCGCATCTCCCCAACCAACTCAACTCTGCTTCAACACTATGCCACAGCCGGCCCGATACCCCTACCCTCACCTGACCTGACCACACCGGGTGAACCCTAAAGTGTCTACGACTATCATCATTCTTACCATACGCCATATCAACCTACATTGTACCCTACCAACACGAAACTACAACTACCATCACTGGTCCATCTGCCTACCTCACTATCCACAATCACTGACCGGCTACAGAGAGCTTCCTGACTTATTATCTACTACCACTATTACCCACACCGCACCTTGCATTCCGCAGAGCCAGAACTGACTTTTAACCCCACGCCTACCCTCTTTTCACCAAGCAGCGAAAAGGGATTACTACTATCACGTCAATGACAATACCAACAATTCCAGCTATTGTTTATTCTAAAATAAACGATTTAATCAAAACTTTCTCGTCCATTATTTCTTCTTTGCAAACCATACGCTTTTAGAGATATCTCATTATATATCATAGTGCACATGCCTGCATACAGAACCCATTTCACCAACGCCTAGTACCATCCCATTCCTTCCTACAGAAACCAATAGGCACCAACTGGAACAATGGATATGAAATCATGTTAAGTCCAGCGCATTTAACACATGACCACACAAACCCTTACAAACTATGACAGGAAAGATGGACATTATATTCATCCCTCATATAACATTGTCAGCAATTCACATACCTATTCCAGCCCCAAATCATTGGAAGAAAAAAGTGAAAGAAGACCTTGATCAAAATGTTGCACTGGGTATAATTGAACCTGTGCCAGTGAGCACTCCTATAACTTGGTGCTTAAGGATGGTAGTTGCACCTAAAAAAGACGACTCTCCCATCCCAGACACACAGTGGACTTACAAAAACTCAATTCTGCCAACATGAGAAAAAACCAATCCCATTCTATCCCCATTTAATGTGTCCATCATACCAGCTCAGACCAGGGAAACAGTTGTTGATGCATGGAACAGGGAAACAGTTGTTGATGTATGGAACAGGTAGCACAGCTTACCAGTTTCACCAGTGGCACAAGTTGCCACCACATTTATTATGGAATTGGGTCACTACAGAGATCTTCATGCCCATCCTCAGGGATTTTATCTGTCCAGAGATGGATACATCTGTCGATTTGACAATACAACAGTGGACATGACTCGGAAAACTTGTTGCATAGATGGGATGATTCTATGGAGTCCTTGTTATGGCACAAATGGAGTACATAACTCATAGTGGGAAGAATGGGATTGGTTTTAACGCTGATAAATTCATTTTGCTGAAAATGAGGTGGAGTTTGCTGGGTTCTTAATAATGGTCAATGGCGTTAAACCCATGAAGAAAATAACTGAGGCAATCATTCATTTTCCTACCCCCACAAATATCACAGGTGTCAGGTCTTGTTTTAGACTTGTGAACTAGGTATCCTACATATTTTCTCAAGCAGAGGTGTTGGCCCCCTTCTGTGAATTGCTATGCTCAAAAAACAGGAAGTTTTATTGGGACTGATGTAATGAATATGTAAATACCTTGGTACCCCCTCACTATAATCTGATTGGACAGTATCATGTATAAATAGTCGACACTGTGTTGGTACAGGCACCTACACCTAATCTTACTCGCTAGACTACACCACGCCTGCTCAGAAGACGTATTACTATTCGACGCACCAACTCCTACTGCGATAATATACCAAATACCAACTTCATAATATATCCCTTAACTCGGATATATCAGTGGCGACGAAGGATTTCAGAACAAATCACAAATTGAACCAACCTCCACCCAAGAATTAATCGACAACGATAAAAAAAAAAAAAAATACAGTGGACAACACTCACTAACAAAACAAGTTAGACTTTTGTCCGAGACTTCCAAAAAGTAAGTAACTGTTTATAACACTTGCTAACGAAGAACGTTACACTTGTTTAACAATTGCGAAAAGTAAATAATTATTTTTGTAACGTGGAACATTTTACAGAAAGTAAAAGTTTCCCCCTCTTGTTTGGATTTTGAAAACTTTATTGTGTACACAGTTGGAACAAAAATTATTTTCTTATTGAGACGTTGCTAAAATGGAACAAACTACAGAATTAACGAAGGTGCTACAATTCATGCAACAACAACAACAACAATTCATGCAACAACAACAGCAGCAACAACAAATATTAATGCAACAACTATTCGAGCAACAAGAAAAAAGTAATAAAACACTTTTGGAAGGATTATTATCTAGGTCGTCCAAAGAGCAAAATTCTCGATTTTTTTCGGCTGAAGGTATTTCAAATTCACTATTTGAATTTAAATACGAGCCTGATACTGGGTCAATGTTTCCAGCGTACTTCCGTAGATATGAAGCAATATTTATGAAAAGGTGCCAGCATTGGACTGACGAGGAAAAAATCATGCTATTATTGCAGAAATTAGGAACAGAAGAAAATACGAAATATGCAAATTTAATTCTCCCCAAAATGCCAGAAGAAATGACATTTAGCGAAACTATAGACATTTTATCAAAAATCTTTGATAAAAGAGATAGCATTTTTCATACATGGTATAAATGCCTAAATATTGTAAAACAAGAAGACAATGATTTTGTCACTTATGCAAGTGCGAGGCGATTAAATTAAAAGAATTATCAAGTGATAATGTCTAATTTTTGTCCAAGGGCTAACAACGCCGAAAGACAAAGAAATCCAAAATCCTGACTATCATCGAACAGGACCCGAATATTACGCTACAAAAAGTGACTGAGGAATGTCAACGTCTAATAAATATAAAAAACGATAATACTCGTATTGAGGATAAGTTTATTCAACATTTGTACAAACTGTAAGACAACAGAAGTGGATTAAAAATAAAGAACAAACATTTATATGCAGTGCGTGTGGAAGACAACATTTAAAGAAATATTGTTTCTTTAAGGATAAAATTTGTTTTTGTTGTGGGCGTATAGGTCACAGAAGTTCCCACTGTATGCTAAAATAGAAAAAAGGGACAAAAGGAGACTTCAAAACTAATGTAAACGTAATTTTGACTAAAAAGAGTATTCAGAACGGTCCTAGACGCAAATATTTAAATGTGAAAATAAATGGACAGACTGAAAACTATTACTCGATTCTGGTAGTGATATCTCTGTGATAAGTAAGCAAACATGGAAAAAAATCGGTTGTCCAGAGTTACGTAGAACAAATAAAATTACGAAAGGTGTCTCTGGTAAGAGACTTAAATTCATTGGTGAATTAATATGTGATGTTTCGTTCATGGAAAAAATTCACAAGTCGAAAGTATATGTACTTCCTGGTTCAATGAATCTTTTTGGCACAGACTGGATGGTTTTATTTGATTTATGGGAATTACCAATAAATTCTTTCTGTAACAAAGTTGATAGTATAGAGAATAACAAGCTGAATAAAACAGAAAGATTTATTAAAGATTTGAAAAACGAATTTCCTCGTGTTTTTTCAGAAGGATTAGGTCTGTGCACAAAAACAGAAATCAATTTTGAATTAAAGGAAAATGCAAAGCTGGTATTTAGAAAAAATAGAAAAGTACCATTTTTGGCACTAGACAACATAAATGAAGAACTAGACCGATTGTAGAAAATCAGTGTAATTTCAAAAGTCGATGACTCGGATTGGGCTTTGCCAACAGTTTATATAAAAAAGAAAAATCGAAAAATAAGAGTGTGTGCTGATTTTTCGACTGGTTTGAATGATTGTCTGAAGGACCATTCATATCCTCTACCGTCAGCTGAAGAAATATTTACTAAATTAAATGGAGGTAGAGTGTTTTCAAAGTTGGACTTATCTGAGGCTTACCTTCAGGTTAAGGTCAGTAAAGAATGTTCAAAGTACCTGACAATAAACACACATAAAGGAATTTTTAAATTGAATTGGCTTCCTTTTGGACTGAAGGTTAGCGCCAAGCTTATTTCAGCAAATAATGGACACAATGTTAGCTGATATGGAGTATGCAATTGCATACTTAAATGATATTTTAATTAAAAGTGAAAACGAAGTCCAACATAAAGAGCATATCAAAGCGGTATTTAAAAGAATAGAGGAATACGGTTTTAAGTTGGGTGCCGAAAAATGCGAATTTTTCCTAAAGAAGTTAAAATATTTAGGGCAGATAATTGATAGTAATCGTAGAAAGCCAGATACTGAAAGATCTGAGGCTATAAGACATATGCCAACACCAGATAATGTAGCTAAACTCCAGGCGTTCTTGGGATTAGTAAGTTACTATAGCAGCTATATCTCAAAAATGCATGATATGAGAGCTCCGTTAAATAATTTATTAAAAAAGGGCACTATTGAAGTCAGTCAGTTAGACAGTCAACAATTGGTTTGACTGACCAAGCCTAACATGAAGTTACTAGTTCCTTAATGAGCCCACTATAACAGCTTAAATAATTCCTGCCACTGCTGCCAGGAAGAGTCCATTAAGCTGAGGAGGTGTTTGACTGTCCTACTGTCCAATAGTTAATAATCTGTAACAGTCATTTCCAGACTGCAGGTTCAATCCTGGCTAAGGGTGAAAGTAACACAGAATGACAATTATCAGTATTCTACATCTCCCCTTCCCCCCCCCTCTCCCATTGCGCAGGCGTATTGGCCTTTGAGGAGAAATTAGTTCCTTTCGGCCAGGCTGATTAGAGGGGAGCAATCTTGACAATGCCCGGGGTATTTTCATCGGCCTTGGTTTTGGGGGCGGAGTGACATTGGGTGAGGCCTGGTCCCTAATGTTGAGGTGTGGGGTGTTAGAGTTGGAGCCAATGGGATCAAGCATAGCACTAGGCAATGGTGTGGGTTTGGTTTTGTCGTCAGCTTTTTCAGGAAGCGTCGGTTTCTGAGTGTGATCCTACCTGATCCGTCCACTCGGAGCCGGTATTGCCGATGTGGGAGAACCTCAATGACGGTGCCTGTAGTGGTCCACCGGCGGTTTGATGGGTTTTGAATGGCTACTTTGTCACCATTCTGTAGCGGGTCAAGACTGTGTGTGTACCTATTGTATCTTTCCGACAGCAGGACATTCCGTTGACGAAAACTCTCCTCACGACGTTGTGCTGCGGCTATCCATTCAGAATGTGGTTTGTAGAGGATAGGTCTCAATGGGATCGAATCCCGGAGTCGGCGGTGGAGCAGCAACTGCGCTGGGGATAGGCCGATGCCTTGAATGGGAGTATTGCGGTATTGGAGGATTGCTTGGGCAACACTATCGTTGTCTAGTGAACCCTGAGGGCCTGTGTTGCCATGGATTATCCTTTTGGCAGTTTTGACAGTGAGTTCCGCTCGGCCATTGGATTGAGGGTATGCTACTGATGATTTTCTATGTTTTACACACCATGACTTGAGAAACTGCTGAAATTGCTCAGAATTAAAAGGAGGGCCACCGTCACTACTCAGCTCTTCAGGAGTACCATAAGTGTGGAAGAGTTTCCTACAAAAAGATATTAATCTTTTAGTGGTGGCATGACCAGGTTTTAGGTGATATAAGATGATCCAGCCCGTGAGTCGGTCTGCGCAAACAAGGTATGCAATATGCCCAACGTAAAATATATCCATTACTATTTGTTGGAAGGGCCAATCTGGAGTTGCTGTTAAAGTGATTGGCTCGAGGGGTTGGGATGGGGCGATACTGGTGCACACCGACAATTATTCCTGAAATTGCGTATGGATGCGTTCATACCAGGCCAATACACTGAATCGTTTGCACGAGCTTTCATGCCCTCTACACCCTGATGAGCTGAATGTAGGCAATGTAGCACTTTCCCTTGTAGGGTCCTAGGTACGATAATTCTTTCGTCCATCAGTGCTAAGCCTCTGTCCGTGGTGAGTCTGTGACGTACCTCCCAGAAATGGCGGATTCCTGGTTCGACCTGAGAACGTATAGAAGGAAATCCTTGTTCAATCACCTTTAAAAGTGATGTGTAATGCTGATCATTCTGGCCAGATGCACGAATATGGTCAAGTGATATGATATTGTTGCTATCCTACAATTCGTCATTGCCTGATGGGTCACTGATTCCATTAAGTCATCTATGTCGTCAGAGAGGTGTGTGTCCTGGTTAGAAGGTTGTGTTGAGAATAAAGTAGTAAGGGCTTCTACTATGGCAACTGGGTTGCGGGATATGGCATCAGAACCCTTGTGCCACTTGCCGGGGCAGTGCTGAATGGTAAAGAAATATCTTAGGGACCTCTCCTTCAGTTTAAATAGGCGTGGGTTGTGAATCTTACTAAGGTCCCTATCACCAAATACCCCTGTTAAAGGCTGGTGGTCTGTGACCACTATTACATTAGGGCATCCCATGATAAACATGCGGCATTTGTTTAATGACCAGGCGATTGCAGCTGCTTCGCCCTCAATGGGTGCATATCGGCGCTCTGCGTCAGTGCAGAATCTGCTACCTGCAAATATGATGCGCCAGCCCTCTGTGCAACAAACTGGAGCCTTGTCTGTGGGGCATGTGCAGTGTTTTTGGAGCAATAAAAAACCCATACCTTCTTTGCTCCAGTCTGGGGCAAGGCAGGTTGCGCGATTGATGTCAAAGCTTGTAACTCCCTTCTTTACCAAGCCAACGATAACCTCCTTAGATTTGCGGAACGCGTTCTCGAGATCTTGGTTCCACGTAAAGTGTGAATTTTGTTTGACCAGGTCTCGAAAAGGAGCCATTATGGGGCTTAGGGAGTATGCCCATGCCACTTGATTAACCAACTCAAACCATGACCTTGCGTCGGTTATGTTCTTTGGGATAGGGAAGTTTTTTATTGCATTGAGTAGTTCTTTGGAAGGGGCAACTCCTGTTGGTGTTATTTGGAGACCACCAAATTGAACCACATCCTGACAAAATTGGAATTTTTCCTTGTTGAGTGTGATCCCATTTTCTGCACACAGTGACAAATAATCAAAGGTATGATAAAAAGCACCTTCTATATTTTCGTCATAGAGTAGGGTATCATCAACTACCTTAACTTTGCAGGGAAGATCTCTGATTATTTCATCATATCTGCGTGTATAGGCATCGCCGGAGGCTAAATATCCCTGGGGCATTCGCAGATACATAAAACGACCCCACTCAGTGATGAAGGTAGTGAGTGGTTGTGATTCCTCATCTAGAGGGATTGAATGATAGCCATCCATAGCATCTAAGACAGTTTTCTTAGTGTTGGAAGGTACCTGTAATGCCAATTGGAATGGCGAGCTGGTGTGGTGTGTCTCTCGCTTGCATTGGGAGTTCAAATATTGGTAGTCTACCGTTCTTCTAGGCCTCCCGTCTTTCTTTGCAGTTATTACCATTGTGCTGCACCAGTTAGTGGGGGTGCCAATGGGTACTGGGGCGAGGATACCCCTTTTGACATCATCCCAAAGGGCCTGTCGTACCTTCTCTTTAAAATGATATGGTACTGGGATAGGGTTATGTCTTGCTTTGGGGGTTGATCCTTCCTTGAGGTGTATGTGGGCTGGGGGCCCAGCCATAGCAGGAAATTTTCCGTTTTTGTTGAAAACCGTCGTAGCGAATTGGTCTAACAACCATTGCTTAATTTTTTCTACGTTTTCATTGACTGGTGGAAATGGAGGGGTTTTAGGATATTGGATTTTATGGGCTGGAGTTTTTGGTGTGTTATGCTGGGAATCCGTGAATACCGCATTGCATGTTATTGAATTACTTGCAGGGGCGGGAGGCCCTGCCATAGGTTCGGGAAAGAATGGAGGTAATATACCCACATCAATGCAGGCTGCCTTACTAAAGTATATCACCTGTATATTTTTACATATATATAGTGCCTGTTTTGTAGTCCTCTCCCCAATTGTAAACATGATGGGTAGCCAACCTTGACACACCAATGAGAACCCTCCTACTGCACGTACTTTTTTTTAGAGGGACTAAATTTTTCTCCGAGAGTCCCATGTACTGTAGATGTTTCAACCCACTGAGGCATATGGTTGCACCACTGTCAGGGTAGATTTTGAGATTGGTAGGACAAGCGGCAGGGATATCTCTGGCTTGTCTTGGGTCAGGGCAGGGGGAAAATGGGGTTAATGTGGCTTCCACCTCCTCGCGGCCGTTGTGGCTATCTGGTTTGTAACTGTCAGTTACTGGATCGAATATTAGGTGCGCAATCAGGGCATCCATACTGGCTTCTTCATCTTCCAGGCACTTAATAGCACCTTCTCATTCTTTGATTCATTTGCAAAGTGGTTCCGTTTCCCACAAGCTTTGCACGTTTGTGCCGCACACATTCGTGGCCGGTTACCTATTCCAGCCCCACCATGGTAACTACCACAACCTCTGCATGCATTTTTGGGTTTTTTTTTCCACCATGTCTCCACGGTTGAAGGTAGTGCCTGAACGGGCTGAATTTTGGGCCCATTTCTGTCGGTGATACGCAGATGTTCGAATCCTTGCAACATCTGAGGTACCAGATATCTTATCTTGGTCTCGCATGGCCATCTCGAATGCATGAGTTATATTTTGTTCCAAGGTCACCTGCCTTAAATTATGTGCATGATGTTTGTGACGAATCAAGTAATCCTGGATGGACTCATGGTCACTCTGTATGGATGAAAAGGAGATTGTGCACCATGGGATTTGATTTCTGTGCATCTAGCATATCAAGCAGTTTGCTAGGGTTGGTGTTGAAGAAGTCAGGGTAAGTATTGATGATAGAATTCTGGACGGTTTCATCAGCACAATTGTACAGTTGAATGTTAGTCTGTATGGGGGGAAGATTGGTAATCTTTGTAAATACGTCCCAGTCTATCCTGAACTTCCTGAATTGTTGTGGGGTCATTTCCGAACGGATTTGAGGAAGTTTTGCAGTTGGTGTTCTTGCATAATTAGCTGATAATGGGAGTGTCACTGGGGGATCCTTGGCTAGCTTTAGTATAGTGAGCATGTCACCCATAGTCTTGATACCCAGTTCCTTAAGCATTGCACGGTCTAGCATATGCAAGCTGGACCTTGCAATCTCTTCACTAGAAAATGTCTGGGCATAAGTTTTGGCAGAGGCAACAGATATGCCTGCCTCAATAAACAGCTTTTTCCCATCCAGCTAGGTCGAATCCTGTTCGCAGCGCCATATTGAAGTCAGTCAGACAGTCAACAATTGGTTTGACTGACCAAGCCTAACATGAAGTTACTAGTTCCTTAATGAGCCCACTATAACAGCTTAAATAATTCCTGCCACTGCTGCCAGGAAGAGTCCATTAAGCTGAGGAGGTGTTTGACTGTCCTACTGTCCAATAGTTAATAATCTGTAACAGTCATTTCCAGACTGCAGGTTCAATCCTGGCTAAGGGTGAAAGTAACACAGAATGACAATTATCAGTATTCTACAGGCACAAAGTGGATATGGTTGAAAGAGTGTGAACGCACTTTTCAAAAACTAAAAGACTGGTTATCGGTGGACCTGTCATTAGTGCATTTTGACCCAAAGAAAAAAATAATTTTGGCCCAAGATGCTAGCGAAAACGGCTTGGGTGACGTATTACTGCATAAATTCAAAGATGGATCCATGAAGCCAATAGCACATGCCTCAAGAACATTGCTGCCCACGGAAAAAACGAAGTTACAGCCAAATAGAAAAGGAAAGTTTAGCAATAATTTATGCTGTAAAAAAATTTCACAGATTCCTATATGGAAGGGAATTTACTCTACAAACAGACCACAAACTGTTGTTAACAATATTTGGTTCTAAAAAAGGTATATCAACTCATACAGCAAATCGACTACAGCGTTGGAGTGTAATTCTATTAAATTACAACTTTAAAATGGAATATGTGCCTTCAAAAAAGTTAGGTCATGCCGATGGGTTGTCAAGACTAATACCAAATCATACGAAACCCTTGGAAGAAACTGTTATGGCGGCGCTAAGAGACGAAAGCGAATTGTCGGGTTTGTTATGCAATACAATTAGAGAATTACCAGTTACTCTAGAAGACGTGAAAAAAGCAGCGGAGAATGATGATTTTATTAAAAAATGAAAAAGCAAGTCGGGTTGAACAAGAAAGCTAAAAAAGGAATTAGTGTTTCGCCTTTTTCTATCTCTGAACAGGTATTGGTATACGCAGATAGAGTTGTAATACCACAAGTTTTACAAAAGAAAATTCTAAAAGAATTTCATACTGGCCATCCAGGTATATCGCGAATGAAATCCCTAATGAGAAGTTACATTTATTGGCCGAGGATGGACCAAGACGTAGAAAAATTGGTAAAACAGTGCAGAGGATGCCAGCTAGCAGCAAAGGACCCATTGGTAAAAATTCAACCATGGCCAAAGACAGATGTCCCATGGACTCGATTACATATCGACTATGCAGGGCCGATAAAAGGTTTTTATTACTTAATCATTGTGGACAGTTTCACTAAGTGGCTGGAAATTGTTAAATGCAGACATCCAACTGCAACAAATACAATAAATGCACTTAATGAAATCTTCAGCCATTTTGGAATTCCTAAAACATTAGTCAGCGATAGCGGAACAATGTTTACCAGGAGAGAATTCAGAGAAATCTGTACATCATTGTCCATTGATCATGTGAAAACGGCAGTATATCACCCAAGATCAAATGGACAGACAGAAAAATTTGTAGACACTTTTAAAAGGGCTCTGAGGAAAAATCAAAATATGGACACTAATGAAAGAGGTATTCAAAAATTTTTGGCAGTTTATAGAATCACGCCAAACCCGAATACAAATTCAGGTTTATCGCCAGCAGAGTTACTGTTCGCAAGAAAAATACGCTCTGTGTTCGACAGACTATTGCCTAGTCCGACTAGGAAAACTGCTAAAATAGAAAACAAGATGACTAAGGCATATAAACCAGGTGACAAAGTTTTCTTTAAGAACTTTAGGGCTGGAAAAATGCATTGGGAAGAAGGAACGGTAACCAAAAAATTGGAGAGGCCATATATGACAATAAAATGTGAAAAGTTTCAGTGCAAACAACATTGGAATCAAATGAGACCCAGACACACTACAGAGGTCATGGAAAATACCTAAGAGATTCCAATGGAAATCTTGTATGACTCATTTGAAATTCCCATTCCAGTAAGTCAACATTCGCAAATGGATGTATCCCCGAACCCAAGGCCAGAGGTACCAGGGTATAGAATGCCACCACTACAAGTAGGACCAAGGTGAAAAAGACTTAGGAAAGAAATCAACCAATTAAGTCCAGACCCTAAAAAGAAAAGATATTAAAGCTAAATTTCACGGAGAATTTAGCTCAGGGGGAGGTGATGTAATGAATATGTAAATACCTTGGTACCCCCTCACTATAATCTGATTGGACAGTGTCATGTATAAATAGTCGACACTGTGTTAGTACAGGCACCTACACCTAATCTTACTCACTAGACTACACCACGCCTGCTCAGAAGACGTATTGCTATTCGATGCACCAACTCCTACTGCGATAATATACCAAATACCAACTTCAGAATATATCCCTTAACCCGGATATATCAGGGACAAAATGCTAGACCAACTTTTTGAGTAATCTAAATGAGTAATCGTATAGAAAATTGAGGATGGGGTCAAAACGTTCAAGATCAATAAACCAACATGCCTATCAATGGATTATAGAAAAACCAGAGTCAGTTATTTTATTTTTCTAAAGCATTGCAATTGTCCAGGCGAAGTGAAATCAAATTGTGGAAAAGATCATTGGAAAATTATTTGGTCCGGATCTCGTTTTACCAACAACACAGAACCCTGCTATTCACCAGTTGAAACCTAGCCCTAGTCTATGGACTGGGATTGTGTCAAATGTTCGCATTGGGATGCCCTAATTTATTAGTGACCATCAACCAATCACTAAAATTTTCTCTGATAGTACCCTGGAGAATATTTAAAAAAAACACGTCTTTTTAGCTTCAGGGAACGTACTATAATGTATAAATTTACTATTAGACATCTCTCTGCGAAACTAAATGCCACACCCAACTGCACCTCCCGGTACCCAGTATTGATGCCTTCAGAGGACTAGATAGACTTCCCTAAATATCATGTGCACACACAACAGATACATTGATGTTCAGCCTACAAGACGACAACAACTTATGCAATTGAACCAATCGACAGTGCAATCAAGATCTCAATCTGGGTCATGGAGAGCCAGATTGTGGCTGTAGCAGTCACTGATGAAAAATGCTAGACTTGGCAGAATATATACAGGTTGGCTTTCCCAAATCATGCCAGGACCTACCATTAGTGATTTTTTGGTTTTGGCCCATGTGTATGGAATTGTACTGCGTGTAAGGAAAACAGATCAAAGAGAATAAAATTGTAAGCTTTGTTTGTTTGTTTGTTTGTTCTGTTTTATGGCATATCAACCTCAGTGGATCATTTAATGCCGACAAAGTTGTGAAATAAATTCATTCTTAATGCATAATACAATTTTGTTTATAAACTCATGTTTTTCTATTCAATCCATAGATGGGACCCTAACAGGTACTACCACTCCGGGTCAGAGTGGACCAGGGAGCAATGGTGATAAAGGGGTGCTCCACATTCCCCAAACCTCCAGAACTGGAACCTCACCATTATTGAAGTAAGTCAGTTAGACAGTCAACAATTGGTTTTAGCAATGTGACTGGCCAAGCCTAACCATGAAGTTACTAGTTCTCCAAAGAACCCACTATAACAGCTTAAATAATTACTGCCACTACTGCCAGGAAGAGTCCATTAAGCTGAGGAGGTGTTTGACTGTTCCACTGTCCAATAGTTAACAATCTGTAACAGTCATTTCCAGACTGCAGGTTCAATCCTGGCTAAGGGTGAAAGTAACACAGAATAACAATTAACAGTATTCTACAACCATCAGATAGAGTTTAACGTCATTCCCAGGACATGGAGACCCTCAGCCACCGCCTTCTAGCACCTATATGATAAGAAGGATTGGGGGTTGCCATAAGGGCAATAGGGTTGGGGCAATCATATAGGTGCTAGGGCTTGATGTAGCCAGCCGACGGATTGGAGGGGGCCTCTCCAACCGCCCGTCTAGCGCAAGAAAAGCCTAAAGTGGAATATTGCAAGTCATGGACTGCTCAGCCACCTGGGTTCTATCCTTAAGCATCACGGGTCGCCACCCACGGCCAACAGGTGGCCCCATTGGGGGAGTCTTACCCCTCTGCAGAGGTGCAGTCGGTGCATTCTAACACCCCAGCCAAGAGGCGGTGTAAGCTTTGTGTAGAAGTAATCAAATCCCTACATTCTGTGCACCAGGGTATAAATGGTATGCTAGCAAACATGAGACAATGCCTCTTTTGGACGGGTTTGGATGCCAGTGTCTGGCAGACCAGAGCCCAATGCAAATCTGTAACTATCACCCCATCACAACCAAAAGAGCCTTTGATGCTGCCATCTAATTCTGAATTCCCTTTCCAATAAACTGTGATTGATTTTTTCAATTATGTTACATATACAGATTGGTATACTGCTTAGGTGGAAGTGACTCTAATGACATCCAGGAATGCTAGAGCAGTATGGAACACCCTGAGAACTTGGTTCTGTACATAAGGGGCACCAGAAAAACTTTCCTCTGATGAGGGACCACCTTTTGATTCCCAAGAATACGACTCATTCCTTAAGAATTAGGAATACTGAGAAAGGCTATGATGACTAAGAGACACATGAGAAATGAACACTTTTATAACAGGTAATCTCACTCACTCTGAGAATTATAAATTGGTGATTTTGTTCAGATCTAGAATCAGGATGGCCCTTACCCTCGTTGCTGGATGAAAACAGGGAGGATTGCGGAGACAATCGGTAACTGACAGTACCATGTGCCAGTAGAGTCAATTCCTCCATATGATCTACCCAGTTGTTAATGACCCATACCATTCTACCCAGATGGCAGGTCCATTGACCTCATGGTACTCTGATTCACAGCTGGGTCAAGATATCAAAACAAAAAATAGATTAACCATACCAAGGCAAGAACTGTATGATACCTCCAGTCCCACCACAGCTACTTGGTGATTTCCCTACAGTGATCAACACAGATTATAATCCCTTATAGTATAAGCAGATGCAACATATGGACAAACAGAAAAAAAACAAGAAAACAAAGATGGGAAGAAAAACAAATGTCAAATTGGAGAGGTTGCACATGAAATGACTTGGACATGGTGAAGAAGGGGAAACCTCAAAAAAGAAACTCAATTGCTAATAATTGCTGCACAAAATAATGCCTTAAGAACAAATTATATCAAAGCAAAAATTGATAAGACACAACAAAACAGTGAATGTACACTCTGTGGTGACAGAGATGAGACCATAAACCATGTATTAAGTGAATGTAGAAAACTGACACAACGGGAATACAAAGCTAGGCACGATTGGGTTGGGAAGATGATCAACTGGGAATTATGCAAAATATTGAATTTTGATGGTATATGCATAAACCAGAATTTGTTCTTGAAAACGAAATGCATAAAATTCTCTGGGACTTCAAAATAAAGATGGATTACCTTATGCCCAGCCAGGAGACCAGACCTAGCATTGATTAACAAAAAAAAAAGAGAACTTGTCAACTGGTAGACTTTGCAGTTCCAGCAGATCACAGGGTGAAGATGAAGGAAAACAAAAATATAGACCAATACCTGGACCTTGCCAGAGAATTGAAAAAGCTGTGGAATATGAGGATCAAAGTGATACCAATTGTAGTTGGTGCACTTGGAACAGGCCCCAAAAAGCTTGGAAAAAAAACTGGAGGAACTGGAAATCAGAGGAAGAATTGAGACCATTCAGATCACTGCATCACTGTAATCAGCTAAATACTCAGAAGAGTCCTGGATACCTGAGGAGACTTGTTGTCACTCAGACTCCAGTGAAAGACCATTGGCTAACGCTTGTGTGATAAACTCTATAATAATAATAATAATGATAACAATAATGATAAGTATTTTAAAACATTAAAAACATATTTAGTTTCCTATTGAAATTGATTCTTTTTTGTTATCCATCAGTGGAGCGATTGGTCATGAACTAGTAATGAAATAAGCCAAAGTGCTTGTATTTTTTCTCAAATGAGATAGATAACATTTTTTATCTTAAAATGCTACAATTTTTATTCATTGCAGTCACATTGATTGCAATTAATAAAAATTGTAATATTTTTTCTATGAATTTATTTTTTTAAATCTTGAAAATAACTTTTAAATTAAACTGTTACTTGGTTCAGTTTAATTAATGATTTAATTTTCTAAGGCATAGAAATTTATCAAGTTAAGACTAGTGTAAAATTTCATGAAGATTTTTTTTAGTATGTTGTAATACTATCCTGGTCACGGGAACTGATGTAATACTACCCTTCCTACGGAAACCAGATGTAATACTACAGTGGTCGCGGCAACAAATGTAATACTATGCTGTCCTGTGGGAAGGCACCATATGTACCAATATGCTATCACGGCGCCGAATCTAACATGATGGGTGTTATTTGACCCACAGGAAAGTTGAAGAGCTTGTTCTGGGCTGTACCTGAAAGTGACCAAATTCACCAATGTTGTTCCACAATTACAACGGATGTGTTTTTAATAATAAAAGACCTTTATTAGTTATACGGTGATAAAAATCATGTACAACCACAAAGGGGTATTGATGTTGAAGTTAAGTCGGAATTTTGTGGACTGACTGGCGATATATGTTGAGTTCTGATTCAAATTCAAGACTTTTGAGTAGCAAGATGACAAAGCAAAGACGGTGACAAGGGCTCTGAGACGGAGCTATCAATCTGCTATGGAAGCAGCTCTCCGATCTGGTCAAGAACCCTTTTGGGACCTCTTTTATGGGTTTCAAACCCCTGAATCTAGGACTCTGATTGGCCAGTCAATAGAAATGCCGGCCCAATGGCCCTACAGTGTAAACATCAAGAGGCATACAAAAACCCACCCACGCGGTCGCATTTGATTGGACGGCCAATGAAAATCATGGCCTTGGGTTACACATCTTGAAGGGGAGGCAACAAGTCTCCACCCCAGTTTCCTGATTGGTGAGGCACCTGATAATATTTTTGTTATTGTATAAATGGTCTTGTGCCAGACTTATCTGTCAGTTGCTATGATAATTCCCAGAAATTGGTCTGAGATTATCTGCCGACTGTTATTCTTAACTAAATCAACATTTTTAAGATTTAATCTTTAAACTGACTTTGTTGAATAAATTTTCTTATCTTGTGCAGTCTTCACAAGAATGACAATATATATGTATATGACAGCAGTTTGTATAAAATAGTCATTGTTTTATATCAACTGATTCTTTTTCGAATTAATTTTTCCTATCTTTGTGTTGACGTTACCCCACCCCTGACTTGTCGTCGCTTGTACGACTCGAGACATAATTGTTATTTTTATCATCAAAATTGTCTTTATTTTCAACTATCTAATGAGATTTTGGTCAGTCAATCCAAAACACCACACCACTCAGTGTTATATAACAACAATACAAAGCCAAAAAGTCATTTCCATTCCTTCAAACCCACACACCCCCAATCGTGTCATTTGTACGGACCTTCCCTTAATTCTAATATCACCGTCAATTCCATGTTCTATAGAATTAAAAAAATTTATACAATTATTTCATCTCCCCCTCCAGAACAAAAATTATTGCTACTTCCAAAAACAAATGACCCTCTACTTAGCCAACCTCTCAACTTCTGCTTATAAGTACACTGAATTTTTAAAGTTTCAAAATTTCAGGCTTGTATCTTTACTGACATCTTTTGATGGCAAATTCAGGTGCTACTTAAACAGATTACCAATGGCTAAGTAGAGCGTCATTTGTTTTGAAAAGCTAGCATAATTTTTGTCTGGAGGGAGATGAAATAATTAAATTTATCCTATAGAAACATGAATTAACGTGATCTTAGGAATTAAGGAAGGCCTACAAAAGACACCGATGACCCAATGAGTGGTTGTCGGTTTATAGAGGAATGGAAAATGACTTTGTGGCTTGGTATTGGTTAAACACTGTAGTGCTGTGTGTTTATGATTGACGACAAATCTCATTAGATAGTTGAAAAAAGACAATTGGATATAAAAATAACAATTATCTAGAGTCGTACAAGCACGTTTACAAAATCAGGTGGTGGGGTAACGGTCAAACAGATAGGAAAAATTATCTCGAAACAAAAAGAACTCAGTTGATATAAAACAAATGACTGTTTTGTACAAATGCTGTCATATTCATATATTGTCATTCTTGTGGAGACTGCACAAGATAAGAAATTTATCAAAAGTCAGTTTAAAGATTAAATCTTAAAAATATGGTTAGTTAAGAATAACAGTGTCATAACTCAGACCAATTTCTGGGAATTATCATAGCAACTGACAGATAAGTCTGGCACAAGACCATTTATACAATAACAAAAATATTATCAGGTGCCTCACCAATCAGGAAACTAGGGGGAGACTTTACACACCCAAGGCCATGATTTCATTGGCCGTCCAATCAAATGCACCGCGTGGGTGGGTTTTTGTAGCCCCCCTGATGTTTACATTTAGGGCCATTGGGCCGGCATTTCTATTGCTGGCCAATCAGAGTCCCGATTCAGGGGTTTGAACCCATAAAAGAGGTCCCAAAGGTCTTCAGCAGATTGGAGAGCTGGTCTTGCCAGATTGATAGCTCCGTCTCAAGCCCTTGTCACCGCTTTGCTTTGTCATCTTGCTACTCAAAAGTCCTGAATTTGAATCAGAACTCAACATATATCGCCAGTAGTCCATAAAATTCTGACTCAACTTCAATCATAGTATTACATGTGGCCACCCGACCAGCATAGTATTACATTGGGCCGCGACCAAGACCGTAGTATTACATTGCTAGAACATTCACAGCGGGTGAGAAACATTAAAGGGAACAAATTCATTGGTTGAATTGCTAGATTGGTTATGTGGATCTGACATCATCAGGAATGTTAGACAAAAGTTGGACCACAACGGTTTTCCATTTACAGACAAATCACATCTTGAAAATTCATCTCTCTCCATTTATGATGGTACTTGATTTGACACCGTTAAAACTTTTGCTTATTATTGTTATGATTAAAAGGTATAAGTCAAATTCAATGGGTCCTGTTGTCCTTTGCCAGTTGTATTGTTTCCAGGAATCTGTCATTGTATGCAAGGACAATTTACAAAATTATCACATTTACAAGAATTACACTATGGCCAAACACCAATGTATCAGAAAAACAAATTCAATATGCATGCAGAAAACAACCAAAATTAAACCATAAAATTCTACCTTCAGCCATTGCTCTCTTTAATCTCTACCTTGATAATCATGCATTACACAACACATTAAAACCACTATATTTTTAAACTTTATCAACATCACTAATCAGTTTAAATTTCATTTTTCTTCCACTGTTCTTCTGGGCTCTTAGCTTACTCTGAAGGAAATCATTTTATCCTGCTTAATCATACCTCTCTCTACCAAATCCTAGGTCTCTAATTCTCTGTCTACTTCCACACATGGTCATTGACAGTGCTACATAATTCCCAGAACCCTCCAATAACAAAAGTAACTTATTTGCTTCAATCATTATCTTCACTAACCTTGCTGCTCTTGCACAAACCTGAACATCTTCAAGACCAAAGGTCAGAGAAATCATCCCAAAGTTTTAACCCCCTAAAAAATAAATTCAACAACTCCCTTGAGGCAAACTACCTGCTATTTCATATATTCCAACCTTCAGAACCCCTGTCATAATATGGTCTAAGGAAAATGACCAGGATCTATATAAACTTTCATGTAAAAGATAATAAAGGAATACGACACTCCTGTCTATGACACTACCTTGTTTATCTTTCCTCTCTTTCTCTTATTAACCGTTACAATCCTAAAATAACAGATTGTGTCAGAGTGGATGAGTTTTAAATACCACAAATGAACAAAGACCACAAATAACCAACAAACTGTCACGGAGAGGAAAACAAAAAAAAAATAAATAAAATAAAACGAAGTAAAATTACTTATTCACACTGTTGTCCACCATTGTTGTGTATCGCGATCGTCATTACCCATGAACGAACCTCGTCCCTCACCCTAAACAAACATCAAAGCAAAATGGCTGACAGATTTTACACCTCCAAAGATGGACTGGTCAAGTCCCGGAGACGTTACAGAAGGTTTAAGTTATTTAAACAAAAAATGTGGGCTAATTTTCGAAGGTCCGCTGTGCGATACGAAGAGGAAAAAAATCAGACTCATGCTCCTTTGGATTGACGACAGAGGACTCGAAATTTACAATGCAGTCACCTTTGACAACCTCGATGATAGACAAAAGCTAGAACCAGTTTTTAAAAAGCTGGAACATACTGCAAACCCCAGAGTAAAAAGTATGTCTAGATACGACCTAAGAGTCCTCAAACAAGGTAAAATAACCATAGAGGAATTCGTCACCAAAGCAAAGCAACTAGTTGAGGAGGCTGGGTACCCTGAACAATGAAGGAAGAAATGATGAAGGATATGCTGGTGTTCGGCATAGGATCAGACCAGGTCCGCAGTGACACAATTAAATAGGTTATACTCTCACCTACCAACAAATATACAACTGGGCAAAATAGACGAGAGCACCAGAGCACAGATGGAGGTTCTGTCCATAAACCCCAAGGACGAAGCAACCATAAACGTAGTCAAACGTGGACCTGGGCAAATAGCAATGACCAGGACCCCAAAGTATACCACTACCCTAGACAAGAACAGGTACAGCAGACAGCCAACCCCACTGAAACAAGAGGCAATGGATGCTATGGATGCGGGGGAACCACAAACATAAGTACCAATGTCCTGCTAAGTTGGTACAGTGCAGCTACTGTGAGAAAGTAGGAGACTACGGGCAATGAGCAGAATTGGAACAATAAGCTCCAGCAGCAGAACCATACACTCGATTCACAAGTATGGCAGACAAAATATTTGCATGCATCACAATAAACGGATGCCACAGAATAAAGATCAAAGTGGACACAGGGGCAGACACGTGCATCCTAACAGAAAACCAAATGAGGCTGTTACCATTCAAACCTGAAATAACACACAATACTGAAGGAATATGGTGGATCAAAAATAAAAAAAAATTGGGGCCACTGACCTTAAAATAACACACAGGAACAGAACAATAACAACAAGATTTGACATTGCAAGGCAGCCCCTCTATTCTTGGATGCAGGCAAGCACAAAAACTAGGAATCATCTCAGTCAGCCTAAATGAGATTGAAAGACAGGGCACAACAGGGACGAAAAAACTGGACAAAAGGACCTGCTGGAAAACAAAGAATCTGTTTCAACAGGATAGGATCTTTCCCAGGGAGGAAATATCACATAATTTGGTAGAAAAATCCCAGGCCAGTGACACACTCACCCAGACCAGTCCCAATACACATCCTCCCACTATACAAAGCAGAGTTGGGAAAATGGAGCAGGAGGACATCATAGAGAAAGTCACAGGCCCAACGGACTGGGTAAATTCAATCACATATCGAATGACAAAGCCAAGGATGGAACATCAAAGATCAGGCTCTGTTTGGACCCCAGAGACCTAAATAAAAACATAAAGAGGGAACACTACCCAACAAAAGCCCTAGATGAGCTACTGCCTCTATTACACGGAAAGAAATACTTTAGTGTAATAGACGTAAAAAAGGGGTACTGGCACCAAGAACTAGACCATGAATCAAGCCTGCTATGCACCTTCAACACTCCGTTCGGAAGGTACAGATTCAAACGTCTACCATTTGGGTTAACAGTATCCAGGACATATTCCAATGCAAGCTAGACACAGTTTTCTGCGGAATTAAAAACATCACGGGCATAGTGGATGATATTCTGGTAACAGGATCAACAGAAGACGAACACAACATAGCCATGACCAAAGTCTTGGAAAGGGCTAAAGAAAACAACATTGGATTTAATGCTGACAAACTCCAATACAAGCTGAAAAAGGTGAACTTCTTCGGCCACACAATCTCAAATCAAGGAATATCACCCACAGAAGACAAACTTCAAGTCATCAAGGACATTCAACCCCCAAAGAATGCGAAGGAACTCCACACGTTGATGGGTATGATCGCATACTTCAATAGGTTTTCCGTGAAATTATTGCAGATTACCGCACCACTCTGAGAACTAATAAAAAAAAAATGCACTTCCAATGGCAGCAACACCACCAAAAAGCCCTGGAAGCCATAAAACAGAGATATGCAAGGACAAATAATAAGTTACTGACACAGACCCTAACACTACCACAATCCTACAATGTGATGCCAGTACTCTAGGATTGGGGGCATGGATTAGACAGATTGACCAAATGGTGCTGAGAAAATAGTAGGAATGGCGTCAAGATGCCTGACCCCAACAGATTCAAGATACTCAAACATAGAAAGGGAATGCTGGCAGTCGCATATGGCCTGCAAAAGTTTGAATATTTCCTTCTGGGGTGAAGGGTAACAGTAGAAACAGACCACTCGCCACTAGAACAAATATTCAAAAAAAATCTAGCAGAGACCCCATCAAGATTCCAACGATTCATCTGAAATACCTAAGGTTTGATATCCAAGTCAAATACAGGCCAGGGAAAACAATCCCAGTAGCAGACGCCCTATCAAGGATATGCCTCAAGGAAAATAGGAATGAGGCACCACAACAGCACAGTGTCAGCTTCATTACAACGAACACGAAAATAATGAACACAGAACGGATAAGAGAGGCAATCACAGCTGACCCAACAATGAGCCTGTTAAAGGACACAATATACAAAGGATGGCCAGAATACAGAAAACAATGCCAATAACACTGTGGGAGTACTGGACATTCAGATGTGACCTCATCCTGGAGGATGGATTAATCCTCAAAGGGGACAGAATAGTAATCCAGAAGCGCTGAGACCTTCAGTCCTTGAAACACTACACACAGGCCACCAAGGAGAAACAAAATGTATTCTATTGGCTAGGGAGTCTACATTCTGGCCAGGGATAAACCAAAGCATCAGAAATATGGTAAAAGCATGTACCATATGCAGCAAGTACCAACTAGCACAACCCAAACTACAACTGATGCAGCCAGACCTCCCCACACACCCCTGGGCAACAATAGGCATGGACATATATGAGCAAGATGGATGCAAATATCTCCTGGTGGTAGACTACTACTCAAGGTTCCCAATCATCAAGACACTTCCAGACACATCAGCCACCACTGTCTGCGAGCAATTCACCCAGATTCTAGCAGAATATGGGTTGCCTGAAACCATCATGTCTGACTGCGGCTCACAATACATAAGTGAAAGGTTTAAAAAGGAATGCCACGACTCAAATATAACCTTGAAAACCAGTTCTCCACCAAGCAAATGGAGTAGCGGAGAGAACTGTAGGAACTATCAAGGCCCTATGGAAGAAGGCCCACTAGGAAAGAAAGTGCCCATACACAGTATTATGGATGTACAGAACAACCACAATAAATAATGACATGCCATCCCCATATGAACTACTGTTTGGCAGAAAACCCAGAACAATGCTGCCTACAGCAAAGGGGGCCCTACAATCACAACACCCTGAAAGGGACACACACCTTCAAAAAATGAACGCAACCAAACCAAACAGAAACAAAATTATGACAGACATTTGAGCCAGGGAAAAGAAGTACTGGACATAATGGAACCAATCTATGTAATGGACAATACACAACATCTAGATACTGGGCACTGTCCTTAATAGACCCAAACCCAACAGGGAGCCAAGGACATACCTAATAAATGTCAGAGGCAAGGTATACCAAAGAACAAGAGAACACCTCAAACCAAGACCAACCACAGACATAACCAACATACCAAGACAAGAAGCACCACCTACCCCACCCCGCATAGAAACTACACAGAAAAGGGAGCCTATAACAATGCCTACAGCAAACAAAAAAACAAACTCCCCAGAAGAAATTCCTGGTGAACACCCAAATACACAAAGAGGAAAACAACCCACACCAACTGCACCGGGACAATACCAGCTGCAGAGTTACTCAACACGGTCAGGAAGAACCACTAAGGTATCTGAAAAATACAAGGACTACTTCACACACGCATATGCATACATCACACACAAACAAAATAAAATAAAATAAAATAAAGTAAAATAAAACAAAATAATCCAAAACAATACAAATCTGGGGAAAAAAAAAAAAATCAATTATTCAATGTCATAATATGGTCTAAGGGAAATAACCAGGATTGTATATAAACTTTCATGTAAAAAGGTAATAAAGGAATACGACACTTCCTGTCTATGATTCACTAATGCGTGCCTTGTTTATCTTTCCTCTCTTTCTCTTACTAACCCTAAATTAACACAGCCCCAAGATCAACCAGTTTGGAGCAGAGTCATCTACCATTTTTTCTTATTCCTCCAATGAAACTTCAAAATCATATTTCACCTCATTCGGAACTTCAAAATCATTTCGCCTCATTCGAAACTTCAAAATCAAGGAAAAATTGACCACCTATGTCTTCTGAATATCTTGGATTATCCCCAATTTCCATGTGTTGCTTCCGACTGGTATTCTTCTTTGAAATGGTGGTTTTTCTCTATAACCCCTTCCTTTTACCATTTGTCCACAAATCTATAAAAATCTATGTTCCTCAACTATTCATTTCCAAACTGAGTTATCAATTTCAGAAAAAAATCAAAATCAAATTTTCTAGCATTAGAAATAATATTCAATTACTCAAAACTTATCTGCTACCTGTGCAATTTAAATTCAACTCAATTAAAAAACTTGGTGATAAATTTTAAGGAGTTGGTCATAGGACCAACTCCTTAAAATTTATCACCAAGTTCTTCTGAAAAAATTTCCAACTTAATTGTTGACAAACTACTGACAGCAGTCAAAAATGGAAACTAAAAAATGAGATACACCAACTCATCACATATCATCACCAAAGTCTAAATTCAAGAAAACTGTGTGTGTATGTGGTATACTTACGTTTTTCTGTGTTTCTCTTTTTTTTTCTCTTTCTCATGCTTTTTTCTGTCTCGTGGACATAGTGCTGTAGTTTTTTTTCTTTTTCTTTTTTCTTCTTTTTCCTTTGGCCATATCTCTACCATTTTTTTCTTTGGATGGAAAAAAAGGTATAGAAGAAAGTTCTATACTTTTTTTCCACCATCTCTCTCTCTCTCTCTCTCTCTCACCTAGGGTCAGGACTTCTGTTGTGGATTTGTTCTTTTTCATTACTATGTTTTGTTAAAAATTTTGAGATACCTAATTGAATAACCTAAATTATCAGTATTGCATAGAAATGGATTGGCAATAGTAATAGATAGGAATAAAAAAAAAATTAGGTCAAGTACAATTGCCTGAAAAAAATCATAAGTTTCTTGAAGCGGTATAATTGCTTGAAATATTTGAAATCATGATTGTGTGCAAATTATTAGTATTAGATTGGAATTATATAACTGTGCAATATGGTTATTAAGTAGGAATAGTTACTTTTAAACTATATAATTATTTGAATTATTAGTATTAGATAAGAGTACTTGATGCCATATAACTATGTGCATAGAAATAATTATAGGCAAATAAAAAAAAGTGTAATAGCACATTAAAAATATGAATAGTAATGATTGCAAAAAACATTTTCAAATAAATCAAATTTTAGCATTAAATAACCCAAGGGGTTGATATGCAGTTAAATAAACCAAACCATGTTTTCCCAACAGTTTTTATTCAACATAAACTGTTTGGATGTGAAAATGCATTTTCATTTACTTTCAAGTCTTGAAATATCTAAGATTTATCTAAAAAAAAAACCTTTAAACATTCACTAGTAAATTGGGAAGCAGGAGAGTAATGGAACAGTTACTTAACTTCCTCACAATCACAATAGTAGGCTGGCTGCTGCTGCTGCTCATATCTATTTATATATTTCACTTAAGTTCAATATACATTATTTAAATATAGATTTGTTTTGGATAGTTATTTATTTAAGTTGGCAATTAAGTACTTGAAGAAATATCACTATAATTCAAGCAACTTGTAAATTATAATAACAAATTTTATAAATTTCAAACACTATTAATCCTCTCTTTTTCTCTTGGTGCTTATGGTTCTACATTTTTATTTATTATTTTATTCTACAGGTGCTGTTCTCTGTGGTTTTGGGTTTTTTTCTGCTATAATTGTTAGTGTCATGGACAAATATGGAGTTCGAAGACTTGGTGTTGAAAGTACACTCAATGTTGCAGCTAAAAAATTGGTTAGTATGTACCATGTACTTATCATTTATATTGTGCTATTTCAGCACATAGTTTGCGCATCAATAAAAATGGACTAGCTGTCTATTGACTAGATGCTAGATCATGCCCGGTCAATCCTGAATGACGACACTGTGGAACCAATCCTGGTAGTAGCAGCAGCAGCTACACAGGAGATGCAGACAAGGAGTAATGTTGTCCTCGATGGCCAACGTACTGATGGTATGTGCTCCACTAGAAATAGACGAAACCATCTGGCATGAGATGTCCCCAGGCATGGAGAGCGGGACAAGCGCATGAGGTACACAACCAGAGATACATGAGACAAACCTTGGCACTACCCATAATTATGGTCCTCATGGACAACAAGCCGTATACGAAACTTGTTGACTCCAGTTGTTCCCAATCTATAGCTAGATGTATGCCTATCATGGTCGAAGAGGTCTTTGCATGTGACAACCATCAACAGGGACATGTAAATGGACAGGAAGGCAACCCCCGACAGTCTTGCGGAATACGCTGACAGAATATCCAGTGTCCAACTTAGCACGACAAGAGTATGAGCGTAATCTGCAGGTCTGGTTGAACAACAGCTGGTTGACACCATATCCCAAGGAGGAGCTTGGACCACCTAAGGGTCTAATCCCATTGTTGGCAGTAGTCCAAAGGAACAAACAGATGGTTCACCCTGTTATGGACTACCAGGGTTTAAATAGATAGATAGACACATTCACAGTGGATGTTGATGTTTGTTTGCACAAATTAAGTGAATGGTGGCAACACAAAGATAATGTATCACTTCTGAATTTATGTAAAGCCTACCTACAGGTGCATGTCTAAAAGTCATTGTAGCCATTCCAGATGGTACTTCTGAGTGGGTAAAGGTACTGCCTTATGCAACTAGATTTCGAGCTGAATGTAGAACCCCTTATGTGATTGATAGTCAATATGGTATTGACTCAGGATGAGTCTATCAAATATGCCATGGCAGCATACATTGACAACATCTATGTCAATGAAAGCCTAGTCTCAACAAGACAAGTGCAGGAACATTTTCTCAATTTCGGCTTGTACATCTGAGAGTAGCATGACATGCTCCAATGGAGGCGAGGGAATGAGATCCCAACAGTTCCAGCCACCATTACTCATCAAAGTCTATTTTCTTTGTCTGGGAAGCTCACCAGCCACCTTCTAGTATGTGGCTGGCTTAGACCAACGGTAGTATTTCTCAAGTGACAAGCAAACGCAGCATCTAGAAGTTGGAATGTCAAGTCCTGCAACACCCTACTAAAATGCATGCTAACACAGATTGTGACTAGAGTTTGACAGGAGGACTTTGGTGCGTTAATTAGTGAACAGGGACATCATCAAAGATATATGCTGGCTGCATCCGAACAGAGACGTGCAGCATATAAATCTTGCTGAGCTATACGCATGCTGAAAGGTATCAATCTGGCAGTCCAGTAGAAGGCAATGGTACTGTATCTGTTGACCTATTCAGTATGTGTATACCAATGGATCTCTGACACACTGACAGGGAGAGTGAAGTTATACACTAAAGTCGCCAAGAAAATGCTAATAAGATGTTGACTCATCACCCTAGATTAGTTTGCCAAAGAATATTGCTTAACTATTGACGTGGCCTTAGTCAAGTCTTGTGCAAACCGAGCTGATCATCTGACCAAGGTGCCACAGCAATGACTCTACACAATATGGAAGGAAGCAGAACCATCATTAACAAGCCGGATATTACCTGAATAATGACTATATATCAGCAAAGCAGACATCCTGGCATAAAACGTACCCTGTACTTCATGAAATGAGTTGATCCCACAGTATTCATGGCTGTTGTCAAGGAAGTGGTGGAACAATGTGAGGCATGTCTGTCCATAGACTTAGCTCCGGTACAGTGGAAGCTTGGATGGTTAGACGTTAGAAACACTTAGTGTCGAGTAGGGATGGGCTTAGTGTTTGACACTACCTGACACTGATCAATTGTGGTCATACTCGGTTCTTTATTTGGTGCCCATTGTTTCGTCTAGATCCTTCCAGTGTCATCCACTTTCAGTATGCTCACTTCCCAGCTGAGAATAGCATAGTGGAAAGATGCCATTGCACCGTCAAGCGGTTTGTGGAAGAGGCAGTATACCTCTACAATATAACACCAAAGGATGATTGCACCGTCAAGCGCATTGTTGCTAGAAGGCAGTGTTTTGTGGAAGAGGCAGTATACCTCTACAATATAACACCAAAGGATGATTGCACCGTCAAGCACATTGTTGCTAGAAGGCAGTGTTTTGTGGAAGAGGCAGTATACCTCTACAATATAACACCAAAGGATGATACATCAGTCTCCACAGCCCTGACGAATTGGATCTACATTTATCAGGTGTGAGTAAAAGGTGTAGACGTTGTACCTCCTCCAGCAAGCATGGAATGCACAGCCTACAGAGTGGGAGATGCTGTGTGGGGAAGACCCTACACAATACTTGCACATCAAAATTTGCAAGATGGTTGGTGACAGGACATCATGATATACAATCAGTCTTGGTCAGTGGAATGCCACACAGTATCAAAGGCCTTCACCTTATTAAGAGAATGGATTCTGTACTCATCGAAAGTAAAAGTGAGGCCTCAGAATGTAAGAGTGTGGTATAGTGCGAGGACAGCAAGTCATCGGAACTTTGGATTGCAGCAGAGCAAGAGAATTCCGCACAGGCATCCAGCAACACAACAGATGACGATGACCAGTTTGGCTCTGATGCTGAGGGTGCACTACTCAGATTCCCCTCAATCAGTGATCCTCCCACTGAAGAAACACATGCCCTTTTGGTTCCATTGTGGCAAAGCACAAGACTGAAGCAACAGCTCCCTAGATGTTACTATGTGATCTGGAGATCAGGGAGGTGTGTAGCTTACCAAGGTCAAAATGTCTGTGAATTGGTGTGGCAGTGGCCACAAGTTGTCCTCAACATCTGTGGGAGGGCATGTGCAATAGTCGGCATTTATCATGATTGACAAACCACACATGCAAACACATACTGCTTACTATATAAGCAGCACAAACGCTTAAGTAGCTGGTGTGAGAAGACTGTAATAAATTTTTCAGAGACTATTTCTAATTTTATTCCTTTGTCTGTAACTTGTTAAAGCAAACAAATATATAAGATTAACAATTGATTCCTTTTCTGGTTCAGACCTCCAATCTGGAGGTATGCAACCAAGTGGCATATCTACTACAAAAAAAAATGTGCAGAGATACTACACTAATCCTAGGAAAAAGAGGGCTAAGGAGCAACCTTTTTATTCTAGATTTACTGATCCTAGACATTCTTTTGCTGTAAAATATCTATCATTTTTTATGGGTACTATGCAAGTCTCCTATTTATTCGTTTCCATCTGTTGTTCATTCCAAAATTTATAGAATTTTCCTTTTCTGGAGAATCTTTGTGTATGTGTTTTGTGTGTATGGTATTTTTATTTTATTTTGGAATTCATAAAAAATTGGCTATGTTGTTATTGTGGCAATGTTCACTGTTGTATTATTACTTGGCTATATCTGCATTGCAAAATAAAGATATATTTGTATAAAATCATGAGTACATTTACCTTGCCAAACATTTTTATGTAGCAGACGAATTTATCACTTTGATATTGTTTGATAATCATTCCATGACTGCTATCTTTTTGTTTCACTGATTTAAAATCATAAGAAATTAAATGATTTTCAATTGTGTATCACTGATATTGTGAAATATTGTTGTTTTTTATGTTGACATAAAATTCAAAGTACCATTTCTCATTATCACTTTTTATCACTATTTTCTATTAATTTCCATTTTTTTCATTTTCTAAATTACAGAAAGTGACTGACATCAAACATTTTCCCATTTCCTACTGGTTTGTGGCATTATCAATCATGTTTTTCTACAATGGAGTCTTCCCATTCGTGGCAGATGCCAGGTAAGATAGATTAAATAAACAAATTCATTATACTTTCTAACAATAGCATTTTAAAACATTATAACACTGAACTTTCAAAAATGTGTATTTTCTATTGGGAAGATGTCTTGTGGCATATAAAAATATTTTAAAGTGCTAATTATAGAGGATAATTATAATGAAATAATGAAATTGAACTAAATTTCTTTTCAGTGACTGATAATGGTTATAGCAGCTTTTTGTATGTGTTGAAATGGGAAATCATAATATGGAATGTTGCTTGCAGGAAAACTAACTTTACAGGACATTATTACACAAAAATAATTGCTTCAACAAATAATTTGCTACTACAAAAATCCACAAGCCCAATTCAAAGAAAGATAATTTTAATGTATGAATCAAATTTTTTAAAATGCTGCATAATTTTAAAATTTAAACCATTTAAAATTTTACCATGTGGTAAATAGTATTTGTTTATTCATAATAAAAAATATCAAAGAATAAAATTCATTAAAGAAGGATTTAGAAATTAAAATACGTTTTGTTTTTTTCCATTAATTCATCGCTAAATTTTTTATTCGCATAAAGTTTATAGTTTTTATCTTTATAATTCATAAGCAAGTAAAAGATCTGAATGAAAACAACAAAAAACAAGTTTGGAGAACTTTGTCTGCTAAGAATATTCCTTTTTTTTTTTTTTTTTTTTTCCCCCAAAGTTATTTCATTTTATCTTGTAAAATTAACTGTTAATACTCTTGTTGTAAACAGTTGTGTATAATTCATTCATTTTTTTTATAAATATCATACTTAATATTATATGCATACAATACGCATATATATATTTATGAGTATATATGTATATATATATATGTATATTATATATAAGTACTAGCTAAAGTACCCGGTCCATGACCAGACTAAAAAAAATTAGGAACACCAGAGAGTGAGTGGGGGGAAAATAAGAAAAAAATGATTTATTGGATTTTTAAAAAATCACTGAGAATTGTCTAATGCTTAAATGGTCAAGATAAACGTTAAAATTTGAGACGCCACTTATAGGAATGAATTAAAGTAACTTCTAAAGTTTTTAAAAAAAGTTAATAAATGAGTAAAAGAAATATCTAGATAAGTATATACTATATACATATTTGTTGAATAGGGATAACCAAAATTGGGTCACGTGATCAGTTGAGACCATATTGAATAAACGAAAGTAAATATTTTTTAACTTTGTTTTTTAAAAATCTCGCAAAAAAAAGTAACGATCATAAAGAATTATGAAGAAAAACAGTTAATTCAAATATCAAATTATCTGATTGGGAAAAATTACTCACCGTTAATAAAAAAAAAAATTAAATAAAACAGTCCGTTTTACATGCAAAAGGGTGATTTTTATGTAGAAACGCAGACTGTAACTTTACATATTATCTCTCTTTGACAATGATACATTTAAATGTATGGGTGGCTGTATTCAACATGATTGTTTTCTCGTGCATATTCAATAACCGATTATTGGTTTTCAACGATTTTTGAAAGATTTTTTTTTTTTTTTTTTTTTTTTTTTTTTTGGTAGTTTCAGAATAACTCCGGGATATCTTTTTAGTTGAACTGTGTAACTAAATCAAGGAAAAGACAATAAGTATTACAAATGTTGTCAGTTTTGCTCTTCCGTATATCATAAGAATCAAACATTACTATTCAATAATTAAAAAAATCTCTTAAATACTCTTAAAAATATTAATATATCATGGATTGGACAAATTTTTAGTTTACCTGAATTCTAAAATTCAGTGTTATATTATATTTAAATATTAGTAAAAAATTTGATTTGTACACACAAAAAAAGATTTTTTAACATTTTAAAAAAAAAATTAATTAAGCACACAAAAGATTTAAAATCTCTTAAAAATTGATTTCTTAAAAAAATTTTTTTTCTTGACAATTTAATAGAATATAATACATATCAATTAAAAAAGCAAAAACAAATTTTCAAATACAAATAATAGATATATATAAATATATATCTATTATTATACTAAAGCTGAGATTTTCAACTATTGATCCCTAAAGGCTTTTTTGCTGGTGACCTTACTGACACGAAATTTATACTATATTATACCTTAGTTTTAGTATTACTAAACTTTTGAACAAAATTCCACTTTAATTGGTTCTAATTAGTCGTAATTTGCAATTAAGTCAAAAACTGACCCATCCCTGTCTTTACATTATACATAACTCTCTTTTCCTCTCTATATGCGACTGAAGGGGAGATGAGCATGATTAACAAAGACACTCTTAACACCCGCCCACAATAAAATTCTAATGTCCATTTCAATTTTAAAGTAGGTCAATTAATTGAAAAATACTTTTTTTTTTTTTAAATACGTTTGAAAAAATTTTACCAAAACTCGGGAAATATCTGATTTTATTTAAATTTTCAGTGTTGATTTAGCAATGAATTAATTTTATTTTATTCTAAAACTTTCTGATTTTTTTCAGGTCACTTAACTTTGACCTCCCTGTTTTTGGGGTACAAAATATAGGTGATTGATAATATTTTCTGCATAAATAAAAAGACTAAAGACAGAAGGTGTGAATAGACGAAAAAAAGGTTTTTTGGTACTCTTTGTGGAGAACCGTCCCGGCCCCCTGCCTCAAAAAATGCTTGCCGGTGGCTGCTGAAAAAAACAAAAACACCAGCTACAATTGAAGTCCGTAGCCGAAGTTATGTTACTTGAATAAAAAAAACTTGGGTTGGGGTTAGTTTAATGGGAAAATAAATAATGTGGGCTCTGTTTTTTCTAACCCAGAAATGTTGTAATAAAACTGTTAATTTTAACTAGGGGTGGGGTTTTTAATCAAGATAAAAGAGGCTTTTCATAAAAGAAAAAAGTTTCTCAATTGTAATTGATGTTTTTTGTTTTTTTATTTTTTATTTTAGTAAATTCATCCAAGACAAATACAAATACAGCAGCACTGATTCAGCTTACATGGCTGGAGCTGTTTATGATGTCTCCATGATTTTATCACCTTTCCTTGGAGGAGTTATTGTGAGTGTTTTGTTCTGTTTCTGCTGATTACTAAGTTTTAAAGAAGATAAGAAAAAAGTCAGTTTTCACACAATTTATATGACTACAGGCTCTTTTTTCCATCCCTTATAATTTATGGTTTTGAACTGGTCAAGTTTCTCAATATTGGATTAAATAAACAAATACTACATTTTAATCTTATCAAAATACTTAAAATATAAAGGTAGCAATTTGCTTTTAAGATCTTTTTTATCTATTAAATTATTTCTTTCATTTGATTTTTATTAACTATGTTGAAATTGGATCCAATGAAAATAAAATTGCCTTACATGATGCAAACAAACATTAACTGTCACTGCTTTCCAAATAATCTTGCAAATATATATATATTATATATATATATATATATATATATATATAAATGGTTTTAAAAAAATTATTCAAACTTAAGTATAGACTGCATCAACAAGCTAAGGTATGCTTCACAAGCTATCAAATACCTATGGTATGCTATAGAATTTCATTCTACCTAATATTTAAAGAGTTAAGTTATCTATTCCTTCAAACTAAACTTTTCAATATATGAGAATGGGGATAAAGATACATCCTCAGAGCCAGGACATAGTACCCCCTGACTGGGATGTGGGCTGCTTTGGCGCCCTAGAAGGGAGGGTTTCATACATTTTCTATGAAATCTACTTTATGAAAATTAACATATAATATGGGAGCCCTGTATCATAGATTTTGGTGGAAGGTCATGAAACCCTAGCACCAGCCCTGTATATCCTGTCAGTTTTATAAATTTATAAGAAGCAGTAATAGAACTGTTGAGTATGAAGATATGTGAAATAGTCTTGAGTTAAATTGTCTTTTTCATTTTTTAGGTTCCCTTTAGGCAAGGTATAACATCTGTTGAACTCTCCAGGATGTCACAACGTTTCAAAAATTGGCACATTAAGGAAAATAATTTAAACGTTTTGAATCACTTAAAAACAACTAATGACACTGTAATGATTAGATATGCTTTAATGCACTGTAGCACTTCATTATGAGCATTTACAAATAACATTTTAACCAATCTAAAATCTATATTACTTTCTTCTATTTCTGCCTAATTTTCATTTATTCATTCATTTTTAATTTATTTATTTCTATTTTTTAGGATGTATTTGGTCAGCGTGGTGTCCTTGCTGTATTGTGTGCAGTTTTGACCATTCCTGTGTTTGGTTTGTTGGCTTTCTCATCTGTATCTCCTCTTGTTTCTACCATCTGGCTTGGTGTCACTTACTCTTTTGCTGCTGTGAGTACCATAATTAGCTTATTATGTTCAATAACTAGCAATAATATTTGGTTGGTTGAAGGTGGCAACCCATTGAGCCCTACTGGGCTAGACAGGTGGTTAAACTGGCCTGATCCAATCAATCAGCTGGTCGAAACAAGCCCTAGCACTTATATGTTTAGTCCCAACCGCATTCTTCAATCAGCACCTGTGGCAAATACCCACCCATTTTTATTTTAAAGGTAGAAGCATCAGCTTAGGGTCAATTGTGTTGAGAGTATATGACTTTGACCACTATTAAATTGTATGGTAATATTGTTGGGAATTTACAAACTTAATTCCACCTAGAGACATACCTTTTTATCTCTGGTAAGTGCAGGTACTCATCTTGACATATTCCACGCGGGATACCTTAATTTCAATTAACAAAGCAACACATTAGGACCACTTTTCATTACACACTCAATGTGCGTTTTTATTTACAGAGACTGACTGAAAAGGGTTAAGGGGCAAGTAACTCACCCTTCTACAAAAAAAAAAGTATCCGGGGCAGATAACTTCAGACCGACTATTATTACAGTCTGTTAGTTAGCAAGCACTGATGAAAGTCAATTTCAATACTCCTCCTCACTTGCTGTTAGACTTATTCTATCATTTCTCTAACACCTAACAGTTCTCTGAGCTTCACAAATTGTAAGCTCACAAGTGCTTTTGTCTGCACATCAGCAATCATGTCCTTGCTTTGACAATATTCCAGTTGAATAGCTTTCATTTCAACTTGTTCTCAGATATATTGAAACTTGATGTCAATATTTTTCGCTTGTCCATGATATTATGGATTCTTTGCCATACATATTTTGGATCAGTTGTTCTCGTGGATGAGTATTGGTCTAACTGAGGCTTCATTGAGATCACTTTGAAGATGCTGCATCCATACTGCTTCCTGTGCTGTACTTGCCAAACACTGCTTCATAATCTGCTTCAGCTGTAGATAATGCAACATAAGATTGTTTTTTACTCCTCAACTGACAGCAGCTCCACTTAATTTAAACAGGTAGCCTAAAGTTGACCTGTGGTCATCCAGCTCACCAGTCCAGTCTGCATCGGAATAGCCTATGAAATCAGTTACTTTCTCCTTGTCATATAGTAACCCATAGTTTCACGTACCATTTAGAGAATGCATGATGTGTTTTATAGACTTCCAGTGTTCTATTGTAGGTTTATAGGGCCGGTTTAGCTCAGTTGGTAGAGTGTTCAGCTAGGAATCACAAGGTTCTTGGTTTGATACCGGCCCTTGCCAACTCAGCGTATGAGTAGCATAGGGATCTGTGCAGTAAAGTGAGGAGCTGATGGTCGGTGTGGCACTCCACCTCAGATGCTAAAATAATCTCCTTGGTCTAGCACTAGTGAAAAGGGGATAAACTCCCTCACTGTCTGGCTGATACCAACATTAGGCCGCCCTGACAACGATTGTAGGTTTGAAAAAAAATCTGGCTACATTGCTGACAGCATAGGCAATATCAAGTCGTGTCCTTGTTGACAGATATAACAGACTTCCAATTGCCGATTGATACAATTCTTGGTTGAATAGCTTGATTTCTTCAGTGGCTTTGGTTAGTTTTGCACCAGCATCAATTTGAGTTGCTATAGGTTTTGAAATTTCCATTTGGAATCTTTTCAAAACATCTACTGTGTATGCTGGTGGTCCAATCCATATCTTCCCTGACTCTGAATAAGCGATTTTGACACCCAAGAAGTAATTTAGTTTCTCCATGTCCTTGATGTTAAAACTCTGAGATTCTTTTGATGAGTTCTTGGATATGTATCAGAGACTTGCTTGTCAGAATTATATCATCAACATAAACAGCTGCTATGAAGATCTCTCCACCTGAAGATAGTGTGTAGATGCAAGGATCATTTTTTAATTGCATAAAATGCATCCTCTTCAGCTGACAGTGCTTCATTCCAACATCTCGACGATTCTTTCAAACCATATAGGCTTCTCTTCAGTTTACAGACAAGATGTTCTTTGTTTTTGATTTCAAATCCTTCTGGATGCTTCATATAAATGTCTTCTTTCAGCTCACCATTTAGGAATGCAGTGGTTATGTCCAACTGATGTAGCTTGAGATCATGTTTTGCTGCCAATACAATAACCGTTCACACTGACTCAAACCTTACTACTGGACAAAAGGTCTCGTTGTAGTCAATTCATTGTTTCTGAAGAAATCCTTAAGCCATGGGTTGAGCTTTATGTTGATCCATGTCTCCATCAGCATCATATTTTCTTTTGAACATCCACTTACTTCCAATAGCTTTCCATCCACTGGGTATTTCAACAAGATCCCATACTTTATTAGTATATAGTGAACTAATTTAACTTTCCATTACTTTCATCCATTCATTTTTCTCAGGACTGGAAAGTGCTTCTTTCATTGTTAATGGGTCATCCAACCTGTGAGCAATGTAAACCCATTCACTATACTGATTTGGAGCTTTCCTAATTCTTGGTGATCTTTGTGATCTTATGACCTCTTGTAAATTCTCATCATCATCACTGCTGATGTTTTGACATTCAACTTCCACTAGAGGTTGATTTTTAGCTCCTTCTATCCCCTAGATGCTGTTTTGTTAAAGATGACATCTCTGCTATGGAAAGCTCTCAACATGTCTGTATCAAAAAATCTATACCCTTTCTCCAATGCCATATCCGAGGAAGATGGTCTTTTTCACTTTAGGATCCATTTTGGATCTTTCAACCTTTGGTACATGGGCATAAGCACTACATCCGAAAATGCATAAATGGTTCCCATTTGGTTTGTAGCGTTTCCACACTTCATATGGTGTCATTGCTTGTATTGCAGTTGTTGGACTTTGATTTTGAACATATGAAACTGTTGATAAAGCTTCAGCCCAAAATTTCTTAGGAAGCTTTGAATCTGATAACATTGCTTGTACTGTTTCCACCAATGTCCGATTCATCTCTTTAGTTACTCTATTTTGCTTTGGTGTTTTGGGAACAGTGCATTCATGGCATATACCTTTCTTAGGTGATCTTCAAACTTGCTTGAAATGTATTCCCCACAATTGTCAGTGCCTAGTATTTTAATTATCTGACCACTGGAATTCTCCACCACTCCATGAACTTCTTAAACATTTCTCCTTTGTTTTTTTAAGTATGTATGTCCATACAAATCTTAATTTGTCATCAATAAATGTGTTAAAGTATTCGGCTCCGCTAAGTGATTTTGCCTTTATCCTTCCACAAACATCACTATGCACAATTTCGAGTAGTTTTGTGGCTCGCCTACCATCAGATTTTGCCCAAAAATTGATGTCCTTTGTTACATCATAGTCAAGACCAATTATTAGCTGATCTCTTGCTAGCTTCTGTAAATTCTTTGCTCCAAGATGACCAAAGTGTCAATGCCAAATCTTCTCCTTTGTGTCACAACCTGAGCATGTAGTTGCTGCATGGGCTGCCTCCTATCCTTCAATGCAGTTTTGAGCCTGCATTTTGCATCCAGAAGTCGACAACATGACCCAGTGAATGTGAATGACTTTTCTAATCTAGTATCTCTAGACACACTTAGTAAGTTGTATGATAGTTTGGGAACATATAGTGTTTCATATAATCTACATCTTTGTTGTTTTCCATCAGACACTCTCACTCTACAGTCCCTGTTACCAATGTACAACTGAGTGTCTATCACCAAGGGTTATATCCTCTTCTTTATCCAATTTTGTGAAATTGTTAAACTTGTTCATATCATGGCATGTTGCTCCAGAGTTCACAATCCATTAGTTCTTTTCGTTATTCATTGATAATGCATGGTGAGCAAATAGTCCAACAATGTGTTTGTTTTTGAACAACTAGACTCCACTTGCATTTTCTCCGTTAAGAAAGCTTTCTTTTTTTGATAGTTCCATTTATAACTTTCTTTAGAATCTTCCCCGAGTAGATGACAGTCACATTTTATGTGTCAATAATTTTCCATAATTAAAACAGTTGGGTCCCCTTTTATTGAGATGGTGTTTCCTCATTTACATTTCCTCGTACAGCAGTCTTTCAGTTATTAAGGCCCACTTAGGCACATCTTGACTTGCTTCAAGCGCTTTCATTAACATGTCATAGGATTCTGAAAAGCTAGCCAGATGATTTACTATGCTATCTTCTTCATCAATCAAATCACTGATGATTGATAACTCATCGAACGTTTCTGTCATTAATTTGGTGTGTTTATGAACAGAGTCATCTTCCTTCAGTTTAAGAGAATACAATCTCTTCCTTAATGCTAATTTGTTAGCCCACATTTTCTTTTGAAATTGGTCAGCCAACTTTTTCCATACCACTGCCAGGTCGTCCGGATCCCCAATTAAGTACAATTGTCGCCAAGGCACAACCTTTCCGCGATAAATATTTTGCGTGTAATGCCGCATCTGTCCTAGAGTCAAGAACTATCTTTGTTTCGTTTACGATGTTCTATACACCATATATTCTTAATGCCATTTTACATTGAACCTTCCAAGTGACATAATTTGTCCCATTCAGCAGCACAAGATTAACAAGTTTTGTCTCCATCATTATGTCAATAATAAACAATACAAAAGATATTTAAATTATACTCGACACAAAAACTTCTTCGTGAATGACGAATCAATGATGACCAAAAAAAGGTTCAACACATGGTAAATGCTGTCACATGCTGTCTGGGCCCATAACTTTTTGTTGGGAATTTACAAACTTAATTTCACATAGAGACATACCTTTTTATCTCTGGTAAGTGCAGGTACTCATCTTGACATATTCCACGCAGTATACCTTAATTTCAATTAACAAAGCAACACATTAGGACCACTTTTCATTACACACTCAATGTGCGTTTTTATTTGCAGAGACTGACTGAAAAGGGTTAAGGGGCAAGTAACTCACCCTTTTACAAAAAAAAAGTATCCGGGGCAGATAACTTCAGACCGACTATTATTACAGTCAGTAAAAAAACAGTTAGTTTTAACAAGAACTTACAAAAGTGAATTTCAACAAATATGGATTGACTACTGAAGGACTAGAATTGGTAGTGGCTCGAAATCTTACTCCCAGCTCAAGTATACTGATAGTGTATCCCTTGTCTCAACGAAGGCTAATGGGTTTTCCCCTTGGAAATAATACAAGTTGGTGGTGGGTGGGGGAGCACAGGACCAATGAAAAACCAAACATTAAACATAGCTTCAAACAAAAAGAGCTTTATCTGGTTCAGACTCTGAGGATGAAATAGCCTGGGAATTTCCAAGATTCATTGTTATCGAATTATTAGAGGAAACTTCACTGGGTAAATTAAAGTTATCATGGCAAGAACCAATACCCAATCTTTACAAAAATTGAGAAGCGGCAATATACTGATTGAAATAGATTTTAAAAGGTCAGTCGAAAGTCTGCTTAGAATGAAAAACTTCTACAAGCTGAAATTGATGACTTAACCTTCACAACAGACATCCATGATACCATGCAACTAAACTCTCTATACCTTAGTTATTTAAATAATTAGTGGTTATATTGGAACTAAACAAGAACTCTCACCTTAATCTATCAAGAAAAACTATCAAATATTTAAGGGAAATACCCTAATTACTTGCACATTTACACAGATGGCTCCAAAGACAGCAAGAGAACTGGATGTGGAGCAGTCCTCAATAATAAAAAATGCCTTCCAAAAAAAAAAAGCCTCCATATTTCCTGCCAAAACCTGTGCAATGGATTTGGTACTTAACATTATCTTTACAAGTAAATCTAAAAAATTCATCATCCATTTCTGTCCTACAATCTATTAAAAATAAAAAAAACTGGATAATCCCATAATCAAACTTCTAAACAAACTCAACTCCATAAGCCATGCCAAAGGTTTATGTTCTGCTGGATCCTCAACCATATATCAGGGTTTCCACGCGTCCTGGAAAACCTGGAAAATGAAATGTACATTTTCCAGTACTGGAAAACCTGGAAAAATGGTGGGGGGGTAAAAATCCTGGAAAATTTTTGTAATCTGTCCTGAAAAATTTGAATTATCTGAGACAAAATTAATGTTATTATTACAGTAAACAAATATAACTCGTAAAATAACAAGGACAGTGTTTTTTTTGTTTTTATTTTTAATGTTCGCCGAATCTACACAAGATTTCCCAAATTATTCATGAATATTCATTAAACAGTAAAAATGCTTCTGATTGGGTGGGTACTTGTTGATTTCATTCAATGAAGTTTCTCTATCATGTAGCGATATTTTCATTTATTTTTACGTGACACTAAACAAACATGAAACAAGACAAGAATTAGTCAGTCAGACTACTTTAAAGATTGTTAAAGGTTTAAAAAAATAAATTTTGTTTTACAAGATGTGAAATTTTTCGTAAAATTCAGAACATGTAACTTTAACATTTTAATCAATTCAGAATGGGTGACCTTTTACCATTTGAAGAAAGAAAATTCCCGATCCCTAATTTTTACATTTTTTGAAAGATCATATCCTGAAGAATATATAGAAAAAAAATAAAAATATAAATTCCCTAAAAAATTGATTTTAAAATTTAAGTTATTTTCTTAAAACTCAAAAAATAAATGTAGCATGTTTTTTTTTTTGTAGTTTTAAAAAAAATATTTTTCTTTAAATTGATGCAAAAAAAAAATTATTTTATCCAAGTTAAATTGAGATTTTTACTACCTTATAAATTTCAAGGTCAATTTTACATGTCTGTCAATATCCATGACTAACTTGAAAATTTAACAAAAGATAGCCCTAAATTTTATCTTTTAAAAAATATGCGATGATATGCTGCATATTTCCTGAGATTTAAAAAAAATTTAATCGTCAATTTCAACTATGGATGACAAAACAGGCTGAATTCTCTCCCAGTCTAGATAAATATCTCAATCTCGGAGAAAAGTCTTTTTTGCTACACTTCCAAGAAAAATTATTTTTTAAAGATATTGGAAAGAAAATCCAATATTCATCTTTTACTTCAAAATACCCGGATGTGAAAACATACAAGATAGTAAAAAGATTTCAATGTCTGTCCACCATAGGTGTGGACTCAGCAGCAAGGGACAAATAATGAGTCATCACCTCTTGGGATATGCATTTATCTCCTTTATACCCCAAAAATTGAACATGGTTATTAATATACAATAGTATATAAAATATGATGCAGATATAAAACGAGGGGTGGTCATTGTAAAATATCTACATATATTTGCCAGCACAGGAAATATCTGAAATTTGTACTAATTAAAAAAAAAAAGAAAAAAAAAAGAACAACATTTATTTAAAATATTGGTTTAAAATTGATTTGCTAATGAAAAAATAACCCAGTAATGTTGATCATGGCTAAGCAAAAACAGGAGACCAGTACAATTTTATTGTACAGCGTGTCTATAAAGTCAGAGTGCGCTTAAAATAATTTATAACTTTAAAGTACATATGGACTTTGTGGACACCCTGTGTCATTAATTGATAGATGTAGGCATCATCTATAATAAACCCAAGATAATTCATTAACCCTGCAACATAAAAAAGTAACAATAAAAGTGTCTAAATGTGTTGATATTAGATTAATATCGATTAAATTATGAAATTGCCGTGAACAAGTGCTGTCCTGGAAAATTTTTTAAATGTCCTGGAAAATTTTTTAAATGTCCTGGAAATGTCCTGGAAAATGAGTGGGATCCAAATAGCTAAATCTGCCCTTCACATGGTACCAGACAATAGTACCAAAATACCATAAACTGACCTAAAACCTAGAATCGGCAAAGAAATGGCAACAGCTATGGGATAAAAATACCCACAACCAGCTCTACCAAATACAACCCATTCTGAAAGAAAGAAAACTTCATCCTAGCAATACCAGAAGAGAGGGGACTACCCTGTCTTGGCTGTGCACACCAGATTAATTCACCCCTTCATTCTAAAACCAGAAACTCCATCTAAATATTCTGTAAAACACATTTTGATTGAATGCAGTAATCTCACCCACACTCAGCGGAAAATTTAAAGCATTGAAAACATGAAAGAACAATTTGAAACCTAAGATCCTAAAAATGTAATCAACTTTCTGGAAAAATTTGGTCTTCAATCAAGGATGTAGGTCCATAGACATATATAAAGCTACCCACATACACTTTTGATGTTCAAACCCTCAGCAAAAATCCCCAACAAAGAATATATAAAATAAAACTTCTTTGGCATAAAATAACCCAAAGATTGACATGCTGTAAAATCCAACCAACCAACCTAAAATCGGTAACATAAAAAAAGTTACATTTTGTACAAAAAACATTGGTATGATGTATACTGTTCATTTCCAATTCCCACCACACTCAAAGACTAAAGGTGATAACTAATGGAAAAATATCATCTAAGCATAAGAAATTTTAATTCATAGACAGTTTTTTGACAATAGATTTTTCTTACTGTGATGAAGACCCAAGAAAATGACATATTCTGTATTTTAAGCCACTTTTATTGCTTTCAAATATGTACTAAAAAAACATGTTTTTGCTTTTAATTTATACATGATAAACAGGTTCATCAGTCATTCTTAATGTTGTACTGTGAAATCTTGTTACCTTTATACATTACTTTAAATCATCATTTAGTTTATATCAGTCTGTTAAAAATATAAATGCTATATAGCAAATCTATGTGATGTCAATTTAAGCAAACTTTTTACTTCTTGACTACTAAAATATTTATATTAAGGAAAATATTTGCTACCTAATTTCATTTATCTTCTACTTGTTACATTTATAAATTCAGTGTACTGCTTTGTTTTGCAGGCTAGTCTGTGGCCATCAATTCCTCTTGTGGTAACCCAAGCAACTGTAGGTACTGCCATGGGATTAACCACTTCACTCCAGATGATTGGAATTGGAATTTCAAATATGGTTGTTGGAAAGATTCTTGGAGATCAACAATCGTAAGTAAAACATTTTTTTCTTTGATGCAGATGCTTTTTGGGGATGGGGTCTGTGTCATCATCATAATAATGATATTAATCACCTTGTTGCTGTCAAATACTTCCTTCCTGCCTGGAATATTACAATCATTTTGTTGCAGTTTTGATTTATATTCCACACAACATAAATACTCTAAAAATATTGTTGGGGAACAGGCAACGTAGTTGCTGTCAATTGCTCCCAATTTGGACACCAAATTGTGGATCACCATGATAACACTGAGTTTTACACATTGTTCCATGTTTTCAAGCCTGTTTGAGGATATGGATTTACAAGCCAGTTGTTTGGGAGAAGAAAAATCTCTGCTAATTGGCTAATATTAACTATGATTCAAACTCATTTCTCCACTCAGATCATTCTCTCTCTCTCTCTCTCTCTCTCTCTCTCTCTCTCTCTCTCAGCAACCATGAAATTCAGTTGTTACTCTTAAGACTATGACTGTTTATGAGCCCTGTCACATGATGTGTATCCACTATTCAGCCTTCCCTAGAAGCTCACAATATGGATTTCCTATCCAATTGTGTGACCTTTTCTTTGCCAATTCAGGGTTATCTGCAGGTCAAAACATTGCATAGATGTAACAACACTAAGCTAGGCAACACAGTTGCTACATAAAGATATTTGTTTGCCAATACATATACGAAAAATAGAATGACTTTTTTTTTTTTATTTGTACTTCTTTTGAGTAGATTTGTATATTTTAACTTTTGTTTTTCCTTAAACATATTTAATTATTTTCTTTTTTTATTACAATTACTGGTTCCTCAAATTAATTTTCATTATACAGAGCAGTTGTACTATTCTAGTACATACAAGTCCATCCACTTATGCATGGGCTGAGTTGTAAGTTTCTTCACTCATTACTTTCGATATCAGTATTCATGCACAGACCTACAAGTCTACACTTACAACTACGGCTAAAAATCCATCCCTGATAAAAAAAAAAACAAACAATAAAACATTATGCATGAAGCTTAATTCTATTTGTCTCCCATTTTTCTTATATAAATTCTCATTATCAATTATTCTATTTATTTCCCCTTCGAACCTATAAATTTTCAAAATTAATAATTAAATTAATTTATAAGGAAGTCTAATTTAAAATATGGCATTCAATTTTAAGTAGGGTTTTAGTTTGTAATTACAACTTTTAAATAGTATCATTAAAATTTTACAAGTATTTTGCATTTATGTAAGTTTGATTTTTGTGAAAATGTTTAAAATCTCTGAAAAAATTTAGAATTTGCTATAGAATGTCTTTTCACATAATTCTAAAATAGGAAAGTCTCTTATATTTATACAGTTTTTAAGCTTTGAAGATTGAACTTTAGATCACATATATTTCTCTACTACAAATGTTTTTCTTCATTCCAAAAAATGTCAAATCTTTTTTCTACAATAAAAAAATTAAAAATAACATTCATTATCAATATTTACTATTACAAATTTAAGAATCATAAGTTTGTAATATGAAAAGTTATGTTAAAATTATTTAGATATACAATTTTCAAGTATTATGCTTTATAGTCCCCAGGAATGATTTGTAAAATGATTTGTAAAATTCGAATAATATTATTTAGAAATTGTAATTACAAAACAAAAAAACCTATTTAAAATTAAATGTCATTTGGTATTGGCAATATCACGCCTCCTACTTGATGATTGTGGCGAGAGAAACCACGCTCGTAGTGGTTCGAAGCGTGCATGACTGTGGCACGTAGAATGAGATCAGGGGCGAGTGGGGAGATTAAACACATTCTCCTGATCGTGAGTCATGGCCTGACGCATGTGAATCACTGGAGTAACGAGTGGAAGAGAAAATATATTTGGATAGTGTTGGTGAGAAGAGTGTAGCACTGCTGGGAGAGATTGTTCCAGACTGAAAGCTATTTCAGCTATTTCATTATGGCGAAGGTGCGCATAAGTACCGATGGTACGAAAATGGTTACAACCATTTTCCGGCGAGGGTGATGTGGTATTGTGGCTGAAGAAAGTGAGACTAGTGGCGAAACTTCAGCAGGTAGATGATGGGGTGACGTACTGGCCCTGTATATGGAAATGGATGAGAAAGCATTTGAAACGGTTAAAAGAAGCATTAACAGATGACGTTCTCGCAGCATACAGGAAACTGACCATGGTCAGGTGGGTTGGCAAACACATGGACGTCTATGCCAACAAAATAAGGCAGTTTGTCGGATTGGCCAGATTCAAGGGGTATGGGTTGGAAAGGCTCAGAAAACTGACTTTCGTCACAGGATTCCCTTACACCATCTCAATCGGACTGCAACCGGCGCCAAATATCAAGACACTGACCATGGGGGATTTGATAGCGAGTGTGCTGACGTCGACTGGAGACCAAAGTCAGGATGTAGTTGCAGCTGCACACTCACCCCACAATATTACCAGGAGCGGCCCCAGGATGAATGTGACCTGTTACAGGTGCAACGTGAAAGGTCACCTTGCAAAGGACTGCCGAAAGCGCGAAACGCGGTGCTACCGATGCGGTGAACATGGGCACTGGGCCCGGGATTGTTCGGAAACGACTTAGGGGACAAGGCATTAGCGCCAGCCTTCTCACCCACCAAGAAGTAAATGCGGCGCTCCCGGTGGCAGGCATCTATATTGACGGAACACGGTGTTCGGCACTAATTGATACAGTTTGCTCACGGACAATTGTGGATACACATCAGTGCCGATCTTGGAGCAAGGCAAGAGTGGACGTTGTGACAATTGGAGGAGCATCCCGTGCATGTTGTGGTGTTGGCAACCCATTGGGGTTTGATTTGCTGTTAGGGATTGATGCGATAAAAGCATTGGGAGGTGTTGTTGTTGGGCCAACAGGATCAGTGCAGCTCGGCGAAGGGAAGACTACTTAATTTGCAGCCATTTCCATCAATGAGCCTGACTTTACCGCCACCTTCGACCATCAGAGCCGAACATGGACTGCGTCATGGAAGTGGTCTGAGGATCGTGCACCTGAAGGACTGCACAATGGAGTGTCGGAATATCCGGTAGCAGCAGAGATCCAAAACGACTATGAGCGGGAGCTTAACACTTGGATAGACAATGGTTGGCTTGTGCCGTACCCAGAAGACAAGCTGGGGCCTCCCAAAGGGCTAATTCCACTGATGGCAGTACTACAGCATAACAACGCAAAAGTACGTCCGGAGATGAACTACCGGGATGTGACCTGATTCAGGTTTGGAAATTAGAAAAAGAAAGAAAGAAAGAAAAACGGAAATACTTAGAAAATATTTTTTTGTCGGCGATCAGAATCTATGGAAAGAAAAAAAAGAATAAAAGTAATTTTTTCACTGAAACGGTAAAGATAATAATCAGCAATAATATTGACCGCTAGTGTATCTAGTGCAAGGCCAGAACAAAAGTTTTTTCTCCATTCAGAAAAGATAAATAGCGAAGGTAGATAAGAGACCAATCCTTTTGTTTAGACATGCCCAGGGGGCTTGACTCGATTGCCTGTCAAAACTTAATGAAAAGATTTTTTCTTAGATAAGAATCAGCCCGTCGGTTAGAAAGAAAACCTGTCCTTTTGGCTGGGACTAAAAGTGTCTGGATAGTTTGACGGTCAAAAGATAAAGGTCAAGCTTAGTTTCTCCGGTAAGCTCTTTTGTTTGAAGTGGCCGGAAGAGATGGCACTTAGATTGTGATGCGGAAGTAAATTTGATTGGCTGATTAGGACAAAAGGAGAGGCGGCGCCCTTGATAAAATGGAAGGTAAAGAGGAGGTTACTAATATCTTCACGCTGACCGGAAATAAGAATTTCCGATTGAAAAATTATTTAAACTGAGACGATCTTGACAAGAAAGTAGAATGAAGCCGGGCGTGCTTGAGAACAGTAGCTAAGAAAGCTTGAAGTGCGAACGTAAAGATCCTGTAGCCGACAGATAAACTGACTTCAGCCAACATTGCCACGTAATATTATTCCGACCAGAACACATTGAATTGAGGTCCATCACTCCCCCGTCTTGAGAAGTAATTATTTGTATTCTTGTATTTTTGAATATAAATGTTGTTGATTTTTGAAGAAGAAAAAGAGTCGTTATTTTTTTATGTGACCAATAGGCCGCCATTAACCTCGGAAATCAGTTTCTATAGCAGATTTCTAGTCATTTGAGATCTTAGCACAACGTGGGGCATTTGGCTAGACTTCCAGCAAATATAGAGACCCTGCAATCCTTGGTTGATGCAGAAAATCCGATCTTGACGGCCAATTTCGGAGATTCTGTGAGCCCTTTAGCTCAGTAGCAACCGACGGGTTATAGGGAGCTCAACCATCACGTTCACGCGTTCACGGCCAATGCAGATGTCTGCGCAGCTAAACTGCACAAATGGCAACAGAAAGCGGCTAATGTATTGCTGTTGGATCTCAAGAGAGCGTACCTCCAGGTACGCGTCCACGAGACACTGTGACCATACCAGACCGTGAAAATTGACGGGAAAAGATACTGTCTGACCCGTTTGGGGTTTGGCTCCCCTTATCGTGAAGGCCATTGTCAGCGCAGTGCTGTCACAGGAAGAAGCTGTGGGCCGCACAGCATTTGCTTACATCGACAACATCTATGTCAACGAGGATATAGTGCCCGCGACCCGCATTAGAGAACACTTAGCGCTGTTTGGGTTGAAGTGTAAGGATCCAGAAGGATCCTTACACTTCAACCCAAACAGCGCTAAGTGTTCTGGAGGACGGCACATGGGTGCTGGGATGGAACACGGTAAATTGCAGTGGAAGCGAGGAAGCACAATTCCAGAAGCTCCCAGTGTTGTCACGCGACGGACAGTGTTCTCCCTGTGTGGGAGACTTGTTGGGCATCTCCCGGTGTATGGTTGGCTCCGTGTGGCCTGCGGAATACTCAAGAGAAGAGCGAAGGACTGGGATAATGAAGCAAAAGACACCATCCCCCAGCGTATGATGTTCTAGACTGTGGAATTGGTGCAACGGGATGATCCGGCCCATGAGGATTGGTGCGTGGACAGCAAGGAGCTGAACGTGTGGGTCGATGCCAGTTCCTTAGCAACCGGAGTAGCCTTGGAGAGGAATGAGACAGTGCTGGAGGATGCTTGTTGGCTGCAACCTGAAAACGATGCCCAACACATCAACTTAGCCAAACTGGACGCCATATTGAAAGGCATCAATCTGGCTCTCCAGTCGCAGGGTAAGGTGCTACACGTGAAGACAGATTCTGTGTGCATGTATCACTGGGTATCGGACATGCTGACTGGAAAAGCACAAGTCCGTTCCAAGGCAGCAAGCAAGATGCTTATCAGGAGGCAGCTGAGCACACTCAAGGAGCTTGTAGAGGAGTATGAGCTGACCGTGGATGTGACATTAGTTCCAACGATTCGAAATATTGCCGACTGACTGATGCAGGTACATCAGTGGTGGCTTGATGCGATGAAGAAGGAGAATGAACTCGAACCACTGATTGGCGCAGTCCATGTGGAGGAGTTGGATGCAAGTCTAATTATGGCTATCCACAGAAGCAGTGGACACCCAGGAGTGCAGCGCACCACCTATTTTGCCAGAAGAATTTGCCCAGCGATAACCAAGATAAGTCAGCTATCCGTATAGCTGACTTAAATGTGCAAAGAAAGCCAGTCCATAGACCCAGCACCGATCCACTGGGAAAAGGGAAAGCTGGAGGTGAACAGGAACTGGCAGAGGCTAAGAAAGGACATCACACATTACGGTGCCTGCCATTTCTTAACGCTCACGGACTGTGGCTCGTCGCGTTTCTCCATTTGGAAGCAGTTGGCGAGGCAAGACTCGGCAAGTGTGATTTGCCAGCTGGAAGCGGTGTTCTTCAAGCATGGCCTGCCGCATGAAATCCTTATGGACAATGACACAGCCATCTGCAGCAAAGAGTTCCGAGCTTTCACACATGAGTAGGGAATTCACTTGCGATACCGTTGTGCATACGCCCTAGCCAGCAATGGCATAGCAGAGCGATGTCACCGCATGGTGAAACGAATTGTGGCCAGGATGCGCTGTCTCATACAGGAGGCTGTCTACTGGTATGACATCACACCCAGAGACAACATATCACCCTCCACTGCGCCTGCCAACGGGGATCTATAGATATGAAATTAGGGTGAAGGAAGCTAATGCTGCGACAGCGTCCTTGGGTCCCAAGCACAGCTCTTACCAAGTTGGAGATCACGTGTGGGTCAAGGCACTGCAGAGTCGGTGTACCATGAAGTTCAGCAGGGGTGAGGAGACCAACATAATTAGCCCACAGTCAATTCTGGTGGACGGGATACCCCGCCATGTAAAGGACTTGCACCCATGCCACTGTGTCAGCACATCGGAGGAAGACTCTAACAGCACAACGTCCTCTGAGAGAGGGACAGAGAGTCTGATGAATGACGACGAAAATAGTGAGTCGGACAATGCATCCACAGAAGAAGCAGAAGCTGAACCTCCCTGCGCACCTATGCAAAGAAGTACCCAACAAAAGCGCCCACCGCCAGACTGTCATCTTTGTGATCATGAGATTGGAGGGAGTGTGGCGAGAGAAACCATGCACGTAGTGGTTCGAAGCATGCACAACTGTGTTTGGCATGTAGAATGAGATCAGCGGCGAGTGGGGAGATTGAACTCACATCCTCCTGATCGTGAGTCGTGGCCTGTGATGCACGTGAATCACTGGACTGTGCAGAGTGGCCCCAGATGTGAAGTCTCATCATGAGGATTGACACGTGCTGATGAATGTCGAACCTGCTGCATGGGCAGTTCAGAGTAAGGAGCCTGGATGAACACAGTAATTGTGTATTTAAGGACCTGCCCTCCCAGCCCAGACCAGGCAAAAGACTGCAGTAGCATTTTGGCTGTCGCGACGAGTGGAAGAGAAAATATATTTGGATAGTGTTGGTGAGAAGAGTTTTGCACTGATGGAAGGGATTGTTCCAGACTGAAGACTTGGTCAGTTGAGAGAGCAAATGCGTCGGACTTGACTGTGCCCCCCCCCCAAGTTTACTTTCATTCTTATTAGAACGGTTTATATTCTATCCAAGATGTATAGACTGCATTTTGTTGCATGTAGGTTAACTCTTCTAACAAAGAAGGACAAAAAACCGTGGGTAGAATCACAAGTCTTTATTCAATGCTGAAAGTATAAAAAAGCTGAAAAGGAAAGAAAAACACATGACAGACACAGCAAATAAAGAAACGAAATGCAAGGGTTTCTAACGGCTAGGGAAAGATAAGAAATACTGGGAAATGAATAAAGAGACAAGATGGTAGGTAATTGACCAACATGGGGTATAATAATATAGCAGCAGCAGTAACTCAAAGAGGCAGGGTGGTTGAATATAGGTTGCAGGCAAGTAAGGGAGGAAGGGGGACTAAGAAGTGTAGCATGAAGTCAGTAGTATTGTCTTAGCCAAAGTGGATAAGTGTAGTCGCCGGGGTTATGAGGAAGGTAAAACCAAGAATATGGGTCGAAATAGTAGCCAAGGTCACGGAGATATATTGTAGCTGAAGACGGCTGTGAAAGTAGTAAGTATTATTCTGAATAAAAGCTAGTTAACATGGGACAGTAACAGGGTAGAACAATTAAAAAATATATAAACAGGGGAAGATGAATGTATCTTACTAAGAGTTGAAACAAAGGTACAGGCAGGGAAAAGTGTGCGAGGAAATAAACAATAATACACAATAAATTCAAAAGTAATATGAGGTAAATAGGCAAGACTAATACAAAAAAAGGCAATGGCCTTACATGGGAATATAGCGAAGCTAAGGGAAGAAGTATATCACAATAGAATAATGTGCACAATATATCTAAGCATGGCAACTTCAATAAAAATGGAAAACAGCTTAGAATAGACTAGAAAGTCAGTAAGGTAATGCAATAGTTCGCTAAAATAGTACATTAACGCGAGGGAAAGAAAGAGAATGCTTTTTCTCTTACCGTGGTGCTGTGAAGGTCTTTGTAGAAACGGAGAGGAACTGAACGTGTCCACTCTGGACAGCGCAAGATTTGAAAAGAATTTAAAAGGTGCCAAGTCCCAGAAAACCGGAAGCGTAACTGGTGTCAGGTGAAAATCCATTCACTAAGAAGGAAATTACCAAAGGGAGGCAAATCGACTAGGAAAATATTTTAAGGGAAATAACTAATACGAGGAAAAATCTATCTATAAGAGCTATGACAGGCAATTTAAAGTTAAAGGGGGATAACTAATTTTATAAAAAAGTATGATGACATCAGTGAAAATGGAAAAAAAATTATGAGGGCTTATAACATCTAAATGTTTTATACAACAAAGTTACAAAAAAACATAAGAAAAAATAACAACACAAAAAGGACACGTAAACTGAAACA
>CM042137.1:86191740-86251740 GCA_023376005.1 Doryteuthis pealeii
TTATCTATATATTTACTGTGGGCGTCGACAATCACTAGAATCCATTGCCCTGGATTAGGGCCCGCATAATCCATCGTGCACTCTGCAACCCAAGGCCTTCCTGGGGGGGGGCCCCAGTTTTTTCCCCCCCAGGGGAATTTGCCAATTGCCACTAGCCTGAGGCATATTTGCACTATCTTTGGACATGGCACAACCTCACACATAATTCAATATCTGCATCATTTTAGGCCACCAAATGTGACTTACAAGCAGAGACTTCATCTGTGAAATTCTGGATGGACTTCTCATGCAATTCTTTCAGTAACGCCTCTTGACACTTTGCTGGGATAATCACCCGTGATCCCCATAAAATACAACCCAGTTGTTCCGACAACTATCCTTCCCTGGTTAGTATATGGTGAAAGTCAAGAGATCCTTTTCCGGCCATCCATGTTAAAGATCATCTACGCACTTGTTTGATAACACGGGGTCCTGATGTTGTAAAAAGCAACAGGTCTTTGGTACTCCTTGAATAAGTTGACTATGATCCTGGTGATGAAGCAATACAAAACACAACCGATATACATAAGACCTTTATGTGTGTTTATCGTAGTTAGTTTTGTGACTTTCATCAAAGGAACCTGTTAAATACGCATCACTCAAAATCAGTCTGGTAAAATACTGTCCACCGAGACTTTGGAATACAGGTCATCTAATATTTGGAATGGGATATTTGTCTATTCTGCAAAACAGGAATTAACGGTCTGTTTAAAATCCCCACAAATCCAACTGACCATTGTCTCGTTTTTAAATGGCGGACAATAGGGAAGCCCATTTGCAAAACTTGACTGGCTTGATAACAGAGGTAGCAACCATTCGTGAAGTTCAGTTTCAACTTTTTCTCAATTGTTAAGGATACGGTCTAGCTTTCATAAAACAAGTTTGCCTATTTTCTTTAACATTACAATTTAGCTTTTTCAATATTCATGTACCCAAGCCTGTTCGAAAAAAAAGTTCTGCAAATCTCTTTGATTTAAAAATCAGTTCCATTCCATTTTGTTGCAGTAGCAGAGATATTAATTGGCAACTTTTGAGCCAGTCTCTTCTAAGAAGACTTGCGTCCAGAACCGGGTACAACTAACACTCTAAAATTTAATTATGTTTTGCCCTGGTATTTTTACCCTCAGGTTAGCAACTCCTTTGGTAACAATGACCTCACTTGAATAGGTCCGCAACCTCTGTAATGATTGCCGTTTATAAGATCTCGCGTTCGGCAGTAGTCAAACTGTTTTTTACTAATCAGAGTAGACAAACAACTGGTGTTCAAATTCCATTTTGACATTGAAATACATTACACATATTACACATATATGTTCACGGCTATTCGATCTCGTTAAAAATAAGGGTTTGTCATCTGCCTTTTGTATGTATTTGGACACCTTTCCCTTTGTTCATTTTTTACAAAATTTTGAAAGTTTGATGTGTTATTGTACATTGTAACAAATTTTCCCTTGCGGGACAAAAAAAATCTTTTTTCATGCCATTTCCCCCACAACCAAAACAATTTTTTTCTTTCTTTGTAATTCAGTTGTGTTTAGACTCAGAACACATTTTATTTATTTCATCCATCTCTTTTTTCTTATATGTGCAATGCACTTCATTGCTAATCTATAAGGCTGTGGCCATTTAACAAGGCTTCTTCTAACGACATATTTGGGAACAATAATTTTTCTTGAATTTTATCGTCCTTTAATCACACACAAATTTGTCACGCTCTTTTAAAAATGACCAATTTGCATTGTAGAAGCCAAATTGTTTAAGCGGCGAACAAGAAAATTGAAATTGACTCACCCTCCTCTTGTTTTGCATATGGAAATGAAAACTTTCACCACTATTAGTTTTTAGGTTTAAATTGTCGCTTTGGTTTTTGAGGGGTACATAAATCCCCAAGACTCTGGTAGGTCCTGTCTCAATTGTACTCAGTATATGGCTTTTGCACTTTTTACTTCGGTTTTCATGTCCAATATCGTTCTTGCCGTGATAAAAAAACTGTTCTACTCGGTCTAAAATAGGTTGATATATTTCCTGATTCCGTAACAGAATTCTTCGTAAATGTCGAGTAATTGGATTTTCTTGAGTGAAACAGCCCTCGTCTGCCAATTGTTATAATGCACTTAGCAAATAATAAGATGTGTAGCCCAGTTGACGTAACTGCGAGAAGAACTCACTTCCGCCTTTTAATTTGTAACAATACAAGATGGCTGAAACAGTACTTCCGTTTCATACAAACAATGTTATAACCAGTGCTTCCGGTTCTTAGTATACCACAGTATTATATGCTAATTATAAAGTACCTAGACTACATTTATTTATTTGCAATTATGATATAAATTTTATGAATAGGATTTGATTTGATATGCGTGTTAAAAGTTTTCCAACTGGAGTGTGTTCAATTGAACACAGTAATTCCTTTCACCGTCAGCAAAGTATCTACCAAATGAGACAATTCCTCTTACTTCTTCTTGTCTAACACCCAAAACACAGCAGATTGTCGAATTTCACTTCTGTCCCAAAACACTTGCTTTTTAATGGACTCACAGTATAGCCACTGTTTCTTTTATAATCACTTGGCTTACCCTTATGCAAATTCCGTCTTGGTCCCATCCAGGTCTCTGGTGCATGGCAACAAGCGATTCTTTGCTGTTTATGTCGGGTGGATTGGCCATGCCCATTACAATGTTGTCTTTAAACAAGTTATCACCAAAATGCAATATAACTTTTTATCCTAACAAGATAACTTGTTTCTTTGATATATGTCTTACAGAAAATAAATTTTATTTCAAAAACAGAATAAGAAAAAGAGGCAATCCTTCAAGCTAAAATTCCTCTTTACCATCATATCTTTCTGACATGGACAACCTAAAATATGTTACTCCATGTTTTAAATAAAGACTTGAATGTTTTTAAGTAAACTCTCTTCTACTACCAAAATGTTTCAGGTGTAAATGTTGGTAATGATTGTTGAGTTCATCACTGTAGAAGTGGACACAAAATTCAAAACATTACAAAAAAAGAAAAAGAAATTTGATTAGATCTACAAATCATAAAATTTATTACTTGACTAAAAATAAAATTTGATCAGTATTTATTTTTCTACATTCAATTAATATACAATTTTCATTTTTATATATTTATGGTGGATTTTTTATTTTTTTATTTTTCAGTTGGCCTGTTTTTATTTTCCTCCTTGTGTGTGATTGGTTCCTCTATCTTTGCTCTTGGAACTATGTTCAGGAATACTCGTGCCATGTTGCCTCTTATGCTTTTAGGACGTTTAATCTTTGGCTCTGGAAATGGGTCACTCACAAGTAAGTACCATCAGTATCAGTCTGACTCATTTTTAATACAGTTATTTATTACATTATATTATTGGAAACCTCATTATTGTTGTGTTAAAATTGTGTTCTGTTTTAAATCAGTCATTGGAAAACTGCATCCCACAGGCTATATGTAGCCTGTAGTGCTTTCTGAATGGCCCATTTAAGACTCTTTCACTTTTCCCTATTTCTAGGACAGATTATTGTCTAGTCTTCTGTAGTGAAAATGGTTGAAGTCCCTTCAATGAAAAAATTACCTTGACTTTTTGTTTACCTTGATTTTTTCTGTCTGATAATGAGCCATATTTTATGTGGCCCACTTCTCAAAAATGGTTGCTCATGCCTGATCTAAATTCTTGAAATAATGTAGATTACTATAAAATGCTCTTTAGAATCGTGTCTCGAAAAAGAAGCATAATTTTTTTTTTTTAATTGAAATAGATCATTAAGTAGGCCTCAGCCTATTCTCGTAGTATAATTTAAGAGGTTTGAATTCAGTTTTTCTTCTCCTAGACTGGTTGCCTAACCAAGGTTAAAGAACCCAGTCTGCCCTACTATTTACCCATAGCTGTAGGGAGAATAGTTGGATTCATACCTTTCCAAGGGTATTATCAGTATCATCACAGGCCAATGTTACAATGGGAATCCAATGGGATAACAAGTCCTCCAGTATATATAATCATTACTGTGTTTAAAAATTGTAGTATCTGTAGTGAGAGTGCTTAATATCCATGATAGTGCATATATCAGCAGTATAATACAGAAATTAAAACCATATTTTACAACTAATTGATTCATGTTGTGGTACTATATTCTGAAGAATTAATATGTTATAAGTGGATAGTACATAGAAAGCACAGAATATAAAATGAAATCAGATTTTCACTAAAAAAGATTTGAGAAGAAGTCTATAGAACAAGTGGTTTAATAAAATGTCTTCAAAGAATTATGCTGAAAATTTTTTAGATTCCTTAGATTTCTAAGTTTAATTTTTTTTATATATACAGGATGTGATGAGTAAATTGTTGTCTAATTTACACAAAAATGAAGGTAACACTGATATCTCCCTTAATCAGTTATATTTACCCAAATTCCATGAATATATGGTGAAATTTAAAGAAATCACCATTGGCTTCAACCAAGGCCTCTAGATGACTTTGGAATCTCCTGCAAGCCTTTCTGATGGTCTCCTTGTTTAAATTGGTAAAACTACCATTATCTTTGCCTTTGCATGGAGTCTTGTTGGTTTCTTGCTCAAACATACCCCACACATCATAATCAAAGGCAGAAATTTTCTGACAGCCAAGACTGGGTTCTCCTGCTTGTGTGGTATGGCACCATCCTGTTGCCAGATATAGGGTTTTCTAGCAGCCACCCTCTTAATCCAGAGCAGCACTACCTTCTCTAGGCACTTGATGTAGGCTTCTCGGTTGAGTCTGAGGCCATTTGGGGAGATGAATGGAGGCATAACATCCCTATCTCTAGTTAACACCCCAAACACCATGATGTGGACTTGGTGTTTGCTTTTAATCACTATCAGTACATCTTGTGGGGACAGAGCAACCCAACAGTTGTTCTGTGAGTTCACCATCTGATCCTGGCAGAATTTTTTCTCATTTCAGAAAAAGTAAAGCATGTTCACTTAGAGTGGATACTTGAGTTTGTTGAAAGCTTTGCTGTACAGTCTTTCCTCATGGACTGTGATAAAAATTGGGCCTTTCTCATCTTGTTTGAGAAGTAGCAAATATCTTATTTGTATCAGAGCATGGATGCTAAGCAGTACAACATGCCGTTTCCAAATTTCTGGAAGAGTGAATTGCATCATAGTGCTGCTTTCCTCACAGACATTGCCCAGCTGACTCTAGTTTACTGCACAAGGAGTTTGCATTGTCTGTGGTAGATGTTACCCTTGTCAGGTTGAACCAAAACAAAGTAGACATGATTACCAGTCCTGTGGAGGTATTTTGAAATGAATAATAAAGCTGCAACTGTATTACAGGTGTTTGATGAATGTACTTAGGAAGATCACAAAAAGGTATGTCAGATTGGTTACAAAATCCTGTCTGGAATGTTATTTAATTGATCCAGCCCTGATCTGATGGCAAACACTGTGGATGGACATCATCCATTATAGAGCGCCATTTATTTGACCCTCATAAACTTGCCATTTGTAGGACCTCCAATTTTCCATTTCAAATTTTTCTTAATTCTATTTCCACTTTTAGTAAATTCCATCTTTTCCAGTTCCACATTTGGTAAATTACGTTTTTTCCATTTTTATAGTAGTTTATGAGAAAATTGCAATAGAATATGTTATGATTATTATAAAAACTAAAAACAAAAACATAATTCAAAGTTTTATTACATTTAAAGAAATTACAAATATGTACAAATTATTTTGAAATCCAAGTCTAAAAATAAATTATATGTAAAAATAAATATCTAATGTTATATACAGAAATATTGATATCTCCCTGATTCACTAAGTCACCAAATTTATGCCGCCCACGCACCACAATGCCAACCGGATGTGAACGGTGCGAGGCACTATATCAAATGATGAATTTTCGTCTCCGTGCACACAGGCCTGCGCATCCAAAAAATTGAAAATAATAAATAAAACCTAAATTCGCATTTTTCGTCCAATCCAAGACGCTCCCAGCAAAAATAAAAAGATGCCAAGTTGATCCAACTTCCACTGACCATAAACTCCTTAAGAGCTGGCTTTTGAAGACAACGCCAGAGATATCCGAGACAGCCGACCAGTTCATATCACAAGGGGATCCGGCAACACAAACTTTATACCTCAAGACCGCCAACAGATATCTCTCCCCTACCGCTGACCTCATAACCTCGTAACGACCTACCAGGCACTCTTAAAGGGCCAGACGAGTACGAAATCCGATATCATCTTCTTAACCTAACTACGGCGACTATCATCAGGAGTCCCGACTACCAACCCGCTTCAAACACGATAATAACATCGGATCCTATGCCCACATCAACTAGAACTTGCCTTCAACAAACAAAATTACCAACTTACATTGGACTCTGCTCTCACGTTTTCACTACTACTACCACTGGGACATCTGCATACGTCACTACTACTACTGACCGACCATTGAACATACCAAGCGCTGTAGACCCTACTACTTACATTTACAACGACTATCACCACTATCACTGAATATCGGACATTCTTCTCAACCCATTTCAACTGTGTAACCTTTGTGTTTGCTAATACATTCTTAAACTAAAATCTGTGTTTGTCTTTTCCTTGCCACCATACACTTCATAGTAACCCTGTTTATTACACTGAGATGACTAGATAATAAAACAATGGAATGTTGCAGTGCATAATTATCTTTGAGGTGAATCTCTTTGATCAAAGCTTCCTTTTACATCCTCCATCCTGTTATAAGCAACATATGCAAGTGGAGACTTAGTTTCTTCTAAGCTTGTCAAAACTGTTAGATTAAATTGGTGCAGTCCTCATTTATAAAATGAAGATTCAAGCGTAAATTATGGTAATGATGAAGTCTACCATCATCATATACCAGAACAGTTAAGTTTTGAAAGAATTTTTTTAAAATCCCAGATTCCATTTAAGATTAATGATTCCATGCATGATTCCGTGGTCACAGAAAATTGTTTCCCTTATATTTGGCAACTCTTACCACAACAAAATTCTGCTGCTGTAATCCAGTGTCTCACAGTAATCCTTTTTGAATGGGGCTCACCCAAGGAGATCCTGACAGACAGCAACGCAGCATTTTATAGCAGGAATTTCAGGACATTTATAGAAGATTGGGATATCCACCTGTGTTTCCGATGTGCATATGTGATATCTGAAAAAGGCATTCCAGAATGTTCACACAGAACCATAAAGTGGATAGCACCAAAGGATAGTGTTCACAGTGAAACTGCTCCAGCCAATGTACTCCTATGAAGTTCGAGTGAAGAGTGTTGATAATATCATGCCACTGGAGCCTGAACATGGACAGAGAATGTTTGTCAAATAAATGCAATAAGTGTCTGCCGATGGTGGATGACAACAATGATGATCGTTTAACTGATGGTGACTCTGATCAATTGAGTGGAGGATCAACGAGAAGAAACAATTGAAGAGGCAACACTTCGGAGAAGTAGCAGCAGACACAAAAGACCTCCCCAGCTACCAATCTATGAGATCATGAGAGTGTTAGTAGTCATGGCCTCTCTCCCTGATGTAAGAGGCACAGGCATGCAAATTACCTAGTGCCTAGAAATACTAATTGAGTGCCATGGGTGTGAGGAAAATTTGGATGACCAACTGAGGCAGAGATAAAAGCCAGCAGAATTCTTTCCTTGGGGAGTACAAGAATTTCTGTGACCAGAGAATGTATGAAAGAGAATTAAAGATGATTAGAATGATAAACAAAATACATTTCAGCTTTTTCTATCCAATTTACTAATTCTTTTTGTGATCCTTAAAGTTATATATTTAAAGATTTTTCTTGTTATTTTCTTGAAAGACATTTTTTTTCTCTCCAGTTGTACAGAATCGTATCACAGCCTTTTGGTTCCACAACAAAGAATTGGCTCTTGCATTTGGCACCACTCTAGCCTTCTCTCGTCTTGGCAGTGTTCTCAACTTTTTTGTGACAGAAAGTTTCGAACAGAAATTTGGTATTTCCTTAACTTTATGGGCAGGTAAAGTATTACAACTTTTGAATTAGTATTTGCAGTTGTATATGATGTGTTTTATAATAAAGTCCCACAAACCAGCAAAAAATTAAAATGTATACATTCTAAAAGCTTTTGAAGCTTTGACTAATGTCTGTGTGTCCTAGGTAGTACACTAAAAAGTGCATCCAGTGGTGAGGCTTCAGTTCTGGAGCTCTGGGGAATGTGGAGTATTCCTTTATTGCCATTACTCCCAGGTCCACTCTAGAGTGGTAGTATCTACTAGGGTCCCATCTATGGACCAAATAATTCTCTGAAAATTCTTAGGATTACATAGGAATGTTTGAAACAATATAACTGTGTGCAAACAAATTATTATTATTAAATAGGCAGAGTTACCTGAAAACATGTATTTTTGCATAAATTATTAGTATCAAATTTCACCATTAAAAAGCCTATAAGGAGTTGATATGCCATTAAACAAATAAAGTAAATAAAATCATCTAATATTTATTGGCATTTCAGTCTCGGAAGACTATAATATAGTTTTTGTGCCCCTGAAATTACAGCGCTTCCTATGACTAAAGTTCAATGTTAGAAAAACATTCTCGACCATAGATGTTGCATTTGAAGGCTGTCCCTGAACCACCACCTAACACAGTGTTGCTCATCTAATATATATTTTCATTAAATAAAGAAACTTTGCATACAGCCTTTTTCTGTGAAAATATTTATTTGGTAACTTCATATATTTGAAAAATGAATAATTCTAATCAAAGTGATAAAAGATATTTTTACAGTCTATTTTTCTTTCTGATCTATGTATATGTCTACCTAGTTGATTTATTACTACAGGAAAATGAACACTACTTGTTAGATAATTTTTAATACTCCTTACAATAAATTGTTGTTTTTTTTCATTAATGTAGTGAGCTATTTATAAATCTGTTTATGTAATACTCAGTTAATGTTCCTAAAAATGTTTAAATGAAGCATTTAATAATTATTAACCGATCACATGGCCATAAATAATCTTTTTTGACCAACTAGAGTGTGGCGGAGAACGAAAGAGAGTAAGACTTTGTCTTGCCTGCCGGGATCGAACCCGCGTCCGCCCGCATGCAAAAACAAATGCAATCTAGGTACTGGACGGAAGCGAGGTTCGACATGCGCCCGGATGTTTGGGTTCTGCCTATCTAAGTCTATTTTCATCCATCTTACGTATCATGTCTACCCCCCCCCGACCTGAGCCTTGTCCTCCCCTTTTCCTTCTTTCAACCAACCCCACTTGGTCCTTGTACATATGCATTCATGTGTATATGCGTGCTCTTGTATGTATTTGCGCATATATGAGCGTGAATGTGTACGTGGATATATGCGAGTGAATATATGTGTATGTATGTGCATATATGTGTGAATATATGTGTATATGTGTATGTATGTGCATATATATGTGAATATATGTGTATATGTGTATGTATGTGCATATATATGTGAATATATGTGTATGTGTGTGTGTGTGTATGTGTGCTGACATGTACGTGTGTTTGTGCATGTGTGTGTGCGTGTATGTGCACGCATATACGTGTGTGTCTGTATGTATGTGTGCGTATGTGCGTATATATGTGCACGTGGGACCCATAGTAGTATGCGTATGCACTTCAATATGTAGGGTTAACGCAGCACATATAGTGACATGTGTGCATATCGGTATGTATGAATATTGTTTTGTATGCGTGCCTATGTCGTGTCTATGTGTAACCGCATGCAGCAACGTCCGGTTGACATCGCTACACATCGCATTAACCACCCCCACCCGCCCATAATATACAACACTTGCAATCTTATAGTTAATATTATTCATCCGCACTCCTCAACTAACACAACCCAGCTATATGCAACATACATAGCCTACACATCCAACAGAAAAAAACATACACACACACATACATGCACAGGCACAAGCGCTCGCACGTAAGCGCTGTTAAAATACCACACACTCACAGATCAACGTATTATGTGTGTGACCAGTTACTACGCGTATGCAACCTTTATGCAGCCCATAAACACTCTCACACATTCAATTCACCTTCACATACACACACACATCATTTTATCCAATCATACGCATTCCATGTCTATTGAATTTTTTGAATAATTTTGTAATTTTTTCGATTTTCCTTACATTTGAAACATCTTCACCTGATGATTGCATCGCATGAAACCAATATGGTTGTGATTGTTCCTTTGTCACCTAATAAATAGATATGTAAAACCTTTATATATTTATTTTATTATATTATATATATATATATATAAACTAAATGTCTTGCATGTTGTAATAAGGATGGTTACCAATCTAAAATAACAAGCTATCATTCAAATAGGTTTAATTACCTGTTTGAAAATGCATTAGGAATATTCCAACAAAACCACATTAGGGTGTACAACATCCAATAATTTGAAAGTCCAGTTTGTTCTGGTGGATATTCTAGATATGTTGACTTCTATCAATATGTTCAACAAATGATTAAAATGTTCAATGCTGAATGCGTAATCCACAATTGATGTAGTGACTGTAAAGGTGAATTTAAATGTTCAATGCTGAATGCGTAATCCACAATTGATGTAGTGACTGTAAAGGTGAATTTAAAATTGAATTTTTAAAAATTTCGAAGTTTTTATGCTAGTCCTTCTTTTGCAAGTTGGATAACTCCATAAAATGTTCTGATACAAAACATATGTTTTGGTATTAGAAAAAAAACCTTTTTTTGATTCCTTGTCCTAGAATTTGTAAAGTTTCAAAATTTCAGGCTTGTATCTTTACTGGACATCTTTTGATGGCAAATTCAGTGTACTTATAACAGAGTTACCAAGTGGCTAAGTAGAGGTCATTTGTTTTTGAGAAGTAGCATAATTTTTGTCTGGAGGGGGAGATGAAGATAATTGTAAATTTTTATTCCTATAGAACATGGAATTAACGGTGATCTTAGAATTAAGGAAGGTCCGTACAAATGACACGATTGAGCCCAGATGAGGTGTTGTCGGTTTATGATAGGAAATGGAAATGACTTTTTGGCTTGTATTGTTGTTATAACACTGTAGTGGTGTGGTGTTATGGATTGACTGACAAATCTCATTAGATAGTTGAAAAAAAAGACAATTTTGGATATAAAAATAACAATTATGTCTAGAGTCGTACAAGCGACGTACAAGTCAGGGGTGGGGTAACGTCAACACAAGATAGGAAAAATTATTCGAACAAAAGAACTCAGTTGATATAAAACAAATGACTATTTTATACAACTGCTGTCATATTCATATCTATTGTCATTCTTGTGAGGACTGCATAAGATAAGAGAATTTACTCAATGAAGTTAGTTTAAAGATTAAATCTTAAAAATATAGGTTCAGTAAGAATAACATTCAGCCATGACCAATTTCTGGGAATTATCATAGCAACTGACAGATAAGTCTGGCACAAGACCATTTATACAATAACAAAAATATTATCAGGTGCCTCACCAATCAGGAAGCTAGGGCGGAGACTTGTTACACACCCAAGGCCATGATTTCGATTGGCCGTCCAATCAAATGCGACCGCGTGGGTGGGTTTTTGTACGCCCCCCTGATGTTTACATTGTAGGGCCATTGGTCCGGCGTTTTTATTGGCTGGCCAATCAGAGCCCTGGATTCAGGGGTTTGGAACCCATAAAAGAGGTCCCAAATGGGTTCCAGGCAGATTGGAGAGCTGGGTCTTGACCAGATTGATAGCTCCGTCTCACAGCCCTTGTCACCGTCTTTGCTTTGTCATCTTGTTACTCAAAGTCCTGAATTTGAATAAGAACTCAACATATATCGCCAGTAAGTCCATAAAATTCTGACTCAACTTCAATCATAGTATTACATGTGGCACCCCGACCAGCATAGTATTACATTTGGGGCCGCGACCAAGACCGTAGTATTACATTGTCTAGAACATTCACAGGGGTGAGAAACATTAAAGGGAACCAAATTCATTGGTTGAATTTGCTATGATTGGTTATGGGATCTGACATCATCAGGAATGTTAGACAAAAGTTGGACCACAACGGTTTTCCATTTACAGACAAATCACATCTTGAAAATTCATCTCTCTCCATTTATGATGGATACTTGATTTGACACCGTTAAAACTTTTGCTTATTATTGTTATGATTAAAAGGTTTATAAGTCAAATTCAATGGGTCCTGTTGTCCTTTGCCAGTTTGTATTGTTTCCAGGAATCTGTCATTGTATGCAAGGGACAATTTACAAAATTACACAATTTACAAGAATTACACTGATGGCCAAACACAATGTATCAGAAAAACACAATTCAATATGCATGCAGAAAACAACCAAAATTAAACCATATAAATTCTACCTTCAGCCATGTGCTACTCTTTAATTCTCTACCTTGAATAATCATGCATTACACAACACATTAAAACCACTAAGTATTTTAAACTTTATCAACATCACTAATCAGTTTAAATTTCATTTTCTTCCACTGTTTCTTCTGTGGCTCTTAGCTTAACTCTGAAGGAAATCATTTTATCCTGCTTAATCATACCTCTCTCTACCAAAATCCTAGGTCTTCAGATTCTCCTGTCTGACTTCCACACATGGTCATTGACAGTGGCTACATAATTCCCAGGAACCCTCCAATAACAAAAAGTAGGCACTTATGTGCTTCAATCATTTATTCATTCACTAACCTTGCTGCTCTTGCACAAACCTGAGACATCTTCCAAGACCAAAAGGTCAGAGAAATCATCCCAAAGTTTTAACCCTAAAAAAATAAATTTCAACAACTCCCTTGAGGCAAACTACCTGCTATTTCATATATTCCAACCTTCAGAGCCCCTGTCATAATATGGTCTAAGGGAAATGACCAGGATCGTATATAAACTTTCATGTAAAAAGATAATAAAGGAATACGACACTTCCTGTCTATGATTCACTAATGTGTGCCTTGTTTATCTTTCCTCTCTTTCTCTTATTAACCGTTACAATCCTAAAATAACAGATTGTGTCAGAGTGGGATGAGTTTAAATACCACAAATGAAACAAAGACCACAAATAACCAACAAACTGTCACGGAAGAGGAAAACAAAAAAAAAATAAATAAATAAAACGTAAGTAAAATTACTTATTCACACTGTTGTCCACCATTGTTGTGTATCGGATCTCATACCCATGAACGAACCTCGTCCCTCACCCTAAACAAACATCAAAGCAAAATGGCTGACAGATTTACACCTCCAAAGATGGACTGGTCAAGTCCCGGAGACGTTCACAGAAGGTTTAAGTTATTTAAACAAAAAATGTGGGCTAATTTTCGAAGGTCCGCTGTGCGATACCGAAGAGGAAAAAAAAGTCAGACTCATGCTCCTTTGGATTGACGACAGAGGACTCGAAATTTACAATGCAGTCACCTTTGACAACCTCGATGATAGACAAAAGCTAGAACCAGTTTTTAAAAAGCTGGAAACATACTGCAAACCCCAGAGTAACCAAAGTATGTCTAGATACGACCTAAGAGTCCTCAAACAAGGTAAAATAACCATAGAGGAATTCGTCACCAAAGCAAAGCAACTAGTTGAGGAGGCTGGGTACCCTGAACAAATGAAGGAAGAAATGATGAAGGATATGCTGGTGTTCGGCATAGGATCAGACCAGGTCCGCAGTGACACAATTAAAATAGGTTATACTCTCACCTACCAACAAATATACAACCTGGCAAAAATAGACGAGAGCACCAGAGCACAGATGGAGGTTCTGTCCATAAACCCCAAGGACGAAGCAACCATAAACGTAGTCAAACGTGGACCTGGGCAAATAGCAATGACCAGGACCCCAAAGTATACCACTACCCTAGACAAGAACAGGTACAGCAGACAGCCAAACCCCACTGAAACAAGAGGCAATGGATGCTATGGATGCGGGGGAAACCACAAACATAAGTACCAATGTCCTGCTAAGTTGGTACAGTGCAGCTACTGTGAGAAAGTAGGAGACTACGGGCAATGAGCAGAATTGGAACAATAAGCTCCAGCAGCAGAACCATACACTCGATTCACAAGTATGCAGACAAAATATTTGCATGCATCACAATAAACGGATGCCACAGAATAAAGATCAAAGTGGACACAGGGGCAGACACGTGCATCCTAACAGAAAACCAAATGAGGCTGTTACCATTCAAACCTGAAATAACACACAATACTGAAGGAATATGGTGGATCAAAAATAAAAAAACATTGGGGCCACTGACCTTAAAATAACACACAGGAACAGAACAATAACAACAAGATTTGACATTGCAAGGCAGCCCCTCTATTCTTGGATGCAGGCAAGCACAAAAACTAGGAATCATCTCAGTCAGCCTAAATGAGATTGAAAGACAGGGCACAACAGGGACGAAAAAACTGGACAAAAAGGACCTGCTGGAAAAACAAAGAATCTGTTTCAACAGGATAGGATCTTTCCCAGGGAGGAAATATCACATAAATTTGGTAGAAAATCCCAGGCCAGTGACACACTCACCCAGACCAGTCCCAATACACATCCTCCCACTATACAAAGCAGAGTTGGGGAAAATGGAGCAGGAGGACATCATAGAGAAAGTCACAGGCCCAACGGACTGGGTAAATTCAATCACATATCGAATGACAACAGCCAAGGATGGAACATCAAAGATCAGGCTCTGTTTGGACCCCAGAGACCTAAATAAAAACATAAAGAGGGAACACTACCCAACAAAAGCCCTAGATGAGCTACTGCCTCTATTACACGGAAAGAAATACTTTAGTGTAATAGACGTAAAAAAGGGGTACTGGCACCAAGAACTAGACCATGAATCAAGCCTGCTATGCACCTTCAACACTCCGTTCGGAAGGTACAGATTCAAACGTCTACCATTTGGGTTAACAGTATCCCAGGACATATTCCAATGCAAGCTAGACACAGTTTTCTGCGGAATTAAAAACATCACGGGCATAGTGGATGATATTCTGGTAACAGGATCAACAGAAGACGAACACAACATAGCCATGACCAAAGTCTTGGAAAGGGCTAAAGAAAACAACATTGGATTTAATGCTGACAAACTCCAATACAAGCTGAAAAAGGTGAACTTCTTCGGCCACACAATCTCAAATCAAGGAATATCACCCACAGAAGACAAACTTCAAGTCATCAAGGACATTCAACCCCCAAAGAATGCGAAGGAACTCCACACGTTGATGGGTATGATCGCATACTTCAATAGGTTTTCCGTGAAATTATTGCAGATTACCGCACCACTCTGAGAACTAATAAAAAAAAAAATGCACTTCCAATGGCAGCAACACCACCAAAAAGCCCTGGAAGCCATAAAAACAGAGATATGCAAGGCACAAATAATAAGTTACTATGACACAGACCCTAACACTACCACAATCCTACAATGTGATGCCAGTACTCTAGGATTGGGGGCATGGATTAGACAGATTGACCAAATGGGTGCTGAGAAAATAGTAGGAATGGCGTCAAGATGCCTGACCCCAACAGATTCAAGATACTCAAACATAGAAAGGGAATGCCTGGCAGTCGCATATGGCCTGCAAAAGTTTGAATATTTCCTTCTGGGGTGAAGGGTAACAGTAGAAACAGACCACTCGCCACTAGAACAAATATTCAAAAAAAATCTAGCAGAGACCCCATCAAGATTCCAACGATTCATCCTGAAATACCTAAGGTTTGATATCCAAGTCAAATACAGGCCAGGGAAAACAATCCCAGTAGCAGACGCCCTATCAAGGATATGCCTCAAGGAAAATAGGAATGAGGCACCACAACAGCACAGTGTCAGCTTCATTACAACGAACACGAAAATAATGAACACAGAACGGATAAGAGAGGCAATCACAGCTGACCCAACAATGAGCCTGTTAAAGGACACAATATACAAAGGATGGCCAGAATACAGAAAACAATGCCCAATAACACTGTGGGAGTACTGGACATTCAGATGTGACCTCATCCTGGAGGATGGATTAATCCTCAAAGGGGACAGAATAGTAATCCCAGAAGCGCTGAGACCTTCAGTCCTTGAAACACTACACACAGGCCACCAAGGAGAAACAAAATGTATTCTATTGGCTAGGGAGTCTACATTCTGGCCAGGGATAAACCAAAGCATCAGAAATATGGTAAAAGCATGTACCATATGCAGCAAGTACCAACTAGCACAACCCAAACTACAACTGATGCAGCCAGACCTCCCACACACCCCTGGGCAACAATAGGCATGGACATATATGAGCAAGATGGATGCAAATATCTCCTGGTGGTAGACTACTACTCAAGGTTCCCAATCATCAAGACACTTCCAGACACATCAGCCACCACTGTCTGCGAGCAATTCACCCAGATTCTAGCAGAATATGGGTTGCCTGAAACCATCATGTCTGACTGCGGCTCACAATACATAAGTGAAAGGTTTAAAAAGGAATGCCACGACTCAAATATAACCTTGAAAACCAGTTCTCCACCAAGCAAATGGAGTAGCGGAGAGAACTGTAGGAACTATCAAGGCCCTATGGAAGAAGGCCCACTAGGAAAGAAAGTGCCCATACACAGTATTATGGATGTACAGAACAACCACAATAAATAATGACATGCCATCCCCATATGAACTACTGTTTGGCAGAAAACCCAGAACAATGCTGCCTACAGCAAAGGGGGCCCTACAATCACAACACCCTGAAAGGGACACACACCTTCAAAAATGAACGCAACCAAACCAAACAGAAACAAAATTATGACAGACATTTGAGCCAGGGAAAAGAAGTACTGGACATAATGGAACCAATCTATGTAATGGACAATACACAAACATCTAGATACTGGCACTGTCCTTAATAGACCAAACCCAACAGGGAGCCAAGGACATACCTAATAAATGTCAGAGGCAAGGTTACCAAAGAACAAGAGAACACCTCAACCAAGACCAACCACAGACATAACCAACATACCAAGACAAGAAGCACCACCTACCCCACCCCGCATAGAAACTACACAGAAAAGGGAGCTATAACAATGCCTACAGAAACAAAAAAAAAAACTCCCAGAAGAAATTCCTGGTGAACACCCAAATACACAAAGAGGAAAAACCCACACAACTGCACCGGGACAATACCAGCTGCAGAGTTACTCAACACGGTCAGGAAGAAACACTAAGGTATCTGAAAAATACAAGGACTACTTCACACACGCATATGCATACATCACACACAAACAAAATAAAATAAAATAAATAAAGTAAAATAAAACAAAATAATCCAAACAATACAAATCTGGGGAAAAAAAAAAAAATCAATTATTCAATGTCATAATATGGTCTAAGGGAAATAACCAGGATTGTATATAAACTTTCATGTAAAAAGGTAATAAAGGAATACGACACTTCCTGTCTATGATTCACTAATGCGTGCCTTGTTTATCTTTCCTCTCTTTCTCTTACTAACCCTAAATTAACACAGCCCAAGATCAACCAGTTTGGAGCAGAGTCATCTACCATTTTTTCTTATTCCTCCAATGAAACTTCAAAATCATATTTCACCTCATCGAACTTCAAAATCATTTCGCCTCATTCGAAACTTCAAAATCAAGGAAAAATTGACCACCTATGTCTTCTGAATATCTTGGATTATCCCCAATTTCCATGTGTGCTTCCGACTGGTATTCTTCTTTGAAATGGGGTTTTTCTCTATAACCCCTTCCTTTTATTTGTCACAAATCTATAAATCTATGTTCCTCAACTATTCATTTCCAAACTGAGTTATCAATTTCAGAAAAAAATCAAAATCAAATTTTCTAGCATTTAGAAAATAATATTCAATTACTCAAAACTTATCTGCTACCTGTGCAATTTAAATTCAACTCAATTAAAAAACTTGGTGATAAATTTTAAGGAGTTGGTCATAGGACCAACCCCACCAATGAAAAAATTTCCACTTAATTGTTGACAAAAACATCAAAAAAGAAAAAGGGAGTGCCCCAATGTTTTTGCCTTCTTCAGCCATAACTATGATTTCAAATATTTCAAGCAATTATACTTCTTATGATTTTCAGCAATTTCTATTACTATGCCAATCCATTTCTATGCAATACTGATAATTTAGGTTATTCAATTAGTATCTCAAAATTTTTTAACAAACATAGTAATGAAAAAGAACAAATCCACAACAGAAGTCCTGACCCTAGGTGTGAGAGAGAGAGAGAGAGAGAGAGATGGTGGAAAAAAAGTATAGAACTTTTCTATACCTTTTTTTCCATCCAAAGAAAAAAATGGTAGAGATATGGCCAAAGGAAAAAGAAGAAAAAAGAAAAAGAAAAAAAACTACAGCACTATGTCCACGAGACAGAAAAAAGCATGAGAAAGAGAAAAAAAAAGAGAAACACAGAAAAACGTAAGTATACCACATACACACACAGTTTTCTTGAATTTAGACTTTGGTGATGATATGTGATGAGTTGGTGTATCTCATTTTTTAGTTTCCATTTTTGACTGCTGTCAGTAGTTTGTCAACAATTAAGTTGGAAATTTTTTTCAGAAGAACTTGGTGATAAATTTTAAGGAGTTGGTCCTATGACCAACTCCTTAAAATTTATCACCAAGTTTTTTAATTGAGTTGAATTTAAATTGCACAGGTAGCAGATAAGTTTTGAGTAATTGAATATTATTTCTAATGCTAGAAAATTTGATTTTGATTTTTTTCTGAAATTGATAACTCAGTTTGGAAATGAATAGTTGAGGAACATAGATTTTTATAGATTTGTGGACAAATGGTAAAAGGAAGGGGTTATAGAGAAAAACCACCATTTCAAAGAAGAATACCAGTCGGAAGCAACACATGGAAATTGGGGATAATCCAAGATATTCAGAAGACATAGGTGGTCAATTTTTCCTTGATTTTGAAGTTTCGAATGAGGCGAAATGATTTTGAAGTTCCGAATGAGGTGAAATATGATTTTGAAGTTTCATTGGAGGAATAAGAAAAAATGGTAGATGACTCTGCTCCAAACTGGTTGATCTTTGGGCTGTGTTAATTTAGGGTTAGTAAGAGAAAGAGAGGAAAGATAAACAAGGCACGCATTAGTGAATCATAGACAGGAAGTGTCGTATTCCTTTATTACCTTTTTACATGAAAGTTTATATACAATCCTGGTTATTTCCCTTAGACCATATTATGACATTGAATAATTGATTTTTTTTTTTTCCCCAGATTTGTATTGTTTTGGATTATTTTGTTTTATTTTACTTTATTTTATTTTATTTTATTTTGTTTGTGTGTGATGTATGCATATGCGTGTGTGAAGTAGTCCTTGTATTTTTCAGATACCTTAGTGGTTCTTCCTGACCGTGTTGAGTAACTCTGCAGCTGGTATTGTCCCGGTGCAGTTGGTGTGGGTTGTTTTCCTCTTTGTGTATTTGGGTGTTCACCAGGAATTTCTTCTGGGGAGTTTGTTTTTTTGTTTGCTGTAGGCATTGTTATAGGCTCCCTTTTCTGTGTAGTTTCTATGCGGGGTGGGGTAGGTGGTGCTTCTTGTCTTGGTATGTTGGTTATGTCTGTGGTTGGTCTTGGTTTGAGGTGTTCTCTTGTTCTTTGGTATACCTTGCCTCTGACATTTATTAGGTATGTCCTTGGCTCCCTGTTGGGTTTGGGTCTATTAAGGACAGTGCCCAGTATCTAGATGTTGTGTATTGTCCATTACATAGATTGGTTCCATTATGTCCAGTACTTCTTTTCCCTGGCTCAAATGTCTGTCATAATTTTGTTTCTGTTTGGTTTGGTTGCGTTCATTTTTTGAAGGTGTGTGTCCCTTTCAGGGTGTTGTGATTGTAGGGCCCCCTTTGCTGTAGGCAGCATGTTCTGGGTTTTCTGCCAAACAGTAGTTCATATGGGGATGGCATGTCATTATTTATTGTGGTTGTTCTGTACATCCATAATACTGTGTATGGGCACTTTCTTTCCTAGTGGGCCTTCTTCCATAGGGCCTTGATAGTTCCTACAGTTCTCTCCGCTACTCCATTTGCTTGGTGGAGAACTGGTTTTCAAGGTTATATTTGAGTCGTGGCATTCCTTTTTAAACCTTTCACTTATGTATTGTGAGCCGCAGTCAGACATGATGGTTTCAGGCAACCCATATTCTGCTAGAATCTGGGTGAATTGCTCGCAGACAGTGGTGGCTGATGTGTCTGGAAGTGTCTTGATGATTGGGAACCTTGAGTAGTAGTCTACCACCAGGAGATATTTGCATCCATCTTGCTCATATATGTCCATGCCTATTGTTGCCCAGGGGTGTGTGGGGAGGTCTGGCTGCATCAGTTGTAGTTTGGGTTGTGCTAGTTGGTACTTGCTGCATATGGTACATGCTTTTACCATATTTCTGATGCTTTGGTTTATCCCTGGCCAGAATGTAGACTCCCTAGCCAATAGAATACATTTTGTTTCTCCTTGGTGGCCTGTGTGTAGTGTTTCAAGGACTGAAGGTCTCAGCGCTTCTGGGATTACTATTCTGTCCCTTTGAGGATTAATCCATCCTCCAGGATGAGGTCACATCTGAATGTCCAGTACTCCCACAGTGTTATTGGGCATTGTTTTCTGTATTCTGGCCATCCTTTGTATATTGTGTCCTTTAACAGGCTCATTGTTGGGTCAGCTGTGATTGCCTCTCTTATCCGTTCTGTGTTCATTATTTTCGTGTTCGTTGTAATGAAGCTGACACTGTGCTGTTGTGGTGCCTCATTCCTATTTTCCTTGAGGCATATCCTTGATAGGGCGTCTGCTACTGGGATTGTTTTCCCTGGCCTGTATTTGACTTGGATATCAAACCTTAGGTATTTCAGGATGAATCGTTGGAATCTTGATGGGGTCTCTGCTAGATTTTTTTTGAATATTTGTTCTAGTGGCGAGTGGTCTGTTTCTACTGTTACCCTTCACCCCAGAAGGAAATATTCAAACTTTTGCAGGCCATATGCGACTGCCAGGCATTCCCTTTCTATGTTTGAGTATCTTGAATCTGTTGGGGTCAGGCATCTTGACGCCATTCCTACTATTTTCTCAGCACCCATTTGGTCAATCTGTCTAATCCATGCCCCCATCCTAGAGTACTGGCATCACATTGTAGGATTGTGGTAGTGTTAGGGTCTGTGTCATAGTAACTTATTATTTGTGCCTTGCATATCTCTGTTTTTATGGCTTCCAGGGCTTTTTGGTGTGTTGCTGCCATTGGAAGTGCATTTTTTTTTTTTATTAGTTCTCAGAGTGGTGCGGTAATCTGCAATAATTTCACGGAAAACCTATTGAAGTATGCGATCATACCCATCAACGTGTGGAGTTCCTTCGCATTCTTTGGGGGTTGAATGTCCTTGATGACTTGAAGTTTGTCTTCTGTGGGGTGATATTCCTTGATTTGAGATGTGTGGCCGAAGAAGTTCACCTTTTTCAGCTTGTATTGGAGTTTGTCAGCATTAAATCCAATGTTGTTTTCTTTAGCCCTTTCCAAGACTTTGGTCATGGCTATGTTGTGTTCGTCTTCTGTTGATCCTGTTACCAGAATATCATCCACTATGCCCGTGATGTTTTTAATTCCGCAGAAAACTGTGTCTAGCTTGCATTGGAATATGTCCTGGGATACTGTTAACCCAAATGGTAGACGTTTGAATCTGTACCTTCCGAACGGAGTGTTGAAGGTGCATAGCAGGCTTGATTCATGGTCTAGTTCTTGGTGCCAGTACCCCTTTTTACGTCTATTACACTAAAGTATTTCTTTCCGTGTAATAGAGGCAGTAGCTCATCTAGGGCTTTTGTTGGGTAGTGTTCCCTCTTTATGTTTTTATTTAGGTCTCTGGGGTCCAAACAGAGCCTGATCTTTGATGTTCCATCCTTGGCTGTTGTCATTCGATATGTGATTGAATTTACCCAGTCCGTTGGGCCTGTGACTTTCTCTATGATGTCCTCCTGCTCCATTTTCCCCAACTCTGCTTTGTATAGTGGGAGGATGTGTATTGGGACTGGTCTGGGTGAGTGTGTCACTGGCCTGGGATTTTCTACCAAATTTATGTGATATTTCCTCCCTGGGAAAGATCCTATCCTGTTGAAACAGATTCTTTGTTTTTCCAGCAGGTCCTTTTTGTCCAGTTTTTCGTCCCTGTTGTGCCCTGTCTTTCAATCTCATTTAGGCTGACTGAGATGATTCCTAGTTTTTGTGCTTGCCTGCATCCAAGAATAGAGGGGCTGCCTTGCAATGTCAAATCTTGTTGTTATTGTTCTGTTCCTGTGTGTTATTTTAAGGTCAGTGGCCCCAATGTTTTTTTTATTTTTGATCCACCATATTCCTTCAGTATTGTGTGTTATTTCAGGTTTGAATGGTAACAGCCTCATTTGGTTTTCTGTTAGGATGCACGTGTCTGCCCCTGTGTCCACTTTGATCTTTATTCTGTGGCATCCGTTTATTGTGATGCATGCAAATATTTTGTCTGCATACTTGTGAATCGAGTGTATGGTTCTGCTGCTGGAGCTTATTGTTCCAATTCTGCTCATTGCCCGTAGTCTCCTACTTTCTCACAGTAGCTGCACTGTACCAACTTAGCAGGACATTGGTACTTATGTTTGTGGTTTCCCCCGCATCCATAGCATCCATTGCCTCTTGTTTCAGTGGGGTTTGGCTGTCTGCTGTACCTGTTCTTGTCTAGGGTAGTGGTATACTTTGGGGTCCTGGTCATTGCTATTTGCCCAGGTCCACGTTTGACTACGTTTATGGTTGCTTCGTCCTTGGGGTTTATGGACAGAACCTCCATCTGTGCTCTGGTGCTCTCGTCTATTTTTGCCAGGTTGTATATTTGTTGGTAGGTGAGAGTATAACCTATTTTAATTGTGTCACTGCGGACCTGGTCTGATCCTATGCCGAACACCAGCATATCCTTCATCATTTCTTCCTTCATTTGTTCAGGGTACCCAGCCTCCTCAACTAGTTGCTTTGCTTTGGTGACGAATTCCTCTATGGTTATTTTACCTTGTTTGAGGACTCTTAGGTCGTATCTAGACATACTTTGGTTACTCTGGGGTTTGCAGTATGTTTCCAGCTTTTTAAAAACTGGTTCTAGCTTTTGTCTATCATCGAGGTTGTCAAAGGTGACTGCATTGTAAATTTCGAGTCCTCTGTCGTCAATCCAAAGGAGCATGAGTCTGATTTTTTTTCCTCTTCGGTATCGCACAGCGGACCTTCGAAAATTAGCCCACATTTTTTGTTTAAATAACTTAAACCTTCTGTGAACGTCTCCGGGACTTGACCAGTCCATCTTTGGAGGTGTAAATCTGTCAGCCATTTTGCTTTGATGTTTGTTTAGGGTGAGGGACGAGGTTCGTTCATGGGTATGAGATCCGATACACAACAATGGTGGACAACAGTGTGAATAAGTAATTTTACTTACGTTTTATTTATTTATTTTTTTTTTGTTTTCCTCTTCCGTGACAGTTTGTTGGTTATTTGTGGTCTTTGTTTCATTTGTGGTATTTAAACTCATCCCACTCTGACACAATCTGTTATTTTAGGATTGTAACGGTTAATAAGAGAAAGAGAGGAAAGATAAACAAGGCACACATTAGTGAATCATAGACAGGAAGTGTCGTATTCCTTTATTATCTTTTTACATGAAAGTTTATATACGATCCTGGTCATTTCCCTTAGACCATATTATGACAGGGGCTCTGAAGGTTGGAATATATGAAATAGCAGGTAGTTTGCCTCAAGGGAGTTGTTGAAATTTATTTTTTAGGGGGTTAAAACTTTGGGATGATTTCTCTGACCTTTTGGTCTTGGAAGATGTCTCAGGTTTGTGCAAGAGCAGCAAGGTTAGTGAATGAATAAATGATTGAAGCACATAAGTGCCTACTTTTTGTTATTGGAGGGTTCCTGGGAATTATGTAGCCACTGTCAATGACCATGTGTGGAAGTCAGACAGGAGAATCTGAAGACCTAGGATTTTGGTAGAGAGAGGTATGATTAAGCAGGATAAAATGATTTCCTTCAGAGTTAAGCTAAGAGCCACAGAAGAAACAGTGGAAGAAAATGAAATTTAAACTGATTAGTGATGTTGATAAAGTTTAAAATACTTAGTGGTTTTAATGTGTTGTGTAATGCATGATTATTCAAGGTAGAGAATTAAAGAGTAGCACATGGCTGAAGGTAGAATTTTTATATGGTTTAATTTTGGTTGTTTTCTGCATGCATATTGAATTGTGTTTTTCTGATACATTGTGTTTGGCCATCAGTGTAATTCTTGTAAATTGTGTAATTTTGTAAATTGTCCCTTGCATACAATGACAGATTCCTGGAAACAATACAAACTGGCAAAGGACAACAGGACCCATTGAATTTGACTTATAAACCTTTTAATCATAACAATAATAAGCAAAAGTTTTAACGGTGTCAAATCAAGTATCCATCATAAATGGAGAGAGATGAATTTTCAAGATGTGATTTGTCTGTAAATGGAAAACCGTTGTGGTCCAACTTTTGTCTAACATTCCTGATGATGTCAGATCCCATAACCAATCATAGCAAATTCAACCAATGAATTTGGTTCCCTTTAATGTTTCTCACCCCTGTGAATGTTCTAGACAATGTAATACTACGGTCTTGGTCGCGGCCCCAAATGTAATACTATGCTGGTCGGGGTGCCACATGTAATACTATGATTGAAGTTGAGTCAGAATTTTATGGACTTACTGGCGATATATGTTGAGTTCTTATTCAAATTCAGGACTTTGAGTAACAAGATGACAAAGCAAAGACGGTGACAAGGGCTGTGAGACGGAGCTATCAATCTGGTCAAGACCCAGCTCTCCAATCTGCCTGGAACCCATTTGGGACCTCTTTTATGGGTTCCAAACCCCTGAATCCAGGGCTCTGATTGGCCAGCCAAAAACGCCGGACCAATGGCCCTACAATGTAAACATCAGGGGGGCGTACAAAAACCCACCCACGCGGTCGCATTTGATTGGACGGCCAATCGAAATCATGGCCTTGGGTGTGTAACAAGTCTCCGCCCTAGCTTCCTGATTGGTGAGGCACCTGATAATATTTTTGTTATTGTATAAATGGTCTTGTGCCAGACTTATCTGTCAGTTGCTATGATAATTCCCAGAAATTGGTCATGGCTGAATGTTATTCTTACTGAACCTATATTTTTAAGATTTAATCTTTAAACTAACTTCATTGAGTAAATTCTCTTATCTTATGCAGTCCTCACAAGAATGACAATAGATATGAATATGACAGCAGTTGTATAAAATAGTCATTTGTTTTATATCAACTGAGTTCTTTTGTTCGAATAATTTTTCCTATCTTGTGTTGACGTTACCCCACCCCTGACTTGTACGTCGCTTGTACGACTCTAGACATAATTGTTATTTTTATATCCAAAATTGTCTTTTTTTTCAACTATCTAATGAGATTTGTCAGTCAATCCATAACACCACACCACTACAGTGTTATAACAACAATACAAGCCAAAAAGTCATTTCCATTTCCTATCATAAACCGACAACACCTCATCTGGGCTCAATCGTGTCATTTGTACGGACCTTCCTTAATTCTAAGATCACCGTCAATTCCATGTTCTATAGGAATAAAAATTTACAATTATCTTCATCTCCCCCTCCAGACAAAAATTATGCTACTTCTCAAAAACAAATGACCTCTACTTAGCCACTTGGTAACTCTGTTATAAGTACACTGAATTTGCCATCAAAAGATGTCCAGTAAAGATACAAGCCTGAAATTTTGAAACTTTACAAATTCTAGGACAAGGAATCAAAAAAAGGTTTTTTTTTCTAATACCAAAACATATGTTTTGTATCAGAACATTTTATGGAGTTATCCAACTTGCAAAAGAAGGACTAGCATAAAAACTTCGAAATTTTTAAAAATTCAATTTTAAATTCACCTTTACAGTCACTACATCAATTGTGGATTACGCATTCAGCATTGAACATTTAAATTCACCTTTACAGTCACTACATCAATTGTGGATTACGCATTCAGCATTGAACATTTTAATCATTTGTTGAACATATTGATAGAAGTCAACATATCTAGAATATCCACCAGAACAAACTGGACTTTCAAATTATTGGATGTTGTACACCCTAATGTGGTTTTGTTGGAATATTCCTAATGCATTTTCAAACAGGTAATTAAACCTATTTGAATGATAGCTTGTTATTTTAGATTGGTAACCATCCTTATTACAACATGCAAGACATTTAGTTTATATATATATATATATATAATATAATAAATAAATATATAAAGGTTTTACATATCTATTTATTAGGTGACAAAGGAACAATCACAACCATATTGGTTTCATGCGATGCAATCATCAGGTGAAGATGTTTCAAATGTAAGGAAAATCGAAAAAATTACAAAATTATTCAAAAAATTCAATAGACATGGAATGCGTATGATTGGATAAAATGATGTGTGTGTGTATGTGAAGGTGAATTGAATGTGTGAGAGTGTTTATGGGCTGCATAAAGGTTGCATACGCGTAGTAACTGGTCACACACATAATACGTTGATCTGTGAGTGTGTGGTATTTTAACAGCGCTTACGTGCGAGCGCTTGTGCCTGTGCATGTATGTGTGTGTGTGTATGTTTTTTTCTGTTGGATGTGTAGGCTATGTATGTTGCATATAGCTGGGTTGTGTTAGTTGAGGAGTGCGGATGAATAATATTAACTATAAGATTGCAAGTGTTGTATATTATGGGCGGGTGGGGGTGGTTAATGCGATGTGTAGCGATGTCAACCGGACGTTGCTGCATGCGGTTACACATAGACACGACATAGGCACGCATACAAAACAATATTCATACATACCGATATGCACACATGTCACTATATGTGCTGCGTTAACCCTACATATTGAAGTGCATACGCATACTACTATGGGTCCCACGTGCACATATATACGCACATACGCACACATACATACAGACACACACGTATATGCGTGCACATACACGCACACACACATGCACAAACACACGTACATGTCAGCACACATACACACACACACACATACACATATATTCACATATATATGCACATACATACACATATACACATATATTCACATATATATGCACATACATATACACATATACACATATATTCACACATATATGCACATACATACACATATATTCACTCGCATATATCCACGTACACATTCACGCTCATATATGCGCAAATACATACAAGAGCACGCATATACACATGAATGCATATGTACAAGGACCAAGTGGGGTTGGTTGAAAGAAGGAAAAGGGGAGGACAAGGCTCAGGGGGGGGGGGTAGACATGATACGTAAGATGGATGAAAATAGACTTAGATAGGCAGAACCCAAACATCCGGGCGCATGTCGAACCTCGCTTCCGTCCAGTACCTAGATTGCATTTGTTTTGCATGCGGGCGGACGCGGGTTCGATCCCGGCAGGCAAGACAAAGTCTTACTCTCTTTCGTTCTCCGCCACACTCTAGTTGGTCAAAAAAGATTATTTATGGCCATGTGATCGGTTAATAATTATTAAATGCTTCATTTAAACATTTTTAGGAACATTAACTGAGTATTACATAAACAGATTTATAAATAGCTCACTACATTAATGAAAAAAAACAACAATTTATTGTAAGGAGTATTAAAAATTATCTAACAAGTAGTGTTCATTTTCCTGTAGTAATAAATCAACTAGGTAGACATATACATAGATCAGAAAGAAAAATAGACTGTAAAAATATCTTTTATCACTTTGATTAGAATTATTCATTTTTCAAATATATGAAGTTACCAAATAAATATTTTCACAGAAAAAGGCTGTATGCAAAGTTTCTTTATTTAATGAAAATATATATTAGATGAGCAACACTGTGTTAGGTGGTGGTTCAGGGACAGCCTTCAAATGCAACATCTATGGTCGAGAATGTTTTTCTAACATTGAACTTTAGTCATAGGAAGCGCTGTAATTTCAGGGGCACAAAAACTATATTATAGTCTTCCGAGACTGAAATGCCAATAAATATTAGATGATTTTATTTACTTTATTTGTTTAATGGCATATCAACTCCTTATAGGCTTTTTAATGGTGAAATTTGATACTAATAATTTATGCAAAAATACATGTTTTCAGGTAACTCTGCCTATTTAATAATAATAATTTGTTTGCACACAGTTATATTGTTTCAAACATTCCTATGTAATCCTAAGAATTTTCAGAGAATTATTTGGTCCATAGATGGGACCCTAGTAGATACTACCACTCTAGAGTGGACCTGGGAGTAATGGCAATAAAGGAATACTCCACATTCCCCAGAGCTCCAGAACTGAAGCCTCACCACTGGATGCACTTTTTAGTGTACTACCTAGGACACACAGACATTAGTCAAAGCTTCAAAAGCTTTTAGAATGTATACATTTTAATTTTTTGCTGGTTTGTGGGACTTTATTATAAAACACATCATATACAACTGCAAATACTAATTCAAAAGTTGTAATACTTTACCTGCCCATAAAGTTAAGGAAATACCAAATTTCTGTTCGAAACTTTCTGTCACAAAAAAGTTGAGAACACTGCCAAGACGAGAGAAGGCTAGAGTGGTGCCAAATGCAAGAGCCAATTCTTTGTTGTGGAACCAAAAGGCTGTGATACGATTCTGTACAACTGGAGAGAAAAAAATGTCTTTCAAGAAAATAACAAGAAAAATCTTTAAATATATAACTTTAAGGATCACAAAAAGAATTAGTAAATTGGATAGAAAAAGCTGAAATGTATTTTGTTTATCATTCTAATCATCTTTAATTCTCTTTCATACATTCTCTGGTCACAGAAATTCTTGTACTCCCCAAGGAAAGAATTCTGCTGGCTTTTATCTCTGCCTCAGTTGGTCATCCAAATTTTCCTCACACCCATGGCACTCAATTAGTATTTCTAGGCACTAGGTAATTTGCATGCCTGTGCCTCTTACATCAGGGAGAGAGGCCATGACTACTAACACTCTCATGATCTCATAGATTGGTAGCTGGGGAGGTCTTTTGTGTCTGCTGCTACTTCTCCGAAGTGTTGCCTCTTCAATTGTTTCTTCTCGTTGATCCTCCACTCAATTGATCAGAGTCACCATCAGTTAAACGATCATCATTGTTGTCATCCACCATCGGCAGACACTTATTGCATTTATTTGACAAACATTCTCTGTCCATGTTCAGGCTCCAGTGGCATGATATTATCAACACTCTTCACTCGAACTTCATAGGAGTACATTGGCTGGAGCAGTTTCACTGTGAACACTATCCTTTGGTGCTATCCACTTTATGGTTCTGTGTGAACATTCTGGAATGCCTTTTTCAGATATCACATATGCACATCGGAAACACAGGTGGATATCCCAATCTTCTATAAATGTCCTGAAATTCCTGCTATAAAATGCTGCGTTGCTGTCTGTCAGGATCTCCTTGGGTGAGCCCCATTCAAAAAGGATTACTGTGAGACACTGGATTACAGCAGCAGAATTTTGTTGTGGTAAGAGTTGCCAAATATAAGGGAAACAATTTTCTGTGACCACGGAATCATGCATGGAATCATTAATCTTAAATGGAATCTGGGATTTTAAAAAAATTCTTTCAAAACTTAACTGTTCTGGTATATGATGATGGTAGACTTCATCATTACCATAATTTACGCTTGAATCTTCATTTTATAAATGAGGACTGCACCAATTTAATCTAACAGTTTTGACAAGCTTAGAAGAAACTAAGTCTCCACTTGCATATGTTGCTTATAACAGGATGGAGGATGTAAAAGGAAGCTTTGATCAAAGAGATTCACCTCAAAGATAATTATGCACTGCAACATTCCATTGTTTTATTATCTAGTCATCTCAGTGTAATAAACAGGGTTACTATGAAGTGTATGGTGGCAAGGAAAAGACAAACACAGATTTTAGTTTAAGAATGTATTAGCAAACACAAAGGTTACACAGTTGAAATGGGTTGAGAAGAATGTCCGATATTCAGTGATAGTGGTGATAGTCGTTGTAAATGTAAGTAGTAGGGTCTACAGCGCTTGGTATGTTCAATGGTCGGTCAGTAGTAGTAGTGACGTATGCAGATGTCCCAGTGGTAGTAGTAGTGAAAACGTGAGAGCAGAGTCCAATGTAAGTTGGTAATTTTGTTTGTTGAAGGCAAGTTCTAGTTGATGTGGCATAGGATCCAATGTTATTATCGTGTTTGAAGCGGGTTGGTAGTCGGGACTCCTGATGATAGTCGCCGTAGTTAGGTTAAGAAGATGATATCGGATTTCGTACTCGTCTGGCCCTTTAAGAGTGCCTGGTAGGTCGTTACGAGGTTATGAGGTCAGCGGTAGGGGAGAGATATCTGTTGGCGGTCTTGAGGTATAAAGTTTGTGTTGCCGGATCCCCTTGTGATATGAACTGGTCGGCTGTCTCGGATATCTCTGGCGTTGTCTTCAAAAGCCAGCTCTTAAGGAGTTTATGGTCAGTGGAAGTTGGATCAACTTGGCATCTTTTTATTTTGCTGGGAGCGTCTTGGATTGGACGAAAAATGCGAATTTAGGTTTTATTTATTATTTTCAATTTTTTGGATGCGCAGGCCTGTGTGCACGGAGACGAAAATTCATCATTTGATATAGTGCCTCGCACCGTTCACATCCGGTTGGCATTGTGGTGCGTGGGCGGCATAAATTTGGTGACTTAGTGAATCAGGGAGATATCAATATTTCTGTATATAACATTAGATATTTATTTTACATATAATTTATTTTTAGACTTGGATTTCAAAATAATTTGTACATATTTGTAATTTCTTTAAATGTAATAAAACTTTGAATTATGTTTTTGTTTTTAGTTTTTTATAATAATCATAACATATTCTATTGCAATTTTCTCATAAACTACTATAAAAATGGAAAAAACGTAATTTACCAAATGTGGAACTGGAAAAGATGGAATTTACTAAAAGTGGAAATAGAATTAAGAAAAATTTGAAATGGAAAATTGGAGGTCCTACAAATGGCAAGTTTATGAGGGTCAAATAAATGGCGCTCTATAATGGATGATGTCCATCCACAGTGTTTGCCATCAGATCAGGGCTGGATCAATTAAATAACATTCCAGACAGGATTTTGTAACCAATCTGACATACCTTTTTGTGATCTTCCTAAGTACATTCATCAAACACCTGTAATACAGTTGCAGCTTTATTATTCATTTCAAAATACCTCCACAGGACTGGTAATCATGTCTACTTTGTTTTGGTTCAACCTGACAAGGGTAACATCTACCACAGACAATGCAAACTCCTTGTGCAGTAAACTAGAGTCAGCTGGGCAATGTCTGTGAGGAAAGCAGCACTATGATGCAATTCACTCTTCCAGAAATTTGGAAACGGCATGTTGTACTGCTTAGCATCCATGCTCTGATACAAATAAGATATTTGCTACTTCTCAAACAAGATGAGAAAGGCCCAATTTTTATCACAGTCCATGAGGAAAGACTGTACAGCAAAGCTTTCAACAAACTCAAGTATCCACTCTAAGTGAACATGCTTTACTTTTTCTGAAATGAGAAAAAATTCTGCCAGGATCAGATGGTGAACTCACAGAACAACTGTTGGGTTGCTCTGTCCCCACAAGATGTACTGATAGTGATTAAAAGCAAACACCAAGTCCACATCATGGTGTTTGGGGTGTTAACTAGAGATAGGGATGTTATGCCTCCATTCATCTCCCCAAATGGCCTCAGACTCAACAGAGAAGCCTACATCAAGTGCCTAGAGAAGGTAGTGCTGCTCTGGATTAAGAGGGTGGCTGCTAGAAAACCCTATATCTGGCAACAGGATGGTGCCATACCACACAAGCAGGAGAACCCAGTCTTGGCTGTCAGAAAATTTCTGCCTTTGATTATGATGTGTGGGGTATGTTTGAGCAAGAAACCAACAAGACTCCATGCAAAGGCAAAGATAATGGTAGTTTTACCAATTTAAACAAGGAGACCATCAGAAAGGCTTGCAGGAGATTCCAAAGTCATCTAGAGGCCTTGGTTGAAGCCAATGGTGATTTCTTTAAATTTCACCATATATTCATGGAATTTGGGTAAATATAACTGATTAAGGGAGATATCAGTGTTACCTTCATTTTTGTGTAAATTAGACAACAATTTACTCATCACATCCTGTATATATAAAAAAAATTAAACTTAGAAATCTAAGGAATCTAAAAAATTTTCAGCATAATTCTTTGAAGACATTTTATTAAACCACTTGTTCTATAGACTTCTTCTCAAATCTTTTTTAGTGAAAATCTGATTTCATTTTATATTCTGTGCTTTCTATGTACTATCCACTTATAACATATTAATTCTTCAGAATATAGTACCACAACATGAATCAATTAGTTGTAAAATATGGTTTTAATTTCTGTATTATACTGCTGATATATGCACTATCATGGATATTAAGCACTCTCACTACAGATACTACAATTTTTAAACACAGTAATGATTATATATACTGGAGGACTTGTTATCCCATTGGATTCCCATTGTAACATTGGCCTGTGATGATACTGATAATACCCTTGGGAAAGGTATGAATCCAACTATTCTCCCTACAGCTATGGGTAAATAGTAGGGCAGACTGGGTTCTTTAACCTTGGTTAGGCAACCAGTCTAGGAGAAGAAAAACTGAATTCAAACCTCTTAAATTATACTACGAGAATAGGCTGAGGCCTACTTAATGATCTATTTCAATTTAAAAAAAAAAATTATGCTTCTTTTTCGAGACACGATTCTAAAGAGCATTTTATAGTAATCTACATTATTTCAAGAATTTAGATCAGGCATGAGCAACCATTTTTGAGAAGTGGGCCACATAAAATATGGCTCATTATCAGACAGAAAAAATCAAGGTAAAACAAAAAGTCAAGGTAATTTTTCATTGAAGGGACTTCAACCATTTTCACTACAGAAGACTAGACAATAATCTGTCCTAGAAATAGGGAAAAGTTGAAAGAGTCTTAAATGGGCCATTCAGAAAGCACTACAGGCTACATATAGCCTGTGGGATGCAGTTTTCCAATGACTGATTTAAACAGAACACAATTTTAACACAACAATAATGAGGTTTCCAATAATATAATGTAATAAATAACTGTATTAAAAATGAGTCAGACTGATACTGATGGTACTTACTTGTGAGTGACCCATTTCCAGAGCCAAAGATTAAACGTCCTAAAAGCATAAGAGGCAACATGGCACGAGTATTCCTGAACATAGTTCCAAGAGCAAAGATAGAGGAACCAATCACACACAAGGAGGAAAAAAAAACAGGCCAACTGAAAATAAAAAAAATAAAAATCACCATAAATATATAAAAATGAAAATTGTATATTAATTGAATGTAGAAAAATAAATACTGATCAAATTTTATTTTTAGTCAAGTAATAAATTTTATGATTTGTAGATCTAATCAAATTTCTTTTTCTTTTTTTGTAATGTTTTGAATTTTGTGTCCACTTCTACAGTGATGAACTCAACAATCATTACCAACATTTACACCTGAAACATTTTGGTAGTAGAAGAGAGTTTACTTAAAAACATTCAAGTCTTTATTTAAAACATGGAGTAACATATTTTAGGTTGTCCATGTCAGAAAGATATGATGGTAAAGAGGAATTTTAGCTTGAAGGATTGCCTCTTTTTCTTATTCTGTTTTTGAAATAAAATTTATTTTCTGTAAGACATATATCAAGAAACAAGTTATCTTGTTAGGATAAAAAGTTATATTGCATTTTGGTGATATACTTGTTTAAAGACAACATTGTAATGGGCATGGCCAATCCACCCGACATAAACAGCAAAGAATCGCTTGTGCCATGCACCAGAGACCTGGATGGGACAAGACGGAATTTGCATAAAGGGTAGCCAAGTGATTATAAAAAGAAACAGTGGCTGATACTGTGAGTCATTAAAAAAGCAAGTGTTTGGGACAGAAGTGAAATTCGACAACTGCTGTGTTTTGGGTGTTAGAAAGAAGGAAGTAAGAGGAATGTGCTCATTTGGTAGATACTTTGCTGACGGTGAAAGGAATTACTGTGTTCAATTGAACACACTCCAGTTGGAAAACTTTTAACACGCATATCAAATCAAATCCTATTCATAAAATTTATATCATAATTGCAAATAAATAAATGTAGTCTAGGTACTTTATAATTAGCATATAATACTGTGGTATACTAAGAACCGGAAGCACTGGTTATAACATTGTTTGTATGAAACGGAAGTACTGTTTCAGCCATCTTGTATTGTTACAAATAAAAAGGCGGAAGTGAGTTCTTCTCGCAGTTAACGTCAACTGGGCTACACATCTTATTATTTGCTAAGTGCATTATAACAATTGGCAGACGAGGGTCTGTTTCACTCAAGAAAATGCCATTACTCGGACATTTAGAAGAATTCTGTACGGAATCAGGAAATATATCAACCTATTTAGACCGAGTAGAACAGTTTTTTTTATCGCAAACGATATTGGACATGAAAACCAAGTAAAATGCAAAGCCATATTACTGAGTACAATTGGAGAAAGGACCTACAGAGTCTTGGAGGATTTATGTACCCCTCAAAAACCAAGCGACAATTTAAACCTAAAAAACTAATAGTGGCTGAAAGTTTTCATTTCCATAATGCAAAACAAGAGGAGGGTGAGTCAATTTCTAATTTTCTTGTTCGCCTTAAACATTTGGCTTCTACATGCAAATTTGGGTCATTTTTAAAAAGAGCGTGACAAATTTGTGTGTGGATTAAAGGACGATAAAATTCAAGAAAAATTATTGTCCCAAGATATGTCGTTAGAAGAAGCTGTTAAAATGGCCACAGCTATAGAATTAGCAATGAGTGACATTGCACATATAAAGAAAAAAGAGATGGATGAAATAAATAAAATGTGTTCTGAGTCTAACACAACTGAATTACAAAAGAAAGAAAAAAATTGTTTTGGTTGTGGGGGAAAATGGCATGAAAAAAGATTTTTTTGTCCCGCATGGGGAAAAATTTGTTTTAAATGTAACAATAAACATCACTTTTCAAAATTTTGTAAAAATGAACAAAGGGGAAAGGTGTCAAATTACATACAAGAGGCAGATGACAAAACCTTATTTTTTACGAGATCGAATAGCCGTGAACCATATATGTGTAATATGTGTAATGGTATTCAATGTCAAATGGAAATTGACACCAGTTGTTTGTCTACTCTGATTAGTAAAAAACAGTTTGACTTACTGCCGAACGCGAGACTTATAAAAACGGCAACATTACAGAGGTTGCGGACCTATTCAAGTGAGGTCATTGTACCTAAAGGAGTTGCTAACCTGAGGGTAAAATACCAGGGCAAAACATATTATTTAAGAGTGTTAGTTGTACCCGGTTCTGGACCAAGTCTTCTTAGAAGAGACTGGCTGCAAAAGTTGCCAATTAATATCTATGCTACCTGCAACAAAATGGAATGGACTGATTTTAATCAAGAATTTGCAGAACTTTTTAAACCAGGCTTGGGTACATTGAATATTGAAAAAGCTAAATTGTATGTTAAAGAAAATAGCAAACCTTGTTTTATGAAAGCTAGACCCGTATCCTTAACAATTAGAGAAAAAGTTGAAACTGAACTTCAGCGAATGGTTGCTACCTCTGTTATCAAGCCAGTCCATTTTGCAGAATGGGCTTCCCCTATTGTCCCCATTTTAAAGAGAAATGGTCAAGTTTGGATTTGTGGGGATTTTAAACAGACCGTTAATCCTGTTTTGCAAATAGACAAATATCCCATTCCAAATATAGATGACCTGTATTCCAAAGTCTCGGGTGGACAGTATTTTACCAGACTGGATTTGAGTGATGCGTATTTACAGGTTCCTTTGGATGAAGAGTCACAAAAACTAACTACGATAAACACACATAAAGGTCTTATGTATACTCGGTTGTGTTTTGGTATTGCTTCATCACCAGGATCATAGATCAACTTATTCAAGGAGTACCAAAGACTGTTGCTTTTTACACATCAAGAGACCCCGTGTTATCACAAGTGCGTAGATGGATCTTACATGGATGGCCGGGAAAAGGATCTCTTGACTTTCAACCATATACAACCAGGAAGGATCAGTTGTCGGAACAACTGGGTTGTATTTTATGGGGATCACGGGTGATTATCCCAGCAAAGTGTCAAGAGGCGTTACTGAAAGAATTGCATGAGAGTCATCCAGGAATTTCACAGATGAAGTCTCTTGCTTGTAGTCACATTTGGTGGCCTAAAATGGATGCAGATATTGAATTATGTGTGAGGAGTTGTGCCATGTGCCAAGATAGTGCAAATATGCCTCAGGCTAGTGCATTGCATCCCTGGGAATGGCCAGGAAGGCCTTGGTTCAGAGTGCACATGGATTATGCGGGCCCTATCCAGGGCAAGTGGATTCTAGTGATTGTCGACGCCCACAGTAAATATATAGATGCACATGTTGTGTCATCACCATCTTCTTCAGAAACAGAAAGGATGTTGAGACGCACATTTGCCACATATGGGAGTCCACATGTGATTGTATCTGACAACGCTAGCTGTTTTACTAGTAAGGAATTTTCCAGGTTCTGTACCCTAAATGGCAGCTTGGTCCACTGACTTTTAGAGTGCGATTGGAGGATGGTCGATTATGGAAAAGGCATGTGGATCATATTCGCGCGAATATTCCAACAGAACCTGTTGTGAAAGGTCCAGAAGAATCAAGGCAGCCTCAGGGGAGTCGGGAACAAACAGTTACAGGGCACTCAACATCTTGTGCACAGCTTTCTGCACCCTACAGAGATAGCAGTTTTTCAACAACCGGTGATAGCTTGGAAGATGAACACCCCAGAACTCGCATGAGAACACGTTTTCAGAAACGCAAAGAGGGGGAAAGAAGGAACAATGCTGAGAATAAACCCGAAAGACAGCGCACCAACATTAAACCAGACACAAAAGGGAAATGACCCAGTACTAGCCCCTTAACTGGGGAAATTGCTGTGCAGGAATCTCCAGAGGCTACAGATGATGATGATGTGACTATGTCTGAGAGTCGGACAATGCCTCCTATAAGTAATGGGAGTTCTTGCCAGAGTTCCAGGGAGGGACCTATGGATGTTTCAAGCTAAGTGGGGAGGGATGTGGTATACTAAGAACTGGAAGCACTGGTTATAACATTGTTTGTATGAAACGGAAGTACTGTTTCAGCCATCTTGTATTGTTACAAATAAAAAGGCGGAAGTGAGTTCTTCTCGCAGTTAACATCAACTGGGCTACACGTCTTATTATTCGCTAAGCGCGTTATAACAAATTTGATAAATCATATGGACTTTAACAAGTACAAATGTTGAGCCCATTATTATCATTAAGTTGCATATTGGATTGGAAATTGCATTATTTCTCTATGTTGGAGCATTTTAATGTTAATGCATGAACAGAAATATCATGACAATATGCCATTTTTGCATTGTTATGTAACATACTAAAATCAGATCATATACTAAATAAGTCCATTGGATTCCTGTTGTAACAGTGGTCCATGATAAAACTGATACTTCTATTTAGGAAGGAGTAAAAGATTTGAATTAGCACTGCATATTTATATCTGTTATATCAAGAATTTTGATAATAAAAAAATGAGGTTCAGTGCAACACAAACTCCCATAATATCATCATTAAGTTGCAAATTGCCTTATTCTTTAAGTTAGAGCATTTTAAGTGTATAGCTAATAAAAGTATTGCTATTATGTGCTGTTTGGTAGGTTAAAGATGCAATCACATATTTTGTCATTTTTAACAGGCATTTTGCTATTTTTTTCTTTTGTACACAGGAGTATCCATATCAGATATTTCTGTTCTTAATTTGAGAGTGGAAGGAAAATTCAACTTTAACAGCAATGGGATAAGCTATGAAGATTTTTTTCTAACTCAATTTTCCTCTGTATATTATGTTTCATGTACAGAAGTATGCTTTCATAAAAATGGGAGTTTTAAGGTACATGCCTTTCCCCAAGAGTAGCAGTACTAAATTAAGCTTTTTGTAGAAAGTTAAAGTAAAAGAAAGAAAAATGCATTTAAATGCTTAAATTCATAATGCTTTTAAAAGTTGACTTTCAACAGATATAATTTTTTTGGAATGGATAGAAAAAAATGTATTTTGTTGTAACCATAAGACATATTTAAAAACATTCAATAACTGTTATCTATAGGCCATTTACTAGTCCATAGACCAGTTATCTATAGGCCATTTACTAGTCCATAGACCAGTTATCTATAGGCCATTACTAGTCCATAGACCAGTTATCTATAGGCCATTTACTAGTCCCATAGACCAGTTATCTATAGGCCATTTACTAGTCCATAGACCAGTTACTACCAGTTATCTATAGGCCATTTACTAGTCCATAGACCAGTTATCTATAGGCCATTTACTAGTCCATAGACCAGTTATCTATAGGCCATTTACTAGTCCATAGACCAGTTATCTATAGGCCATTTACTAGTCCATAGACCAGTTATCTATAGGCCATTTATAGACCCAGTTATTAGGCCATTTACTAGTCCATAGACCAGTTATCTATAGCCATTTACATAGACCAGTTATCTATAGGCCATTTACTAGTCCATAGACCAGTTATCTATAGGCCATTTACTAGTCCATAGACCAGTTATCTATAGGCCATTTACTAGTCCATAGACCAGTTATCTATAGGCCATTTACTAGTCCATAGACCAGTTATCTATAGGCCATTTACTAGTCCATAGACCAGTTATCTATAGGCCATTTACTATACACTTTTGTTAATTGGAGATGAATTTCAATCAGTTTAATGCCTTTTGTTTTCTGAAATCAAATAACTGTGTGAACTTCACACTTGGCAGTAAGGTCAATCAGGAGACTAGTTAACAGATCACTCAATAATTCCCGGGCCTAACTAATAAAACACCAATTTTTAGGCTGATACACTGATGCCAATGCTTCTCTAACAATTCGATGCCTTTTTTGTAGAACGATTTGTCTTTGGCCTCAAAATACACCTCAGTTTCCGATATGACTTTTTCATTGGAGCCACATCTTTTTCCCTGGAGCATTCTTTGGCAAACAGCCAGTAGTTGCTGGGGGGACAGGCAGATCTGGAGAATAGGGTGGGTATGGAAGCAATTTGAAGTGTCATTTATTAATCTATAGACTAGTTATCTATAGGAATTGGCAATAATTGAGGAAAAATAATAAAACAATACTTACTCCGGTTACCAAGTTTGTCAATAAGAAATCCAGCAGCCAAAACAACAATTGCATTCCTGCAAAAAGAAAATATTTCCAAATTTTATTGAAGAATCCTAAGAAAATGCAGAATATAGGACTAAAGTGATATTGGATAATCACAAAGAAATAAACTATAGATGTTAATCAAAATCTAATGAAGGAGGTGAAAAAGTATAAATAAAACAATATTCAAAGCTCTATAATGAATATTGATTAATAATTGTAATATATTTTGCAAATCATTAACTTTTTAACTTTAACCCAATATTTCAGTTTGTGTAAATACAAGCGTAATCCCAAAGGTAAGGTCTACCAAATATCTAGAAATCACAGAAATATTTATTGTCAATGATGTTTACATCATTTTAAAGTTTGAACATGTATCTATTTTTCTACATAATTAGCCATTTCAGTCATTGCATTTTTGTAGGCACCGTGACAGATTTTGTAAGAGCAGGTCATGTCATACTAGCTCACTGCCATGTTGTTGAGGAAGTATTGAACCTCATTGCCATTGCAAACTCCCTACACCATTTGCAGACGTTTTTGACATCCATGCAAGACTCACTATACACTTTTGTTAATTGGAGATGAATTTCAATCAGTTTGATGCCTTTTGTGTTCTAAAACCAAATAACTGTGTGAACTTCACACTTGGCAGTAGGGTCAATCGGGAGGTCTATCAGAAACAATTGCCAAGCAAAGTGAGCATGGCAGCAAGGCATAACAAACACAACAGTGTTGCCCATAGCCACACAAACAGTTTCCCTGCACCCCCAGTGTTTTGGAGATCTTACTTTAGAGATTACCTTTGTAAACATATATATATATAACACATCACATTAAGTCCTGGGCCTGATCTATACATGTCGCCACTAATAAAATATCTGAAAGATTTTTATAAAAATCAAAACAACACGTCAACGATTTTGAGCATTGTTTGCTACTGTTTCAACACAACAAAAAGGAGTTTTTGCATAAATATGTGACAATGGATTAAAAATGGATCCATCACTTTACTCCCAAGTCAAAACGGTGTAGAAACAATGATACTCACCATCTTGAAGAATAAGTTCCAATTACCGTCGAACTGGGAAGACAAGGTAGCATGCGATTGTAACTCAATACAAACTCGAAATGTTACAAAGTACACTGCAGAATGACCAGGTATATATAGGACTCCACAGTGTCATGCAGATCAACCAGTCAAGCAACCAATCAGAACTCAAGGAGTGGAATGACCCAAGTCACCCTGATTCATGAGTGGATCATTCTTGATTCCTATATTTACCAGCTGTCTTGGACACTGCAAAAGTTTTACTTAGCTGCTGTTATTAAAACCAACAGCATGAGGGCTCGTGCTAATGATTCTGTATATTGGCCTGGTATGAATGCATCTATACGAAACTTCAGAGCAAATTGCTCAGTCTGTATAAGCATTGCCCCAAGTCAGCCACGAGAACCAATCATCATAACCCCATCCCCGGAATGGCCTTTCCAACAAATAGTGATGGACCTATTCCATGTCGGACACGTTGCATACCTCGCCTGCGCTGATAGACTCACGGGCTGGCTTATTTTGTACCATTTAAAACCAGGTCATGCCACCACTCCTAAGTTAATGTCCATTTGTCGAAAACTATTCCATACATATGGCACCCCAGATGAACTCAGTAGTGATGGTGGCCCGCCGTTTACTGCTAACACATTCCAGCAGTTCCTTGAGACATGGGGTGTGAAGCACAGACTGTCCTCAGTTGGATATCCTCAATCTAATGGCCGGGCAGAACTTGCAGTAAAAACTGCAAAGAGAATAATACATGGTAACACAGGCCCCCAGGGTTCGTTGGATAACGACAATGTGGCACGGGCCATCCTGCAATACCGAAATACCCCCATCCAAGGTATTGGCCTATCCCCTGCACAACTCCTACTCCACCGCCGACTTCGTGATTCCATTCCCTCACAACCTATCCTCTACAGGCCACACCCTGAATGGATAGCAGCAGCACAATGCCGTGAGGAAATCCTTCACCACCGCAATACTAAAATGATCGAAAGGTATAATAGGCATACCCACCCCCTTTGCCCACTACAAGCTGGCGATACAGTAACCATTCAGAATCCACTTAATCGCCGGTGGAACACTACTGGCAGGATCGTTACTGTCCTTCCAGATCGTCAGTACCAAATCAGGGTCGATGGATCAGGAAGAGTCACTCTGAGGAATCGCCGTTTCTTGAGGAAGTTGGAGGCCAAAGCAAAACCCACTCCAATGCCAAGTGCAATGCCTGAATTTACAAGCCCTGTAAGCAATACTTCATCTATGCATTCCAATCTCCCAACATCTCCCAGAAATGATGCGCATACAGCAATTCGACACCCCACAGTGAGCACTGATACATCAACCTGCCTTCATCCATCGAAAATCCCTCGAGCCTTGTCCAGGTTATTCCCGCATAACAGGGCAGGCCTTAAAGAACAGCTCACTCCTCGTAGAGCCTTGCCTGCACGCGGGGGAGGGAGAGGGGAGATGTAGAAACAATGATACTCACCATCGTGAAGAATAAGTTCCAATTACCGTCGAACTGGGAAGACAAGGTAGCATGGGATTGTAACTCAATACAAACTCGAAATGCTACAAAGTACACTGCAGAATGACCAGGTATATATAGGACTCCACAGTGTCATGCAGATCAACCAGTCAAGCAACCAATCAGAACTCAAGGAGTGGAATGACCCAAGTCACCCTGATTCATGAGTGGATCATTCTTGATTCCTATATTTACCAGCTGTCTTGGACACTGCAAAAGTTTTACTTAGCTGCTGTTATTAAAACCAACAGCAGGCTAACTGACTTCAATAAACGGCAGTCAGCTGAGTGGACAGCAGCAGGTCAAGGTCATAAATTAATATTAAATTTAATATTTATTAGCTTTACTTTCTTTCTTAGCTATCTCACTTTATATATAACAAATAATAATATATATATATAGATTTTGATATTTAACTATCTTACTTTAGATATAATAATTAATATATATATATATATATATATTTTTAAATCCTTCATTATTCAAGTTGCTCTTTCATATTGGTTGAATAGGTGAATTTTGCTTGATCTGTCTGTCTGGTTTTCTTGATGTCAAATTATATTGGATACTTTATTAGTTACATGTTTCACTGACCCATTTCTTTTGACGGAAGTGATTTTAAGAAAAAAATGTTTTTGCAACATCAATGTTTTCAGTTGGAATTCATACTTTAAAAATTTTTTTAAAAAATAAAATAAAAAATAAAAATCTGTTTTCAAATGCCTTTAAAGTAATAAAGATTTCATCATTAGCATCTGATGAGTTGGGAGAGTTAGACACTTTGTCTAAGCTCCCTGAAATAGACTATAATGCTCAATCTCTAAGTCTTTTGTTATTTCTTTATTTATATATATATATATATATATATATATATATATATATATATATATATATATGTGTGTGTGTGTATATGGGCAGACTAGAAACATTAGAGATAATGGATTATATGTGTGTACATGTGTATCTGATTGTGTATGTGTGTATGTATATGCATATATAGCATAGCAGTAGCATAATATTTACAGATCACTGTCGTCCCTCACTATCCTACAACCCCACCATCAGACCCTTTTCTCTCATGAGTCCTCAAGTCTCACCAATCCCACTGCAGATCCACAAAGTTTGATGCAAATATGACATATGAAGGACATCCTTCCTACTGGTTTGATGGTAAAATTTGATGCTTGTGCATGTAGGGATTAAAAAATACAAAAATAAAAATAAAATAAAAAGAACAAACTCCCATGGAGCCTTTCACCAGAAATAGGATCTGCGCATATGTCCAACAAAAAGGCCTGACTCCCTTCTCCAAAAATAATCCCTCGGTCATTCCATCAAAGGCCGCAACTGAGTGTAGTTCGTCTCTTAGCTAGGGGCCATAACCCTCGCTACCAACGACTATACCTCGTTCAATAAAGCCTGAGTTATGAAACCACCTTCTGCCTTTGTCTCTTTCCTTTCTGGTTCTTTGAATGCCTTCTTTTCAGCATGCCCACCGAAAAGATATGGGGTTAAAAAGAAACCTGAGAAACACACACCAAGAATATCCAGCTACCTTTAAAAGATAAAACCAAAAACCTTATCCTTATGCCATATGCACCACCATATGTCTCTTAAGACCAGAAGGTGACTTATAAACTGTAGTATCATATGCAAATGATGTAATAATATAAAATCAGTCTGCTTCAGTATGCTACTACAATTGCCTAAAGACAATGTATGTTCCCAAGACTGATTCACTTCATAACAATATGGCATCACCAATAGAACCTTTAAGTTCCTTAGAGGACCCAGATTTTGGCTCACTGAATATCCAAAAATGGCCGTCAAGATCGGATTCTCTACATCAACCATAGGTGTTTTCTACACTTGCTAAAAGTCTGGTCAAATGCCCATGCTGTGCTCTGATCTCAAACAACCAGAAATGTGCTGCAAAAACTGATACACCACAGTTAACGGTGGCTTAATGGTTATATAACAAAACAACGTCTCTTTTTCTTTCAAATTCAACAAAAATCATTTATATACAAGAAGAAAATACAAAAGTCAATCTTACTCAAAGCTGTGGGAGTGATGGACTTCTAATCAATATGTTCTGGTCAGAATACAACCATGGGTTCTGAAAAATATTGCTCAGGCAGTTCTTAAAGTATTTTGTTGGCCAAGTTCTCCCCTCTGATCAAATATAAGGGAGGAATCTTTTTCTCTAAGTTCTTTGATAGTATTAGCTGTAGTCAGTTTGTCAGCTCGTCGTTCACTGATCAACCACTGACAGCCTTTTTCTTTGCTGCTCGCTCAGCCTCTGTCTGTCTTAGCGTCAAAAAAAGTAAGTGACTCTTTTATTTTCCAATAATTGACTGATAGTAGGTTCATTTTCATCAAACCAGTCTTGATGTTTCCTCACTCTAAAATTAAGTATATCTCCAGTGGAATAAACTTAGTCTCTAAAGTTTCCCATTTCCCATTAAACTGTCAAGATATTAAATTGATCTTTCATTGTTTGATTTTGTTTACATAGAGACGCTTTGGGGTTTTTACTCCAGGCATACAAATCTTGTCCTTGCACTAAACTGTGATCTGTGTTGCATTCTGCACTACATATAACACATACATTACCGATGTCACTAATATAATGATAGCAAGTTATGATGAAGTCTATTATATGATCATGTCTTGGGTGGGTCCAAGTAATTTTATGTTTAAGTTTTTGCGAGTCAAGAGACAGGTTAGTTTTATCCTACCTATCGGCACGTGCTTTACAACAGCCGTGACCACAGCTATCCCATCCAGTACAAGTGGAACCACGGGATCGGAGCAATGGTGCTCGAACAAGCGGCAGTGCCAAGTTGCCTCCGCATAATAACGGCTAGAAAAAGCCTCTAAGCCGGAACCACGACCGGTGTTGCCATGGTATTGCTTTTCATTCCACTGGAGCCTGCCATAGTGGTCGTCTGTCACTAGTAGCGGCAACTGTTGTGTTTGGCAGGGCAGTTCGCCGTCTCCGTTGGGCATGGCTTGTTATTGTGGCATGTGCAAACTGGCCAACCGACTTGACATTCATGACAGGCGGGCCACACAGGACATCTGGGAATTGAGAAATGCATAGTACAAGCTAGAGAAAACATCTATTGGCCAGGCATAAATGCCTAAATCAAAGACATTGTCAGCACCTGTTCCGCATGCTTTGATCACAGGAATCAACCAGCTGAAACTCTGATAGATCACAAAATACCTGTCACTCCATGGACAAAGGTGGCAACAGATATTTTCCATCTATACGGCAAGTAGTATGTAAACATCATAGACTACACAACCATATACTTCGATGTTTACAGAATAGAAGACTGCCAGTCATCAACGGTCATCAAAAAATTTAAAACATCATTCTCAAAGCTTGGTATACCGAGGATAATAGTCAGTGACAATGGCCCCGAATTCAAATCGAGAGAATTTGAGACATTTACCAAACTATAGGACATAAATCACATAACTAACAGTCCAAATTGCCCCCAGGCAAATAGCATGGTAGAAAGAAATATACAAGCAATAAAGAAAACCCTAGAGAAAGCCATAAAAAACAATAAAGACACCTACATGGTACTTTTAGCACTATGCAAAACACCAGATGGTTCCCCTTCTTCAGCTAAAAAATTAATTAACAGAACGCTAGGAACAAACCTCCCAAACATTACCAAGCAACAAATACAAAAAAACACAAATAAAAAAAACACACACACACTCATGAACTGCCCATACTTAGACCAAATGACAGCGTAAGAATTAGATTTGACAACAATTGGCTTCGAAAGGGCAATGTAATTAAGAAACTAGACCAACCTGGTTCCTATCTATTCCTCATTGAAGAGGGAACACAAATAAAATGCAATTGGAGTCATTTATTAAAGACCAAGGAACCACCAACAGATAATAACATAGATTGTTCTGAATACATATTCACAGATCAAGACCCTAATGTTGTATTAGTTAAGTTCCCTGGACTAACCCATAACTAAACCCTAATTGTCCGCCCCTTAATCCTATGTACTTTCGCCTGCCGTCAGCCATGAATAAACACATGTGAAAACACGCTCCTGTTTCCGACTTCTAAAGCTGAAGGCATCCTTTGTGGATAACCCCAAAGAACGTAACATGGTGTCAGATAAAAGGGATTAAAAACCCACATGGACAATATAAACCAAGAAAATTATGGACAACAGTGATATTTCCAAGGATTTGAAGACTTAAAAAAAAAAAAAAAAGGGACACACGTGCTCTCACTTTGGTCTTACAAAGGTAAGAGAAATTTTTCTCCGTACATTTTGTTAAAAAAAATTTTTAATATGGCTGGTCAGCTACCTCCACCAACGATAGACTGGTCTAGTTGGAATCTTCCTAAAGAGATGGAAAGATTTATTCGACAAGTAGAGCTTCACTTTGAAGGTCCGCTACGAGATTTGGATGAAGACTTCAAACTTAGATATCTATTATTATGGTCCGCCGTAGAAGGGCAAGAAATAAGCGATACATTTGCGCTTCAACCGGGTGAAGCCATGATTGTCGAAACATACATAAAATATTTCAGACAGTATGTGAGGCCATGGTCTAATTTCCGTGTGTCAAGATACAAACTTTTAAAGTGCCGACAAAAACCAGACGAGTCGTCGCACGCATATTTGAAGTGGCTACGACAAATAATAAATCAATGCGAGTACCATCCTATTGTTGAGGAAACTTTAGTTGTCGACATTTTCATATTTGGTACGAAGCTCAAGCAAATGCTAAAGTCCTTACTGAAGGAAAATAGGGATTTAACGATAACAAAAGCGTTGAGCATAGCAGAAACCGAGGAGACTACAGCCCAGCAAATAGAGACCATTCGTGTTCCACTTGAAAATTCCAGCAAGCACGCAGTACTTTTGAAAATGAAAAATAATTACATGCAGTGTAGCTGCTGTGGGAGGAGCCACTCCAGAGGAGAATGTCTGGAGAAGGGAAAAACTTGCGCTATTTGCTACAAAAAAAGTCACTTTGCAAACGTTTTCCGTTCAAAAACCCAGGAAAAAACAAAGAGACAAAAGGAAAACGAAGCTACAAGCCAATAAAAAACAGAAATATCCACACGGCGACGAATAACAATGACAGCGACTCCAGTAGCCAGGATGTGTACTTCTACTCCATCCAGAAACTACCCTCTAATGCCACGGAATCATATGCCAAATTAAAAATTGGCAACAAGAAGAAACAAATGGAGATAAATGCTAAGGTGGATACAGGGGCTATGAGTAACCTCTTACCGAAAGAAATGTTCGAAAATCTCAAGGGAGTATCACTCAAAAAGACGAACGTACGACTATTTGCGTTTGGTGGAACTGCTATTAAGCAAGAAGGGACATGTTGACTAGGAGTAAGGTTCCGTGACAGATTTGTTGGTTCAGCATTTCATGTTGTAAATTGTGAAGGACCAATGCTGCTAGGGCTTCAAACTTCACGGGAATTGGGCCTAGTAACTTTAAACCTGCCTATAAAAACGGACACTCCAGCCACGAGGGAACAAAATGCACAGACAAACGGTACTAAAAAAGAGAAACTTCACCACGGAAGGAAACCAGTACCAACACCAAGACTGAGTCTGAGAGGAAATTTACTTACAAAAGATAAAATTCTCCGGGAATTTCCAGACGTATTCCAATCAATTGGCTGCTTACCTGGTGAATACACCATTCATGTAGACCCGAAAATACCACCAGTCGTGCACCCACCCCGACAGATCCCTATAGCTCTCAGGGATAAATTTAAAACGGAGCTAAATTCCCTGGTAAACCAAGGTATCATATCTCCAGTGACTGAACCAACGCTATGGGTCAATTCTTTTGTATGTGTGACTAAGGCTAATGGCTCAGTCAGACTATGTCTAGACCCTAGAGACTTAAACAAAGCAGTATGTAGACCACACTTCGTCACCCCAACATTTGAAGAAGTCGTATCCCAACTACATGGAGCTAGATGGTTTACGATTGTTGACATAAAGTCAGGATACTGGCATTTAAATCTGGACAAAGAATCCAGGAAACTGACAACATTTATCACTCCATTTGGGAGATATATGTTTAATAGATTCCCCATGGGAATAAAATGTGCACAAGACAAATTCCAGCATGCTATGGAAGAGAATTTTGGGGATATAAAAAACGTCCTTTCTATTTGTGATGACATGATTGTTTATGGATTCAAGGAGGATGGCAGTGATCATGACCATGCACTAAGACAGCTACTACTAAGAGCAAGGGAGATAAACTGCAAGTTCAACCCTGAGAAACTAGTGGTAAAAGCAGAAGAGATGCCCTTTTTTGGTCACATCATCTCAAAGGATGGCATCAAATCAGACCCGAAGAAAGTAGAGGCGATTGTCAAAATGCAACCCCCGGAGGATGTAAAGCAACTCACCAGTTTTCTGGGACTTGTTAACTATTTAAACAAGTTCACACCCCGCCTTGCAACATTAACCAAACCACTTCGTGACTTAACATCAAAGGATAAGGAATTCACATGGTCCTCACAACAGCAGATGGCTTTTGAGGAAGTAAAAGAAGAAATCCGAAGAGTCACGATATTGAGGTATTTTGACCCAAAAGAACCGATCGTCATTCAAGTAGACGCATCCACAGCAGGCATCGGTGCAGCTCTCCTACAAAATGAGATGCCAGTCGCATTCGCGAGCAAGACATTGTCGGGTCCAGAAACCCGATATTCAAATATTGAAAGGGAAATGTTGGCTATTGTTTTTGGCATAGAAAGATTTCACCACTATGCATGGGGTCACAAGGTCACAATCCAAACAGATCACAAGCCTTTAGAGTCCATAGCATTAAAAAACATAGCACGAGCACCCCCAAGGTTAGCAAGAATGTTGCTAAAGGTTGAAGGTTACGACATAACCGTAAAATATACCCCAGGAAAAGCAGTTCCAATCGCAGACTGCTTATCACGAGTATCCCCAATACCCAGCAAGCATATTGAAAGGATAGATATGAAAGTGCACAACGTAACCACTTATCAGAATTTCTCACCAACCAGGATAGAGAATATCAGAGAAGAAACATCGAAGCGTGAAGTTCTAAAAGAACTCTCCCATATTGTTATGGCTGGCTGGCCCGATGATCGATCTAGCTGCCCAACTCGTCTCCTACCCTTTTGGAATTTCAGGGATGAAATAGGAATCCAAGATGGGATCCTGCTCAAGAGTGATAAAATAATAATATCAACATCACTACAAAGAGGGATCCTAGGAGAACTCCATGCATCACATCGAGGAGTTGAGAAGACAAGACTGAGGGCCCGAACAGTTGTATACTGGGCAGGGATGAATAGAGACATTGAGGATTTTATTGCCAAATGCCACACCTGTCAGAAATATCAAGCGAGCACTCCAGCCGAATAGATGCGCCAGTATGAAACACCTACAATATGTAAGGCAATATGTAAGTGCCGACATATTCACAATGGCAGTAAACGAGTACTTACTTGTAGCAGACCACTACAGCTGAAGCCCATTTGTGAGACAACTCCATTCAACCTCATCTACAGCCGTCATTAAGAACATGAAGGCAATCTTCGAGGAAAGAGGTTCGCCGGAGATCCTCTACATGGATAATGGACCCCAATTTACAAGCAAAGAATTTACAGACTTTGAAAAAAAGTATGCCTTCCTACACAAAACATCTTCCCCACACTACCCACAGTCTAATGGTTTTGCGGAAAGGATGGTAGGAGTGTGCAAAAGAATTTTGCTAAAGGCACGGGAAACTAGGCATAACTGCCACCTAGCAATGATGGCATACAGAGCAACACCATTGTCAGCTCACCTTAAGTCTCCAGCAGAATTACTGAATGGGAGACAGATGCGAACACCACTCGTATCAAAACAGCAGCTTGGTGATGAACAGACTAGACAAGCAATACAATGTTACAAAAACAAATCGAGGGATCAATACAACAAATACAAAAATCGAAAACATCCCCCGTTGTATGCTGGTCAAAAAGTCTATGTGCAGCATGAGAGGACAAAATTGTGGGAACCCGGAACAATCCAACACCCTACCACTGAACCAAGGTCGTACATGGTAGTCTGCAGATGGTAGCATCCACTGAAGGAATAGACAGTTCCTTAGGCCAGCTAGATGCAGTCCAGTACTTAAAGGTAGACAATACCAACTACCTATAGCGGATGCAAACACATCACAAATAGAACCACCACACCGTATAAATGCTGATATTCCTTCATGTCATAGCAGTCACCAGAGAAGCACACCAACAACCTCCAGTCAGGTAGTAATACCTGAACCACCAGCACTACCATAGCGATGAATCACCCAATCACCCAGCTGTGGACCATCAAGGCCAACCCCTGAACCATGGCGATCTCGGCGATGCATAAGAACTCCTCAGAGGCTAAACCTCTGAAACCTCCCTACTAAAAACTTTTTAAAAATTTACTTATAATGGACTATTTTAGCTTTCCCCTGAAAAAAAAAAAAAAGAATTAAAAAAAAAAAATATTCACAAGTAAAGATTAAAAAAAAATTTTTTTTTTAAATTTGAGTAAATATATATTTAAGTAAAAAGCCCATTCTTAATTAAGAAAGGGAGATGTTGTATTAGTTAAGTCCCTTGGACTAACCCTTAACTGAACCCTAATTGTCCGCCCCTTAATCCTATGTACTTCCGCCCCTGTCAGCCATGAATAAACACATGTGAAAACGCGCTCCTGTTTCCAACTTCTTAATCTGAAGGCATACTGTGTGGATAACCCCAAATAACATAACACCTAACACCCAAAATCAACACACAGAAACACCCCTCCTGATACAACAAAACAAAGCACATACACCACACAAATTGGAAGAATAATAAACCCTCCACAAAGATACAGAGAGTAAAATAAATAAATGAAAAAAAAAAAAGGTAACATGTAATATACATCACAGCAAGGACACTGCTGCAGTACCACTACGGCGGGCACAACTGAGACTTAACTCAGCTGCTGCTGATATTATACTCACCTCGCCCTTGCTGTTACCCCAGAACATCAGTACAGAATAAAATCCTTGTATCTGACACACGTGTTTGTGTTGGAGTTTTTGGGGATATAAGGTGTATGCTAGTTCCCGGCCTATATTTATAGACTAAGCGAGATCATGGGGTCTGTTCCTTAGCAAATCGTTGGCCATACTGCGTGGCTGATATATTACTTAAGTGCTGATTCTTTCTCAGTCTACTGGCAACCTTCTACGAGGGAACCTAGGATTCTCTACCTGAGAGGATTACTAAAGGAACCAAATTGGAGGACTCTCTACCTAGAATCAACTGGCCAATTATGGCTCTTAAAAACTTAAGTTTGTTAGACTCTCAGTTCAGTATCACTTATTCCCTGTTCTCTGAGCATACTAAAAGTCTCTGTCATGGGTGGACACAACAACGATGTTAGGATAAGACTCCTGCCGCCAATGTGTAGATTTATAACTGCATGCTTCCAACTAGTCAGGTCTGCACATATTGCCACATCCATTACCATGGGACTTTTTTGAGATAGGTTGATAGATGAAAAGAAAGCAAGGGAACATTTGTACATCATGGTAGTGATCAACATTTGTACAACACGAATACCACTCTCTAAATTTTCATGATTATTATCCGGTGACAAGCCGAAACAAGATAATCAGTAATCACGTCAATCGCAGTTGTTATATCAGAGTAGTTCTTCTCCATTTCAATAACCTAACAAGGAATAAGGGGTCCAACACCCGCAGAAATAATGTTCTAGGTGCACTCATTTTGTACGCATGCTACTCCGCATTCAAGTAGCAAAGTTATTCATTTTAGGGTCAGAGTATGGCGAGCGTTATTCATTGGACCTTGAAATGACTACAAGTTGCTTTCGAAGAAGGAATTATAGGACGAGTTAGTCTGAAAAGAAGAATTCCCTATTTTTCATGCAGACAGGAATAAATTATTTCAGGACGAGTGAGTCCTAAAGAAGAATGACTTGCAAGAAGAAAGAATTTGTGAAAGAATTTGTCCTCAGAGACTTTTCTAGAACCTCAACCTTTCGACAGCATAGGGTTGCCTTGCTATTAAAGATTTTATCTCCCTCAAAGAACTCTATTTCTCTCCTTTAAAGAACTCTGTATTTAGTAGCCTTGAGGCTATGAAGTTTTGCAACCTAGACTGGTGACAGGTCAGAATTTAAAAGAAAAAGAAAAAAAGAGGAAAAAGTGTTTTTATATTTTTCATTTTGATTTGTTTTGTTACTTTTGTGATTTAACCTTTTTTTGTGTAGTATAATTTTTCATCTGATACATAGGTTTCCTCGAAAAGCTCAGCAAGTGGACTATCTTGCAAGCTAATAAATTTTGCTTTTTAGCATTACAACCGTTATTTTGTTATTATTTTTCCTAGTACCATTTTTTTGTTTTAAAGTCGGGCCCTACTACTACGTAGGGTGATAATTTTATTTAGAGGAGACAACCTTGAGGATAAAATTCCGATAATATATGCATATATATATATATATATATATATATATATATACAGGGTGTTTGGGATAAATTTGACATACTTATATTTGGTTATTTTTCTCCGTAGGTTGGAGGTATTGGCGCACACTACGCATCATGTAAAAGCTTGGACCCTTCTTCATGTGGTGACAGATAGAATGGATGACTGAAACCCACTTGTATCATGATGATCTGCGCCGGCCATCAAAATAAAGAGATTATGGTTGCTGCCCAATGCTCCCTGAATACTGTAAAAACAATCTGGACAATTGCAATGGAAACTACAAGGCTGTGGCTAGAAGAAAGCAACATAACAGACAATCTGATTGCATTCGTACAGCAGAACTCCTTGAAAATCTGCAGAAAAAAGTGTTGGAGGACCCTGACATTGGAATTTGGGCTTTGACACGTGAATTGAATGTTTCAGCTTCTATCATGAAGCTTGCACTCAATGAAGACCTTTGCTACTACTCATACAAGCATTGCAGATGTCAACTGCTCACTGAAAGGCCCATGAAAATCATCTGAAGGCAAAGAAACTTCTGAGCAAAGGGAAATATCCTGCTGAACCAGAAACAATCTGGTTCTTTTCCGATGATAAAAACTTTTGCCAAGATTAAAAGCACAACATGCCAAATAACAGATGGCTCATGTCATGCAGACTAAATTTCCCCAAACTGTGATGGTTTTCGAATGTGTGTCCTCTGAGGGTGATGTGATGCCTCTGCATTTTTTCAGAGAGGGTATCAGATTGAATTCAGATGCTTATGTGGAGTTGCTAAATACTGTAGTCAAGCCCTAGATAACAAGGGTAGCCAATGGTAGGCCATATGTATGGCAGAACAGGCCTTCCAAATGGCTGATGATGCTTGCTGCATCTTGTCGTCTCAGATGACAGCAAATTGAAATCTGTGCAGGCCCGCAGTCTATAAGCAACAGATAGTGTTTGCCTTGGTAGTGGGTTACACCCATTCCCACTCGAAACTAAGTGTTGCTAACGTTTAATCTCCCCCTCAGCCAATGCGTGGGTGGTGGGTCAATCGACTGGCACTTCTCACAATTTCTTACCACAGCCCTCACCGACGCTTTAGAAACTGTGGAATCAACCTGCCTGACAAAGTACAATGTTTTGCCTTATGCCGGGGTGGCTGCTTCGGTGATGGATGGTCCATTATCCGGTCAAAGTCATGCTCGCTTGGTGACACAGCAATTGCACAGTATGGAGGTTCAACAGTCTTCTTGATAAAATCAAGCCATCGCTGTGGCACTCTTGTCAGACTTTCTGCTCGGTTATGTTCCAACCTCACCAGGACTGCATCTACAGACAGTTCATATTCTCCAATCAAGCCACCGCCTGATTAGCATCTCACTTGCCGCTTTGGTGCGGACCCTAGCCTTCCCTGTGAGGGTGTCGGTGATCCATTCATGCACACAGGCAGAGTCAGTGTGAAGATGCAATATAGTCCCTTTCCACATTAATGCCATGTTTACACCTTTTAGCACAGCATCAAGCTCCACCAAGTTTATGTGCTGCGTATCCCTTTCCTTTCGTAACCAGTTCACATCCTCCACAGCAGCTCCATTGTGCTCCAGTGATACTCCAGTGGCTAGGGAGCTTGCATCAACCCAAATGTTGAGCTCAGGACAATTAACACACCACTTTCCTTGCATGGGGTCTGTTGCAGGAGGAACTAAATCAGGGCTGTCACCGTTTTACGGTGACGTTCGCCGGTTTCTGTTTCGCCCTGTAGTAGTAGTATATAAACACAATGTGAACAGAACCAATTGAGTTATTGTTGATCAAATGGTCAGACAGGAACGACACATGGTGGCAGCGGTGGGATGCGGCTGAATGCTGAAAAAATGGATTTAAGACGAACTTCTCTATCATTCATGGGACATGTGGTGACCAGTGAAGGTTTGCGCCCTGATCCGGAGAAGATCAAAGCCATAAAAGGGATGCCATCGCCAACGGATGTGAAGGGAGTACAATGCTTGGGTGGGTTTGTGAACTATTTGGCAAAATTCCTACCACACATTTTGGATGTGATGGCTCCTATTCGCAATTTCACCAAAACAGACATGCCTTGGACATGGTCCCAAATCCATGAAGAAGCATTTGAGGAAATAAAAAAATTGGTGAGTGAAGCACCTGTGCTAAGGTACTACGATCACAGGAAACCTCTAGTCATCCAATATGATGCAAGTGAGAAGGGCTTGGGAGCAGCACTGGCCTATATCAGTCGGGCCCTTACAGAAACAGAAACCCGGTATGCCCAGATCGAAAAAGAGCTGCTTGCTGTAGTCTATGCATGTGAACGGTTTCACCAATATACATTTGGCCAACACGTCACAGTACTGAGTGATCATAGGCCTTTGGAAGCAATAATAAAAAAGGAATTGGGGAAGTGCCCAAAACGCTTGCAGAACATGTTGATGAGGCTTCAGGGATATAACACTACAGTTCTGTACCACCCAGGCAAGAAAATGTACCTTGTAGATACATTATCAAGATCATACATCCATGTAGTAAGCGCTGATGATGATCATGAGGATGAGGATGTGAGGGAAACCAAATACATTCCTGTTACAGAGAGGAGGTTGTGCAAGCTGCGATCAGCCATGAAGGAAGATAGAAGTATGCAGCAGTTACAGAAGGTCATACTGGAAGGATGGCCAGATGACAAATTACACCTGGATCCAGATGTGAGACCATATTTCAACATTCGAGATGAAATGACCGTACAGGATGGATTAATTTTTAGAGGAAACCGTGTGATAGTTCCGACAAACCAGTGGGCCGTCTTGAAAGAAAAATTGCATTCCACACATTTGAGAGTAGAAGGATGTTGCAGAAGAGCTAGAGAATGCTTGTACTGGCCAAATATGAACAGTGATATCAGGAAGTAAGTGGCAAAGTGTCCAACATGTAGGAAATATGAAGTGGCTAACCCGGCAGAACCTTTAATGGTCCATGAAATTCCGGAGAGACAGTGGGCAAAAATTGGAGTGGATCTGTTCATGTTTGCAGATAGGGACTATCTATGCACCGTAGATTATATGAGTAATTTCTGGGAGATTGATCATCTCCCAAATATACAAGCAAAGACTGTGATCACCAAGCTGAAACATCATTTTGCACGATACGAGATTCCAGATCAGGTTGTCACAGACAATGGAACACAGTTTAGTGGACAGGAATTTGCTACCTTTGCGCAAAGATGGTGTTTTACGCATACACCTGTCAGTCTTTACAACAGCAAAGCCAATGGCAAAGTGGAATCTGCAGTAAAAATAGCAAAAAACCTATTCTGGAAGGCAAGGGATGATAATGCTGATCCATACCTAGCGATGTTGGATCACAGGAATATACCCGCTAAAGGTCTCCTGTCACCTGCACAGAAGCTGATGTCAAGGAGAACAAAAACGCTTCTTCCAACCAGAGAAGATCTGCTGAGACCAGAAATACCCAGGAACCTGAAAAATATTATTAAGTACAACAGCAAGAAACAAGAGCAGTACTTCAACCACCAGGTGAAATCACTTCAACCTTTATTTCCTGGAGATGTAGTGCATGTGAAACCGCATGTGAAAGGACAGAAAGAATGGAAAAAGGCAATTGTGGTGCAAAGACTAGATACAAGGTCATACCATATCAATGTTGAGGGGCAGCTGCGTCGACGTAATAGAATAGACTTGAAAAAAACAGCAAAAGCAACCCCGTTACCATCATTGAGTCACCAGTCCTACCACATAAATAGCGAGGCATCAGCAACCCTAAGACCTTGTAGAGAGGTGAGTCCTACCCAACAAATACCCCAGGAAAATACATTGAGGGAAATTGTGAGTCTGGCATCAAGTCCAACAGAATCAAGTCCGGAGACTGAGAGGACAGCAGAGGATGCAGTGAGGAAAACTCGATCTGGAAGGATAGTCAAGACTCCAGTGAAATTGAGGGACTACACCAAATAAATTGAGTCCAGAGTGAAAGGGCAGACTGGGATGCATGCCTAGATCATGAGGACATAGTTGTCTACTAGTGGTTTAGAGACAGTTAAAATAGGGAAAAAAAATCTCTTCTTTTTCAGAAGAAGGAAGATGTTGCATGAGGAACTAAATCAAGGTTGTCACCGTTTTACTGTGACGTTCACCATTTCTGTTTTGCCCTGTAGTAGTAGTATATAAACACAATGTGAACAGAACCAATTGAGTTATTGTTGATCGAATGGTCAGACAGGAACGACACAGGGTCTTCTTGGCACACTCTTGCAATGACTTCTTTTATCAGTTTCACATGCTACTTTCATATAAATCGGTGTGGGAACATACTAGCATCAGCTAAGGCTTGTTTGCTAACAAAAACAGGTCAGTTGAAAAGAAGGAAAAAATAGTCCTAGAGAACTGTCAGAGATAAAAATGAGTAATGAGGTTGGATAATAGACAATAAGAACAATAATTCATTACACAGATCAGTTAGAAAAGCACTACATGTGTAAGTACATGTATAATTGACCTATATGTATTCTTTGTTTGACACTTGTTAAATGTTACATTAATAAAGGATATTTAATACTATGGAATCCCTTCAATTCAATTGCTTGGTGTAGCTCAATAATTCAGAACAATTGTCACAAAGCAGCTATTCAAAGAATTAGCATTTCAAAGTTATTGATAGGTTGACAGATGCTAAGATGGTTAAAAAAATTAGATCAGTCAAAATGAAAAAATTCAGATTTTGACAAACCATATTTACCAAGCAGAGCAGATACAAACAATTCAAATTTTAAAACAATACTTACGTCCAGGCATAAATAGCATACAACAAATTGTAATCAGCTGAAGTCATTCCAAGACAGTCTTCACAACATGATGAATTGCCAGTGGCATTGGTACAATTAGGTTGCTGTGGAAAACAAAAATTAGATGTACTTATTAACATGAGTTATGAAAAACAATATAAGTACAATTTCCCACATGTTACGGAAAAACTAAAAGTGTGGAGGATAATTATTTGTGACCAAGGTTGATCCGGTCATATAGGTTATGAAAAGATGTTAATAGACATCTTTGGACAGTGATGATATCCAAAAAATATTGTTTTGGAAAAACCCAATTATGAAAGTTGTACTAGTCGAACTCCTGAGAGGAATAGTGAGAGATCATAACCATAGTGAGTGGTAGTAACAGATGATAATTAAAAAGAGTGGGAGTAAAAGGGGGTGAGATACCTCCCAAAATTAGAAAAAGGAACTCATTTCTTGGGGAACTACTTTTGACCAAACCAAATTATATCAAAATTGGAGTAGGAACAAATGATAGCTATAGTGAGTGTCAGTAATAGATGACAATTATAATCAGTTGAAGTAAAAGGGGGCGGAGAAGCTCCAAATTAGGAAAAGGGAACTATTTCTTGAGAACTACTTCTGAGTGAAGCGGTTAGAATGACCACCTTACAGTGCAGAAGAATTTATTGTGATTTAAGCAAAGCATTTGTGAATTCCAGAAGAGATTTGCTGAGAGTCAGTCCTTGACCGAGTAACTGCTGGTTCTCCTGAGATTCAGTTCCTAAGTCCATTGCCAAATTAGTGGTAGAAAGAGATTCTCCATAGAGTGTATTAGCTGACAATAACAGAACTTAAGTCGTTGTCAGTAAGTTGAAAATCCCAACCACCTGTGAAACCCGGACTACAATTTAATCTCGTTTGATCCCAAACCAAACATATCCAGTCACTAATATGAAACAGCATCACTTTGGAACTCAAATGGGATGGGAATTGTAACACAGTATATTTTTGTTATATTTTGTTATATATACACACACACACACACATATATACACACACACACACAAATACAAACATATATATATATACACACACACACACACACACACACACACATATATATGGATATACAAACATACACACACATATATATATACATATACACACACACACACACATATATATATACATATACACAAACACCACACACACATATATATATACATATACACACACACCCACACACATATATATATATATATACATATACACAAACACAACACACATATATATATATACATATACACAAACACCAACACACATATATATATATACATATACACAAACACCACACACATATATATATACATATACACACACACATATATATATATACATATACACACACACATCTAATATATAAAACAGAGATTTTGGTATGTACGTGTCGACGTATAACAAAAAAACGGGAGGTCACTCAGATTCAAAATCTTGCATACACATTGATATCGTTCTAACTAAGAAAAATTCCAAATTTGGTTATTGAGTTTTACTGATTAAGGGATTTAATCGATTAATTAATCCAAAATCACCCAATTTGCGGAACTGTCCGTATATCAGCCCCTCCTGATAATAAAATATTGTCTCTGCCTGCTTATTGTTAAAGCGATAACAGCAGCAAAGTTTTGATTTTAATGAATTAATTTTGCAGTCTAAGCCGTTCAGCTCCGAATTTATGGCCTATCTATGGTCCAGTCTTTAATAATTTTTATATCGTTAGAAAGATAAGAAAATACTCTTTCAAAATATGTAATTTGTGTGAGTTTTTATCAATTGAATCATTTTTTACAGCGAGTTAAAAAATTAAAAAATGGCTTCGGATAGCCTATGATTATTGCGATACAAGCAGTGCAGTCTATAACAGTCAGATCGGAATCTCTTACCTATTTAGGATTTTAATCTTTAAAATATTTATATCTTTAGTAATAAGATGAAATAGTCTTTCTGAATATGTAATTTGTATGTGTTTTTATAGATTAATTTTTTTTTTACAGCGAGTTAAAAAAAAAAAAAAAATACTACGTATAGGCGATAATACGAATAAGGCAGTTCGGAATCTCTTAGTCTTTCTGAATATGTAATTTGTATGTGTTTTTATAGATTAAATTATTTTTTACAGCGAGTTTGTCCATATTCTTAAATTGTACAGTACACTCATTTTAATTTTAATTTTTGTAATGTATAAAAATTGTAGAAAATCAAAATGTACGCTTTACGGTTACATTATTTAAAAATTTTTTTAATCGTAAATAACAGTATAATGAAAATCAGTTTACGTCGTAAGTACGGTTACATATTTGTATAAATTAAACTAAGATTTTCATTCGAATAAAATGACTTTTAATTCTTTAATTTATTTATTAATTTTTATTGTTAGAGTTTTAAAGGGTTAAAAATAACAATAAGATTGACGAATTTCCTTAGAAACTGTTTTTCTTTTGGTTCGTTAACTAATTATTTCCTCAAACCACGATAAAAAAAAATAAAAAAACAAAGGTTACTAATACGGACAAAATCCGGTGTTTTATCTTTA